>OZ018329.1:40414159-41049159 GCA_963969495.1 Ceratothoa steindachneri
AATTGAGGTCAAGTACATAACACATTTTCTCAGCAGAGGATATTTTTCTTCTGCAAGTAACCTCCAAAAGTTGGTACTGGATGCCTTTGTTTTAATTTCCACATCAATTTGAAGGAATAAAACTGAGTGTTCACCAGTTATGGGGTGTTAGGTAAATGGTATTGTAGACGACAAGGTTACCAGTTATGTAAGTCCGGATGACGGTGATTCATTTGTATGTGAATGAAAGAGGTTTCCGTAACCACCACTTTATAAGGGCGTGGCGAGTTCCAGTTTATAGGTGAAGGGTGGCATTACGGTGAATTATTTATCTGACTCCAAAGATAAATGATTTTAAGGTGGTCTTCTATTTGGCTGGGCTTACCGAAGGTTTTAAGGCAAAAATGGACATACGAAAATAAACACTTTATTCTAATAACGGAATATTACGGTGCAAGTAGAGCGTACTAGCCGAGAGACTAGTAGTCTATATATTATCAATGCAAGTACGAGTTAAGGGCAAGACAAGACTCAGTGAATTAAAAACAGGAGCGTGATGGCGAGTGAATTCGTTACGATTGAATGTCTTAATGAATGAAATCTGAATCTGAATCTCTTTCCTTTTCTTTTTTTTATATATGCGTTCCTAATGCAGAGGGCGTGACCTGGAAATGACCGTGGGATGACCTACCTCCGTTGTAGTCGCATTTCTCCACCCCCTGAGCGGAGCTAGGAAGCCTATGCACGGTGTGTACATTTACATGATTAAACTCTTATTTGTGTAATTTGATACGATTGTCGCTGCACCACCTCTTACGGTCCACAGTTGTGTTTACCAGGGCTCCTCATTAAACATCCGTTTTTGATAATTCTATCTCGAGACACAATTTGGGCAATTTTATCAGAGCAGGTGTTCAATCATTTTCCTTTGCTCCTTCTTGTGTCTCACGCTCGCTTGCTTATATAAAAATATATATGTACATTTACAAATCCCATCATACTTCTAATACAATATTGAATCTTTACATTATATATATATATATATATATATATATATATATATATATATATATATATATATATATTAGTCAGGCATGCTTGGATTTAATAGGACCAATTCGCGTCCACTTTGCGGAAGTATCTTTTGGGCCTATTGAAAGCAATTTTTACCAGGAGCCTACCTATTGCGTAATCCAATTACTACAAGCCTACAGACTGCGTAGTCCGACCACTACCAAAACTTCTCGTTGTAGATTAGCTATATCTATTTATATTTAATCAACTCTATGTTGGAAAATTCTGATTTACAAAGATATGTGGAGGCAAAAATTGAGGTCAACTGCAGAGCACATTTTCTCAGCAGAGAATATTTTCTTCTGCGAGTAAGCTCCACAAATTGATACTAAATGCCTATCTTTTAATTTCCGGATCAATTTTAAATAAAAAAAATTCTTGTCCTCGGTTAGCTATATCCAATTTGTATAATGCTGATATTTTAGTTTCAATTTCCTTAATAACAACTTTTTCATTAGATAGAAACCGCATAAGTTCCACAAAAGGTTTAAAATTTTCAAAGTACGGTGCTAAAATTGTTGAATGAGATTCTCTATCTGTTTTGCATAACGGTCTTTGTTAAAATTCTCAAAATCGTTTTCGTAGTCAAGTAGCGCTGATGACATATTAGGGAAGTATTTCAGTTCAGAAGGTCGCAGTTGTGCCAATAGAGTTTTAAAGAATGATTGAAAGCATTTATAGCACTAACCATTTGAGTAATTTTTTTATCTTTGCCTTGGAGTTTAACATCGAGTTCGCTTAATTTAGCGGTAATATGAGTAATGAAAACTAAATTAAATAATAAAGCTTCATTTCTTCCAACTGATTGTATTTATCACATCATGCAACCAGAAACTCTATGGTGGGGTTATTGAAGGTCGTCCCTAATTATGGGGAACCTTGAAGGTAATCGTGAGGACAACCCAAGAGGCTTGGATGGGTCACGCTGGTTGCCAGTAATGGTGATAGATTACCGAGTTATCGCGTAATCTTTTGGCAAGGACTCCGGTTGATACAGATGTTCCGGTTGGTTTGCGTTGCCCTGCCTTATTTCCTACGAGAGTTATTTGTTGATTGCTCTGGGGTGCCATAAGCCGAAGGGTGGTCTTATTCTAGCGACGGGGTCAAATAGACCGGAGGATGGGGATATACCACATTAGGGTAGAACACCGGTATTTCGGGAGTTATGTAATCGCGAGGAATTGCTATTAACGAGGAAAATGCGCAACGGCTGTTTTCCCGATTAATAAGGCCTTGAAGCAGAGAGATTGAGGAACGTCAGGATATTGAAGTCACCAAGACAAAAATAGAATTGTTATTGAACTAGATCTTATTGCACTTTACAAAAGTTCTTTAATTAAGTTTTAAGTTCTAAGTTATAACATATTTTAAGTTCGAGGTCAAGTGCGGGCAAAGTCTAAAGGAAGCCAGACGAATAGAGCCTTTAAAATTTACACCTTAATGTCTGTGTTATGTACACGACTATATACAAAGATGAATTACGCGAATCCGAGAGATCGGACTGAACGATATATAACGTGATATATTGCTATATAAAACAGTAATCTAATCCTCTTTGTTCTTGCTTCACACAGGTTTATATTCAATTTAAGCCACGCCCTACAAGTTCCTCGTCCAACTAAGCCACACCTCCCTCTTATGTACCGGCCTGTTGATTTGTCGGTATTAACATAACTCGACATTTGATTGGCTACTGCCGAACATATTGATAAAGAAGGCACTCCGATTATTGGGTAAAATTCTCTGTGGGCGATGTCATGTTGCCATGGAGACAGCTTACTTATCTGGCTTCTATTTGTTTATGATGATAGCTATCTAGTTTATTCTGGATTCTGCCTTGATTATAATGTTTGCCTAAGATTGCCTCGACCAACTCTAACAGAGATAACTGTGCTCCGTTTACCACCGTGTGACATTCTCGTAAATTAAGGAAGTTTGGAACATCTCTTTCATTCTTACAAAGACTAACGAACCCTAAATTGCAACTAATCTTTGGCGAAGCTCCATCTGTTGTAATGAATACAAGTCGGTTTTTTTTATTGGAATTTCATTGTCATTAGTAAACTCTTTAAATGATTTGAAGATGTCTTGTCCCCCAGTCTTCCCCTTCAATGGTATAATTAGCAGTAACTCCGTCTTAGCAGTCATGTGTTTAAATACCATGCTCATGTACATACATCATTGTGCAGTATCAGTAGCATTTGTTGATTCATCGAAATGAAGCGAAAAATAAAATGCACATATCTATATCTCTCTCTAACTGCATTCTTAAATCTTTATCAATCTATTCCTTTCGTCGTGTACCAGTGGGCCTGAAAAGTTGTATGTCCTTAATAACTTAGATTATTTCAGATTCACTATTAAACTTAACATACAATGAGTATGTTGTATCCCAAATTTCCTCTTTTACAAATGGCATTCATCAAAAGGTTTCATGTTCTTCATTAAACCGTGACACACTCGGAAAGATGAAATGGTATCTGCCTTGATATCTCAAATTTCTTCGTAAAAAAACAATTGTTGGCTGGTAAGTTGGAATTTCAATTCTCTTTTTGTGCCTGCGTAGTTCACTATTAGCTGGGTTATATTGTTTCATAATGATTATGATTAGCTTTAAAATGTCTTTCAACATTATACTTTTGGGCAAAAACTAGAGTAAAATGACATAGTAAGCACACACATTTAGAATTTGTTCGAGAAAAAGTAAATATCTTCCCATTCACTATAAAAATTTTAAGTCCTTATTTTCTTATGACCAGTTCGTGTGGCTATGATGAAGCCTTTTCAATAAAAATAAGGGTAATGAAATAATTTTAATTAAAAAAAAAATTAGTTTGAGATCTAACCACTATTATCCTTTAACTACGGATACGACCTGAAATTTGCAGTCCCGTCAGATGCAAAAAAAAAAAGAAGTGCAAATTTGAACATTGGTAAACATCATTCATTCCATCCACTCAAGTGTATTTGCGAGAGAATGAGCTTTTGTCGTCTTACAGTTTCGTTTTTATACTTTCAATTAGGCCTATGTTGTTATCAGAAATATGGAACTATCACTGCTCGCAAATATTTTATCCTGCTCTCTCAAGCCACACTGGAGAGACAAGCAACACCACCCATAATAGCAAACGTGTTTGAAGTAATTACACAATCAAATTTGATTTTATGAGTCACTCAAAGCGAGCAAACAAGTCCCCCCAAAATCCTACAAACTCCCACCTCCCACCCTGTTACCATGGTGACAGACCCCAAGCAGCTATATCTCCCACCCACAAAATACTCAAATGGGACTGAAATGGCGAAGTAAAACAATTGTTTCAGATATTTTTTAAAAAACATGTATGCGTGCGCCCTGCATGCAAAGTTTCATTTCTAGTAAATTTTATATTACCAGTTCAAATTTTATTTTGGACGGCTACTCCAAAATGAAGCAGGGATCAAGGATAAAAATTTGGAGGGAGGGGGGGGGGGGTGCTAACCTGAATTCCTTGCTCTGAGTAATCTGAGAAACAGGCATTAATGATTAATAATGGTTATCTTACACAGCATTGAAAATAAATAACAGTATATCACACGGTAGTGAAGCGCGACGGGGGGAGTATAGAAGCCATTGACTGGTATATATATATATTGGAAGGAGACCATTTTTTATGCAGGATTCATTGAAGTCGACAGCAACGGCTGCATTGTTTACTTTTGGCTGCAGCTTTTTTATAGCTTTGACTATAGTCTCAACAGATGACTCTAGGCGAGGAAAATTGCGAGGAAGAGGCATATAACTTTATTTGCCTAGACGTCTTTCGATCTAACGTGATATTACAGGATATATATATATATATATATATATATATATATATATATATATATATATATATATATATATATATATGTATATATATATATATATATATATATATATATATATATATATATATATATATATATATATATATATATATATATTCTATCTTATTACATAACTCTTTCTGAATAGCAGATACAAGTATGGTTTAAAAAATAAATATTAACACAAACAGATACAGCATGAAGCTGACATCCTCTTCGAACTTAGAGCCATCTTTATACAGTGTCACGGCTCTATAGTAGCACGAAGTGTGCTATACAAAGGTAGAACGCAACATTCACAGCGCTGTGGAAGATTTGGGAGCAGAGGTATGGCAACAAATAGGCAAATGGGCTACCCTCCAGGCTGGCGTCCTGGGAAGAGCTAGAGCAACCAACTGCCAGTGAGCTACACCGAACCTTCGAAGGAGTTTGGTAGCCCTAAACCCGGATGGTTTACAGCACGACAGACATCTCTCGGTGGCATAGGCATCGTTTAGATCGGCGAATGCCATGGGAGCCGTGTGCTGCTGAAGGGTACCCCGTGACTGCTCATTCAAGCCCAAATACAATTCACACGGCGCATAACAAGTGGCATCACAACAGCATTGACAAGTACATTGTCAACGGTGTACGGGCGTGCTGAATGCACTGTTCGCCATGAACCGGTCGTCAGTTGTTGTTATGGATTGCGACCACCTTTCGCAATTCACGCATGGCTGCAGATGTTTAAAAGTAGCATCCGTAGTCAAGCATTAAGCGAAAAAAGGAACGATAAAACCCCCCAAAGGGTATCCCTATTATCACCCCAAGTGATGAACGTCACAGGGAGAAGAATGCCCATTGCACGAGTACAATACTCATTATAGGCTGTGAATATGCGCCTCCTAGGGGAGACTTTGGTAAAAAAAAAAGACCAATGAATCGATGCTAGTCCAACACTTTCAGATGAACCCCGTTTAGGACCAGGTCTGGGTCGAGGTGAATCCATGGTTGGCGACAAAAATGCCCTACCTTAGTCTTCGCCAACGAAATCCGAAATCTGTGCACTTTTGGATAGCGATAAATGCGGTTCACTGCCGTTTGGACTCGATGATTTCGAGTTGGAATCTTTGCCGCAACAAGGAGAGATCGAAAGGTCGCCCACGTAGAGCGTAGCGAGAGCATCTTTGGCACCACCGAGGTGATATCGTTGATGCTCAGGTCAAAGATTGTGACACTGCCTTAATTTTCTGCGGGATGCCTTCTTCCTGCACTATTTGGCTCGAGAGGGTTAACCACAGCCTTACCCGGGATTGTTGCTCGTGTAGAAATTCAAATATAAAAAGTTGGGGAGGCATCCCCATGACACATTGAATGGATTTTATCCATTATACAGTATCGCCATGGAGTTTTATCGGATTTTTAAAGATCAAAATAACCGTGGTGTAATGCTGACTACGAAGGAGGGCATTGCAGATCAAATTTTCCGATCGGAGCAGAGCATCTGACATAGAGTGGAACTTG
Source organism: Ceratothoa steindachneri (assembly GCA_963969495.1). Taxonomy (NCBI): domain Eukaryota; kingdom Metazoa; phylum Arthropoda; class Malacostraca; order Isopoda; family Cymothoidae; genus Ceratothoa; species Ceratothoa steindachneri. Next base: position 40,420,562 of record OZ018329.1, read on the forward strand.
CTGAATCCACACTGGAATATGAGAGGTGGCCTCTGCTATCCAGGAAGAAAGCTACTCTAACATTTGCCAATTTCTCTATCAACTTACACAGGCAGGTGGTGGAAGAATTTAGGCAGAGACGGGCGGGGGTAGAGCGATCTCTCACCGGTTTGCGAAAGCCAAGCAGAGTAGTCACTTGCTAACAGTCTGGAAAGATACCCTTTGTTTAGATTATGTTGAACAAATTAGACAAAAAGCTCATTCCAGTTTAACTAGGTGTCATACCATGCCATAGGGTATATTATCCAAAATAGGAACTGTGTCCGCGTACTAAGCGAGAGCGGAACGCAACTCAATCAGTGTTAACATGTCGCTAAAAGATTTTTCTGTCCTTGTAGGACAATAATTTAAGTATGTGTCTTTCAGCAATATAACAACGTACGTTGAATGCAGGTGGAGAGGGATCCCAACTAAAGAATGTGGTCATAGCGGTGACAAAAGGCTCCGCTACAGATGTGGGGTCCGAGATTGCGGTGCCGTTCTCCTGGAGAAAGGGTTGGAGCTCCTGCGAGAACTTGCCTCGAAATCATTTTGATTCGTTTCAACACCTCAGCAAGAGAAGTCCTACCGTTCAATGGATAATCGTATTCCGATCAAGAGGTGTTGCGTTTGTGCTTCGAAACACCCCAAACCCTAAATCTAGCTCAACGAAATTCACCAAACTTAAAATCGTTCGGGTGGTACTTATAGTGCATGTAGGAATATCGTTTCTATCTGAGGGCCACTTCATACTCGACCGACCACCAAAGAATTAGATGGCGTGCAAAACTTCCAGAAGCTCTAGGAATAGTGGTCAGACCTTCCACTGTGAGTTTACCGGATAAGAACTCTACGGTCTCATGAGCACCCTAAACTCGTTGATTAGGTAAAAAAAAATTAGTCATTTCCTGAAATGCAGACCATTGCGCTGCTTCAGCGGTTTCTTAGGCAACAGTGGGCCAGAAAATGATAGTTTAATGGGAAAGTGGACACTACCATGAAAGTCATCGACCATCTCACACCCAAAATCAGTCCGAGCAACACAGAAACAGATCGAGACATGAAAATGAAGCGTTTTTCGGACAGTGATGCGTAAACTCATCCATATTCAGGACAACTACCTCTATTTGGTCTATTATATCAGCAGAACCTGACTCCTGGAATTGATTGTGCACTCCACGCAGCGGGGCTGCCTATTGTTCCAATTCCAGAGTAGGAGAAAGAGCCTCAACAACTGTGCCACGATGCGATGGCAGTCATTCGCGTCGAAGTTGGATGACCCTGGAATATACGCAGAAATGACAGTACACTCTGAAGCAACGCTAATAGCTTGGTAGGAAAAGATACGGTTTCTCGGTCCTATGTAAACCAATTTTGATAAATCTTTTCCCAGTAAGTTTCCACTATATGCCAACATTAATGTTATGTTTTCATTATGCTGTGTTACGTCCTTCATTATTTTATTTTTAGATTCGTCGCTATTTTGGTCACCTCAAGGATTTTTCAGGGGAGATTGGTCTCGCTATGCCTCAGAACCTGGGTCAGGCCGGGCCGCTTCGTAGGTGAAGGTCCCTCTTTAGGTGGGTCACAATTTTCCGAGATGCTCAGCCCAGCCGTAGGTGTAAGCGTAGAAGCTGAAGCTCATTTAGTGTTGTCCTCCTCTCTGGGGAAAGATTTCAGAGTCTCTGATCATGGTCCTACGACCACTTTCGGAGGGGTTGTTGGACCCTGTGTGTTTACCAACTTGGTTGAGGTACGCAGCCGTTTCTCTTTACGAGAACCTGTCACGCGAAGGGCGGCGAAAGGGGGCCCTGGTTTTAGATGAACCTGGGTGTGAACCCTAGTGGACAGACGAGAGCATCTGCAAGGCCAAATTGTGCATCGTGGACCGACCACATAACCAACGAGGGCATCCCAGTAAGAATTTGTAAATGGGCAAAATCTTCACAAAATTCACCTTTTACAGGAGCTGCCAAGTGTAGGCCATGAATGGTCTTTTGCCGCCTCCTTCTTTTCTTATGTTCTTATGTTCTTATTCCTTATCCTAATCCTCATTCTCAATCGTTGTAAATACGGCAATAAAACTCATATGTGCAAATAACCACACCTTTCCTTTCTTACTGGCTCTTACTCGCCACACAAATTATGATATTTAATTTCACAATTCAGCTTCGTCACCTAGCACTTTAAACTCATGAGGCATGCGCAGGGCCGGCCCGAGGCATAAGCGAACTAAGCGGTCGCTTAGGACCCCCACGCCACCAGGGGGCCCCCACGAGTGCTTGAAATGTCAAGACGTCATGATAAAACAGTTTTAAATAAAAGAAAAACAATGAGTAGTAATATAAATGAAATGGTATGTCAGGTATTACAGAAAAATCGATATTTATATCATTTGCATACTTGGTACAATAATAGGTTAATTCTGCTGCTGACCTTATGCAAGGTCATTTGAGTGGTTGACGTTTAATGTCGGAAGTCAGATAAGTGGAGAAGTCGACTGTAAAGCCATGTAAACCAACTGCAAATAATGCAAATGATACTGGATGTGTTACACTGACAGTGTAGCCTATGGTATTATCAAGTATCTAGTGTGGTTGTGGTGGGGGAGGGGGAGGAAATTCTGCTTAGGGACCCATAAAGGCTTTGTCCCGCCCTGGGCATGCGGATATTCAGTGAATCCCCTCTGTCAAACCAGGCACTATGCATGCTCGTGCTACGCTCCGCATCGTCGACCCACCCTCTTTTAGGTCTTTCATTCCTGTTAAGCTCTGGCACTGAAGGCAGTGTTCTTACAGCCTTAATATGAGGAGTAAGCTTTTCCTCTCTTATATTTAGTTTTAATATGATTGTAATGATATCATGGCTACTCTCTTTACGTCTGTCCTTAAATAAGCTTATTGCAGGGCCCACATAGCCTTGAAAAATAAGGTTACAGCTGTGCCACGGCCGCCCGCTCGGCTTAGAGTGAAATTGCTTTCTGCCACTCTTTCTGATCTTCGCCCACTGAAAGTTTCGTCAAGGTTTTAGCTGTCTAAAATATTTGCGTATTTAAAAATTTAAGTATTTTTGAGGGATCATTATTTTGCTTTTTTCAGCAGGCTCCTGTTGGTCAAATCGTGTTAATTAAAACTCAATATACTAATATATATATATATATATATATATATATATATATATATATATATATATATATATATATATATATATATATATATATATACCATTTTCTTAACTTATAGATATAAATGCGTATACCACTTGAATCACCTACTTAATTTCATTCATTTATCTTGTATTATTTACATTTCATTTTTAGATATTTTACAAACCCTAAATTAACTGAATTAGCAAAGATACATAGTAATTATTTCTTAATTCCCAATGATTTGTTAGACTATCTCAAAGTTTACAATTTCGTCTGCTTGTTCTAAACCTTGTAGTATTTACCTGTTGTATTCATTAATCGTTTTTGTTGTAAATTTACATTAGTTTATATAATTGTTTACCCATTTATTTCATTTTCCTAATACATATCCAAGTTATTGAATATTGTTATATTTCCCTTAAATGACAATATATTTTCGTAATCTCGCGTCTATTTATTTCCGTCCTTGTCTTTTTCATTTATCTTTCCTTGTGCATCTTATGGTATTTATAGAAACAGCAAAGAAAGATAATCCTGAGGTTCACCCATCTACTAACTTAAACTATCGAATTTCAAAACTAGCATGACCTGCCTGCAACTTAGCATTCAAGTGCACCCCTACTACTTCTTTCTAATTCACTCCGCACTTTTTTCTATCCTTCACACTGTATACGTGGGACAGGGGCACTTTAAAATGAATGAATAGTTAAAAGATATATCACACACCGTGGTTCGGAACCCACGTTAAGTGTAGGTCCATCGAAAAACTAGGTCAATTATCAAGTCTACTACGCTATTTCAACCTTTTCTATCTCTACCTTTTACTCTTCCACTTCCTATCTATCTCCTAGTCTCCTCCACGCTCCTCTGGTAGTCCCGACAGGGCTCTGGAGGGTCGAGGGGGGGGGGTGAGGGATGGCGGTTCTCTTCCCTCCTCCTCCGGTCATCTCAGGATGGCCGGAATGGGAGGGGAGTGTATTGGCAATCTTTCTCTATCTCTCCTCCCACACTTTTTTCCCCTTCAGAACCTTGAGCTATCACGGCAAATTCCTCTCATATTAGAACTTTGGCAAGGAAAAACTTTCAGTTTTCTCTCGATCTCCGTCGAGTTTTCAATTGATTCTTATTATTGCCGAGGTTCGATTTCTTTTTTGCTTCAAACCTCTCGGTTGTCATTCTGAATCGCAAGTTTGTCAACCACACCACATCTCTTACTGTTTCGGGTTCTTTTATCCCTCTCGCATTTTTCTCCTGGCTTTCGGTCTTCCTTCTGTCGAACCCCACTTCCGATTCCTTTAGTAAGATTTTTTTGCCTTTACCTTAACTCTTTCGAAGGGTAGGCCGATTAAGCAGTGTAGTTCACCGGAAAGAGAAGACAGGAAGGCCAGTTTTGTCTCGTCATTGACGTCTTGGCCGAGAGAAACCTTTGGTGATGCGCAACGAATTCGAATTTAAGCTGGAAGCTGGCATTACACGTCTTTCTACGTCTCTCTGTACTTCTCCGCATCATGTCATGCCGAAGTATACCCTTGGTAACTTTTAGCGAGGCGATTATAAGGCTTTTAATGCTCTTAATATTCTAGACTGGTATCCCTTGCAATGCCCTTTGCATTTCACCTTAGCTTTTTTCGGATATTTATTCTACTATCGCCTCGATCTGGTTCGAGCTTCCAACCAGATCCTCCTTCATGCTGATGCGGCTGCTCCAGCACTCTCTTCGGTTCTTTAGGGGTAGTTGGAACTTAATATGGCCTTCTTAACAGTGGTTATACCTTTCAACGTATTTTCGATCAAGTCTTGAGAACTCTTCCTTTCGTCTTTTGCTTCATTAATAACTTCTTGATAGCTTCCTCTTCTTTGGACGAACATCTTTTTAACTTTTGTCATGTATTTTCTGGCTTTGAAGAGTACGCTATCGTCCTCAATACTTCTAACTTTTGGTGTTTTGAAACTATTATTTTTTCAAACACCATGTTTTTAGGGACAAAATTCGTCATCTTGAGGATAAATTTTCTGCGTACTAGATTTTACTTAGCCTTACTCGCTCAAGCAACTCCATCAATCGATTTAATGGATGGTTAACTCCTACCACAGGAGCTCTCCTTAGCTTAGTGGATACGGTGTTTCTCTCTGACGTCAGGACTTTGGTTCAATCCCAACGGGCACATTCTCAAATCTCTCATCTGCGCCATGAGTTGGCCGCCAACTGGGTGGCTATGCTGATACTCACTCTCAAGGGTGTAAGTAGATCCACACACATCACTACGTACATACCCAATCAGAATACAGCTGGCATTTCTCGCCCCACCTCGCAGAACAACATACTGACTCTCTCTTCTCCTCTGGTACCCAGCTAATGAAGTACTAGTTTCCTCTATGGGAAACTCATATCCAAATATTCCTGATGAGGAAGTAATATGTGCTCCTCCCTTGAGATCAAGAGCTCTTCCACCATCATTTGTTGGTGTCAAAAACACGCAATGCAACCAAACACTTCCATTTTACAACAAAGAATACCCTTGGTAACATTTATTTCATTCTTGGATTAGAGAATCAAATAAGTTGATTAGTATATTTTGACTAAACCCCTGACACAAGTTATACTTAGAATCTTAGAGCCTGAAACAGAAATTGTTCCGTATATTTCCATGGGCTGTTCCTAACCTACGCGGCAATCTAAAAGTCTTTCAAATTCACACATCAGCAGGAACCAATGAAATTATTGAGGATGTTATTCTAAAACGTCTCGTAAATCAAATGCATCTACCAGAAGGAATGAAAAAAATGTCAAAATCAACCAAGATTTAATCTCATTGTTAAATTTAGTCCTTTGTTGATTCTGGATAATGCTCCAGCACATATGTAAATTACAGTGAAAGAAAGATTGACATAACTTTATAACGATGGCAGAGTTGCACCTAATTATTTAATTAAATTGATTGGCCCCGAGATTTTTTACGAGTACATTAGAGGAATAAGGTGTAATTCAGCTACAAATCAAACTTAGTGAAAGAATAACACATGAAGTGAACTTACTAAAAAATAATCCGAAAATATTTTTTTTTAATTGTACGAGCAGTCAGTTCTAAAGCTCAACTTTGCTTGGACACAAATAGAGGGTATTTGGAAAGAACCAGATCTTAGCAATAGTTTTTTTATTTTATGCGCAATGGAATTTATTTATTATTGTATTTTAATAAATTTATCGTTCGATTAAAAAGATTATGACATTTGATTATTTCACTTGCCTTGGAAAAATTTACATTTTAATATTTTACGCTCTCGTCTGCTGGCCACCAGTTAGGAAACAGCCACCGAAATTACACAGAAGCCAATCTTTGGGGTAGGAAAAAAAATAAAGCTTTAGTTAAAGAAACAAAACACAGAAGGGAGAAAACAAAATAATCAAACAAAAATAACGGCGACGCTAACAGTGGATGGAACTCTAAAAGAAATGCTTGGGTACCGGAGGAAGGCCTGCTTCCTTCAGCGGTCTAGGCATGTAGCCAACAATTAAAAAACGATACTATGGAGAGGGACCACCTTCTCCAAAAACTCAGTCGCACCAAAGTCATGTATGTAGATGTATTTATCAAGGATTCAGTACAGGTGCATTTAATAATGGCGCATTCAACCAAAATGCGTCTCCCCGTATAGGAAACAAGAAATTTTGAAGGAAAGGTTAAAGAAGGTGATTCGGCAAGTGACGCTGCGTTGTGACTGTGATCGATTCACAGGTAACAAAAGATGACCTGATATTGTCGAGGCATTGGTGGGTAAGTCCATGAGAAAAGCCTGGCTACAATGGTACGCAACTTTAAATTCACTTTCCCTGGCTATCATCTTTACTGTGTGGCCCAAAGGGCTTTGATTCATGCCATGTAATCAGAGTTGGGAAGAGCAAAAAGCAAATCCGGTCGCTCAGTCTTCGCAGACAACTTGGCGCTTATTTCGCCCAACAATTAAATGTCCTGGAATCCAACAGAAGACAATCTCAACATCCTCCTGAATCGCAGCAGCCTTGGCGACATTTATACTGCGAACTAGAAAATGCAAAGATTCCAAAACCTCAAGGACACTTAACGCGCTCGCGAATCGCTATGAATTACAAATGGTTCTCCACACAGGGCACGGCGTATAATACATTCTACCAAGCGGTGTATCACAATTATCTCGGCCGTAAATATAGACGCCACGCATGGAAGCTTCCAGATGTATAGAAGTTTTAGGATTAGAGGCATAACCATGGCAAAAAACACGTTCAAAAGGGGTATTCATCCATGATAATCATACCAAATTCTCGATGGAGTTTCTTTTCCCTAAGCCCGAAGGTCATTGAGCATGACTGTGGTTTCTCATCGGTATGGACACCATCAAAATTGGCTGCGGACGAAATGAGGGGAGTTGGTGACGCTGAATCTGCGCGCGCAAAGGCTTATTGCATTCTGCATCTCCCCCGACATCAACAAAGGGTCTCTCTAGAAAGGAAGTGCAGAAGGTACCCCCCACCAAGCTGAGACCAGTGTGAGAGACCGAATCTATCATCAACAGTATACGCTCGGATTTGGAAGAATAAATCTCGCATTTATATCCTACCCTATGGCGTACAAAGAAACGATATAAAATCACGACGTAGTGAACACCACAGAGTGACTGTGGTGATCAGATTATTATATAAGGGTAGTGCTCTACCGACATTAGCACGGCTGAGGCCACTGTCAATAGAGAAACTACAGGTTACCAAAGCAACTTTCAAAACACTATTGAAGGATGGGGGTTGAGCGCCCTTCAAAGTCACCATGGGTCTCGTCAATTCACATGGTGCCAAAGAAGTCGCCCGGTGAGTACAGGGTGATCGGCGATTTCTGAGGGTTCAATTCGATCACAAATCTCGACAGGTATCCGTTGCCGCGAACTCAAGATGTTACGAACCACCTCCCTGGCAAAAGGATCTCTCAAGGTTAAATTTGATTCGTCCCTATAATCAAATCACTATGAACCAAGCAGCCATAGAGAAAACTGCAGTCACAACCCCATTTGTTTTTTGGGAGTACGTTAAGCTCCCATTCGGTCTCCGAAATGCAAGCTGCACCTTCTAACGGCATATAGACAACCTGTTTCAACGATTAGGTTTCGTTTTTTGTATATATATATATATATACGGCATCCTGATATATTCAGACAATATGAATGACCACCTGAAGCATTTGGAGCAAGTCTTTAAAATCCTGATCGAAAACGGTCTGAGGATATCCCTGGAGAAGTGCGAGCTGGCGAAGGAGGAAATAGATTTTTTAGGGCATTAAATTTCTCTAGAAGGAATCTGCCCACCAGCAAAAAAATGGAGGAAATTGGAGACATATCTTTACTAAAAGACTACAAGAAGCTTCGAAGATATTTGGGCATATTAGGATAATACCGCACCAAATGGTTGACGGATCTGAAAAACCGGTGTCATGTTTTTCGAGCAAGGTAAGCCGGACGTAGCAAGCATATTCCACCTAGGATAGAGAGCTCCTAGCGGCGTATCTTGCTATCATGCACGGCAGGCATCTGATTGAAGGTCGCTAGGTTACCTTATGCACTGTTCACAAGCCTTTAGTATGAGCATTTAAATCGCTATTAAGTGCTAAAACATACAGGCAATAACGCCATTAGACAGCCATTCTAGAGTACGTCAGTGATATGGCTTACGTGCGCAGTCAGGACAACGTAGTCGCTGAATGCCTGTCAAGGAACGTCAATTCGGTTCAAATTGACTCTCTTGACCTCTGAGCTTTGGCGAGAACGCAAGATAATCACGAAGAAATGAAGAAATTTCGCTCTCGCGGCTAAAATCTTACCCTTTCTCCGAAGTTCAGCTTTGGTGTGAAATAATATCAAGATGGCCACGACCGTTTGTCCCTTTGGCATGCAGGATGGTGGAAAGGACACACAGGACTTTGAAGTGCTCCATAATGGCCCGTCGACAAAGCTGGCTGGTGACATTCCTAATTGTCCTTTTAATCATTCGCTCTTTGCCCAATGACTCGGGATTTTCACCTTTTACGGCAGTCACGGGAACCACACTCTTGTGCCAAAAACATTTAGTTCTGTCATCGTCATCGAAGGCCGACTCCAAATTTATTAAAGAACTGGCATCAACCATGGCACAAGTCGACTTTGTGCAGACATCCATAGGGCACCTGCACTCAGTACCCGAGACTTTCGTACCCCCAAATCTTAGCGAAGCAACTCATGTGTATATCCGAATAGACCCCGTGCGCAAACCACTATATGCGTCATATGCTGACCTTCCCGGTAACCAAGCGTGGCAACAAGGTTTGCACTTTGAAATTCCCTAACGGAAGAAGGAACACTGTCTCAGTGGACAGATTAAAACCGGACAGATTACCTCCCTCACATAATGGTAACGTAGCGGGCGATCAGCAACGCCCATGGACTCAGACAGGAAACAGGAAGAGAACCAGGTGCACTTCACCTCGTAGAGTACATGGTACGGAAGAGAACGACGCCACAAGGAGTCAACGGGACACCTCTACAGGAACCGAAGAGAGGAACGGCAACACGGAAGTTTTCACGCGCTCCGGGAGGCGAGTCACGTTTGCTAGGAATCCGTCGTTAATGTATTTCTAATGTGTAGGCAATCTTGTAGCGACACATTTAATGAAAGAGGAAGAGACGTAAATATATACACGCCTTATTATGTGTTTGTTAAGTGTTGTAAATATAATTTATGTAGAAATCTAAAGAAGGATAGGACAAAATTGTGGATAAATTGTATATAAATGAGTAGATATTATTATTATTGTATTATATGGCAAAACATAGCGTAAATATGCCTGTTTTAGTACAGGCTGCACTTATGTAAGTGTCGATGCCCTGTGCGTATGTTGTAAATGTTTTCAAATGTCAAGTCTGCCAAATATAAGTATTTCATATGTATCTACCTATGTAATGTCATACGCTATTTTCCCCTTAACTCCATTTCTGGCAGAGGAGTACTGTCGTGATCGGATTATTATGTAATAGGTAGGCTACTGGCACCAAATTGAAGGATTCAATAGGCCCATCGAAAACCTCCACAAAATGGACGCGCGGTGGTCTTATTAAATCCAAGCATACTCCACACATATGAAATAATATGTCTAAAATTGCAATAAGGAAATGATAATGTATAGATTAATCTGCATCTATGAATTTGAATACAAAAATAAGGAATGTAAATATATTTGTTAATATATATATATATATATATATATATATATATATATATATATATATATATATATATATAGAAGGCAAGCGGGCGTTGGAAGTGCCCGCGGAACACACGAATGTACGAACGCGCGAAAGGTCAGAGACACCTGGGTAGATACATGCAGGGATATGTAAGTAATTAGGCATAAACAGCTTTCGGTAGCTCCGCCTTAGGGGTGGAGAACAATTAACTCGACAACCGAAGCTCATCCCAAGGACGATTCTAGGTCACGCCATCTAGAAAATAAGCAAATATATAGTCAGAGCAGCTCAGTTAGAATGATTGTTGTATTATTAGATTATTGGATTACTATTTGTTAAGAAGATTATCTCGTTCACATTCCCCATTTTAAATTCATCAAGTCTTGTCGCTCCAGAATTTAATACTTTGTATTGAACATATATATATATATATATATATATATATATATATATATATATATATATATATATATATATATATATATATATATACATATATATATATACTGCAAGTCGCCAGCAAAGTGACTTCGTGACGTGCCACTTGCCCCGTTAATAGGCTAATATTAGAATAAAGTAAATTTTTGCAACGACCTCGATTTACCCTGAAACCTTCGGTAAGCCCAACCGAAATAAGAACAAAGTGAAGAAATTATCTTTGGAGTCAGATACTTAATTCACTTTCATATAAGTTGGGTAGCCCCCTAAATTGGTAACTAACACCACGACATAATTGTAGACGTGGTTCCAAAGAGACTCTAAGGCTGCGAATGCGTTTCTCTAAGGTGAAGCAGCATCAGTAAAAAAAAATAAAAAACAAGGCCAAGAAAACGGTACGAATCCACAATTTTCAGGTCGGAATCTGAGCCATGCAAAAGGAAATCGAATTGTTGTCTACGTAGATTATACGAGAACATATCCCAGTAGCACAGATGTGATAGCTTTGATGCTGGCACAAAGAATGTGATACTAAGGGCACTTCCAGGAGGAACGTCCTCACTTTGCCAAGTTGGAATGCAAAGAGTTTCCCCCCACTCGTAAGCGGGATTTTTAGAAACTTAAGCAAATATTGAAGGGCGTTCACTTGCCTCTGTAGTATGGCGGGTCTCTAATACTGCAGTGCAACGTGGTATCATATACCTTATCCACATGAGAAAATGCTCATGGCAAAGTGCTGCCTACGAAAGAAAGCATTGCAGAGAGCACTATCAAGCCACATCAAACCCTTCGATGTTGAGTGGAACTTACGAAAGCCGTAATGTGCAAAACGCGGGTGTTTTCCGCTGTTCAATTAAATAAGTTAACTTAGCATTAACATATATATTTATTTATCAACTTGAACACGCAGGAAGTTAGATAAATTCTGCGAAAACCAGCAGGGTAGAGTGATTTTCAACGGTTTGTGAGAAGCAAGTATGGTGGCCATTTGCTGAGATGGGCATCAATATATTAAATAGAATAAAACCATACCGATACATCGATACATGAAAATAGCCTAAGGCGATAGCGATACATCTATGCTTTGACAATTTCTTAAGCGATACCGATACATGTATCTAGATATATTCATGTATGATTTTATGAGTGAAGAAGCACTCTCATTTTCGCTATAAGTTAATTCCAAGTGCAATTCGCTATTCAATCAAATGACTTTGTGGAACTGTAGATAGAGGGGAGAAGGAAAGGGGGCAAAGCAAAAATAATAGCGTAGGCGAGTTGCGAACAACTTCCCGCGTCGCTGGACCACTTTTAGCCAGTGGCGAATCCATTCCGCCATCCTGACTCTTTACTCATTCAAACGAAGCTTTTAAGCCGCTCGCCTGCACTTCTCGTACACTATAGAACATATATGGCTAAGTGAAGCAGAAAATATCAGACATATATAAAAATAAAAATTTACAAACATTTATCAATTATACCTGACATATTCTAGATAAACTTAAGATGTTAACATATTCAAAAAATTCTTTAGGAATACTACTTTAGAAAACATTCAATCTGAAAGCCGATTTCGCTCTGGAGAATGTATATGCCCAGCTAAGCTGAACAGTCTCTCTATTGGAGCTGATTAAGGGATATATATATATATATATATATATATATATATATATATATATATATATATATATATATATATATATATATATATATATAAACTTTCACAACTCCCGGAAACTGGCGCAAAGATATTAATGGTGTTGCAGCATCGCTCAAATACTTCAATACTTCATTCCTGTAATATCTTCCCTTTTGATTATTTTATTGCTGTTAACACTTAGTTCATAGTAAAGAAAAAAAAAATCATCATTACTCTCTTCTACAGCAGCAGCCCGCAAAGAAGACTCATTGATGTTCTAAAGAGTTTTAATATAGTTGAAGATCATCTCCTGCACACTTATATTGCTAGCAGTCGTGTTGACTCCATTTTTTATTGTCATCCATTTCAATTTGAATTGCTAATTTTGCTTTATGGGATATTTCTATGTTGAGGGTTGAAGAGAATTGGGGAAGAAACTCTTTAATCACTACGTTTCTCAGTGGCTTACAGTAATGTAGAGGTTCGATGTTTAGGTGTAGTAGTTTTTAGTCGCGTGCTGGACTAGTCGCGAGAGACTTACATCTCACTATGTCGGTGGTTCCCCGTTTTGCTTTTATTTTGTTTTTGTAATAAATGGTAACTATTCAGGCGATTCTAAAGAAGTTTGAAGCCCTGATATTGTTTTGCATTATCTTTCGAACAATTTAATTGCTAAAGTCCTCCCAAGTTTAGCCAGGGAATTATTTTGTTTTTGGCAATAACATCATAGCTATTAGGCCGATTCTAACGAAAATTGAAACCCTTATGTTGTTTTACATTCTCTTTCGAATGATATAATTGTCAAACTCCTCCTAAGGTTACCCCGGGAATTATTTTGTTTTTGGCAAAAACAACATAACTATTCGTCCGATTCTAACGAAATTTTAAACCATTATGTTGTTTTACATTCTCTTTCCAATGATATAATTGTCAAAGTCCTTTAAAGGTTACCCCGGGAATTATTTTGTTTTGGCAATAACATCATAACTATTCTGCCTATTCTAACGAAATTTAAAACCCTTATGTCGCTTTACATTCTCTTTCGAATGATATAATTGCCAAAGTCTCCCAAGGTTAGACAGGGAATTATTTTGTTTTGGCAATTTCATCATAACTATTCAGCCATTTCTAACCAAATTTATAACTCTTATGTTATTTTACATTCTCCTTCTAATAATATAATTGACAAGGTCCTCCCAAGTTTAGGCCGGGAATTATTTTATTTTAGCAATAACATCATAACTATTCGGTCGATTCTAATGAAATTTGAAACCATCATGTTGTTTTACATTCTATTTTGAATGATATAGTTGCCAAGATCCTTCCAATGTTAGCACAGGAATGATTTTGTTTTATCAATAACATCATAACTATTCGGCCCACTCTAACAAAATTTAAAACCCTTAAGTTGTTTTACATTCTCCTTTGAATTATATAATTACGAAAGTTCTCCCAAGATTATCCCAGGAATTATTGAAAGTTTTGGAGGTCGTAAAGTCATGAATAAGAATAAGTGAGAGCACTACTTTTTGGTCAGCAGACCTTGTTTTCTCAACACCTAAATAGTTTGTAGAAGAACACCATATTACCATTGTTTATCATACTATAGTCTTTGCGAATTGGCTCATCACTGTCACACACTCCTGTAGGTATTTTAGTTCCGCTTCATGGAACTGAGAGTGCCCTCAATTTCTTCGAAAGTTTATGCAAAGAATATTATTGCCATCAAGGAACAGGCAAACTGTCAAATAGAGAGTTCCATCGTGTTACATACGTGTAGCGGTCTATACCTCTAAAAATTAAATATTTAATCATATATATATATATATATATATATATATATATATATATATATATAGTTAGGATTAACTATTTCATTTGTAGAGTTACAGACCGCTACAATACTCATGTCGGTGCGACATTACAACATAAGGTTGGTTACTCTTGGCAACCCCTCGCCTTCTTCTCTAAGGCTCTTCTTCCTTCTTAACAGAGGTATAGCACGTTTGTTCGCGAATTACTGAGCATATACCTCGCGCTCCGTTACTTCCAACAATACTTGAAAGGGCGTGAATTCACTGTCTTTACCGACCACAAGCCATTGGTTGGTGTGCTCGCCTCTAGTAGCACCTCCTCTGTGCACTCTGCAGTTGATACTCGTCACCTTGACTTCATTCTGCAGATGACAAAAGATATTCCCTACGTTTCTGGTTCTTTAAATGTCGTACCAGATGCGCCCTCTCGCATTTCAGCGATTTTGGGCACGAAACTCTCCCAAACTGCGCCCATCGATCACGCGACAATAGCGCTTGCCCAGGAACAAGATGAAGACACGCAAACACTGCGTCACTCTTCTCAGCTTATCGTTCGCGAAATCGACTTGCGAGACAGTCCTTCCATACGCATCCTGGTTTACTATTCAATTCCTGACTGTCATCATCCTCTCATTCCTCTCGCTTACTGTCGGCACATTTTTGACCAGACTCACGGTCTTTCTCATCCTGGCATTCAAGCAACTAGCAAGCTCACCACACAACGTTATGTGTGGCCAGGTATGAACGCCGACGTGCCCAAATGGACCCGCGCATATTTGCCTTGTCAACGTACAAAGGTTCAACGCCACACAAAGTCCCCTCTGGCTGCTTTTCCACTTCCATCGGCACGTTTTGATGCCGTTCACATCGATCTGGTTGGTCCTCTGCACTTTTCGAGTGGTTGCACTTACCTTCTCACCATGATTGATCATTTTAACTCTTGGCCAGAGGCAGTTCCTATTCCCGGCATCAGAGCTTCCACTGTAACTCGAGCCTTCGTCTCAGGATGGGTTGCTCGTTTTGGTGTCCCATCAACGAATATGACTGACCTAGGTAGCCAATTTGAATCCCACCAATGGGATGCACTCATGTCAGTGCTTGGCTCCTTTGTCTCCGTAACACTAGATACCATCGCAAGAGTAACTCTAAGGTGGAACGTTTACACAGGAATCTCAAGGGAAGCTTACGCTCCACTGACCCCAACATCACTTGGGTGGACAAGCTCTCCTTAATTCTCCTGGGAATGCGTGCCTCCGTGAAAGAGGATTTGAATTGCTCTTTTGCGGAACTCGTCTATGGTACGCAACTTCGTCCTCCAGGCCAATACTTTTCTTCCGCTGACTGTTTTCTTCCTTCCGACATACATCCTGCTATATACGTACACAATTTAGTACAGGCGATGTCTGAAGTAAAGCCGACCGCCACAAGAGTGCCTGCTAATCAGAAACCTTTCGTGCCAAAGGAGATGGCAACTTGCTCTCATGTGTTTGTCCGTCGCAATTCCACACGCACATCCTTCCAACCTGTCTATGACGGACCCTTTCTCGTCGTCTCCAGGAAGCCGAAATTCTTTGTAGTGCAGCTTGGCACCAAGCAGGATTCGGTTTCCATCGATCGGCTTAAACCCGCTTTCTTAGAGACCGGTCGTCTGGAACAGCCACTACCTTTCTCTTCCACTAATATAGGTCCAGTGGTCATCCCAGCCTACCTTCTGCACCCAACTATTCCTTCAACACTTTCCACCTAACTAACTCTACTTCAGAACCCTTCTTCGGCTCTTTCAAATCAAACTGCCACTTTTCCTTCCACCTCTTTACTCGCAAACCCTCCGCCAACCATCTTTACATCCCACAATTCTTCTTCTCAACTGCTGTCTCTTTCCTTTTTGTTGCAGGACCATTCGACAGCAGCTGGAGAACACCAGGCGCCTAACGTGCAACTCCCGACATTCGCCTTTTCAGGAGGTCCAGAACAATCGTCACCCGACGCTCCGGTCCTCGCTCGCGACAATCTCCCACCTCACTACTAATCGCCACCTGACCCGCAATCCGAGTCACCCAATTGGCACCATAACTTGCTCTGGACTCGTTGTAAGGAGGCCTTGCCGCTATATAGACTAAAATTTATGTAAATACCTTGTGTTGTGCGAGCTTTTCCCTCGGTGGGGCAGTATAAATATTTCATTTGTAGAAGTATAGACCGCTACACATGGCAGCTTCGACTGGAAACTTAGAGTGGCCTCAATTATTTCAACAGATTTTGCCCTTTCCAAGGAATTCTAAATAGCAGAATATTTACCCATTGCGGATTTGTCAATTTTGGAAGTCACATTTTTAATATCCGCTGTACATACTAGATTCATAGTGTGAGAGCAACACCATAAATGGGAAGAGAAAATTCTTTGTTCTGGGTTTGTGAACCCAGATGCACAAGAGTTAGAGTGTCTAATTTTTCATCTGCCTTATCTCTGTTGTGCTTGGTTTCATCTTAAAAAGATTGTCTGCAGTCAATTTTGATTCTGAACTCTTTAAAAGCCTTCACAAGATTTGACCTTTGACTTTTAGATGAGCCACAATCTTATTCTCAACAAATGAAAATTATTGCTGGATATCCTCAAGTTTTTCTGTTATTCTAGTAAAAGTGTGTGCTCCTTTGAATCTTGTTGAGCTCAGACTTCCATTTCTTCTACCAAATGACTTTCCATCAAATTAATGATAGAAATATAAGCTCCATTAATATCTCCAAAAAGTGTTGTACAAATCATTAACACAAATCTTGCTTGCATAGTTAAGCGTGACTATAGCCTTTTATAGATAATGACGTGCTTCATTTTATAAATTAAAATAAGAATCTGCGAGAATCTTCACAAAATCTTAATTCTCTTTCCATTAATTGTCGGAATTCATCCTTTATTCCCTTATGAAGCTTAAGCTAAGATAACTTGTGGTACCTCGGTACAAGTATCATGTATAATAAATTTAATTTGTATTAACTCTAGTCTGCAGGTAACTAATATTTACTGTAAATTCAAATCAGTAATCATCCATCAATTATTAATTATTAAAATCACACAAATCATTATAAGTAAATGTGATACAGAATTTGTGAAGGGTGGATCTATTAATGAAATGAAAATTTCTTACACAATATAATGCAAATCCGAGAAAGCTGCGATGCTTAGTAGAGTGGGTTTCAGCCGTTAGACAGACATGTTGTTATCTGGCATGTCATATGTGAAATTTCGATGAATTGCATCTGTTCCAGAAGTTATTTGGCGGTTCATTAAACGGCCAGATGGTACTTTAATATGTGGGTAAACACTTGAAATGAAATTTTGATTGATGTAAATAACATAACTGGTATTTCAAATATTAAACCACCATAAAATTTTCTAAACGAACAAATATACGTTCTCCAGTTCCTCAGTATTATTATCATGAATGAAACAGATGAAATCTTAAACTGAACAGAACGTCTATTGTATTATGGTAAAATAGATAATAAATATACATAGCATCAGCTCGGTTACTATGCAAATAATTACACAGGCCTGCATTTGAAAAAAATGTTTATGTTCCCCAGGATTTTTTTGTGGTTTCTTAATGAATCCAACCTCCTGAGCTCAAAAATGAATGTATATTTGTTCAATCAGGTCAGATTTTCTCAGTACAGCATACACCATTTTCATTGAGATTACCTCATTTTTTCTGATTAAAAAAAAAAACAACTTTCTCTATCTAATAATGCATTATTACTGTTATATCATATAAACAGGAATACACGTAAGTAAACTTTAATTCTTTTAATAAACAAAAAAATAAAAGAATGCAACATAATAAAGAAAATAATTATAATTTCGAAGAACAGATGCCCTTGACGATTTTCGTTTGTGCCTGTCATCTGGTGCATCACGCTTCAAACACCAACAGTAGTCAGCAAGCATGTTTCCGTTCCACTTACACTGGTACCTGGATTCCATTGTTTTTATGTCCTGGTGGAATCTTTTCGCCTGTTCTTTACTGTAATCCCCGCAGTTGTCGGGAAAATAATCCAGATGAGACTGTAAAAAGTGTATCTTTATTGACATTCGAGCTCCCAAATGTAGCATCCCTTGCAGCAGATATGTGGTGCAAAACTTTTATCTTGATCTCTTAGCCTTACTCCAAAATATGCATGATACAAAGATTTAATTACAGGAGGGATTGTACTTTGCTGCTCGGGAAAAGTCACTTTGCCGCAAACATAGCAAAATCTGTCGGAGCTATTCTTACATTTTCTGTTAATTTTTAACTCAACCACTATTATTATTATTATTCTTATTATTATAATGCTAAGCAATTTTCAACCTGCAAAATATAAACCTATTTGCATAATTACTTAAAATGTACACAAAATTTACTGCGAATAGAGCAGTGCAAAAACTATTGAAATTTGATGTAATATAGGAGATTTATAAACTATAAAATTATTATCACCCCCTGTATCGCAAAAACTGGAGGTGATAGAGAAAAACGGATGACAGATTCGGATTTAGGAGGTCAATTTTATTAAGAAAAACTATAGAAAACCTAAGGTACATTTTTGACGCAGACCAGTGTTATATATGGAATAAAATTCAATTACAATGAAATAGTAGTTCAAAGATAATTAATCAAATAAATTTAAGCTAACCTATTGAATACGTATACTAGCATACCTGAAAATCGATCTTTAAATTTCTCATTATCTACCATGGAAAGAGGGTATATGCCGTCAATAATAAAAAGAACTAACTTGTCATCAACTTGAGAGATGGCTGCCTATCTTTGACTGTCTTTAACCGCGCTACGTCATTATCAAGAAAATATTAACGGTATCGCCAAATTAACACATATTAGAACTCGTATACATACTACAGAGCTATCACTTATTTGTAAGAATTATATTATTGGGAATATTAAAAACTACATTGTTTTTAAATCCCATATGAATAGCATTGATAGAGTATTCGTGAGAATAGTATTGGACTTAATATCCGCGGCAATAACATCCAGCAGGAGACTAAATAATCAAACGAGAGAGCTACTAACAATTGATGCTTTAGGCATTGCCTTTCTCTTTGAGGGCCTTTTACACTCAACTGACCACCAGGAAAGCGCACGTCTTACACAGCGGACAAACTTTCGAGGAATAGAAGTCAAGCCGCGGCAATGCGGATGCCTGAAAAATTTCAAAAGCCTGATCAACCTATCTAAACTGCTCGACTGGGATGGAGAAGGCAGTCAGTTCCTAGAACGCGGGCCACTGTGCCTTATCCAAGCACCACCGATGTGTCTTCTCCACTGTCAGTGGACCAGAAAAGGATATTCGAATAAAAAAATTAACTACTACCATATAGTTTGTCGACCATCTCCCATACAAAGTCTGCTTATGCATCGGGAGTTCACACGGACATGTCAAAGCAGAGGAACGAAAGCGGTTCTAGCTTGTTGTGTAAGTTCATCCACATTAAAGACACCGACCCCAAACACTTCGATAAGTTTTCCAATAGTTTGGATCTTGAATTGAGCTTGCAGTCACCCCACACCGTTTAGGTCTTTAAGAGAAAGAGCATTAGCAACCTCGCTAGAAAGCGAACGAACTCCCTCCTCCCCTCTACATCGAATTTGGTTGATAGTGGAATGTAGAAAAAAGACCAGAATAATGCTTGTCCAGGTGGAGCCTAATTGGTAGCACCTAAAAGGAAGTAGGGTTATCCAAAGATAGAGGTCAGTCATTTCTTCGAACGCGGGCCACTGTGCCTAACCAAAAGCTGCTTCTAACTTTAACTTATTCAAAAGAATGAATCTAGGTTCTACGCTACACCCTGACAAGTTTGAGGTTACATCTTCATCACCTGATGCTACTCGGGTGTTCAGAAACTGGTTATATTTAATTAATTGTTTCTCAATCTCGTTAGAAGGCACCGATGCTTTGCTATTTGGACATCTCACTGGGTAGGTGGGGGCGCATGGCGAGGCTTCTTGACTTGAAGATGTAAGTGAGGGGATCTTGGATGAACGGAAGTTATTCCGATCCCTGTTACAAATTCGGGCTTCTCGATGATGAGACAACCCAAGAAGTCAATCTATTCTCGAAGGATAATTCACGTTGGTATTCCTCAATGTTGAGGGGTATCTCTGTTTTTATTCAGAAAACTGAGATAAGGGATTTTCTGTGGACGAGAATGGTATGAGAGTTGGTCTCGATACAACTGGTCTACTCTTCTAAGCGACCAAAGGAACGGCCTCGGGGGGGAAAGTCCCACTCGGTTGCACTTATCTTCTTAATTTCCTGTTTGCCTCAGGGACTCGTCTTCTTCTTTCGATTGCTACGCGGATTCTCCTCTAAAATCTCAAGATCGAACTATATATACGTCGATTATCCCCTAGGGAGGGGAGACGAGGGAGTTTAGGAGGGGCAAACCCTCACTAGCCCACAGTTAAGCCTCTCTCCTAGGGCCTAAATTTTCAACGTTGTGACACTTCGCCCCTTCAGGTTTACGCACGGAGAAGGTGAGATTTTGTCTATTTTGCGAAAATAGACATAAACAACCGGAGGGGACAGTGAGCCTGTTCATAGATTTTCTACTAACGAAGGCTTAGGCAGAAAGATTTTCTTTCTAAAGGCACTCACACCCTTCTATGTTTATATTAACGGAATACGAAATCTGCTGGTCGCAATCCTTCTTTGCGAGCGTCTTCCCATCTTGGGCGGTGGGGAAAATGGGGAGGGGGTAAAGTCTTGGCCCATGTGGAGCGTAACAGTTGAGACGCTGTATAAACAAACTAGCGTCTGCTTGTCCTCGTTATGTTCATCCTCCACAGTGTAATTCGTCCTTATCCAAACCAAGTTGCTTTCTCACGACTACTGATGTTCTTTTGAGTTCTCTCCTCGACGTCCTCGCAGATGGACGACCTACAAAGGTAGTTGCCAATACAGTGCGTTCTGAAAATTTCCTGGTGCCTTCTTCCTATCGTCAACTTGGAATTATTGTATCTGACTTGTCTGGAGCAATATCTATGGCGTGTAACTAAATGTTGCAGTGCTTCTCTAGAGGTGTGTGTGTGTGGGGGGGGGGGGGGTCCCCTCAAGTTCCGGATTTTATTCTGAAATTATTCGGGGTATCCTAGTTCGGAAACAGTATTCCAATATCTGCATATGATATTTAAGCGATCCACCAAATCTTGAAATATGCGGAGTCGCTACTCTAGACGTAAAACTAGTTGAGGTATTTACTCAATTAAACCCCGATTGTCGGTCTATCCCTGCAAAATCTCGACGAGTAGGCTTAACGGATGTAGAATTCATCCACCGTGAAGTTAAATACCCACAAATGAAAGATTTGAACGGCATAGGTGGGCGTTATCACGATAATTTATCGCGTTATCGATTCATCGGTATCGCTGATACTATGGGGGGGGGGGGAAGGATTCATTAGTTTCTCATAATTGAATCTTTTTACTTTATTCTTGACTGAAATTCCTTATTCTTTAAGTTGGCCCTTCTAACATTGTCTTCCATTTATCTTGACTTAATATTCTTGTTGGCTGGGTTAGTTCTTGATCTTCGATTTCTTTCTTGATGCATCTTCTTTATTTTTCCAATTATCTTGAGTTAATGATTCCTGCTTGATTCTTGATGAGTTAGTCCTTGAAGTCGTTTTCTTTGTCTTTCTTAGGGTGACCCTTTATCTTGGTCTTCTTGAGTTGGTCCTTCAGCGTTTTCCTTGACTTCCGTTTTCTTCTTGATTTTTCTTCATAAAAGTTGTGCACTATTGAGTTTCGAACGCGGTACCTCTTGATTTGAACGCCAGTCACTCTAGCCATTGCGCCACAACTTAGTCCGTTGTGAGTTGGTAATTTAATGGGCTATTTATATTATCGATTTGGAAGGAATTTTTCTCTGATACATCTTCGCACCCCTACACAGGTCCCTTTATAGAACGTGGAGTGAATTTGAGGATTGAGGAGAGACTAGTCTTGGATTTCTTAATCGAGGAGTAATTTAGAGTATTTTAAAGTATATATAATGGACTGTGAATTGGGACTGCAAGGAGAAGTAAAAATAATTAGGACTTACTCTCGTATTGTCGTTTGCAAAGAATGTGAGAGTGGAATTAACTCATTATGATTTATTTGGAGGTAAATGAATAATTGTAGAAAGAATGGTTACATACCTTTAGAAGACGAGAGTCGCGAGTCAAATGGGAAGGTTCGCGTGCTTATTTGGTCGAGCTGGGAACGTGTGTTTATTTGTTTGTGTGTGAAATTTAAGAGATGTTATTCGGAACAGTATACGTTAATTGAATTGACAAGAAAATAAATGAATTAATTAATTATTAAGTTTAACATAATGATTTGATTTACAAAAGTTGAAGTAAATTAATTTGGAAGATTAAATAGACAAAGTTAAGTAGAATGATTAAATTAACAGTTAAAGTTAAATAATTATATGATTAAATTAATAAAGTTAAAGTAAAATAATTAAATGATTAAATTGACAAGTTAAAGTAATACATAATGAATTTTACATAATAATGGATGTATATACATATTTAAGTTTCCCAGGAGGTTTTTATTATAGGAATGCCCAAAGGCATTGCTATAACACTCCCCCCCCCCTAAGAAGGTTACCCCCCCCTTTTCTACTATTTTGAGATTATAAGTCAGAGTCTAATCATTTGCAGTCTCAATTAGATGAATGAATGCATAGAATTATAGGATACAGCGTTAATAATAAGCGAATCGACCAGTTAAACACAAGAGACTCTTTGTACACATAGGTATAAGTATTTGTTTTAGTGATTCAAGTCTATTGGTAACAGTTCGCAACTCTTTATTACCGATTTCACACACCAATATCCGGCTGCTAGGTACTGCGTATACTCATTTCTCCTTATTCAAAATGTTGATAGATAGATATATTAAGAAGGGCGATAAAAAATAAACAACGATCGAAGCGTTCGACGAATTAAGAAAAGCTTCGCTCCTCTGTGGACAGCATACTCGTGATTTAGTCGACTCGACAGTAGATTTTTCCTATCTACTGGCTAAGCATAATCGACATCCAACTTGTTCCATGGAATCTGTGGCCAATCCAAAGGTAATAATTCCGCCTTCGTAGGTCTAGGGTGTAGAGCTAAGTGGGGACATGACCTACATAGTTCTTTGAGGTGACCCTCCAAGTTCTAGCTAATTCATTCATATGAGAAGCACTCACACTATTAGCATGTAGTTCATGCAATAAATCATTCCTTAATTTAGGAGGAATAACTAATCTACTGACCGACGATGGAAAACCCATTGGTCCTGCATGCATAAGGAACAAGCATATAATTCCACATAGTTAAGTCTGGACACCCAATCTCATACAACTTGTGTACTTTAGAAAGAACAAGATATACAGGTGGGCAATCCCTGACAGCGACACTAACGACTGGTGAAAAGTCTAAAGAAATCACCAGCATAGTTAAATTAGCTGGAATTGAAGTATTGACAGTTATGTCACTACTAGGAAGAGGTAAACGGCTTAGGGCATTTTCAGTACTTAATAAGGTTCAGAACGTTGAATATAAGTGGAGTTATAAACCCGAGAAGAGCCCAACGAAGTATCATACCAGAAGCCACAGGAGGGATACATTTAGTAGAAAAAAGTAAACAGAGAATTGGTTTATGATCTGTCATCAATGTAAAATTGTGCTGACCCTACAAATCGAAATGGAATTTCATTAGAGCAAAAAAATCGCTAAGGCTTCCTCATCCACTGAGAAAAATTAAGTTTCGTAGCTGCTAAAGTATGAGAAACAAAGTAAACAGGACGCTCTATATCATTTATCAGATGGCATAGAGCATCTCCGATGTCATAAACCATAGGTGCGCGTTAACGATATCGGGTTATCGGTTATCCGATATTTTTTTCCGCGTTATCGATTCATCGTTATTGCCGATACTTTTGGTTCCAAACTAGCGATAATCGACAATTTCAGTTTTTGGTTTCAGTTTAGCACGGAGTGAGCCGCGCGTGCCTTAGAAGCAGAAAAAGGGAGGTCCAAGCTAGGAGGAGGATCCTCAAAACCTGTGAGGAGATTAAGGAGAGCCTAACCAGGTAAGGAACTAAAAAACATGATTCAAATATTCTTACTATTGTATTATAAAATAACGCTATATATATAATCAATACTGTATTATAATTTTGGATTTATCGATTCATCTGTTATCACTTTATCGGGCGATAAATTTATCGCCAGTAAGCGAGTATCGGTTATCGCCGATAAGGTTATCGTTATCGATTTACCGGTTATCGTGATACATTTTTTCGTTATCGCACCCACCTATGCCATAAACACTGTTGTCTACAGCCACTACAAAAAGATTCTGAGGGTCAAAATGTACTAACTCCTCGAAAGAAAGAAGAATCTGCTTGGAGGCAACAAAACAGTTGTTTGTGTTGTTCCCAAGACCAAGCTACACTAGCCCTAGTAGGAATAGGGGCACCTGCAATAGCTTTAACTCTGTCAGAATTGTGGTGAATAACCTGAACACTAATACGATAACCTAGATATGACACAGTAGACACCAATAATACACTTCTTCAAACAAAGCTTCAACTCAGCAGTCTCTATTATTTTTAGTACGAATCTAAGTCGCAATGGCATGAAAATGAGAAAACGGCCACATCTCCTTCACAAAGCTATAAAAAGATTAGATTTATCAAACTATATGTACTTATTAATATGTGCACTTCCTATCTCACAGCTTGTAATAACCCCTTTCCTGCGTGCAAACCAATTAATATAGATTTATAGAATGCTAAATATGTTTATGTATTTCTATGCATCTTTACGCTTAGGTTGTGGTCATTTGTCAGCTTTTAAAAGATGGGGTGAATGTAATATATTTGCTTATTATCCGTATACTGTCTTTATATGTATATCTATTTATTTTATTGTGTATCTGTGTTATTACATGTTTTTTTCTTATCTGTGGATGTTCCCTTGTGTTCAATAAAGCTTAACCAAAAGCTGATCTCGCTTCATTTAATAGTACATTAGACTAGTTTTAATCTTCCTCCAGATCGTTACAAAATATTCCACTTATTTTAAGATCATTCAGTGCGCATTAGTGTTATATTTGCTCCTCTCCCTCATACTATTTTACCACATATTTACATGTTATGATACGACAACTACTAGATTTGGAATTAGTGCCATCTATTGGAAAGATGGGTTCCTAAGAAGTTGAAAGTGCTCTCAAACTCTCTGGGAAGAAGGATTGCTCAATGTTTATATTGGAGTGAAATATGTCGTGTCCGTCAAACATTATTAAACATAAAAGATGTAAATGTTTTGTGTGGAAATGATTCTTAGGGGTGCATATTAACTTCATGGAAGGAAATGGGAGGACAGCAAGGCAAAGAACGACTGCAAATTATTGGGTCTAGCAGTGGCACAATTACGAAGTCTACTCGGGCCAAATATCGTTCTGGGCGTGACTTAAGGCCTGTAGGATCCAATGTATTTACTGAACACAGTGGTAAGTATCTATTTTGTGAATATAAGGGAAGTATAACTGGGCCTTTTCCATGATATTTCATATAGACACAAAAATATTGCTCATTACTGTTTACCTGTGTATTGTTCATTTTCTGTTCAATGAGTTGAACTTGTAAATGATATAAAGAAGGGGAGAACATTGAGTGCAGCACTGAAATTGTAAATAATCTTTTTACTAGTCTGCACCCAATATACAGTTTCACATGAATTCTACTAATTTAATGTACACTAACTGATACTTTAATGAATAAGGTTCCTGATTTGGTAACACTTCAGATTCGGGGTGCACGTTAGATGGCGCTGTTAGTCGGCTACAATTTTGGGCTACAGCATCTCTCTTATGACGTCAGACGGTAGCGTCAGATGTGAACAATATCGGCGTAATATTTTTTTGTATATAAGTATATACTGGGGGGCTGTGCCCCCCAGACCTCCCAATTGATTGAAACTCAGGATCATCGCAGGGTGGTCCCCCTGCAGTGATATCTCCCCCACGAGCAGTCCCCTTGAATTTACTGGGGGTTTTTTCTCCCCCACAGCTTTTTACTGGCAGAAAAACCTAACCTAATAACAAACAATTCTTACTTTTATAGGTTTCTTGATTAGTTTATCGCCTCTAGATAATTTAAAAGTTTTTTGTGATTATACAAAGTAAAGCCGAATTTGAATAACAAAGAAGCACATGGAGAGCACGAAAACACAATAACAGAAGAAAAACATTTGCAAAACGGGTCCTATTTATAAGCTACGATGTTGCCAGTAAGAAGCTGTTATCGTTCGTAGTAAACAAAAAATACAAAACAAAACAAAAAACAATAAAAGACATCAAGAAACCTTACTTTTATAGGTTTCTTGATTAGTTTATCGCCTCTAGATAATCTAAAAGTTTTTCACGATTATACAAAGTAAAGCCGAATTCGAATAACGAAGAAGCACATGGAGAGCACGAAAACACAATAACGAAAGAAAAACATTTGCAAAATGGGTCCTATTTATAAGCTACGATGTTGCCAGTAAGAAGCTGTTATCGTTCACAGTAAACAATAAATACAAAAACAAAACAAAAAACAATAAAAGACATCAAGAAACCTTACTTTTATAAGTTTCTTGATTAGTTTATTGCCTCTAGATAATCTAAAAGTTTTTCGCGATTATACAAAGTAAAGCCGAATTTGAATAACATAGAAGCACATGGAGAGCACGAAAACACAATAACGAAAGAAAAACATTTGCAAAATGGGTCCTATTTATAAGCTACGATGTTGCCAGTAAGAAGCTGTTATCGTTCGCAGTAAACACAAAATACGAAAACAAAACAATAAAAGACATCAAGAAACCTTACCTAACTTAGAAAAAAAACTATAAATGAGCAGAGCGCAGATATTTAGTAAATAATAGACTAAAAGTTACAAATCCCCAAAACCCCCCCAAAATATAACGCAGTGTTGGTCACATCTGACGCTACTGTCTGTGTCATAAGAGATATGCTGTAGCCCAAAATTGTAGCGACTAACAGCGCCATCTACCGTGCGCCCTGAATCTGAAGTATTACCCCTGATTTAATTGTCTATGCCAACACAAACTCTCCTGACATTATAGCAATTACTGAAGTTCTTCCCAAACATTCAGTGTATCCGGAACTGGATTGTGAATTATAAATTCATGGCTACCTGCAGCTCTTGAAAAATTTTAATAGTCCAACATGTAAGCGTGGTATTGCTGTTTATATGAAAAAAGGCATCACTGCAACAACTGATGATTCGCTTAACTTCAGTTTCGGGGCGCTCGGTAGGTGGCGCTGTTTATAGGCTACAATATATGTCTTATGATGTCAGACAGTAGTGTCAGATGTGAACAATTACGGAGTTATATTTTTTTATATATGAGTGTACACTTGGGGGACTTAGACCCACCAACAGCTTTTTACTGGCAGAAAAACCTAACCTAATAACAAACAATACTTACTTTTATGGGTTTCTTTATTAGTTTATGCGCCTCTAAATAATCTAAAAGTTTTTCGCAATTATACAAAATAAAGCTGAATTTGAATAACAAAGAAGCATATGGAGAGCACAAAAACGTAATAACGAAACAAAAACATTTGCAAAACGGGTCCTATTTATAAGCTACGATGTTGCCAGTGAGAAGCTGTTATCGTTCAGGGCCAACAAAAAATACAGAAACAAAATAAAAGATATCAAGAAACCTTACTTAACTTAGAAAAAACTATAAACGAGCAGAGGCGCAGATATTTAGTAAATAATACAGACTAAAAGTTACAAATCCTCCCCCCCCCAAAAAAAAATATAACACCGTGATTGGTTACATCTGAAGCTACCTTCTGACGTCATAAGAAACATATTGTAGCCCAAAGTTGTAGCCTACTAACAGCGCCATCTACCGTGCGCCCCGAATCTGAAGTATTACTGACTTTTTCAGAAGCTCTATGGATTGGTATAAAATTAAGAGGCTGTGACACTGCCCTGATTGGATGTGTATACCGTAGCCCTAACACATTGTTGGAAAATTCCAACCTACTTCCTCAGCTATTCCAGAAAGCAAGTCAATCAGGTTATTCCCATGTTATTGTGGCAGCAGACCTAAACACAAAGGATACCAATTGGGAGACCTTGCAGTCTTCCAATAATTTAGAGGAGGCCATTTTATATACTATCCAGGATCTATATTGGTCCCAACAAGTCAATGCAGCACCGAAGAGAAGGCGTACCTAGTATCTTGGATATAGTACTGGTAATACTTCAGTTTAGGGGTGCAGGATAGGGGGCGCTTTTTCTGGGCTACAATCTAGGCCTAAGGACATCAGACAGTAGCTTTAAAGGGGGGCCAACCATTGCATTGTATTTGTTATTTTGTTTTTTTCCTTCTTTATTATTTAGTAAATGCCTGCACTTCTGCTTAATTATATTATTGGTAACACTTTAGTTTCGGGGCGCATGGTAGGTGGCGCTGTTTATAGGCTACAATATATCTTATGACATCATACGGTAGCGTCAGATGTGAACAATTACAGCGTTATATTTTTTTGTATATGAGTGTATACTGGGGGGCTGAGCCCCCCAGGCCCTCCTCAATTGAAACTCGGCATCATCGCAGGGTGGTCCCCCTACAGTGATATCTCCCCTATGAGCAGTCCCCTTAAATTTATGGGTTTTTTCCTCAACAGCTTTTTACTGGCAGAAAAACCTAACCTAATGACAAACAATACTTACTTTTATAGGTTTCTTGATTAGTTTATGCGCCTCTAAATAATCTAAAAGTTTTTCACGGTCATGCAAAATAAACCCAAATTCGAATAATGAAGAAGCACAACTAGAGCACGAAACAGAAAAAAAAAGCTAAGCGGGTTCTATTTATAGCTACGACATTGCCAATAAGAAGCTGTTATCGTTCACTGCGAAACAAAAAAATAAAAGACATCAAGAAACCTTACCTAACTAAAAAAAAACCTATAAATGAGCAGAGGCGCAAATATTTAGAAAATAATACAGACTAAAAGTTACAAATCCCCAAAACAACCCCCAAAATATAATGCTGTAATTGGTCACATCTGAAGCTACCGTCTGACGTCATAAGAGATATATTGTAGCCTAAAATTGTAGCCTCTAACAACGCCACCCTACCGTGCGCCCCAAATCTGAAGTATTACCATATTATTTAGTAATGTATTGATTTTTTATAATTACTAATGTATTAAACTTTGTATATTTCATTTAACTATTTTTGTGAAACTAAACCATTAATTTCACACACTGGCAACCTTAATTCAACCTTATTTCAAACATTGGCAACTCTGAAATCGAGCAGTTAAAAGAGCGCATACCTATAAATACGGTTTGTTCAACTTCAATACGACTTGTGTTAATTCCTCGGCCAATTTAATAGACTTTTCTATAGATTATGGTCTCATCTAAAAGAAGTGCAGCTCAATTATAATAGTGAAAGGTGGAGATAGGGTAACCTGAAGATCTGCATCACATGCTCGCCTCTGCTGTTCCCCTGTCCTGGCCGCATAATATTTCATCCATGTGCCACTATGTTTCACCTTTTTTGACTAATTTTGAGTTACGGCTCATGAAGGAGATTTCCCTGCGATGACCCTGAAATTTCAATCGTAATTATTTATAGAATAATGTCACATTTTTTTTTTAACAAATTGTTTCTGCGCGTCTGAATGAAAGATAAAAGCAACTTGGTCCCGATGGATTTTGGGTGAAATCTATTTCCAAAGTAACTAAATTTTTTTACATTTTTGGTCGCAATAGCCTAAATTAGGTGGTGCTATTGTCTTTGTTATTTTGATAAATGTGCTATCAGCTCTTCACGTTTATCAAAATAATAAAGACGATAGTGTCACCTACTTTAGGCAATTTTTGCCCCCAAATTAACATTTTTAGTTACTTTCGAAATGAGGGGCTTTGCCTTTTGACGTCTGATGTCATAAGGCCCAAATTTGTAGCCCAGAAACAGTGCCTCCTATCATGAGCCCCTAAACTGAAGTATAACTGTAGTACTAACAAATGAGCCAGACATGCTGATTTCAATTGACTATCATCCTCCCTTCAGTGCAAGTGACCTCCTCACACTCCTCACAAAGCTACAACTGTATTCTGAGGATCGCTGTACTACGGCAACCTGATGGATGATCCACAAGGATGATTATGGTGCTATTGGTGAAGAACTGGATCTCCCTTTAACTTGTTACTAATCCATAACTCTCATATTTTGCCTTTAAATCATCAGAATTAAAATATTATTTAGATGATTTGGATTCATTTGATGGAACTGATCCAAATGAATATTTCCACTTTTTTCTGAAAACTATCTAAGCAACTGGCTCCTAAACTTGCCAGGATATTCAGAAGTCTTCTAGCCTCTCGTAGTTTTCCTGTATCCTAGAGAACTGCCATGTTCTTCCAATTCCTGAGGGAGCCTCTCCTACACAATTTCCCTCAGAATATAGACCAATTTCTATTGGTCCAATTCTTTCAAAAGCTTATGAAAAGTTATTAGAAAGAAGAGTATACAAGTTTGTGAATTCCCCAAATTTTTTGCCTGCTATGCAATTTGGTTTCAGAAAAGCACTACTGATGCCTTATTGATATTAACCCATGATCTGCAATCCTCTTTGGATGCTTGCTCCGAGGCCAGGGTTCCCTCAATTTTAGCTCTGCTTTTGATTTTGTGAATCATTAGGCTTTATTGTATATGTTAATTGATGGGTATCAGTGTTCCAATTATCAATGTATTCATAGAATTTTTGTCTGGCAATCAGCAGTTTGTTTTAATTGATGGAAGTTCTATCTCTTTTAAACCTGTTTTATCAAGTATTCCACAGGGTAGTGTTTTGGGTCCCGTATTTTATATTGCATACTTTTGACATGTGGTCAAATTTAGAAAATAAATTAATTGCTTATGCTGATGATAGTACCTTGTATGTCTCATAAGAACATAAGAAAAGAAAGAGACTGCAAAAGACCATTCATGGCCTACACTTGGCAGCTCCTGTTCCAGTCAACACACAAAAGATTTCTTACCAGAGAAAAGTCATCAACATTGTCACCCTTTACAGGAGTTTGTCAGATCTAATCTACAATATACATAAAATGCATCCAGAGGATTATGTCCATTCATGCAACCGCAAAATATAATCTCCCCACTCCTTAGAAAAATATATACATATGTACATAAAAAAAGTCAGTCCCATCTAGCAGCTTCATCCATATATTTATCTAATCTATTCTTAAAACTACCCAGAGAGGAGGCTTCTATCACATGTCTAGTGAGCCTATTCCATTCATCTACCACACGATTTGTAAACCAATTCCTCCCAATCTCCTTCCTAAACCTATACTTATCAAGCTTAAACCCATTGCTATGTGTCCTGTCATGTTCACTAAGTATAAGAACCTTACCCAGATCCCCTTTATTATATCCTTTTACCCATTTGAAAACTTCAATCAATTCCCCTCTGACTCTTCTCCTTTCCAATGTATGTAGATTTAGTTTTCTGAGCCTTTCACCATAAGGTAAGTTCCTTAGCCCACCAATCATCTTTGTCATCCTTCTCTGCACAGACTCAAGCAAATCAATATCCTTCCTATAACATGGTGACCAAAATTGTACTGCATAGTCTAGATGAGGCCTAACTAGCGCCAGATACAGTTTTAGAATGACTTCAGCACTCTTATTGCTTACACTCCTCCTAATGAATCCCAATATCCTATTAGCTTTATTTTTAGCATTTAGGCATTGCTTTCTAGGACGAAGGTCTGAATTTACCAAAATACCCAAGTCCCTCTCACAATCGGTCCTCCCTAAAATTCTCCCATTTAATTTATAACTATTCAATGGATTATTTCTACCTATACTAAGTATACTACATTTGTCTATGTTAAACTTCATTTGCCATTTCTCGGCCCAATTGGACAGAATGGTCAATTCCTCCTGCATTACAACAGCATCAGAATCAGCCCTAATGGCCCTACCTAGCTTAGTATCATCAGCAAATTTACTCAGGTCACTACTTATACCTATGTCAAGATCATTAGTATAAATTAAGAATAGCAAGGGACCCAAAACAGATCCTTGCGGAACTCCACTGCTAACACACCCCCACTCAGATTTAACTCCATCTATACTAACTCTTTGCTGTCTGTCACCAAGCCATGACTGAATCCACCTAAATATACTCCCATCGATTCTGTGTGCTTTAACTTTGCTCAGAAGCCGTAAGTGTGGCACTCGATCAAAAGCCTTACTAAAGTCCAAGTATAAAATATCATAGTTTTCATCATTATCTGCTGCTTCATACACCTTACTATAAAAAGACAGCAAATTAGTCAGACAGGATTTACCCTTACTAAAGCCATGCTGTGATTCCTTTATCAACTTATGCTTATCCAAGGGATCTCTAATATTCCTTGCTATAATAGATTCCATCATTTTCCCTACCACTGATGTCAAACTTACTGGTCTGTAATTAGACATATTTGTTTTATCCCCTTTCTTAAATATAGGTATCACTGTGGCTTTCTTCCATGCCACTGGCACAATGCCACTCTCCAATGA
Source organism: Ceratothoa steindachneri (assembly GCA_963969495.1). NCBI lineage: Eukaryota > Metazoa > Arthropoda > Malacostraca > Isopoda > Cymothoidae > Ceratothoa > Ceratothoa steindachneri. The sequence goes on from OZ018329.1 coordinate 40,453,522, forward strand.
TTTTCTAATGATACATGCTAGGGGCTCACTTAACACATCCTTACATTCTTTCAAAATTCTAGGAAAGAGCTCATCAGGACCGGGTGCTTTACTACTTTTGATTTTATCAATTTACTTTGTCACTATCTCCTTTGTGAACAAGATATCCTTTAATTTCTCTTCATCATTACCCTGAAAGATCATTGACACCTCAGGTATATTTAGAGTATCCTCCTGTGTAAATACTGAGAGAAAAAAGTCATTTAACATTCCAGCCATTGAGTCCCTATCATTCACTAATTCTCCATTGGAATCTATAAGTGGGCCTATTTTATCTCTAACCTTAGTTTTGTATAATTGATAAAAACTTTTAGGATCTTCTTTTGCCCTATTTGCCACTTTAATTTCATAATTTCTCCTTGCTACTCTAATTAACTTTTTAACATTTCTTGCTAGTTCATTATATCTCTGCCTTAAGTGATCCTCTCCATTTTTTATTTTCCTATAAATGCCCTTTTTAATGCCAATATAATGCTTAATTTTATCTGTCATCCATTTTGGGTCATTATTTTTAGTCCTAATCTCGTTATATGGAATGTTAATCATCTGACCTGTAATTAATTGCTCAATTATTCTTTCGTACTCCTCTTCAATTGTAATCTCTTCCTCCTGGTGATTATTGTCTCCACTAACTGATATCATTGAATCTATTCCTGATTTGATTTCATTGCCTGGTTTCTGTACAACTGCCTCCAGGTAAGTCCTTAGCCCATTATAATTTGCTCTTCTAAAGTCAGGAATTTTAACATTGTTCATGCTACTATCAATACCATTCCATTTCATCTTGAATCTAATTTCACAATGGTCACTATTACCCAAATTTCCTCCAACCTCACTATCCTTAATTACTTCTTCCCTATTTGTCAGAAATAAATCCAGTATATTATTACCTCTAGTGAGTTCGTTAATAATCTGCCTCAGAAAATTATCTTGGACAACATTAAAAAATTCCTCAGCCTCCTGATCACCCACAAGAGCTTCCCAGTCTATATTTCTGTAATTAAAATCGCCCATTATACACACATGCTTACTTCTACATGCCCGTTCTATCTCCTGCCACAGAAGATTTGAAGCTTCCTTACTAAGATTTGGTGGTCTGTATAATAATCCTATGACAAACTTGTTTTTACCTTCCTTTACATTTAGCCATAATGACTCTGTGTTATCATCTAATTTAATTGTACTGTTTACACAACACTGGAGATTATCTTTAATATAAATAATAACCCCTCCTCCTCTCTTCCTATTCCTATCTGTATGGAACATGTTAAAGCCCTCAATCTCAACCTCAGGTTTAAAGTGATTACCTGCCAAATCAAGCCATGACTCTGTTATCGCAATTATATCAAAATTCTCTTCACTCGCTAACGCTCTTAAGAGATCTATCTTATTCCTTATACTCCAACCATTTGTGTAGTATATTTTTAAGGTTTTTTTATTATTCCCATCTTCATTGCATCATGCTTTTTTATTCCTAGTTATCTGCTCATTCACTTGTGCATTAGTCCCCCTATAACGCATCAGTATGCCCTCCCCCCTTAACTATTCCTCTATCTCTGCATCCCTTCCATTTCCTACATCCATCGCATACAACCTCCTATTCCCGTAAAACCCACCCCAGACATCTACAAACACCAATCCTAACTCCTCACACAGTCCTTTCACAAATTCATTCAAACCAACTGCACGCGACAACCATTCTACTCCCACATCATGCTTCTGTGGCTGATTCCCTGAATAGAGACCTTTCTAGAATACAGTCATGGTGTCTTAAATGGGGCATGAAGCTAAAACCAAGCAAGACAACAATCTATAATTGTTAGTAGATCGAGGATGCATTACCCTCATCATCAACCAATGTTTCTCTGTGGGTCTCTTTTGATGCTCTCTTGCTCCCTTAAACTCTTGGGTGTTTTGATAGATGATAAGCTTACTTTGGATGAACGTAAATGATCTATGGCTTCCTCTATTGCACAAAACACTGGATTTCTTTGTAAGTGCTTCAGGGCACTAGGTAATGCAGACGCTGTTTTTAAATCTTTTTACACATTCATCCTACCATGTTTTGAGTATTGCCTGCCTATATGGCTTTCTACAGCTAAGTGTCATCTTAAATTATTAGACCGAGCTTTAAATTGTATTTGTTTCAATCGATTTGGGGAAACGTAGAAAAATCAATGGTTTGTCTCTTGTACAAGATTTTCCAGAATGTTAATCATCCCTTGTACTTGAGACTACCTGTTTCTTTCATCCACTTCTGAATGCCTATGCATTTTCCAATATTAACTTCAGAACTAATCAGTTTTCCAAATGTTATGTTCCATATTATTGCAAATTATGGAACGATCTTCCAAATGAAATGGTTCATTGTGCTGACCTGAATGCTTTTAAATCTGCTTTTTTTCATGATTTATCTGCTTGTCTGAGGAATTAACTGGGTCTGGCAGACACTTTGTTACTTATATTTTTACTTTAATTTTAAATAATTGTTTTGATTATATTTTATATAATTCTTGTGTGTTAACTTTGTGTATTCTAGTCATTTCTTATGCTACTTATGCTCCTCTACAGTGCCTTTGGGTGTTAGGTGGGGTTGCCATGTATGCCCTTCACACTGTTTGGGGGCTTAAGTGGTTTCTATAATAATAATATTAGGCCTTCAACTCCATCATTTGTCTGGAGTCATCATCGAATTTCCTCAACACAATTACAAGCTTGGATCACATCACATTCATCAAGAAGGAACCCACATTAATCTGACCTCGCAGCGACGACGCCGCTTCTCGGATGATGTTCGAAGGTTCAATTCAAGATTCATTCAAACTGTATCTTTATTGCTTAATGTGTATCACTACCTTTGTGATTCAGTAGGAGGCCACATAGCATCAGTGGTGTGACTGTGATAATATATTCTGTTTCAGTTAAAGCACGTTGTTTAGCGTGTGTACTTCCTTGGCTTTCCACTTTTATTTCTGTAATTTTTTTTAATGATCTGCGCATAAAATAACCATGGGTCCAAAGAAAGGGAAAGTGAGTGTACCTAAGCGTAATGTTTTTACGATGGCTGCCTGTAAGGGGCGCGGTGATTTGCCATCCTGGCCGCCGTGCTGATGGGATCCAGCGCTCCGTCCGGCCCCAGCTTAGCCTCTCTTCCTTCCTTCAGATAGCCTGTATTTCTCCCCTACCTCGTTGCTTTTCATACAACCTCCCACAACTTTCTCTGGTCAGCCTCTAATTTCACAGGGTAGATGCTGACCTTCTTCTCAAGCCAACCGTCCCGGATCGGGGCTGAGGGGGAAGGGGACAATGTTCCCTAACCCCTGAGCTCCGGTTCGGGATGTTTTTTTTAACAACCTGCTTCATCCCCACCCATACCTTCCTCACCTTCCTTTTCCTCTCCTCTTCACAATCTATCATTTTACGCCGTGTTCAAGGTGGAGCTGCCAGGCCACCAGGCGGGAGGGGTGGTCTCAAATGGCGGCGCCTGGCTCTGCCAGGCCTGTAAGCACCTCTTGCAGGGCAGGCAACTGCAAGAGGTGATGAGCGATTGCATCCCATGAAATATAGAGGGTCACCATGCCCAATGATGAGAAACAAGAAAATCTCCCATTAATTCTCCAAATGTCACCAACGGAGCCGCCCTCGGGCAGCTCCACCGAAAAAATGGAGGTCCCCCTTCCCCTGTGCTTGCTCAGGGGACCCTCCATATCTCTCTTACCGGAGAGGAGGCTTACTCCTCACCTTCGCTTACGGGTGTAGGGGACTCCCCCTCACCCCCTTCTCTGGAGTTGCTTTCGGGCACCTCCCTTTTACCAGTGGCAGTCCCCTCTGTTCTTTCCAAGGGGACTGCCAAGAAAGCCAGCAGGCAGCCCTTAGCCAGCCACTCCACATCGAAGCGGCTCGGTAGGGCAAACCCCCTTAGGGGGGAGAGGGAAGCCAGGCCCCTTCAGTCGCTTCCTTCAAAAAACCTGCTTGCAAGAATATTGAACCTTGCCAGGGTCAAGGCCCATGCCTCCCCACACAAGACTAGTGACGATACTGCCAACGGGACCTGCGATGTCTTGGGGGGGGGATGGCCAACTGGAGGCCCCCCCTGAGATAGACATGGTCCTTGAGGAAACCCAGCCTCAGACATTAGGGCCTTCCATGGGGTGGAATCCGGGCTCGGTGCCAAGTACCGAACCTGAATCTTCCCCTATTCAAGGACCTTCTCCATTTCGGAGAATGACCTGGCTGAAGCTGGTCCATCTGTCCTGCGGGCTCCTTCCGGTGGAGGTGAGAAGCGGGTTCATTTCCCGCCCTCCTCTCCAAAAAAGAAAAAGACTTGGGGCTACAGGGACGGATGGGTCTGCTGCCACTCTGGCAAGCGACCAAGCCAAGATCGGCACATCCGGCCCCTCTGCCCTCCCGGTTGCGGAGCCCCTGACTAAGACCAAAAGTGCACAGGGCGGAGCCTCAATGACATCGGGGCCCCTGATTCAGAGGTTACCTGGCATTTTTGAGCCCGCTGGCTTCAAACACTTCCTCGTTATTCGCTCCACTGATGGCACCATGTTGGCCGAGGGCAACATGATCCATCAGACGAGAGGATTAGCTAGTGCAATTGGTAGAGAGCCGAAGGTGACCCGTTTCTCGGACGGGAGCCTTCTGGTGAATCCCGCCGAGGCGGTCTAGATAAGTGCTCTTCGGACACTTCATGGCACCCCGGTGAGTGTGACGCCACACTCTACCATGAACTTTGTGAAAGGAGTAGTTTATGCAAGGGAACTCGTTGACTACTCCATTGAGAACATCACCCTAGAGCTGGCTGACCATGGGGCGGTCAAGGTCAAACGTGTGATGAGAAAACAGGGAGGGGCTTTGAGACCCATCCCTTGCACTCTTCGTCACGTTCGACTGTGATAAGCTCCCTGAATCGGTGCGTGCCGGTTGGTACCGCTACCGCATGAAGGTATTCGTGCCACTGCCGCAGCGGTGCTATTACTGTCACCGCTTCGGCCATACAAATTGTTCTTGTAGACGTGCAAAGTTGGGGTCACCCGAAGTTTGTATTTTGCTCCAAGGCCGCACACAATAAGTCCAAATCATGTGTGGCCAAGTGTGTCAATTGCGGAGAGCCGCACCCCGCTTCTTCGAAGTAATGTGGTGCATATCTCCTTGAGAAAGAAATCCTGGCCGTTCAGGCCCAGGATCGACTTTCATTCCGTGAGGGTAAGGACTTGGTCCTGGCGCGGCGGCTCTGCCTGGGACGTCATATGCCTCAATAGTTAGAAAGCCATCCTCTGCTCCTGGCCCATCCAGGCCAATGAGCATGGTTGTTTCCGTGCCCATTCGGAGCCCTTCTGCGGGCTCTACTCAAACCGGGCGCTCCCCTGGTAAAGCTGGCGGCAAAAAGGGTTCACACCCAGCCCCGGCCAAAACCAGGGTTCCCCCCTCTTTCCCCAGCGTGACCATTTCCCGTAAGGCGAAACGGCCACGCGAGTCCACCGAGTCGTTAGACTCACAGGAGGCAACACCCTTGAAGATGGTCGCTAGGCCATCTTCTGGGGTTCCTAACGCTGTCCCCCGAAAGCAGGACAGCAACAAAGAAGCTTCGGCTCGTTCGCCCACGCCCCGAGGTGGAGCGAGTGGCTCGGAGACGGTGGTTCCCAACCTCCCCCAATAAGTCTTCAAAGGCGACAGCGCTTTGTCCGGCCAACAGCGCCCGGGGTTCTGCCCCCGGGAAGCGTACGGCCATTCCTGTGAGGGTCTTCAGTTCGGGGAGGGCTCCCGCGTCTCCTCCGAGCTAGGCCTGGAGTGCATATTCCTTCAATGGAATTACCGTGGACTCCGGGCCAACTGAGGGGAGCTGCGGAGGCTCGTCTCGTCCCGTCCCGTTCCCCGTTAGCTATCTTTTTGCAGGAGATCATGCTAGGCGTGTTCCCCCTGCCCGCCATCCCGGGGTATAAGGGTCTTGCGACCCCACCATCGTGGGATGGCCGGGCTGGGGGATACACGATTTACACCCGACATGATGTCTCCGTTCTTCCTTTCTCTTTAGATACCTCCTTTCAGGCAGTGGCTGTGCAGCTGCACCTGGATAGGAGGTATACTATCATTTCTGCGTACATTCCATCGTCAGCTGACTTCGACGTGGGGGACTTCCACCGCGTCATGGCACGGTTGCCGAGGCCCTATCTCTTGCTTGGAGATCTGAACGGCAGGCATCCTCTCTGGGGAGATTACTCCATAAATCCCAGGGGACAAGTCCTTGCCGATCTGATCGAAGAGCTTGAGATGGGTGTCCTAAACGTAGATGAGTTTACGCATCACTGTCCGAGAACCGCTTCATTTTCTTGCCTTGACCTATCTTTGTGCTCTTGGGATGCACAGCCTGATTTTGATTGGGGGGTGGTCGATGACCTCCATGGTAGTGATCACTTTCCCATTCAAATATCATTTTCAGGGCAACTGCCGCCTGAGAGCCCACCTCGGTGGTGCTTGGCGCGGGCGCGGTGGCCTGCATTTCAGGAAATGACTGAATTTTCTATCTCATTCAAGGAGTTTAGGTCGGTAGATTAGGCCGTTGAGTTCTTCTCCGGCAACCTCATCGCCGTGGGCCTGACTACTATTCCTAGGACGTCTGGCCGTTTTGCACTCCGAAGCACGCCCGCCGCTCTTCTTGGCCGGCATACATGTCTTCACTTAACGGGAAGACCCCCTTTAGCTGAGGTGTGGAAGCGAGTCAAAAGGACCCCCCTCCCGTTCTCCAGGAGAATGGGACCGCAATCTCGGACCCCGCACCGTGGCGAAATCCTTAGCGACCGCTTTTTTCGCATTCAATGCACGTCGTGATGTCGCGGAAGGCCGCCGGCTGAACTTTACCTCCAGAGGCGCAGAACCCTTCAACGACAAGTTTACTCTGAGTGAGTTGTGCTCTGCTCTCGCTTCGTGCGCGGACACCGCCCATGGTCCGGACGATGTCCCGTACGCCATGCTTCGACACCTGGATGAGCGAGGCATGGCCTTTCTTCTTAGATTTCTTCAACAGGATCTGGGTGGAGGGTCTTCTCCCAGACTCCTGGCGAATCGCTACTGTGCTCGCCTTTCGCAAACCGGGGAAAGATCCCTCTACTCCGACTGGTTTCCGCCCAATCTCTCTAACCTCTTGCGTGTGCAGTTGATGGAGAAATTGGTAAATGTTAGATTAGCCTTTTTCCTGGACAGCGGAGGCCATCTGTCTTCTGCACAGTGCGGCTTATGTAGGTTCCACTCCACGTCGGATGCTCTGCTCCGACTGGAAAATGCCGTCTGCGAGGCTTTCCTTCGTAGACAGCACTACGCCACGGTGTTTTTCGATCTGGAGAAGGCCTATGATACCGCATGGCGATACGGTATCATGGAGACTCTCCACACGATGGGGGCGAGGGGACGCCTCCCAATGTTTATATCTGAATTTTTGCGAGATCTTCGATTCCGCGTACGGGTGGGGGGAGCCCTCTCCGACCCAAAGGAGCAGGAAGAGGGTGTCCCGCAGAGAAGTGTCCTCAGTGTCACACTCTTTGCCCTGAGCATCAACGGCATCACCTCGGTGCTGCCGAAAGATGTTCTCGCTACGCTCTACGTGGACGACCTTTCGATCTCTTTTGGCGCGGCCCAGATGCCAACTCTATAGCATCGACTCCAACAGGCATTGAACCGCGTCTCTCGCTATGCCGAAGCGCCCAGGTTTCGGTTTTCTTTGGTCCAGACTAAGGTGGTGCACTTATGCCGCCATCCACGGCTTCACTCCGACCCAGATTTGTTTCTTAATGGGGTGCGCCTGGATGTGGTGGAATCACACCGTTTCCTCGGTCTTGTATTCGACCGACGCCTCACCTGGGAGGCTCATATTCGCAGCCTTAGGGTCTCTTGTACCCACGCCATGTACATTCTCCGTTCCGTGACATTCAGCGGTTGGGGCGCTGATAAGGCTACTGTCCTAGTTTTTTATCGATTCTTTGTTCGTCCTAAGCTCGACTATGGATGCGAGTTTTATGCATCCGCAGCCGAGCGTTTATTGCGGAAGGTGGATTCGATCCACCACACCGGCCTTCGCCTTGCGACCGGTGCCTTCCGCACTTCCCCCATTGAGAGCCTGTTGGTCGATGCTGGGGAGATTCCACGGCGCCGGGAGTATTGCGTTCGACCTTTCTGGAGCACACCTCGTGTCACGCTGGAACTGTGCCAGTGTATATGGATGGCTCCAAGTCCCAAGAGGGGGTCGGCTTCCATGCTGTATCCCATCTGTTTGAAGTCCGGGGCTCTGCCAGGCGCTGCGTCTGTCTTCACAGCTGAGCTGGTGGCAATACACCACTCGGTACGGGAGATTACGCGACGTGCCCGGTTTGGAGACCAGATTGTGTCTATAGCGACTCACAAAGCGCCCTGAGTGCTCTTGGGGCATTGGAATCTCCGCATCCCCTGGTTCGCGATATCCGTGATGCCACGGTTTTGGCGAGCCGGGCAGATGTCGAGATTATCTTCTGCTGGGTTCCTGGACATGTAGGAATTGCGGGGAATGAGCGCGCCGATGAGGGCGCCAAAGAGTCCGCAAGGACTCTGCGACTGGACCAGCGTTTCGCTCTTCCTCACAGCGACTACATGGCAGGAATACGGGCAGCTCTTCGGACTGCTTTGCAAAGAAGATGGGAGAAAGTCTAAGGGAAATTAAAGTTGCGTGCCATTGCGACCGTTCCCATGGACCTATCCCCCCAATGCCGCGACGGCTTCAGGTCGCTCTCTGTCGTCTCCGAATCGGACACACTCGTGTGACGCATCGTTATTTGATGGAGCGCTCGCCTTTGCCCTATTGCGATGACTGCATCGTCCCCCAGACTGTTTGGCACATTCTTGTTGAATGTCCCAGTCCTGGTGATCTTCGCGCACATTACCTGCCCCGGTACCGGGATGGGCGGCGTCGCTACCGCCTGTCCCTTGTACTCGGGACAAGTGGTTCACCATGACTGGTTAACTTTTGGGGGGAGGCCGGCCTTCTCCCTTGTATTTAACTTGTTTTTTTTTGTAGGTCGCATGCTCCTGCGCTGAAGGGAGGGGGACCTCCCCCGACGCCGGAGCTTGCTCCCAGATTGTTATCCCCTTTTTATTGTGGTTTCTGTTAAATTTTTTATTTTTAAGTAGCCTAGAACTGGGCTGTTTGTTTGCGGGTCAGTCGCCAGATAGCCCCTTGAAAAAAAATAAAATAAAAAAAATCTTACGACGGCTGATCGGGCTAAGCTGATAAAACGATATGAAAAAGGTGAACACGTTAGTGATCGCTCATTCTGTGGGATTGCCAAGGTCTACCGTATCAACCATAATTCATGATCGTGAACGAATTTGGGCATATGTGTCTGAAAAAGTAGTTTGGTTGAAGACACAAGTGATTACAGGAAGAGGGGGAAGATTTTTCATGAGATGGAATGTCTATTGTCAGGGTGGATAGAACGACAGATGCCTTTAAAGGATTCGCATGACCAGATGTTTAAATATGATGTTATTCTTACGCTAGTTTGAATGTCTTTTATCATCATTTTTTGTCATTCTAAGGCATTTTTTATCCATTATGTTTGATTTATGTCATGGCCTTAAGAACCAATTAATGGCATTGATGTAGAGTGAGATATTACTGTATATATTGTGGTAAGGAGGAATTTGTTGTTCTATGTTTGTTGCTATGCTCTATATTTAGCTGTAATATGTTGTGTGTGTATATGTCTTGGAGCTTATATTTTGAATATTTTGGGGATTCTTAACTATTGGGGTAGGCTGGGTAGTAGTACCAGCTTCTGCAGCCTGTTTGTTAGCTATGTGCTTGGTTTCTTTAATAGGTCACTCTGGTCTAGGTGCGCGTGTTAAATACAGCTGTTCTTATTTAACAACCTTATTTTGTCTTTGTTAGCCTTTAGGATTAATTTTTCCATATATCCTAATTCAAGAAAGAAACAACAGTGTTAAGATAAATTTATTTGTGAAACCAGGTTTTGACCGAGAACCCTGTCATCTTCAATCGCTGGCGAACTAATGAATACAGAAAGACGCTTAACTTAAGGGCACACAAATTTACAAATTGGAATGTAATTAAGGGGGATGGTATTGGGGAGCAGCGACATTTTTGAGTAGAGGAAGTATAAATCTCCTAGTATCAAGGTATTATTGTTGAATTACCCATCAGAAATATTAAAGTTTGGAATTTCCTTTATAAGTGCCGATTCAATTAGACATCTATGTATATAATTGCCAGAATTATAAATTATTTTTACATTATCAATGTTAATTGAATGGTTTTTATTTGATATGTAAATGTTTTTGCATTTACATGTACCTTACTGTACTTCTTTGGATATATCCTAATTTTTTGTTTGGCTATTGTGTATACTAATTTTTATTATTTTATTTTCATTTTCAGAGGCTCTGTTAGCAGTCCGTCCATTACCAGATTTACCTGATGTAGTTAGTGGTGGTGCAAGTCAGTTTGGGGAAACTGTAGGAGGCCCTGGGCCTCCTGATATTCAACAACAGCTTTATCCCCTTGGAAATACCTTCTCAAGTGGTTCATCGCCTTTCATTTCCATAGCAACCACACACTCCACACCAAATGAACATACATCATCTGCTGTAAAATGGCATTCAAGAGAAAACCTTTTGGCTGCCGAAGATGAAGGGGACCCACAATTGTTTGTTGCTCTTTATGAATTCAGAGCTCAGGGAGAAAATCAACTCTCATTAAAAAAAGGTAATTCTTTACAACCCAATTAAAAAAATTGCAGTAATCTCTTCTCATTGCTCATTTTTTAATTTAAGAATTTTAATCATAAAAGTAGGTTAAAGGGTAATTATATTTATTAATCCTTTGGTTGCTGCAGCTGGTATAAATTGTAGTCTCTTTGAAATGTGATTTCATTTGTTAGTTCATATATGGTTTCATGCTGTTTCTTTTATTCCTTGGTGCCATTGGTGGAAACATGTCATACTTACACTTCTGTACCCTTGACTCAGTTGCCATAGTTTAAATTTATTTATTTAATATTTTGTAGGTTTAGTTCCCCTTACACTATACCCCCCACCCTATAATTTTATGTAATTTAGATGAATTCAATTTTGTGTTGATTTTCATTGAACTAAGTAAATATTTAAAAAATTATATTATAGCATTAATTAAGTGGCATAAAAAAAACATTTTAATGAATAATATTCAACAAACGGCATACCTTTTGGGAGTTCCAAACTATCATTGGCATCTTTTTGGAAAAGAAATAGAGCAAACAAAAACACTTTCATTATTATTTTTTTTAATACCACTGGTGGAAATTAAGATGTTTAAGATAGATGCAGCCAAAGGGTTAATTCTCCTTAGAAATTGTTTGTGAATCCCATTATTGTTTTTTCTTTTTACCTTTCATATTCAAATGAATTTTTCAGTTTTTCACACTATACTAATAGAGCATTAGACTAAAAAAGTTGCGTATGGCTATCAGAACTGCAGGCATGTATGGTACATAGTTATCTCTAAAACCATATAATTTTTATAATTAACATGGTTGAGGCAGGAAATCAGAATAGCTTTGTGTTTCATACTCATCTTCATAATGTAGAAAATTTATTTTAGAAATAATTATTTATTTGATCCTTATTTTTCTTTTTAGGGGAGCAAGTTAGAGTTCTTAGTTATAACAAGTCTGGTGAATGGTGTGAAGCTCATGCCCCTTCGGGTGAAGTGGGATGGGTTCCTTCCAATTATATAACGCCTGTGAATTCCCTTGAAAAGCATTCCTGGTATCATGGTCCAATATCTCGAAATACAGCCGAGTACCTATTATCCTCTGGAATCAATGGTTCATTTTTGGTGCGAGAGTCTGAGAGCTCTCCTGGGCAGAGGTCAATTTCCTTGAGATTTGATGGTCGCGTCTATCATTATCGAATCAATGAAGATGATAATTCAAAGGTAAGATCTTTCTCTCCTTACTACTACATAAGGAATATTAAATATAACTAATATTGATCTGAAGATTGAGGTTATTGCATATCAACAGGAATTTCTTCACCTTATTTTCCCTGGTCTTTTTTTCTTAAAGAAATAAATTATTAAATAGACTTATTTAAGGGGGTTCAAGTTCTTATAAAGTTCTTCCTGGAAATTTTAATACTCCCACCAGCAAACCCTCTAACATCAACACCCAAGACTCCACCCATCCTCTGTCAACCAAACATACCCAATAAAATAACCTGTCAGCTTTCACCTATTCTTTCCTATTTGATGCTGGCTATGTGTGTGGGAGGAGGATCATCCCTCCATCTTAGCTCTGCTTAAGGCGATGCTTTTTAACATGTCTTTTCTCTTCCCCCATCTTTCTTTATCTCTTTATACACCCACAAGAGGAAGTTAGGTAGCATGGGCAACCTCACTGCAGCTAATATTTGGAAGATTGTGTACCCTCCCAGCCCAAATACTTGTATAAGGATCTTAAGCTATATATCTTCCATACATTTTCACTTTCCCTAGCTTCCCTACTTTCTTTACAGAGCTCTCCAAGGAGTGATCTATGTGAGGGAACTCGTGGACATAGACGACATCAGCTTAAAGCTGGCTGAACATGGAGTGGTCAAGGTCAAACATGTAATCAGAAAACAGGGAGGGGCCTCAAGACCTACCCTTACACTCTTCATAACATTCAACTGTGACATACTCCCTTAGTTGGTTTGAGCCAGTTGGTATCCTTACTGTGTGAAGGCATCCGGGCCACTGCTGGAGAGGTTCTACTACTGCCACCGCTTTGGCGATATAAATTGCTCCAGTAGATGTGAAAGTCAGGGTTACCCGAAGTCTGTCCAAGTTGGTCCAAGGCTGCACCTCACACCGACTACATGGCAGGAATATGGGCAGCTCTTCGGACTGCTTGGCAAAGAAGATGGGAGATGGTCGAAGGGAACTTAAGTTGTGTGCCATTGTGCCGCGACTGTTCCCATGGACCTATCCCCCAATGCCGCGATGGCTTCAGGTCGCTTTCTGTCATCTCTGAATCGGGCACACTCGTGTGATGCATCGCTATTTGATGGAGCGCTCGCCTGCGTCGTCCCCCAGACTGTTCGGCACATTCTTGTCGAATTTCCCAGTCTGGGTGATCTTCGCGCACGATACCTGTCCCGGTACCGGGATTGGCGGGGTCGCTACCGCTTGTCCCTTTTACTAGGACGAGTTTGTGCACATTGACTTGTGGACTTGTTGACTTTTGGGGGGAGGCCGGGCTTCTTCCCTTTTATTTAAGAAGGTTGTATTTTTTTGTTAAGTTTTTCACATTTTTATCATTGTTATATTTTCATATTTTTATTTTAAAGTAGCCTAGTTCTAGGCTGTCGTGTTTCCGGCGACTTATGCCCAAGTTGGCAGTTGCCAGATGGGCTCTAAAAAAAAAGAAAAAAAATCCAAGGCTGCACACGATGAGTCCAAGTTGTGTATGGCCAAGTGTGTCAATTGAGGAGAGCTGCACTCCACTTCTTCGAAGCAATGTGCGTATCTCCTGGAGAAGGAAATCCTAGCCGTTCAGGTTACAGGTTGCTATAAGGAATTCTCAACCCCACCACCATGGGATAGTGGCCAGGCGAGAGGATGTGCCATTTACACCTGGCATGATGTCTCCGTTCTTCCTTTTGCTTTAAATACCTCCTTTCAGGCATTAGCAGTGCAGCTGCACCTGGATAGGAGATATACTGTTATGCATAGAATTGACTGTCAGCCAACTTTGACAGAGGGCACTTTCGACCTTTTCTAGTGCTTGGGGATTTGAACGGTAGACACCCTCTCTGGGGAGACTACTTGATTAATTCCAAGGGTTGGGTCCTTGCTGACCTGATCAATGAGCTGGATAAGTGTCCTAAATGCTGATGAGTTTATGTCCATGATAATCACTTTCCCATTCAAATATCATTTTCTGTACCACTGCTGCCTGAGAGACACCCTGGTAGTGCTTGGACCGTTGGTCTGTATTTCAGGAAATAATTTATTTCACTGTCCCACCCAGTGCAAGAATTCAGGCCGGTGGATGAAGTCTTTGAGTTCTTCTCTGGTAACCTCATTGCCATGGGCCTGGCTACTATTCCTTGAATGTCTGGCCATTTTGTACCCTGATCGCTTTCAAACAAAGGTGTTATGTTATGCCCACATCCGCTATAAGTGCTGCACGAACAATTTTGTCAAGCTATGTTCTCTTATAGTTTAGAAGCATGCTGCTCTTCCTGGTAGACATTCGTATCTTCATTAATTGGATAGACCCCTCTAGCAGAGGTGTGGAAGTGAGTCAAAATGATTTGGAGCAAGTTCTTACAGGACCCCCCTCCCATTCTCCAGGAGACTGGGACTGCAATCTCAGACACCGCCTCCATGGTGGTGTCTTTTGCAAACCTGGGAGAGATCACATTACCCCAGTGGGTTTCCACCCATATCTTTCTAACCTTCTTCATGTGCAAGTTCATGAAGAAATTGGTAAATGTTAGACTGCCTCTTTTTTTAACAGCTAAGGCCACCTGTTTTCCACTCAGTGTATCTTCTGTAAGTTCCACTCCACATCGGATACTCAGCTCTGACTGGAAAATGCTCCGCCACACCTGTCTCTGTCTGGCCATGTGTCTTCCTCACACCCCTAAATCATCCTCAATTCACTTATGGAGTTTGAGCCTGAAAGGTTCCACACTAACCAGCATCAAACAACCCATGCCAATTGCGGAATTGCCAAAGCAAACCATCACTACATTTAAAGTTATCTATCTCAAGTTCATGGGCAAATTTACCAGCAACAGTTTTTATTGCAGAACTTGTAACATTAACACCACATGATCTTTGTTTTACATACCATTTCATCACTGATGCATCAAGTGAATTATCTTTACCACTTTTCATGTCTTTTCTCGGGGCTACTTTTCCACTTTTACTAGGAAGGTGCATTGACACAATAACTCACGGCATATTGCTGCAGTTTCTGTTTACTCTTACTTTGTGTCATGCTGGATTCGTGCCAGTGTATACAGATGGCTCCAAGTCTCAGGCGATGCTCAGTTTCCATACTGTATTCCCTTTGTTTGAAGGCACTGTTCTTTACAGCTGAGGTGGTTGCAATACAACATTCAGTACGAAAAATAACAAGTCACACCTGGTTTGGAGACTAGATTGCGATCCCTTAGCAACTCACAAACTGCCTGAGTTCTCTCAGCCTATTGCAATGACCAGACCAATGTTTTGCTCTTCCTCACACTAATTACATGTCAGGAATCAGGGCAGCCCTCCTGGTTGCTTGGCAAAGACAAAGAAGATGGGAGACAGCCTATGGGAACTTAAAGTTGCATGCCATTTCATTATGACTTCCCATGGACCTATCCCCTAATGCTGCAATAGCTTCTGGTTGTTTTCTGTTCTTTGAATTAGGCACACTTGTGAGATGCACCGCTATTTGATGGAGTGCTCACCTACACTTTATTGCCATGACTGCATTGTCTCTCAGACTGTTTGCCACATTTTTGTTGAATATCCCAGTCTGGTCGATCCTCATTCATGTTACATGTCCCAGTATCGGGATGAGTTGGGCCACTAGAGCTTGTCCCTTGTACTCAGGATGGGATCTTGTATGCAGACTTGTGGACTATCTGACTTTGGAGGAGGCCAGCCTCCATATTATTTGACTGTTGTAAGTTGGATATTCCTGCACCACGGGGGGGCTACCTCACCCGGATGCCAGAGCATGCTTCCTTCCTGTTTTGTGTTTTTGCTTGTTTGTTTGCCTTT
Source organism: Ceratothoa steindachneri (assembly GCA_963969495.1). NCBI lineage: Eukaryota > Metazoa > Arthropoda > Malacostraca > Isopoda > Cymothoidae > Ceratothoa > Ceratothoa steindachneri. The sequence goes on from OZ018329.1 coordinate 40,469,351, forward strand.
GTTTTTTTGTTTTGTTCTATTGTTATGAGCAAGTAGCTCCATACATGCACACATCAATCATGATACTTTTTACTTTTCTAATCTTTATATACACAAAATTTCTACTCCTTCTGAAGGGGTATTTATATTCATACCCATATGGCATGAAATGAGTGGCTCACCCTGGGTGACAAAAGATTTTCTTCTTGCTGGTTGATGTCAAAAGCCTAATACTATTTTACCTCCCCACCCTCATCCCACTAAGGCCTGGCCTCTTTTGCCTTCTGGCTTGCCAGTGATTTTCATTTTGATATTTACACTTTCTCCAGAAACTATTCATTTCCCTATGTAATTGCCCAATTTTTTGGCATAGTTGTGGATTGCAGGCTAACAAAATTTGTAGGCATTGGGATATGTGTATTAATGAATAGAGTAACAAAATTCCAACACCTTTGATTTAAAAATGGAGGAGTGATGCCTTTTATGAAAATTTGTAACTAAAAAGTATTTATATGATACCATTTTATATTATGTAGAAATTTATATGGTTTAAATTATGACAGTTTCCAAGTCACACAAGTAAGACTTGTCATGGATTGTCTAAAATGTTCTAACAACCCTTTTTTCAGTATGGTTAACTCAACAGTTTTATTTAACAAGCACTCATCATTGCGAAAGGTTAGTAAACTGTGCTCCAACATCAAATTGAGAATGCAAAATTCAATTTAAGACGAGCTACAAGAAGATTTATGAAGAACTAAATGTCACTAGATCTACAATGCACTCGGTAATAAGAAAATTAAAGAATTGGGGGCAACTGCAAATCTTACTCTTTCGGGTTGGCCTCTTTTCAGAGGCCAACCCAGTTATGTTTGGTTATGTTTGCCATAAAAGTGGCAAAGCTGGTCTTCCAAAAAAAAACAGTTCTCACAGTAAAACATGGAGATGGATCTATTGTTATGGGGAAGTTTCTATGCAACAGGCTTGTGTATAATTCCTTGAACCGATGGATGATGAATAAAAAATATTACAGTACAATTCTTGAAAATTATCTGGAGTGATTCTCACAAACCTGGCATAGGGGTCTTTCAGCACATCAAAATTGGTTTCTTCCCTGTTGAAAGAAGCTAAAATAAGTATTTTTTGAATGACCATCACACTCCACAGACCTTTAACTATAGAGAATTTAGGGCATGAACTGGAGATCTTCATTCTTACAAGACCAAAAAATATTGTTGAGCTGGAGAACTTTTGCAAACACAATTGGCACAAAATTCCATCCAAGGTTTGTTTGAACTTACTCACAAACTATAATAATCATTTGAGCAGTGTTATTAAGCATAAAGGTTATAAACTATTAGGTATCAAATTGTATAGGTACGAATGCTTTTTGATTGTAAATTTTCAATTATTCCTTTATTGTATATCAAACTTGTTGAAATTTTGCGGGCGTGTCTATTAATCCATTTGTCTCAATACCTTAAAATTTTGTTAGCCTGCAATTAATGGTTCATTAAATATGATGAAAAAATGAAGTATTAGGTAAGTGTAGGTGTATTAATATTTTGTTCATGATTGAAAAGAGACATAGTGTATCCTTACTTTGCCTCATCCACTCTCAGTATCATATACCTTTTGGTATATTTCTTAGGTGAGCAAAGTCAGGCTATATTATTTACAAGTTGTTTTAATGTTGCAATGCATTACATCTCATTTTCAAATGAGATTTCAGTGTTACTAAGCAAAATCATATTTTTTATACTCTCATTTTTGGGGTTGCTTTAAAAATTTAATCTTTGCTCTTCCTCTACATTGAAGCATAAATCAATCAGTGTATGCAGGAATATCCTATCAAATGGAAAAAAATTCAGCTTTTCTACAAAGTTTTACTTAACTTAGATTTCATAATTTTGTTTCAAATTAATTTAAAAAGCCACAAAATTATAATTTCTAATATATAAAAGAATTTTAAAAGAATATTTGTAATTTTTTCTGTTAAAATAGCAGCCCTTAGCGGTGGAGGCAAATAATAAATTATTTGCATTGCCAGAATGTCTCATATATTTAAATGGTTGCAACCTGTTTAATTAAATAAGATATTAAATTTCAGATTTCTCCTACCTGTGATAACTGTAATTGCCTTAACTAATATCAATTTTTATTCATAGTTACATGTTTCGGCTGAGTTTCGCTTCAATACATTAGCAGAATTGGTTCATCATCACTCGCAACATTCTGATGGCCTCATCACACAGCTTCTCTATCCAGCTCCAAAGAGGAACAAGCCTACAGTATTTGGTATTACTCCAGGTTGGCTTTTCTGTGGCAGTGGATGCTCTTGGGTTTTTATTTCTACTGATCATTCTTTCTCTTCCTTTATTATATAAGTTTGAATTCCATAGTGTAACTGGTGTGAAGCTACTTTCATATCTCAGGTACCTAGCACACAGGTTGTACAGAGGCAGACTTGTGTTTTTTAGCATTTGTTGTAAGGCCCTGAGTTGGAGAGAAAGGACGGGATGATAGAATTAAATTCTGGCCAGGTCAGCTTATACCAAATGTAAGACCAAAGGACAAAATAAAGAAATATATTCCCAAATTTCACCTATTTATTTAAGCTCAATATTCAATAATATAAATAAACACTTGCAAAATGAAACAGAATGAAAACTGCCATTTCTATTCAGATTATTGAATAGCACTTGCCATCAAGTTGTGCATATCCACCCTAAAAAATCCACTTGGCCAGGAGCCTCAATGAACTCAACCAACTAGACATGGCTCTCCCTGAGGTCAAACAAACCATCTGTAGTTTTTTCTTAATTGTGTGAGTGGTCAGCATGTTATGAATGTGTTTAACTGTGTCTGGTTCTTGGTGCAGAGGGTGCAGATGTCTATCATTTAGATATGTTTTGGGGACTCAACTGGACCAGGGTTTTTTTTGTTCATTTGTGTCGTATGGATTTTACACCTCCACTCTGTTTAAATCTAGCCAGTTTTTAAAGGTCTCACTACATTCATGGATGGAATTATAGCCTCCCTGTAGTCTAGTTTGATGACATTCTAGCACCAGGTGGGCAGTGTGGCATGTTAGACAGATGGGCGAGTCCTGCATTTCCCATCAATGTAGGTTTACTGCTGTTCTTGGGCTCTTTTAAGAGTAGGTGTGGGCCCGGGAGAAGGCATGGCCTTGTTTGGGCTCCGAGGTTGGATTACTCTTAGTCTGGCTTCTCTTCCTCGGCCTATTCAGCATACTAGGACCTATCTGACATCACCCTTGGAGTCATTGAAGCACACTAGCCTCAGCATGACTATAACATGGTAATGTGGGAGATGTTTCTTACGGGGCAATGACAAAGTGGAATTTCACTCTTGAAATGATTTTGGCTGAACTTGGAGGGCCTTGCTATGTGTTATGTTGTTGCGGGTCTGAGATATGCATGGATCTTGTCTAAATGAATCCTAAATTTTTATAAATAAAAGAATACAATTTTATTGCAAGAATTCATTATATGAGGAGCGGTCAATAAGTTTTGCAATTCGGATATAAGGAAACGAGATATGAGGAAAAGTGTCTTATTATTTTTCAATATAACTACCCTCGACTTCAATGCACTTGCGCCACTTGTCCCTGAGGCTTCGAATTCCCGACAACCAGAAATCTCCCGACTGCTGTTCAATCCACTCATGGACGGCGAGCTGGACATCTTCATCGCCCCCAAACCGGCGTCCACGCAGTGCAGCCTTGAGCTGGCGGAATAAAAAGTCGCTAGGGGCCAGATCTGGACTGTAGGGCGGATGGTTGAACTCCTCGAATCCTCACTCGCGAAGGGAAGCTTGTGCAACTCTGGCCTTGTGGACAGGGGAATTGTGGTGGAGGAGCAGGACATCGCGTGTCAACTTGCCGCGCTGCTTCTGACGGATGCACTTCTTCAACCCAGCCAGTAGCCTAGAACTGGGTTGTTTGTTTGCGGCGACTTATGCCCAAGTGGGCAGTCACCAGATAGTCCTTGAAAAAAATAAAAAATAATAATCAACTCAGCCAGTTCCTCGGCGTAATATTGGCTTGTGATGTTCCTTCCACGATGCGCATAGTCCACCATCAACACTTCCTTAGAATCCCAGAAGATGGTGGCCATGATCTTCCCGGCTGAGGGTTAGGTTCGGAACTTGATGGGGGTCGGAGAGCCCCTGTGCTTCCAGGCCATGCTTTCGAGCTTGGTCTCGGGTCCCAGTGATGGACCCACGTTTCATCACCTGTCACTATGCGTGACTCGAATCCCGCTGGGCCTTGGTTGTACAGGAGCAGCAACTCCTCCGAACTTTGACGACGTTGAAGTCGATCATGGGGCGTGAGGTTTCTAGGGACCCAACCGGCAGAGACCGTGGTCATGGCCGAATTGTCGTGGATGATGTTGATAACACATTCCAAGTTCTCGCTCGATTTCTTCGACCTTCACCCCTCGATTTTCGAGGATGATCCTCTCCAACCGGGCCACATTGTCCTCGTTGGTCACGTCTAACGGGCGTCCTGGACGGGGGTCATCTTCAAGGGACTCACGACCATGGCGGAACTCTATTCCAGCGAACAATGGTTGCATAGGAAGGGGCGGTGTCGGTGTACACTCCAACCATGCGTTCATGGATCTCTTTTGCATTCTTGCCTTCCTTGGTAAAAAATTTGATCACTGCGCGGTGCTCAACCTTCTCCATTGTTGAAAAATTTGTGACTGACGATCTGCGATCAGCTACTGCTTGTTAAATAGACGAGGCAGGAGCGTGCGGCTGCAGGTCCTGACTTGTCATAACTTGTCCTAACACCCCCACAAACAGCCATCCCCCTTTCTCTGTTTTGCCCTACTGATTTGCCAAACCTATTGACCGCCCCTCATATATGAACATTGTGCTGAAAACAAATTCTATTTATACTGTCATAATTTAGACTGAAAAGGATTTGAATGGTAGGCACCCCTTATTTGGGGACTACATGATCAATCCCAGGTGTCAGGTCCTTGCTGATCTGATTGAAGAGTTGGAGATGGGTATCTTGAATGTGAACCGCTTCATTTTGGGGCTCCCTGGATGCACACCCTGATTATGGGGGAAAGGTGGTCGATGATCTTCATGATAGTGACCATTTTCCCATTCAAATGTCATTTTCTGGGCCATTGTCATCTGAAAAAACACCAGTGGTTCTTGGATGCGGCGTGGGGGTCTGCATTTCAGGAATTGCCTGATTTCTCTGTTCCAGTCAAGTAATTTAGGTCATTTGACAAGGCTGTTCAGTTTTCCCCCGGCAACCTCATTGCCATGGGCCTAACTACCATTCATAGAAAGTCTGTCTGTTTTACACGCCATCTGTTTCCTTGGTGGTCAGCCGAGTGTGAGAAAAGCAATATGCCTACAGGTGCAATAAGGGCCACCTGAACGATTTCACTATCAGTGAATTTCATCGAGCTATTGCTAAGTTCTGGTATGTTTGTTTCTAAGCATGCACACCATTCTTCTTAGTGGGCATCCATGTTTTCACTTAATGGGAAGACCCCTCTTGCAGAGGTGAAAAAGTTTGTCAAAAGGATTGAGAGCAAGTTCTCACAGGACCTCTCTCCCATTCTCCATGAGAATGGGACTGCATTCCCAGACCCTGTGTCCATGGTTGTGTTTTGCAACTGATTTCTAAACATTCTATAACCAGGATGCTGGTCTGCCAGCATTCAATACATGTTGTGATGTCGCTGAAGTCCACCAACTGGTCTTTACTTCCAGAGGCAAAGCACTCTTCAAGTGCAGGTTTATACTGAGTGAGTTGCATTTTCTTACTTTATGCTTCGTCACTGCCTTGACAGGATATCAGGATAATGTCCCGAATGCCATGCTTCGACATTTAGGTGAGCGAGGCATGGCCTTTCTGTTTTCTTTGTTCAACAGGATCAGGACAGAGGATATCCTCCCAGATTCCTCCTGAATGGCTACTGTTCTTCCTCAACGAAAACTGGGGAGAGATACTCTACCCCAGCCAGTTTTTACCCAATTTCTTTAACCTATTGCATGTGCAAGTTGATGGAGAAATTGGTAAATATTATACTAGCCTTTTTTCTTGATAGTGGATGCCACTTGTCTTCTGCACAGTGATGCTTCCGTAAGTTCCACTCCACATTGTATTTTATGTTCTGGCTAAAAATGGTATCTCTGAAACCTTCCTTCATAGACAGCGCTAGCCATAGTTTTTTCAACCTGGTGAAGGCCTATGATTTTGCCTGGCAATATGCTACCATATGGAAACCTTCCACATGATAGGAACCAGGGGGTGCAATTGCATGCTCACAAATTTCATATTTGAACTCCTACCAGATCATCGATTTTTTGAAGGGTACCATCTCTGTCTATTTATCACCATTCCTCTGCTGCCAAAGCTTCTACAGTGCCAGAAGTGTTGTGTTTGACCTTTTGGGAGCATACTTTGCATCATGCCGAAACTGTGCCAGTGTACACGAATGGCTCCAAGTCTGAAGAGAATGGTCAGTTTCCACACTGCTTGAAGTTAGCAGGGCTCTACCCAGTACTCATCTATCTTCACAATTGAATTGGTTGCAATACACTCCTCAGTACAGGTGATAATGCTGCATACCCAGTTTGGAGATACCAGATTATCATCTATATTGTCTTACAAAGCACCCTGACTACTCTCAGGGCACAGTTAACATGATCCAGGTTATTGTATGTCGGGTTCCTTGCCATGTAGGGAGTGCAGGGAATGAGGGTGCCAAAGAGTCTGCAAGGATTGAGCAGCTAGACCACCATTTAGCAATTCCCCATATTGTCTATATGGCAAGAATCATGTCAGCCCGGCAAAGAAGATCAGAGGTAAGCAATGCAAATTTAAAGTTGTAGGCCATTGTGCCACAACTGCCCCTGTGGATGTACCACCCAATCAATGCCTGTGTTTCAGGGCACTTTCTCTCATCTTCAAATTGGGTACACTCGCAGAATGCTCTGCCATTTGATGAACCGCTCCTCTGTAGCTTACTGTGTCAACTATGTGGGCCCTCAGACTGTTCATCACATTGAGTATCCTTTTCTTGGGTATTTTTGTACACATTGTCTGTCTTGGTACTGTGATGAATGAGTTCACTACCCTTTATCCCTTGTGCTCAGGACAGGTTCATTTACACCAGACTAGACAATTTTCCCTTTGGGAGTCTAGTCTCCATTTTATCCCTTTTTTTTTGGGCTGTTGGGTACATGGGTAGGGTGCTGGGGCAAGGTGTGCTTCCCTCCAACCTGGAACCTGCCTCCATCCAATGCTGGAACCTACCTTCTAATTCTTTTTGTTTGGCGTTTGTTTTTTGTTTTTTAACATAGCCTAGTAATAGGGTGAATTGATTATGGCAACTTATGCTTTTGGTGGAGGTTGCCAGATGGTTCTTTAGAATAAAACTGCCCATTGGAATTCTTAGTTTTAACAGCTGAAAAAAACACTGCAAACATATCTGTAATTTAAGCATATTTGGCCATATGCTCATTAATAAGTCAAACAGAATTGTTGGAATTCTTACTTTTACCACTGAAAGAGCGCTGTCAAGTGCCACGCTGTCAACATACACAAGGAAAGAGCTCTTGCAAGTGCTGCACTGTCAACACACACAAGGAAAGAGTGCTGTCAACACACACAAGGAAAGAGCTCTGTCAACACACACAAGGAAAGAGCGCTGTCAAATGCCATGCTGTCACACAAGGAAAGATCGCTCTAAAGTAAAAGTTTAATTCCTTATAAAGCAATGTTTTTGCTCAAAAATCATTTGTTTTTTCTGTCTTTCCTCTTGGACTTTTAAGTAACAAACACACCTTTTTCTGGTATCTAATGATTTTGGTTTCCTATTATTTGTACACACAGAATGCAATTTGATAGGTAAAGGTTTATAAAGTCAAGTTTCCAGACATTGCCCCACTTTTTCTCACTTGCAAATTCATCCATTAATTTTGCCTCATGACAATATTTCAAAATTACTTCACTAACATAGTCTTAGGCTGTTGCATGATTATGTCGACTTTCGCCCTCCTATGCCATCGCCAGATTGTCTCCTTAACAACAACCCCACCCCCCTTCCCGGCTGTGATGGCTTCAGGTCACTTTCTGTTGTCCTTGAATTGGACACTCCGCCAATTAATGGAGTGCTCGCATGCACATTATTGTGACAACTGCCTTGGCCCCCAGACTGTTCAGCACATTCTTGTTGAATGTCCCAGTCTGGGTGATCTTTGCATATGTTACCTGTGCCAGTATCTGAAGGATGAGTGGGTTCCAACTTCCCTGCCTCTGTCGTTTGTGCTGGGGACAAGTTTGTGTATGCAGGCTTATGAACTATCTGACTTTGGAAGAAGCTGGCCGCCTCCATTTTATTTGACCCTCTTTGCTGTAGGTCACATGTTCCTGCACTTGAGGGAGGTGAGCCTTCCTCCCCTATGCTGGAGCGTGCTTCCTTCTTCATTTTTCTGTTTTGTTTTTTTGTTCTTTTTCATATTTGTCTTGTTAATCCAGCTTAGCATTAGGCTGTAAGGTAACTACAGCAACGTTTGCCCTAGTAATAATAATAATAATAATAATAATAAAAAGTAAAACAGTTGTACATTCTATTCACATGGGATTTACTCTTTATCATATTTTCAGAGCCAGATGAATGGGAAATAGAAAGAACAGACATCGCCATGAAGCAAAAGCTTGGAGGTGGTCAGTACGGAGATGTTTATGAGGGTGTCTGGGTACGCTATGACATCACAGTTGCTGTGAAAACTCTTAAGGTAAAGAGTTAAGTCCACATTTATTTCCCTTTCACCCCCTTAATATGTTCAGTGGTTATTTAATTAAACTTTGCTTCAAATATACAAAACCCAAGGATGAAGTTCTAAACATACCAGGAAGAGAGTAGATTTGTCTGGTCACGATTTGGGGCATTTTTGTTAGTGGTACTTTTAAAATGGGCCCTTTCAGTTTTTTCCACAAACCACTTGTCCACATTTATGAATCTGGCCAGGTTTATGAAAGAGTCGTCTCCCCTCACTTTAGGGCGGAGGGAGGCTATGTATTTTGCACCATTAAGAAGATCACTGCATTAGTTTTCAAGTCCTGAAGAAATAACTTCAGTTCCCATACTTTAAGAGATGAAGAAACTTTCCTGGTGTTACTGAAGTCCTAAAATATTATACCCTAAATTCTCCCCAGCAACACTAACATTTAAGACAACACAAAACAAGCAAGCACTGTCCAGCAACAACATAAGCAACACTGGCAAGCCTTCCTTGACACATTATTCTATAAAAGACTAAAGAAATTATGTAAAACGATCATAAAACTCCAATTCAAACAACTGTGGACAAGACCCATGAAACCATCTTACTCCAAGGAATTAGGCCCACTTCACTCACTAAACAATCCAACACACACAACATAGTAAGCCTTCCAATTTTTTTCACTGCTTCCCCTCCCTATCCCTCTTATGTCTTGCAGGAGACACCCTGGCATGGCTCTGATACAGTCACCATCCAAAACATAATACATACTAATACTGTACAGGCCTAATAATACAGAAATCAGACAAAGGTCAAAATATATTCACCATTGACACTAGTACATCCAAGACACTACAGATATATGAAGTGTTGTATCTTTGTGAAAAACCCATCCTGTTGACATAACACCCTTAGTTGTTAATGGTTTTCAGTTCATCTGCGGTCAATCTTGATTAAGCCTATGCTGATGATGGATGTCAAAAGATGCCCTAAACCTTTTGTGATCAAGGCCTGGAAACTCCTTTGAGAGTTTGGGGTACCTTGTAGGGGTGCGAAGATGTATAAGAGAAAAACTTCCTTCCAAAAGTGAGAATATAAATAGCCCATTAAATTACCAAGTCAAAACGGACTTCGCCGTATCGTGACGGCCGAGTGCTGGCCTCTGGATTCAAAAGACCCGCGATCGATCCCCAAGTCCACAATTTTTACGAAGAAAATTCTCGAAGAAAACGGAGGCCACGAAAAACGCTTTCAGGACAACTCAAGAAGACTCAAGATAAATGGATTGCCTCCAGAAGAAAATGGAACTCAAGGAAAATGACTTCAAGGGCTAACTCGTCTCAACTCATCAAGAAATCATCACATCATCAAGAAGTAAGAAGAATTTGTCCCATCATCAAGAGAAGGAATTATAACCCCAAGAAAAAGAAAATCGAAGATCAAGAATTAACCCAGCCAACTAAAGAAGAAGGAATCTCAGCCAACTTAAAGAAGAAGGAATCTCAGCCTACAAGAATACTAAGAGTCAGATAAATGGAATCAATGTTTGAATGGGCATCTTCAGTCAAGAAGTAATAAATAGATTTGATAAAAAAAAGAAAAGTTATAATAAAAAGAAGCCCCCCACCACCATAACTGGTGACCCTCAAAAGGCCGAACAATCTTCTGATCTTCGTTACAACCTGCACCTGCTCTCCTACTAGAGATTAAGAAAAGGTGCTGCAGGAACTTCAGGAGATCCGGGAAGGAGATGCTATTATTACTCATTGATTAAGAGACAAGGCTTCGTTTGCTCTCCTCAATCCCACTCAATTAACTCCACTCATCCCGCAGACTTGGAGGCCGGGGAGGGAGAGCTACTAGTAATCCTCGATTAAGAAATCCAAGACTAGTCTCTCCCCAATCCTCAAATTCGCTCCGCGTTCTAGAAAGGGACCTGTGTAGGGGTGCGAAGATGTATAAGAGAAAAACTTCCTTCCAAAAGCGAGAATATAAATAGCCCATTAAATTACCAAGTCAAGACGGAATTGGCCGTAGCGTGATGGCAGAGTGCTGGCCTCTGGATTCAAAAGGCCCGAGATCGATCCCACAGTCCACAATTTTTGGGGAGAAGATCCCAGAAGAAAATGGAAAACGCCTTTTGGACAACTCAAGAAATCGACTCAAGAGAAAACCGATTTCAAGGAAAACGGAAAGAAAACGACTTCAAGGGTTAACTCGTCTCAACTCATCAAGAAATCATCACGTCATCAAGAAGCAAGAACAACTCATCCCATCAATTCAAGAAGAATTACGAAGATCAAGAATTAACCCAGCCAACTTAAAGAAGAAGGAATCACAGCCTACAAGAATACTATGAGTCAGATTACTGGAAGACAATGTTTCGAGGGGCAACTTCAGTCAAGAAATAAATAAATAAATATAAGGAATGCCCCCCCCCCTCCCCCCCATAACCTCTTGGACTGGTGGCACTGATAGTTTTGTCCAAGAAGCCACCCTGGAAGGTAGCATCTTTAAATGTCTGCTACCATACCTCTGCTCCCAAAGATTCTAAAGCAATGGGAGAATTGTGTTTGTATTAGTAGCTGGAGCATCACAACATCAAGATAGTTCTCATAAGAAACATATATTACAAAACTGGCAATCCACTTTAAGAATGATACAACAACGTGGAAGTAACCAATAAAAATTCCACAGCCACATTTGTAGCTAGAAGAGTTTAAAAAGATGACTGCAGGCCATAAATGTAGGTTCTGCCATGCCCAAATAGTGTGTCCAAAGTGACTATTGGCAGAACAAAGCAGAATGGGAAAAAATATGCAAATACTAACTCATGCTTCACAACATGAAGCAGAACTGGAGGCTGAAGGACACATTCATCACAGGGTCATAGGGAGAGTGTAAAACAACCGCACTACCTATTCCTGAGAACTCCGAAGCATCAGAACTCTAACTGTAAGTATTTAAAAAGAACGATATCGCTTCTGAATAGGACATTAGGGCAAACTCATCACTGACGAATGTCTGACTCTGGAAAGAGTCCCACTCGTACATAAGCAGATACCCAAAATAGGAACCAAGAGAGCTGTGCAGGTGCACACAAGTGGCTCCAAGTCCAAATGGTGAGTTGGCTTCCATGCTATCGCTTCCTTGTTTGAAGCTGCCATGCCCGGTTGGGTAGTTGTTTCCTAATCCATAGTGACTCAGTGAGCTAACTTCCCTCGAAGCATTGGAATTTTCCACATCAATTTGTTTGCCATTTTTGTGATGCCATGGGATGTGAAGATTATCTTCTGCTGGGTCGCTGGAAATGAGCGTGCTGATAAGGGGGTCAGGCTGGAATGAGTAGGGTCACTACTGCTTTCCCCTAGGCCTAGAGATGTGCTCTTACACTCCTGGTTGTGGTATGATAGATTTGGAAGAGGTAGGCCTCCTCAGTTTGAATTTTTTTAATTGCCTGTAGCGCCTTTAGATCAGTGGGGGAAGCCAGCCTTTAATTTTTTTCTACCCATTTGGAAATGTGTCTTAATCATCTTCTAAATGCCATTGCACCAGACACTGACCCAGGGGAAACATCACTCCCACCTCATCCACCATTTTTGGCATTGAAAACTTATACCTACATCACATCAGCTTAACCAACATTAACATTTGCATTCTGTCAGTGTTAATTAGACATTGCTCAATGCACATTCATAGCAAAGAAACATACTTGCACACCTCAGGCAAAACCTACTGATACATTGAGCGCTGAATCTCTTGGGGTAACTGTTTAGTTGTTGTTTGTCTAGGGCAGGGGTCGGGTAACTTTTTTGGGTGTTACCCGAAAAGAATGTATTAAAATGAATTTACCCCTGACTTTGAAGTACTCTGGGGGACAAACCAATTTACTTATAAAAATCAAGGATAATAAAGACACAAAAAAATTTATATTGGGATAATGTTTAATTTTTTATTTCATCTATCATTAGGAAATAAAAGTCTGTCCTTTTGGCATGGAAATAGCACACCAAAAAAAATTGTAGGAAATTATATATTTATAAACAGAAATCAAACAGTCACTTTTTAGCATTACATGGCAGACAAGCAAAATTATTGACTATGTCACTATCATGTATTTAAAATTTGTACAAAAACAAAATAGGAAAATGTTATTGAATCCACTATTATGGGGAAAAAATGTTTACTCTTTCGGGCATGAGAATGGTACACAAATAAAACTAGTGAAAAAATTATTGAAAACTTGAATATATCAGCTCCCTCAGGCTTTGGAAAATGATACTGTTTCATCTTTGATAAAACAATTTTAATATCAAGGATTTTTGATGTCACTGCTACTTTAATGCTGTCTTCAGGATCCAACCAGTTTCTTTTTTTTTTTTTTAGATTTACAAGGGTAGAAAAACCTTGTTCACAAAGGTAGGTTGTTGCAGAAGGTAGCAGCATTTTAGTTGCCTCCAAATGTGCAGTTTTATAAGCCTTTGCAGCTTTTGACATCCCAAAACTTGAGAGGTCATCCATGGTTTCAAATCAAATTCCCTGCTTGTTTCACTGTTGGAACGCAGTTCAATAAGCTCTTCTGCCAATCCTTCAGGCTCATCAGCCAGTTCACATTTGAAGGGATTTACAACCCAGCTGACAGTATGTGAATCAAGCTCTGGAAAGTAGTCACAGAACCTATTCCTAAGTTTGGTCAGGTGCCTTGTGACTGATTTCTTGATGTCACTAAGACTGAAGTCTTCACATTCTTCCAAAAACTCTGCCAGGTTTGGAAAGACAGCATTCTTATTGGCATTTACTTTTTGGTTCCAATACTGAAGCTTTGATACAAATGCTGAAATTTTTTTCCTTGCTAAGATGAGATTGATTTTCTTTCCTTGCAATTCCTTGTTCAGCGCATTTACATGCCCAAAAATGTCAGCTAAGTATGCAAGAAGAGCTAGCCAGGTTGATTTTCTAAACTTCTCTGCAAGTGTGTGTTTTTTATCAGTCAGAAATATTTCAAGTTCGGTTTCAAGAGCCCACACTATTCAGGACATTTCCACGTGAAACCCACCTCACTTCCGTATGGAAAAGAATGGTTGAATATTCAGCCTCTCCATCCTCACATAAATCGCGTTTAATGCATGCCCTTTTACAACATTGACAATCTTAATTACATCATTCTGTTGTTTGGCCAAAGCCACAAAACCAGTGACGTGACCAAGCATGGCAGGAGCTCCATCAACTGATACTGCAATACAATTTTCCCATTTTAAATCAACACTTTGTTTTTTGAAGTATGCATCAACCTTATTGAACACATCAATACCACGAGTTCTCAAGTCAAGAAGAGAACATAGCAACATTTCTTCTTCAATATCATCAGAACCCCTGTATCGAACGTATACCATCAGCTGCGAATTGCTACTGACATCTGTAGTCTCATCAAGTTGAATGGCAAACTCTTTAGTCTTTTTTACTGAAGAAATCACTTGTTCTCTCACATTTTCTGTCAAGATGGAAATTCTTTCTTTAATAACTCTTGCAGACAAAGGCTCTGTATTCAGTTGTTTAGCTACTTTCTGCCCACACATTATTTCTGCTATTTTCACAGCCGCCGGTTTGATTAAGTCTTCACCAATAGTATGTGGTTTGTTGTTTCGAGCAACCAACCATGCCACTTCAAAACTAGCTATTGCTGCTGAACGTTAGTCAAACGTTGCACTCTTGTTATTTTCTTTTGACTGTTTTTTCCAGATTCTCAAAGTATTCCCGTGGTTTGCAAGACAGACGTGAATGAACCTTTTCAAGTGTTTCTTCAGTTTATTCTTTTTGAAAGACTCGGCAGTCAGTACTTTCATACAGATGGCACATTGAAGTTTCATTTGTCCTTTGTAATATATTTCTGTGAAGCCATAATTAAGGAACTCTGACTGATATGTCCTTTTCCTTGCTAGCACTTCTATTTTTGAAAAATATAAAAATATTTAGTGATGAATTTAAGAGTTTAAATTAAAACTTTAAAATAACATAACATAAAATCAAACTACATGAAATCTTCTTAAGTAGAGTTAAACTCGTTAAAAAACTTACTTTTAATATAAAATAATTCATTAAAATAAAAATAAATAAATAAATGATTACCCCTAAAAAAGTGAGAAACTGTTAACTAAATAGTTGATGAGACAATTAGTCCCCTTACCAATAAACTAAAATATTCTAAAGTCTAAACTAATCTTATATTTATATATTTAACTTTTGTTATTTTAATCACAAGTCTATACAGAAACGTAAATATTATAGATTATATCATAACTCACCTTATGTAAATAATTATTATAACACTTAATCAGCTCTACTATTCATCAACTCTGATCAGGCATGTTCAAAACATGGCAAAATGCCACATAATTAGGAGAAATGTTGCCAGATTTTACCGAAAATAGAAGAAAGGCTCCTCGATGCATTCTTTTTCCCCAATTTTCATATTCTTTTGCCTCACTTAGCACATCCATTACCCCCCAATTTTTCTAAATTACCCCATTTGGGGTAATTTACCCCTGTTCCCCGACCACTGGTCTAGGGGGTAGGTATTATCTTTAGCCTTGGAAAACTTGGTGTTTCAATTTTTGTGCAACAGCAAGTTTTAAAATTTGTACTGAGTGTTTTGTATCCTTTTTTGCCAACACCCTTCTTCATGTTTGATGATGCATACTTCTCTGGCAAGCATTGAATTAACCCCTATACTACTGTAGCATTATTTTTACTTTAACAACTCTTCTTATTTCTTGTATCTTCTGTTCCTAAATTCTTTCCAAACCAGATAAGCATTCTCATGGAATCAACTTTTATAAAGGAAATATATTTTTCCTTTACCTTCAAATCATTTATTTTCCAGACATGATTCACCAGTTGGCTCTAGGTTACTCATCCTCTAAGGTGGAATTGTAAGAACACTACTTTTGTATCAACTGCTCATCATAGAAGGCAACTAAATGTGACTAGCTTGAAAACCTATTTCAGTGGCTTTGGATCGGGTTGTGAACTCAGAGCCTGACCTGATTTTGAGTGACCTATCCTCTGTATATTCTACCATGTTTTTCCCAAGATTCTGTCCTTGATTCCTTTGTCTTTCTTTAACGAATTTCTGTATGCGGCTGGTATGCTAGTACTACTACTTGATAGCTGGATAAATTTGCCTTCTTTCTTTTCAGGAAGATACAATGGCTTTGAAGGATTTTCTAGAAGAAGCGACAATAATGAAAGACATGAAGCATCCCAACCTGGTTCAGCTCTTGGGCGTGTGCACCCGAGAGCCTCCCTTTTACATTGTCACAGAATTCATGACTAGGGGAAATCTTCTTGACTACTTGAGAAACTGCAGTCACGCAGAAGTGAATGAAGTGGTGCTGCTATACATGGCTACCCAGATCGCTTCAGCAATGAAGTATCTAGAAGGACATTCCTTCATTCACAGGTAATTTGCATGCAGATTCATCGACCATTTGGGCTTCTCCCATCAATCCAACGCTCATTGCATATCAGTTGTGATTGTGTCGAGCATGTTGTGAATATGTGTTGAACTGTCTGATTCCTCGTTGCAAAGGAAGCCTATCTGGGTATTGTTCATATCGTCTACCTCCACAAGGTTACCCCCAAACTACATACCAGGTGTTGAACCCTTCACACAACTTCCCAACCTCTTTATCTGTGGTGACTTCACTGCACAGTGCACACCACCCATCTTGGTTTATCTCCCAAACAACATATAGAACACTAGCTACACACCCTAACAACACATTCCAACCAACCTAATTCTCCCCCTCCCCCCCAGCACACCTAACGGTGCACCTTAGTTTTAACGCTCTACTCACCTCATCTGCACACACCACGTGGAACACAATAGCAGACCTCCCCTGAGATCACCTTCCCAGCATCATAACATTTCAAACCACCCATCCCCGATCAGCATCCTTCAAAACTACTTACATAAACTACAAGAAATCAACCTGGCCAAACTACACTACTCACATAGAAGATAAACTACAAGACTTTTCCATAAACAGCTATCAAGCATTAGACAAAGCACTGCGCCGCATAACGCTAGCGAGCAAAAAATTCATCCCCAAGGCTACAGAAGATCTTACAAACCCAACTTCACTCAGGAAATAGCAGACTATAAAACAAAGAAATATTTTGATACAAAAAATACCCACACAAAAAGAGTTGCAACACATCCAACAACTCAACACTCGTATCACTAACCTAATCTCAAAGCAACAATCTGAAAACAAGAACCACTACATAAGTGCAATAAACCACAAGACAAATCGACACAACTCTGGAGAACCCTTAAGAAAATTTACACATCACACACAAACCTGGTTCCCACACACAAGTCGCTATTGACCTCAAACAACAAAATTACAACATCCTCGTGAAACAATTTTCCAGCATTAACTTCCTTCTTGCACACAGACAAGTCTACAGGTAAAAAAAACAAAACAAAAGAACAGCCAGCCCCATTCACAACAGATACTGTACTCCAAGCCCTCAAAAATTCCCTAAAAAATTCCAAAGTCACTGGCCCAGACATCATCTCCAACATACACCTAACTCAAACACCTTGGCAACATGACACTCCACCATCAGATATATATTAAATCAATCATGGCTAAACAACACAATCCCCTCAATCTGGAGAACCCCCACATCATACTGATATTCAAGCCAGGCAAACCACCAACTCATATGTCCCCATCTGCCTACTGTGCACACTATCCAAAACCGTTGGAAATCTAATACACAAGAATAAGTCAAAATATCCTATCTCAAACACACTTTTCGAAAGAACCACTCGACCATGACCCTCCTCACTGACCTCGCACTGCACACACTCGACAGGTTCAACCAGCACCCACCCACCCCTCGTGCACAATCCTCGCTGCTTTGGCACAGTACCAAATACATACTTGCACAAAAAAATGAACACCACCTTCACCACCAACAATAAAAAATGGCTAACAAACTTCATCTCTGACAGACAACGTCAAGTGTCACAAAACACACCCGGCAGCTACGCAATGGTGTCCCCCAAGGAACCATACTCTCACCCCTACTTTTAACTTTCACATCCATACTCCCCAATCATCAAAACCAACAATCACTACACAACATCCATCAGTCCTTACAGCAAGCAGAACACTCAAACAATACATAAACACGGTTTGAAAAAAATCAGACAAAATAGACAACACCTTGCCTTAATGAAACTGCCACTTTTCCTAGAATCACACTAGACACTCACATTGCATTTAAAACACAAACCGCCAACATCACACCAAAGCCATAAATAAAACGAGCGCCCTCAAATCAGTATTAAACATGATAGTTGGACAACAGAAGGAGAGAGACATCACACTACAAGCAATTCTTCCGCACCACACTCTACTACACAGCGCTAACATAGCACCAGACCCTCTGCAAAATCTCTACGCTAACAAGCTCCAAACTGCTCAGAATAATGCACTTAGAGTCGTCGCAGGATTTACTCAACCACACCAACCCGACACCTCCCATTCATCGTTCACTTGGACATGATTAGAACTCAACTCTTCAGCAGAGCAATGAACCCCACTCCACCCCCATTCACTACCTAACAATGAAGCCCCCACCACCTAGACACAAAAGGAATCCCCAGCACCCTACTTCCAACACCTTTTCCGCAACCTAGCTCCATCATCACCAAATCAACACTATAAAACACATCTACACTACCTCAAAGATACTTGAATACTCTACCACCATACAATATACTAAATTACCCCCGATCCCATCCCACTCAACCCCTCAGAGTGATTCGGACCCCTAGATTGAATGCTATGCTGCTTTATCTGTGCAGATTGTTTTGTAGATAGAGATTATGTGGGTAGAGGGAGTTGGTAATCCTTAAAGTATCCTGATTGTTCTTTGCAAGTTTCGTGGGGTGTGGTAGGGTCTTGCATGTAATAGCATGTATGGCTCTTTCTCGTACTCTGGATAAATTGGATTTACTGGCCCTGTGTAGCCTGTTACACTTGGTACCAGGAGGAGCTGCACATACTCCGGCCTGAGTGCAAATTAGAGAAGCCCCGTTACTAGGTTGACAAGAAGTAATGAAGCCTAGGAAAGATGTTAGGTGCTCTTGCCCTTAGCTCACTCTCGGCGATACTGTTCCCATTTCCTTTTTTTTTCAACTTTCCCCTCAACCTTTTGTCTACCCGCACTTTGTACCAGGAGGAACTGTTCTCACCTGGGCAGATTTTAGTTCACTAGACACGTCATGGTGCCTTGGTGGAAAGTATGCCATGATGGGAACACCTAGCACCAGTGTATGATAAGAGATCACCCACTCTAATCGTTACTGGACCCACTTATCTCTACTCTTTATTACTCACCTACCACCTTCCACACTTGCTCTTCTATCCAAAGAGTTTCTGGCTGTTCGGTGCACTTCATCCTCTTATCAGTCCTCATTTGAGTGGCAGTGTATACCGTGAGGTTCCTACCTGCTACGAGGGCCGGAAGCCCCTTAGATAGGCCAATATTAGGCACAGGATGTGCCGGAAGTTCTCCCTGCCTCTACATGGACATTTCGATCTCTTTTGGTGCAGCCCAGATGCCAAAATGCACAGGTTTCAGTTTTCCATGGTCATGACCAAGGTGGTGCACGTCTGCCGCTATCCACGGTTCCACCCCGACACAGACTTGTTCCTCAACAGGGTTTGCCTGGAAGTCATGCATTCACACCCTTTCCATGGTCTCATTTTTGTGGGTCTTTTGTACCCGCGCCTTGGACATTCTTCGTTCTGTGATGTTCAGCACTTGGGGAGCTGAATGGGCTACTGCCTTGCTTCTTTACCGATCCTTAATTAGTTCGAAGCTTGACTATGGATGCGAGTTTTATGTATTCGCATCTGAGCGTGCATTGCGAAAGGTAGAATCCATCCACCAGAATCTTCTCCGCCTGCTGGCCGGTTCCTTCCACACGTCACCCATTAAGAGCCTACCTGCTGATTTGGGAGAGATGCCACTCGCTCTGCGCTGTAGAAAGTACATTATCTGCCAATCCCTCAGTCGCCACGGCTCTCACTGCATCAGCAGCCGATCTCCACGGTGCCTATGCCGCCGAGAGATGCGAGTCATACCCTAAGCGCTCTGGGTTTAAGGCTAGGAAACTCCTTCGAGAGTGCTATTTATCTCTAGGGATGATGGCACCTCTGGTTCTGCCCAGGACTCCACCCTGGAAGGTACCACCTACATGGCTAGAAACAAGGCAGCCCAGATGCCTGGCAAAGAAGATGAGAGACAGCTGAAGGGAACCTAAAGTTGCATCCTATTGCACCACCACTGTTCACTCAATGCTGTGACAGCTTCAGATTTCTTTCTGTCATCTTCACAATGGATGCACTTGCGACACGCACTAGCATTTGATGGAGTGCTTCCCTGCACTTTACTGCAAGGACTGCTTTGTCCCCCAGACTGTTTATCACATTCATGTTGAATGTTCCCATCTGTGTGATCTTCGCACACATTACTTGACCAGGTACCGGGACGAGTGGGCTCGCTACTTCTTGTACTCGGGGTGAGTTTGTGTACACAGATGTGTGGACTATCTGAATTTTGGGAGGAGGCTGCCCTCCTCCATTTGACTCTTGTAGGTCACATTTTTCTGTGCCAGGATGAGCCCCCCCCCGCCCCCGACCCTGAGCTTTTTTTACCTTCAAGGCAGTCGCCAAATGGGCGCATTAAAAAACAATGTCAGGGCCAGATGATTGTGAGGATTTTGCTAGTTCTGTTACTTATTTTTTAAGTGTTAATGAGTGTGTTTTTTTTTAGCTAACTTTTACCTAGATGCCTTCATGGATATCTTTTTCCTCATTGTTAGTGTTGGAAGTTCTAATGATTTTCCAGCACTTCCTGCTGTTTTTTTGAAGTTTAAAGAGTCCAAGAAGTCTGGCCAATGTCGTGTTCGTGGTTGTTGACCTTACAATTTATACCTTAGGATCCACTTGAGGCTAGTTCCAAATCGAAGGGAAAGGTGGAGGTCATAGGTTAGAACAAGTAAAAGGACGGACGTATATACACAAGGAATTAATTTCATATATTTTTCTCTAATGCCATATTTTAAAGTAATATCGATTTTATTCTTAAATATATTATTAATATATACTCTTGTGCTTTAAATGACAAACCTAGGCAAGTTATTCCAAGTTTGTATTATTTTAAAAGAGAAAAAAATGTATGCTGTTTTAGTGTTAAATCTTATGTTTACTAGCTTAAAGCCAATATTTTTAGTGGCTGCCCAGTTATCTAGCTGAATTATTGAGTCATACTTTATTAAGCTGTTCGGAAAGTAATGGCTGATTCCAAATTAATTTCGCTATTGTTTTAATTGGTTAAAATACGAGCCATGAGCATATATACTTTTCTTCCTTTGAGTAACAAGTTTATGCTCGCATGATAAAACTGGAGGTATGAACATTTTTTCTAATGTGCTCTATATTTCTTCTGCAACCGATCTCTTTTTGGTAGTAAAGTAAGTTGCGCCATCCTTCCCTCACATTCCCTTCCGTGCTTTTTTTTCATGGTTAAGAGCTGGTGGTGCTCTCTAGGCTGCTGTCTTTCTCTTCACGGCCGGACTGGTTGCAATATGGGAAATTAAGCACCTTGCCTTGTTTAAAGGGTATTTTCTAATCAGTGGCGATTCAGAGAGCCTGCCTAATGTCATTGAGCCATTTGAATCTCCAATCCCCTGGTTCACAGTATTTGTGAGGGCTTGTTGAGATTAGGAAGAACATCGTGACTGTATTCTGCTGGGTACTCTTGGACATGTTGGGATTGTGGAAAATGTGCATGATGAGGGGTGGGCAAGTTGTATGCACAGACTGAGTAACCAGGCCACTGTTTGACTCTTTCCCTATATTGACTAGATAGGGGATCAGAGGAGCTCTTATGTCTGCATGCCAAAGAAGATCGGACACATTCACAGGATGCGGCGCTATCTGATGGAGCACTCCTATGAACCTTTCTGCCAAGGCTGCTTGGTCTCCCAGACTCTAAGCCCCGCTTTTTGGTTGAATGTCCTAGTCTAGGGAGCTTCATGCCTGGTATCAGTCCCAGTACTTTGATGAGCTGGGTCACTACTGTTCGTCTCCTAGGCTGGGCGTATGTCCCTGCATAGTAGAGTGGTGCGATGGTAAGTTGCATCTTCCATTGCTCCTTTTGTGGACGAGATCCCCAACGAGATAATGAAATGCCTATAAAGATCAGTAGGATAATCGCTGGCAAGCCTGATGGCATCACAAGCGCGAGGTATTGTGTTTGACACCAAGCAGAGCTCATAGAACCCTTCGTGGCTCCGCGGCGTCAGGAGTATGTGGTTATGACTACCCCATTAGGGGACATTAGTCCATGTCCGGGTATGTGGATATGAGTGCCTCCATTGAGGACACTAGTGCACCATTGGCGCGGTTCTGGAACAGAGGAGAGAGTATGTTGTGCTGTGAAGTAGTGGGGAAGTACAGGAAGTACAGCTGTGTTTTAATTGGTTGTTTGTGTGGTGACTTTAGCAGGATCTACTAAACCCAACTGGGTGGGGTAAGCACATCGGATGCACCAATTGGTGGCCAGACCTCTATGCATGCTGATGTTTGTCTCTGCTCTGGGCATCTGGGTATACCTTTTTTTTTATTCTTTATAGATTTTCCTGTGATTAATTTTGTTTTCTATTAATTTGTAATTTTCAATGACCTAAAATAGACGTATCTTTGTAATTTAGCAGATCGGCTTTTGTCAGTGACCATCAGAAGGGATCATAAAATAGTCATTAAAAATGAGGCAGTCCCATTTTGTCATCTCGTATGAGCACAGCTCCTCCATTACGTTAC
This sequence comes from Ceratothoa steindachneri, assembly GCA_963969495.1. NCBI lineage: Eukaryota > Metazoa > Arthropoda > Malacostraca > Isopoda > Cymothoidae > Ceratothoa > Ceratothoa steindachneri. The sequence goes on from OZ018329.1 coordinate 40,492,027, forward strand.
TAGATATTTTGTGTAAGGTTTTACATGCTGCTTCTGATGCTCTCCTTACTCGTGTCCTTATCCAAACCATGAACCTTTGCAAAGTAAGGCAGCTGCTCCAGTCTACTTGAATTAGGACTCATTCAATGATACTAACTGAATGTGATTTAACCATGTTAGTAGTTTCATCCCCCATTTCCTTTATCACTTTATAAAATTATATATATCAGTCAACTTTATCAAATTATAACTCTTTTTATTGGTAATTTTTGATGACCTTTTGTAATTGGTATCTTTTTATCCTCAGGGATTTGGCAGCAAGAAACTGCCTCGTTGGAGAAAACCACTTGGTAAAAGTGGCTGATTTTGGTCTCGCTAGACTTATGAGGGATGACACTTACACAGCACATGCTGGAGCCAAATTCCCTATTAAATGGACTGCTCCCGAGGGATTGGCTTATAATAAATTCTCTACCAAGGTGAATGCTTTTCCTCCTTCAGATTGTAGAATTTTATTTACTTTTTTTATGCCCTAAATGAGTGTAAAGTTATATGACATTTTTATATAATTTGATCTTTCTTTTTCAGTCGGATGTTTGGGCTTTTGGGATTCTTCTGTGGGAAATTGCCACCTATGGAATGTCACCTTATCCCGGAGTTGATCTCACAAACGTCTATCACCTTCTCGAGTCTGGTTATAGGTGAGGTCCTCCCAACTCAATGTTGGCCGATTTGTCCCAAGGGAAAGATGCAATTAGTGATTGAATTCTGATTCTTTAATTTTGATTGGTCGAGTGTTGCTAAAAGATGCCTGTGGTATTGAGTTTAGATGGGCTTCTATATTCTCTGCCCTGCATGGCAACTTGCCTCTGTAGTAGAAATGAGATATGTTTAAGAAAGTTGGATGCCCTCATAGTTCTTAAACCCATTTTACTAGCATTACTTTCTTTGCGAACCTCTTCAAAAACTCGAGGGTGATGCTCCAGTTTCCTTTTTTTTTGTAAATAAATAACTGGTGTAACAGGTTTCTGAGTTAATAGCCACGGAAATGTTTGACTTTTCATATTTGAAAGCTGATATGGCGGCAGATTCGCGACTCCCACACCAACTATCCCTGCCCCCCTGACAAGGCCTGCTCGGTGGTTCAAAGAGAGGATATTGTGGAGAGAGTCTATTTTTTAACTTTTCGTTTGATTTAAAATCCGATAAATAAAGCAGAAATGACTAAACGAATAGCAATTACAAAATACGATATGTACAACCTAAACCCCAAATAACTTATATATATATATATATATATATATATATATATATATATATATATATATATATATATATATATTTATATATATTTATATATATTTATATATATTTATATATATTTATATATATTTATATATTTATTTATATATTTATTTATATATTTATTTATTTATTTATTTATATATTTATTTATATATTTATATATTTATTTATATATTTATTTATTTATTTATATATTTATTTATTTATATACTCTTATTTATGTGTGTCCTCACAGTATTACCTTGGCCACAACCATACGTATATATTAGAACACAAAAGGCTTTGCAGATGGATCTCATCCTCACAAAAGAATTACTACATATATACCAATGTGCATCAAAGAAATGCCAACCAAAGACCGAAAGATATCGGGAATAACGGGTGCACCCTTAACTAAAGGTCCAAGCTCGCAAGTCGGGGAAAAACGGGAGATGGAAGGGGATGTGGGCCCACGTTCTACGGGAAAAGGGGGATTCCTTAAACGACGTCCCGTCTTAGGAGATCGGGATCCGAGCTCCAGCGACTACTGGAGAAGGGGGTCGCAGATTCCAACAACTGTGTTGGAGAGTGGGATATTGGGGAGCACGATAGAGGTCTATCAGGTCCCCCCACACAAAGCAATGACGATGTATAAAGCGATCCACACACATTGTGAAAAAGAAGAAAGGGATTAGACATGGGAGGGGGGGGGGGGGCAACCTAACTTAGCCTCTCCTCCTTCTTTTGCTAACATGTAATTTCTATTCCAACTCTACTTCACCCCAGGGATACCTATGTAGCCTGTTACACAGTACCTAGATGCAAATTAGGGAAGCTCCTCCACCATTTCCATGCCGCAAAGGGGCTTAAATAACTACAGACCACAGGACTGAAGAGTCCTCGATTGAGATCTGTGATACCTTAGGAGGAAGCCCCCACTGGGCTGGACATGGTCCTGGAGGTACCCCCTACCCAGATGACAGGATCTTCCATAAGGGCGAACCTGAGCTTGGTGCTAAACGCCGTACTTGAGTAAGGCCCCTGTGCAAACTTCTCCTCAGGCGGCTGCTCAGAGATGCCAATCAAGCCACTAAACATTTCGGGTTCAGACCATGTAAATGCCTTCGAGAATTCTTTGTAAGCTCTAGAGCCGATAGTTTGCCTAGGGCGATACCACCTATGGAAGCTTGTAGCTATTTCTCTGCTCCCAAAGCTTCCACAGCCACAGGAGTAGTGTTTGTTTTTCTTGGAGCATGCAATTTGTCGTGCTATAGCCGTGCCATTGTACACAGATGACTTTGTGTCTGGCTGTTTTGCTACCTCCTTCCCTGTTTGAACTCGGTGTAGCTCTTCCTGTCTCTGCGTCCATCTTCATGGCTGAGTTAGTCAATATATCACTGTATGCAAGATTATGTTCCCTGCCCGGTTCATCATTCATTGCGACTCACAGCGAGCAGTAGAGCCCTTGAGGCATTGAAATCTCCACATCCCCTGGTTTGCAACATCCCTGATACCACGGCTGCTGCGAGTTGGGAAGACAAGGGCATTGTCTTCTGGCTTCCTGGACATGGAGGGATTGCTGTAAACTAGCACTATGATAATGGAAACACGTTGTATGCTACCCAAAGGGGTGCACGGCAAACAAGATTGGAGATGGCGCACAGGAATTTAAAGTGTCGTACCATTGTCCCTGTTCCTGTTGTCTCTGAATCGGACACACCCTTGCATTGCCCAATGATGCATTCTCCTGATCCTTTATTTAAAGACTGCTCGGTTCTGCAGACTATGCCACATTTTGGTTGAATGTCTTAGCTAGGGTGGCTTTGTGCGTATTACCTGTCCCTGTATTGTGATGAGCGGGCTCATCTACTGTTTTTCCTTGTGTCCAGCTTAGAGTTCATACTATTTTAAAATTGTTGTCTGTGCGCGCATATATTTTCTAAATTTGTTTATTGGTGGCTCTACCCTCATCAGTAGCTGCCAAATAAGGCTGCTAAAATTATAATATAAAATTGATGAAAGATTTGGAAATGTTGATTGAAGCAGTGTATGAAAAGGAGCCTAAATTAAATGTAGAAAAGAGTATGGTGTTTGGCCTGAGGATAGGAGTGTGGGCCCTGATATTAGTGTGATGTGGATCTTGAATAATTGCATTGTTTTAAGTATTGTAATTATAGTCTTTGTGTAATGAGGGCATCAAGTTTGGTGCATTTCATAGATTATGCCTTAATGAATGCGAAAATGGATTTACTAATGCACACATTTGTCCTTACTAATGTAGGGGTGTGAAGCAGAGCCTTACACCACAAGAGAAATGAATGTGATGTCTTTGGTATTCTTAACTTGATATGTGATTTAGGACTAATGCAGTCACTGAGAAAGTGTGTGAAATGTTGTCTTTTTGAAAGAATGAATAGAAGTCATAATCACTCATTCTGATGGAAAGAGCCTTCGGTGGGTGGAAACCCAATCAAGTCTAGAATGGACACCGAAAACACCTTAATTTTGAGCCTGTGAAAGGCCATAGTACTCAAGGTGCCTAGTTCAGAAAGTAAATGAGAGAAGTCCTTAGGAAGATTTGCCATAACCTTTTAGATGCAAAAGCAATGACAATGACTAACATTAACTATGAAGGGACTCATGAATGCCAATGACTATGTCGTATATTAACTATGATCAGGCTCACTTTGGTGGTGTAGTTGTGTTAAGTCATAGTGCTCATTGAAAGCAGATAATTGTGAGTTTTCAAAAGAAAGTATCGTTTCTATGCCATTTGAAACTGAACACTGGCTTCCATGTATTTCAGAATGGATTGCCCCCAAGGCTGCCCAGCCCAGGTATATGAACTAATGAAACAATGTTGGCTGTGGAATCCTATGGATCGACCCACCTTTAATTTTATCCACCATGCTCTCGAAACAATGTTTCAAGAGACGTCTATAACAGAAGGTAATTATATGTTTTATCTAGTCAACTTTATGCAATTTGGTACTTTAATTATAACAAGAATAGGTTTGTTTACTTCAATAGGATGTGGGCCTCTCATTCTGTGTTGCCTATATAAAAATGAATAAACAGAAATCTCCAACTAGCATATGGTTGATCTTACTAGTGGAAGACTGGCCTTTACATTTTAGATTTTTACTCTCAAGCCCCTTACTTACTTTTTGAAAAGTATCATAAGGATCTTTTGTATGGTGTTCTTCAAGATTTTGAAGTTTTTTTTCTTCAGATTTTACACTTTCACTTTTGATTCTCCCTTCCCCCCGTAAAGGGCACAGCGATTTGCTTTCCTGGCTGCTGTGCTGAAAGGGACTCAATGCCCCGTCCAGCCCCCGCTTAGCCTCTGCTCCTTCTTTCGGACACCCAGTCTTCTTACTCTGCTTGCTCATTTTCCATAAAACCTATCCCACAACTTTTTCTGGTCAGCCTCTAATTTCACAGGGTATACACCAACCATCCCGGATCAGGGGGAGGGGATAATGCCTCCTCACTCATGAGTTCCAGTTTGTGGTGGTGGGTTTTTAACAACCTGCCTCACCCCCGGCCCCACCTTCCTCACATGCCCTATCTCTTTTTTTTGTTCACAGTCTATCAATTTTTCGCCGAGCGTAAGGTGGAGCTGCCATGCTGATGTGGTGCCAGGCCACTAGGCGGGAGGAGTGGTCTCCAATAGCGACAGCTGGTTTTGCTGGACCCATATTCACTCCTCGCCGAGCGGGCTACTGCGTGGGGGTGATGAGCGTTTGCATCCCGTTGAAATAATAGCGTCACCATGCCCACGGATGAACATCATTTAAACACCCTTTATCTTCCCTTTACCATTGCGTGAGCTGCTCTCGGGCAGCTCCACTGCAGAAAAGGAGGTCCCCGGTATACTTTCTAAGGGGACTATAAACCCCTCTGACTGGAGAGGAGGCTTACTCCTCTCCTCTCCTAATCCTATGGGTGCAGGGGACTCCCCCTCACCCCATTCTCTGGAGGCTTCCTTGGGCCACTCCTTATCAGTGGCAGTTCCCCATTTACTTTCCTAGGGGACTGCAAAGAAAGCAGGCAGAAGGCGTATAATTAACTGCTCCCAGTGGGAGCTGCTCGATAAGGCCAACCTCCTTAGAGGAGCAAGGGATGGCGGAGCCCATCAGCCGTGTCCCGTAATATCCTGCTTGCATGCTTTACTAGTGTACCTCCTCACACCTCTTCCCCGACGGATGCCGCTTCGCCAGTTCAAGACAAAATGACTAAGATACCTCGAATGGGATCTGTAATGTCTTGGAGAGGGATGGTCACTTGGAAGCCTCCCCCATCACCTGAGATGCACATGGTCCCTGAGGAGAGCCAGCCCCAGATAGCAGGATCTTCCATGGGGTCTCAACCGTGCTCGGTGCCAAGCACAGAACCTGAGCCCGCCCCTGTGCAAGCTCCTCCTCAGATGGCTCGGGTCGCTGAGTCCTCATGATGAGAGGAGGGATCTCCTCCCTTGCTGGTGCCCCTGTGACAGCAAAGGCCATTTCAGAGAACAATCTTGCCTAGGCCAGTCCATCTGACTTTAAACGCTTTTCGTTATTCGCTCCACTGATGGTAGTATGTTGGCCAAGGGCAACATGATCCATCAAATGAGTCATAGATAGTTGTAGATAGCTGAAGGTGACCCGTTTCTCGTACGGGACGGGAGCCTTCTGGCGAATGCGTCGAATCTCTCAGAGGCAGCCATGATTAGTGCCCTTCGGACACTTTATGGCACGCCGGTGTGATGCCGCACTCTACCATGAACTTCGTGAGAGGAGTGGTTTATGCGAGGGAACTCCGGGACTACTCCATAGATGACACGACCTTAGAGCTGGCCACACATGGAGTGGTCAAGGTCAAACGTGTGATGAGAAAGCAGGGAGGGGCCTCAAGACCCACCCCTACGCTCTTCATCACGTTCGACTTTGACAAGTTCCCCGAGTCGGTGCGTGCCAGTTGATATCACTACCGCGTGAAGGCATTCGTGCCACTGCCGCGGTGCTACTACTGCCACTGCTTCGGCCATACGAATCGCTCATGTAGACGTGCAAAGTCGGGGTTACCCGAAGTCTGTGTGAGTGGCTACAAGGCCGCACAAGATAAGTCCAATTCGTGTGTGGCCAAGTGTGTCAATTGTGGAGAGATGCACCCTGCTTTTCGAAGCAATGTGGTGCGTATCTCCTTGAGAAAGAAATCCTGGCCGTTCAGGGCCAGGATCGTCTCTCATTTCGCGAGGCTAAGGACTTGGTCCTGACGCGCCCGGCGCAGGCTATTAAGAAAGACACCATCTGCTCCTAACCCCTCCAGGCCTACGAACACGGTAATTCCCACCCCCATTCGGAACCATTCTGCGGGTTTTACTCACCCCGAGCGCGCCTCCAGTAAAGCTGGCGGCACAAAGAGTTCACACTCATCCCCGGCAAAAACCAGGGCTCCTTCCCTTCCCCCAGCACGAGCGTTTCCCGTAAGGCTAAACGGCCCCACGCCTCGACCGAGTCGTTAGCCTCACAGGAGGCAACACCCCTTAAGTTGCTCTTAGGGCCATCTTCCGGGGTTCCTAAAGCTGCAACCGGAAAAGAAGACAGCACTAAAGTAGTTTCGGTTCCTAGGTTTACACCGAGTGCTAGGCTGGGTGAATCGAAGGCGGTGGATCTTCCAAAGGATAGACCCTCTCCTCCGAAGCCACCACGCATGCCTAGGGTTTCGAGGCGCAGGTAGGAAAAGACGCATGGCGTCCTTGGCAGAGTTCTTCACGAACTCTTTTCTCCACATTCTCTAGCTGGGTTGCTGCTCCGCCAGAATTCAATGCGCGTCGTGATCTCCCGGAAGCCCGCTACTGGACTTTACCTCCAGAGGCGGAGAAGCCTTCCACGACAGGTTTACATTGAGTGAGTTGCGTTCCGCTCTCGCTTCGTGCGCGGACACCTCCGGGACGATCTTCCGTACGCCATGCTTAGACACCTGGGTGAGCGAGGCATGGCCTTTCTGTTAAATTTGTTGAACTGGGGAGAGATCACTCTACCCCGGCCGGTTTCCGCCCAATCTCTAATATCCTGCGTGTGCAAGTTGATAGAGAAATTGGTAAATGTTAGATTAGCCTTTTTTTTTCTTGATAGCGGAGTACACCTGTCTTCTGTACAGTGCGGCTTCCGCAAGTTCCACTCCACGTCGGATGCTCTGCTCCGACTGGAGGCCCTCCTTCGTAGACCGCACTACGCCACGGTGTTTTCGATCTGGAGAAGGTCTATGATACCGCATGGCGATACGGTATCATGGAGACTATCCAGACGATGGGACGCCTCCCAATCTTTATATCTGAATTTTTGCGAGATCGTCTATTCTGCGTAAGGGGGGGGAGGGGAGCCCTCTCTCGCCCAGTGGAACAGGAAGATGGGTGTCCGGCAGGATATTGTTCTCAATGTGACACTCTTTGCCCTGATCATCAACGCAGTTACCTTGGTGCTACCGGAAGATGTTCTTCTCTCGCTCTACGTGGATGACCTTTCGATTTCTCTTGGTGTGGGTAAGACCAATAGGTATTAAACCGCATCTATCCCTCTACCGAAGCGCACAAGTTTCCGTTTTCCTTGGCCAAAAATAAGGTGGTGCACTTCTGCCGCCAATCACGGCTCCACCTTGACCCAGACTTATTTCTCAATATGGTTCGCCTGGAAGTGGTGGACTCGTACCGTTTCCTTGGTATGTATTTGACCGACGCCTCACCTTGGAGGCCTATATTCGCAGCCTTAGGGTCTCTTGTACCCGCGCCATGGATATTCTTCGTTCCGTGGCGTTCAGCACCTGGGGCTTTGATAGGGCTACTGCCTTACTTTTTTTATCGACCCTTTGTTTGTTCCCCATTGAGAGTCTACTTGATGCTGGAGAGATGCCACTCGCTCTGCGCCGTGCACAGTGTATTAATTTCCTCTACGCGCGAGCCCGGCGCTTTCCTCAGTCACCAACAGCTCTTCCCGCATCCGCAGCTGATTTTGACGGTGCCTATTCTGTCGAGAGAAGCCAGTCATGCACTTAAGCCCTTTGTGTTTACGGCTAGAAAACTCCTTCGAGAACTAGGTATAGCTCTCAGGTCGGTGGCGCCCCTGATTCGGCCCAGGACGTCATGTTGGAGGGTACCACGTTTGAACATTTGTCGGCATGCCTCTGCTCCCAAAGCTTCTACAGCGCCGAGAGTATTGCGTTCGAACCTTTTTGGAGCACACTTCGTGTCACAATGGAACCGTACCAGTGTATATGGATGGCGCCAAGTCCCAAGAGGGGGTCGGTTTCAGCGGGGCTCTGCCAGGCAATGCGTCTTTCTTCACGCCCCACCTGGTTGCAATACACGGCTCGGTACGGGGACAACGGGACGTGCCCTGTTCGGAGACCGGATTGTGATCTATAGCGACTCACAAAGCGCCCTGAGTGCTCTCGGAGGGAGCATTGGAATCTCCTCGGCTCCTGTTTCGGGATATCTGTTTCGCCACGGTTATTGCGAGCCAGGCGGATGTCGAGATTTTCTTCTGCTGGCTTCCTGGATATGTATGAAATGCGGGGAATGAGCGCGCCAAAGTGTCTGCGAGGACTGAGCGACCAGATCAGCGCTTCGCTCTTTCTCATCCCGATTACATGGCAGGAATACGGTAGCTCTCTGGGTTGCTTGGCAAAGAAGGTTGGAGACAGTCGAGGGGAACCTAAAATTGTGTGCCATTGTGCCGCGACCTTTCCGCTAATGCCGCGCTGTCTTTGGGTTTCTTTCTGTCTTCTTTGTATTGGACACACGCGCGGCATGCCCCTCCATTTGATGGAGCGCTCGCCCGCGCTTTATTGTGACGACTGCGTTGTTCCCCAGATTGTTGGACACATTCTTGTTGAATATCCTGATACCAGGACGAGTGAGCTCGCTACCGCTTGTTTTTTTGTCTTTTCCTTTTTTTATCCTCGTTATTTTTATATTTGTTTTTTAATCTTTCCTAGTAGTAGGCTGGGGTGAGTATGGCGACTGATGCCCCCCTCCCCCCCAAAAAAAATTCACCCGTATCATTCCACCTTCCATATATTTATATTGAAATACATCCTGCAGCATATTCTTTCTTACTAGGCACAGATAATCATATTCTTAAATTTTCACATCTCCTTTGCCCAATCCTTGTGTATTTATACACATCTTTGTATTAAAAAAAATGTATGCTTGTGAAGTTCTTTCAGTATAGAACCTCACCAACCTCTCTCCATTCTTATTCTGTCCACTGTCCAGCAAGCAAGTCTGTGATTTTTAAACTAGCCATTCATTTCCAAGTGGAGAGGACACAACCACACCTGCATGCAATGTGTGTGAGGTGTAAGTTGCAATTAAACTCACCCCTTAGCTGTTGCATGGGCTACTAGCACAGGGGAGTACTATAAATTCCCATAGCATGCAACAACTCCCCCTACTCTAACCTGGTTCCTCACAGAAGGCGCTGCCCCCCCTTAATTGTGGCAACGTTGACGGGGGCCACCAGCGCACGGTGTAGGACCAAAGGCTTTCTCCTTTAATCGGTTGGAGGAGCAGAGGTCATCTGATCCTGGAGACCAATGCAATAACAACAACCATTCTGTCCAGCAGCTCTACCAAAAGTTCCACTTCTCCCATTTCTCACCCTGCCACCTATTTTTTACATTCTGATCGGGACAAGCGGGGTCGCCATCGCTTCTCCCTTGTATTGGGACTGGTTCGTTCACACCGACTTGTGGACTGTATGATTTTTTGAAGGGCGTTGGCCTCATCCACTTTATTTGCCTTTTTTTGTGGGTCGCTTGATCCCTCGCCGGGGGCGGGGGGGGCAGGCGGGCCTACCCTTGAGGCTGGAGTGCGCTTCCTTCTTGTTACCTTTTTGCTTTGTTTTGTTTTTAGTCTGATCTTTTTATTTGTTTTTTTTTTTTAATATAGCCTACTCGTAGGCTGGAGTGAGTACGACGACTTAATCCCAAATAGGCCTTCACCGTGTGGCGTCCTAAAAAAAAAAAAAAAAAAAAAGAAAGATAAAATTTCTTCCATTCCTATCTTCCCGATTGAGGAGTAGCCTATGTAGCCTGTTCCACTTGGTACCCGGAGGAGTTGCACTTCGTCCTACCCTGAGTGGCAAATTAGGGAGGCCCTGTCACAGGGTTCACTTGAACTCTGATGATGCCTGGGAGGGTGTTGATCCGCTTTCCCCTCACCCTCACTCAGCACTACTTTTCCTTATTATTAGTAATATCATTATTATTATTATTTAGTTTTAGTTTTATATTATTTGTTATTAGTATTTATGGTATATTATGTATTATAGTTATTTAGTATGATTGTTATTAATTATTATGGTATCATTTATTATGACTTTTATATTATTAGTATTTATTATAATATACTATTATTTATTATGTTCTATAATTATTTATTAGGGTTACTATTAGTTATTATTATAAGTTATTAATATTATAACTATCATTATTATTTTTACAGCTCTCCACTCAACATTTTCTTCCTGCACTTTGCACCAGGAGGATTGTTTTGACTTGCAAAGAGTTTGGTCTGGTAGCCATGGTTCCTTGGTGCATGCTTTCTTAGAATCACCTTGCACTAGGGTATGATAATAATAGATGTTCACCCACCCTACTCGTTAGTGGACCTCCTCCCCCTTATCTCTACTTCTCTTTATTACTTATCCTCCTCCCCTTTTCCACACTCGCTCTCCTATCCACAGAAGTTCTGGCTGCCCAGCTCACTTTTGTCCTTATGAAGCTTAGTCAAGTAGCAGTGTATACTGTGAGGTCCCTACCTGGTATGAAGGCCTTAAGCCCACTGGCTAGGTCAAGTATTAGGTATGGGGTGTGCTGGACCGTCGACTCTACTCACCTTCCTACAGTACACATATAAGGTGGCTAGACTGGCACAGTACACATATAGGTGGCTAGACTGACACCAGCCTTTATGGTTAAATCTCGTGGGGAATGTCATTGAATGGCAAGTTGGGTTGCGAAAGCTCATCAACGCCGGACCGGGACCGATTATGTGTAAATGATCGCATTCTCGAATTTCTGATCCTATGGAGACTTTTCTCTTAACCTCCCCACTCATAGCGAGGTCATGGTATCTACTTTCCATGAAGCCCCCTTTTTTCTTTGATCATGGTGACGACTAAAAAGAATTCTGGGTGAATGCAGTTGCATGGAGATTCGCATCCAAGTGCAGCCTCGTCCTTCCTAGGTGTTGGGAAGAGGAAATCGAGGCACCCTTTTGACCAAAGACGACTGTGGGGGAGACTACCTCGAATAATATGTGATGCTTTTGTGGGGGATATCCTGAAAGTGACCCAGCCCAACATGGCAGGATCTTCCATGTGTCGATCCTGGATTCAGTGCCAAACACTTAACCCAATTCTCACTCTGTCCAAGCTTCTCGTCAGATGGCTCTGGCCCCGAGGACTCGCAAGGAGAGGAGGGACCTCTTTCCCTGGCTGGTACTCCTCCTACAGCTAAGACCTTCTCCATCTCGGAGGAGAGAAGGATCTTGCCGAGGCTGGTCCATCTGACCTAGGGGCTCCTTCCGGCAGTGGAGAGAAGCTAGGTCATTCACCACCCTCCTCTCCCCAAAAGAAAAGAAGCATAAATAGGCCTAAATGTTCCTCTCACTCCGCAGGTGCTCCAGAGACGGACGAGTGCGCTGCCATTTCGGCAAGCAACCAGGGCAAGATAGGCATATCTTCCCCCGAGTAGGGGAGCTCAGACCATTACCAAAGGCAACATAATCCATCAGGGGAGAGCATTAGCTAGCTTGATTCGTAGAGAGCCGAAGGCGACCCGTTTCTCGGACTGGGAGCCTTCTGTCGAATTTGTCAAATCCTTCAGAATCAGCCATTACTCGTGCCCTTCAACACGTAATTGCACGCCGGTGAGTGTGACGCCACACTCTACCATGAACTTCGTGAAAATAGTGGTCTACACGAAAGAAGTCATGGGATACTCTATAGGTGACGTTCTTTTAGAGCTGGCTGAACATGGAGCGGTCAAAGTTGATCATGTGATGAGAAAACAGGTAGAGGTCTCGAGACCCACCCATACTCACTTCGTTTCATTCGACTGTGACAGACTCACTGAGTCAGTGCATGCCGGTTGGTATTGCTACCATGTGAAGCCATTCATGCCACTGCCATGAAAGTGTTACTACTGCCACCGCTTCAGCCATACAAATCGCTCCTATATCCATGCAAAGTCGGTATACCCAGTCTGTGTAGGTTGCTCCAAGGCTGCACACGATTAGTATCTATTGTCTAAGGCCAAATGTGTCAATTGTGGAGAGCCGCACCTCACTTTTCAAAGCAGTGTGATGTGTATCTCCTGTAGAAGGAAATCCTAGCCCTTTAGGCTACAGATACTCTCATTTAGCAAGGCTAACGACTTAGTCCTGTTATGCATCTATTTTAAAAAGGGCACCCTCTGTTTTTGCCCCCTCCAGACCTACGGCTGCATTCACACCAAACGAATTGAATCAAATCAAATCATGGAGAATCATCCCAATTCACGATTCGTGTCGATTTACCATGTTAATTCCTATTGAACTGTTTACACCAAGTGAATCAAATCAAATAAATTCATGGAGAATCATGGCGAATCTAAGTCAGTGATTCACACGTTCCTATCTTTTCATCAGTACGAGTGAGTCCGCCAAGAGTGAACCGTGCTGATTCAAAATGACACAGGGTGGCTGATTCTCCATGAATTGATTTGATTTGATTCGCTTGTTGTGAATGCAGCCTACGAGCACGGTCATTTTGTGCACCCATTCGGAACCCTCCTGTGGGTTCTTGTCCCGAGCGCTGCCCTGGAGAACTGGCAGCACAAAGGGCACACGCAATCTCAGCTAAAACCATGGCTGAGAGTTTATGGTGTGTTGAAAGATGAACTACACCTAAAGCCCATTAAGACTAAACAGCATCTCATTGAAGTTTGGTTCAGATATAAGCAAATCCAGGAAATGTACAAAACACTGATCACTGCCATGCCAAGATGTGTTAAAGCACTCATGGATGCTAAGGGTGGCCAAACTGCTTACTAATGAATGTAGAAGACTTAACATTGTGCCAATGTGTCAAAATAAATTATTTACAATCAATAAAATCAGTTTTATTAGCATTTTTGTAAAAATAAAATTCAATTTTGTGAAAAAATCCATAATAATTTGGCCAGTACTGTATACATAGGGGTAAGAGATTTTTTCAATCATAATAAATGAGGTTGATAATTTTGCTTTCCCTATTCTTTTTCCTTTGTTATAAAATCTAGTGCGTTTGTTAATGATTATTTTCTAATTTCAGAGGTTGAGCAGCAACTGGCTGCAGGCAGTGGATTGAAAAAATCTGGTCGTGGGTCTCTAGCACATCACCATAGTTTAGATGAATCTGTAACTTTAGGAGCAGCAACAAATTCTCGACAGTAAGTACCAAATGGTTTGATTTATAGTACTCAGTGTCACCCTGGACACAGGACCAAGGTGCTCACATAAAACAAACAAAAATGTACACAGTGAGAACTCACAGGCAGCTGATTGAATCCATCCACCATTCTTACAAGCAGTGCAGCCACTATATACACTCCAAATGAGACAAACCTATATGGTTTGGCATGAGATCTATCCATACTACTCTATTTGACTCCTACACTCCAAAATGTAAGTAGTTCCCATAAACACCGGTCTGGCACTATATATAAAACCTGAACTATCTTATGTGAAATATGTAGTTAACAATGAGTTACTCTTTGGAACTCCACCAACCTGAAACCAGCCCCTAATCTTGCACAAAAACAATCCATATTCACACAGAGCAAACCATCCAATCTCTGAGTCCAAACCATCGCCTAATTGCCATTCTATAAAACATTGGCCCAGAAGAGACAGCTTTCCCATCTCACACCTGTGTAAGGCAACCTAGCTTCACTAACACTGACGCCTGCAATCGCTGCTGACATAGACCAACGCATTTACAACTTTGACAAAATCTGATGGGATTTGGAATGTTGCATCTCTGAGAGATCCCTATCCTGTTGGTAGAGTTCATTAATGCCATTCAGCTAGGGTTCTAGCCTCAAACCAGGGTGTCAACTTATGTTACCCCTAGTGGTTTAACTTGTAGTCATTCATTCTAGGCACATTTAAGTATGCCAACAAAAGAGACTACACCTTCATGAACATTTCATCCCACTTCAATTGAGTCTGATCACACTTAACACAAAGCCCACCACATTCTAGACCACCTCAATCACCAATTCATCTTAAATGACCCTTCACCTCCTGACGCACACTCACCCACACATCACCCTCTCTCTACAGCAGAAGAGGTGAAAAAAAATGCCATGTGAAAAATGTCAGCATTTTCCTTCATTGTTCATAGTCTGTTTATTCCTGGCATTATTTTTTTACTATTTTATTAATTTTAGTCTCTTTGTTTGTGTTATACAATACTCTATGTACTTACCTATCCCCCCTCCCTACCTCTTCTCTGAGGTGGGTGCATTACAATAACGCACCCAGTCTCATATAAAACGTTATTTTATTATTTCTCACAATAATTTGTATAATAGTTCATTTTAGTCTAATTGTTTGTACAAGGTTCGTGTACAATAATATACTGGGTTTTCAGGCTAAATTCGTCACTCCTCTGGTCCCTGAGCATCTTCCTTTCTTTTTTTTTTTTCCTTTTCTTTGTAATTTTTGTCTTTTTGGGGGAGGGAGACGGTGTCTTGGTTTATTTTTTGTTTTCTGTTTGTATCTTTATTCTTAAATTAACCTAAATATGTTCTGGTTTCTAATATTACAGTAATATACTAGGTATTCAGGCTAGATTTGTCAATCCTCTGGTACCTGAGCATCTTTAGTTTTCCTTTTCTTTGTATTTTTTGTGTTTTGGGGGGATGTCCTGGTTTATTTTTTGTTTTCTGTTTGTATCTTTATTCTTAAATTAATCAAAATATGTTCTGGTTTGTAATTTTACAGTAATATACTACGTGTTCAGGCTAGATTTGTCAATCCCTGGTCCCTGAGCATCTTTAGTTTTCCTTTTCTTTGTATTTTTTGTGTTTTGGGGGGAGGGTGTCTTGGTTTATATTTTTGTTTTCTGTTTGTATCTTTATTCTTAAATTAACCCAAATATGTTCTGGTTTGTAATATTACAGTAATATACTAGGTGTTCAGGCTAGATTTGTCAATCCTCTGGTTCCTGAGTATCATTAGTTTTCCTTTTCTTTGTAGTTTTTGTCTTCTTGGGATGGTGTCTTGGTTTATTTTTTTTGTTTTGTTTTCTGTTTTTATCTTCTTAAATTAGCCTAAATATATTCTGGTTTGTAATTTTGGCTACTGTGAGGTAAGCCAAGAAGTGTGTTGTCTAGTAATGAAATATCCACCTAGTATAATAAGTTTAGGAATATGTTCAATGGCAACGTTGATTGGTAATTGGGTGGGGTTTGTCTTAATGTTTGTAGGGTTATTATTTGTATTTATGTAGTTTTATACCTTGGTTTGTATGGCTATTAATTCTGTTCAGGTTTTTGGATGTGTTGGAGGTATTTATGAATGGTATGACTTTATGTTGAGTCTATGCTTTGTGATTGTAGTGTTATTGTTCAACGTTGTGGGTCTGAGGGAAGGAGGGTTTCCTGGATAAGTTTGTTGTGTGGGCCGTTTTTGTCAGAAATGTAGATTGTTGAAATCTTGTTTCAGGTGCCATTAATTTTTATCTTTTATGTTGATTGTGCTGCTTTGTGGTTAATGTCTGATGTTGGTAGGGGGCATTTCTTGAAATGCAAGTGTTTTATATACTCTAAGGTTTTGTTGAATGTTGTTGTGTAGTGTAGGTGAGACTACTCATTTCAGCTGTCATAACTAGAGCCTGGACTTTTAGGGCTGTTAAAATAAGCCCTAAAAATAAAGGTACATATAAATAGGTATTTATGGTGCAGAAAAGGACAATGAATGGCATTTTTTAACTTGCTTCTTATGCTTATACTTAATACAAATGATTGCATAAATAATAAATCAAACTAGAATACCAATTAATAAACTGTAAATATGACTGGTACATACAGCGGGCGCATCGGAAATCTTTACATTTTTATTGCATCCAAAATCTATACATCAGAAAATGTTCATAGGCTTCAGATTCGTTCCGGCCACAAATTTAGTGGGAGGAGCTTGTGATGACATCAGAGGTTGGAGTAGGCTTTAGCGACATACATACAATCGGCAAACCCCTGATGAGTGCTCAGTCAGAGCTCACTGACAAAAGTTGTCCTCGCACATTTTCTGGACCGCCTCTTTTTGCTTTTACAATAAATTTGATGCCCTATAACTTTGCTCCTTGAATTCAAAATGGGGCAATCTAAACTTTGCATGGTAGAGAAAAGTCGTGCCTTGCCATTGTTAGAAAATGGCATGTCTGTGATAGGTTTGGCCGCAGACTTTAAGGTCGCACGTATGGCAGAAAGCAGTCGAGTTAGTACCTCGAGGCACAGTACCACCTAGGAAACCAGACTGACGGCCATAAAGAAACGAGTGTACTAACTGACAACTTAATGAAATGAGAAGTGATGATGTCCAACCCGTCTATAACTCTCCAACACACCAACTACGAAGCAGGAATACGGGCAGCTCTTCGGACTGCTTGGCAAAGAAGATGGGAGACGGTCGAAGGGAACCTAAAGTTGCGTGCCATTGCGCCACGACTGTTTCCATGGACCTATGCCCCAATGCCGCGACGGCTTCAGGTCGCTTTCTGTCGTCTCCGAATTGGGCACACTCGCGGGACGCACCGCCATTTGATGGAACGCTCGCCTGCGCCTTACTGTGATGACTGCGTTCTCCCCCAGACTGTTCGGCACATTCTTGTTGAATGTCCCAGTCTGGGTGATCTTCGCGCACGTTACCTGTCCCGGTACCGGGATGAGTGCGGTCGCTACCGCTTGTCCCTTGTACTCGGGAAGAGTTCGTGCACACTGACTTGTGTACTTTACGACTTTTTGGGCTGGCCTCCTCCACTTTATTTGACCTTTTTTTGTGTTTCTTTTTGTAGGTCGCATGTTCCAGCCTCGAGGGGAGGCGGGCCTACCACTGATGCCGGAGCAGGCTTCCTTCTGGTCCTTTTGCTTTTTCTCGTTATTTGTTACATATTATTATTTGTTCTGTTATTTGTTTTATAATATAGCCTAGTAGTAGGCTGTGTTGTGTACGGCGACCTATGCCCAAGTAGGCAGTCGCCGGATGGGCTACCACAATGACACCCCCCCCCCCCCCCAAAAAAAAAAAAAACTATAACTGTATGAAATCAAAAACGCCATTCCAAACTCCTGGAGGACATTGCTATATGATTAGATGTATAGATTTCCAATGTGACCAATGTATATTGTGACTATTATGTATTTAAATATACTTTCGAACATTCTGTGCAGTTTCTTGCGCACTTAGTGACAATGCTATTGCTACATAGGTTAATGTTACAACTATCTCATAGTGAATGGGTTAGACTGAACATAATATAATTTATCAAATGAAATGACCGGCATATTTTTCATGTTTTCAAAGTAAAACCCCTGCCTTCAATCGGTAAAAAGGTACTTGTAGTGAGAAAAGGTTTGTCAACTTCTACTGATGTAAGTGGAGTGTGTTTAAAAAACGCCAGTTTCATGGTCAAGTTCTTTCACATTACCAGCATCTTCTCCATCTAGAACCTTAAATATTTTCTTGGGTGTTTAGCATTAACTAATGGCTGATACCACTTTTCAAAGGTCAGTGATTGATACTGTCTTGTCTACCTAATTTTTCTAGGAGAAACAACTTCTAGAAGAAAAAAGAAGCCTAATTTGTTTGTCTAAATTGTCAAAATGTTTCCAATAGTAGAATAGTATAAATCCATGTTCCCCATCTTGAAACAATGGTTAAGGAGGCAGTGCTATTTCAGTTAGAGTTTAAGTATGTAATTGCCATCTTCGATGCACTTTCAGAATTTTTTTGACCATTAGAACTCGGTCTACTTTAGGAAACAATTGACATATGCTCTAAAATTCTATGTAGAGCATGACCTAGCCATGCTCTGCGGCCTTCTTCATATGTCTTGCAACATCAATGAAAAGGAAGTATCTTTGGACTTAATTAAGCATTCTAGGCTTTTATGACAATAGAGATGACTTATTGAATCATGGCAATTACTGCAATGAAAACTAGTTAAGCCCAAACCTAATCTTGGTTAATTGGCCAATATATTTTACGTTTCTTATTTAGAATACAAAAGAACTGTAATCAATCAACAACAATTAATATATAAAAATTTAATGTGTGTAACATATTATAAAATGCAAACTCATTATTCACATCATACAGAACATTGGAAAAAAAAAAATGGATGGCTTATCTTACCCTATTCCCATTCATACAAGCATTTATCACTTTCCACCCTTCAAAGGGGTGTTAGATCGAGCATGGGCACCCGTGGTGCAAGTGACATCTGGGGAGGGTTATATGTCCTCAAGACGATATGCCCATATACTGGAGGTTAGAATGTTTCTGAGACTTCAATCCCTCAAAGGAGGGACCCCCTTTTATATATCCTAATCTCCACCAATTTATTTTTTTCCTTTTAAGTGCATCATGTAAGGAGGAAGGAAATAGCCCGAATCTCGGCCGAGAGAGCCGCAGTGGCAGCTGCCTCTTCAATTCGAGGTCCACCTTAGTTCAGCTTCGGCGCCCCACTAACAAAAAAGGAAAGACTGCACCCGCTCCGCCAAAGAGAACCAGGTGTGTCCCATATTTGATTCTTTATATCAAGAGAGGAAATTACCTCGCCTCTCTTTCAAGTTCTGCTATTTATTTGGCTGAATAGCATCTGCTGTGACCTCCTGGATATTTTTAGCTGTAAATAATTTAAACTTCTGAATGAGTAATTAGGATTTTGCTTTGACCATTTGATGCTACTTCTATAACAAACTTATGGCGATACTGAACCAACAAGATTCCATTTTCTTCTCCTTGATTGATACTTCACACTTTGATTCCCGTTAAGACCAAATGCAGTAACAGAGTAATATTTTCTGAATAACATTGATGTGAGTAGTGGAAGTATGAATAGTACCACTGCAGGGGAGATGTAGCTGCACATCCTAAAAGGCTTCTAAATGGAATTAAAGCCATGCCTAGGTGGGCAAAGCCTCTTAAATAGGTTTGTTGTAGGCTGTAGCTTCTTGTGCAGTCAGTTTCATTCCTGGGAAGATTTCCCCAAAGAAGCACAAACCACTTCTATCCCCAACTATCTTACATAATATCATTCACTTGCTCCTCATTCAGCTTATCTTCCTCTTAAACAATCATTCACACCCTGATAGTCAGTGGACCTCAGAACGCTCTGCCACAACATCGTTCTAACTCTTCTCACATCTAGCAGCTCTCTAAAGTTAACCATTTGCACTGCTCTCACTCTTGTTTTTTCCTCTTTTTTTTTTCCTCTCCATACTAGCCTCCTGCAAGGGGCTGCCACCCTGTATAAACTGTTACACTTGGTAACTGTAGGAGCATCACGCCCTTCTGCCCCGCAGGGGGCTACGCTGTGTAGCCTGTTACACCTGGTATCTGGAGGGGCTTCAAGCCCTTCCGGCCTGAGTGCAAATTAGGGAGGCCTCGTCACTGGGTTGACTTGAACTCTAGGATGAGTCCTGGGAAAGTTGTTGGTGCACTTTTTCCTCTCCCACACTAAGCACTACTTCACCTTTTATTAGTTATTATTATTAGCATTATTATTTTTATCATTCGTGTTATTATTTAGTATGATTTTTATATTCATTAGTATTTATTATGATAATTATGTATTATAATTATTTATTATTAGTATGTTATCAATATTATTTATTATTATCATTATGACTCTCCACTCAACCTTTTCTCCCTGCACTTTGCACAAGGAGGAGTGTTTCCATCTGTACAGAGCTTAGTCCACTAGCCATGGTGCCTTGGTGTGGTGGACTGCATGCCATCCTGGGATCACCTACCACCAGGGTATGATATGTGTTCACCCACCCTACTCGTTAGTGGCCCCCCTCCCTCCCTATCTCTACTCTTTATTACTTATCCTCCTCTCCTTTTCCACACTCGCTCTCCTATCCACAGAAGTTCTGGCTGCCCAGCTCACTTTTGTCCTCTTATGAAGCTTAGTCAAGTAGCTGTGTATACTGTGAGGTCCCTACCTGGTATGAAGGCCGTAAGCCCACTCGCTAGGTCAAGTATTAGGTATGGGGTGTGCTGGACCGTCGACTCTACTCACCTTCCTACAGTACACATATAAGGTGGCTAGACTGGCACCAGCCTTTATGGTTGAATCTCCCGGAGAATGTCACCTGAATGGCAAGTTGGGTTGCGAAAAACCCATCAATGGGAACTCATGGCCTACTCCTTAGTTGACATCACATTAATGCTGGCCGACCATGGAGTGGTCAAATTCGAATGTGTAATGAGAAAAGGGAGGGGCCTCGAGACCCACTCCTCCACTCTTCGATATGTTTGACTGTGACAGGCTCCCTGAATCTGTGCGTGCCAGTTGGTATCACTATACCCTGAAGGTATTTGTGCCACTGCCGCAGAGGTGCTACTGCTGCCGCCGCTTCCACCATATGAATCGCTCCTGTGGACATGCAAATTCGGGTTTACCTGAATCCGTGTAAGTTGATCCAAGACTGCACACGATAAGTCCCTATCGTGTAATACCAAATGTATCAATGGCGGAGAGCCGCACCCCGCTGTAATGTGTGAGTATCTCCTGAAGAATGAACTCCTGTCGGTTCAGGCTACAGATCGTGTTTCACTTCACGAGTCTAAGTACTTGGTGCTGTCGCGCCCGACACTGCCTTGAACATATTATGCTTCAATTTTAAAAAGGCACGCTCTGCTGCAGAACCCTTCTGCAGGTTCTACTCACCCCAGCAACTCCTCTCGTACATCTGCAGCACACCAAGTCTCGTCTTAAACCAGCCCCCTCATTCCCGCCCCAGCATGACCGTATCCCATATGGCAAAATGTAAGCGTGCCTTCACTGAGTTGTTAGAGTGGCAGGCAGCAGTACCCCTAAAGTAGGTTGTGAGGCCATCTTCCAGGGTTCCTACAATCGCCAGATAGGCTCTCAAATTAAAAATAAAATTTAGGGTTCCTAAAGCTCCCTCCCCAAAAGGAGGACAGCACTAAAGGAGTTTCAGCTGCTACACCCACATCCAGGGCTGGGCCTGGTGTCTCAAAGATGGTTGATCTCCTAAAGAAGGGGCCCCTGCCTCCGAAGCCGCCCTATTTGTGTAAGGTTTCGAAGCGGAGTGGAGAAAAGGCGCATGGAGGCCCAACCTCCCCCCAATAATTCCTTGAAGGAGACAGCACCTTGTTCGACTAACAGCGCCCGGAGTTCTGCCTCTGGGAAGCTTACGGCCATTAACTTGAAGAGTCTTTCGTTCAAAGAGGGCCTCCACATCTGCCCCGAACTAGGCCTGGTGGGCATATTCCTTCACCGGAATTGCCACGGATCCCGTTCAACTGGGAAGAGCCATGAAGGCTCATTCCTCCCATTCCCCGTTAGCAATCTTTTTGCACGAGACCTTGCTGGGTGCATGACCCCTGCCCACCAACCCTGGGTATAGGGGTTTTGCGACCCCACCAACACAGGATGGGGGCTGTGCAGGATGATGAACTATTAACACTTGGCATAATTTCTGGCAGGAGCAGTGCAGCTGCACCTGGATAGAAGTTATACTTGACGAGCTTATGATAGGAGTAATAAATGTGGATTATTTTGAACATCACTGCCGGAGAACCCCTTCATTTGCCTGTATTCATCTATCTCTCTGCTCTCGGTGCACAGTCTTATTTTGGGTGGGAGGTAGTCGATGGCCTCTTTAGTAGTGATCATTTTCCCATTCAAATATTTTCTGTACTGCTGCCGCCAAGAGCCCAAGCCTCCCCGTGGTGCTCGGCGCGGGCTCACTGGTCCACATTTTCATTAAATTACTGATTTCACTTTCCCAGTCTAGGGGTTTAGGTCGGTGAATGAGGCTGTTGAGTTCTTGAGTAACCATCACCGGGCGCCTAGCTGCTATTCCTAGAACTTTTGGTCATTTAGCATGCCCACTGCTTCCATGGTGGTCAGCCAAGTATGAGGCAGCTCTCAAACGAAGCGTTATGACTACATACGGTATATAAACGCCACCCAAACGATTTCAGTGTCAGTGAATTTTGTCGAACTATGGGTAGGTTCAGATATCTTTCGAAGCATGCCTGCTGATCTTCCTGGCGGGCGCACGTGTCTTCAATTAACGGGAAGGTCCCCTTACCATAGCTCTGAATACGCATCAAAAGGATTAGGTCTATGATTCCTCATGGTGATACGGTATCATGGAAAATCTCCACATTAAGGGGTTTATGGGACTCGTCAATCTTTATCTGTGAGTTTTTGCGAGATCGTTGATTCTGCGTATGGTTGATAGGAGCCCCCTCTGGACTAATTGAGCAGTAAAGTGTCCTGCAGTGAAGTTCCTCACTGTCACACTCTTTGTCCTGACCATCACTGGTAAATGTGCTTGCTACTTTCTACGTAGACGATCTTTCGATCGCTTTTGGTGTGGCCCTCATTGAACCGCATCTCTCGCTATGCTGAAGCGCACAGATTTCGGTTTTTCTTGGCCAAGACTGAGGTAGTGCAATTCTGCCACCATCCACTGCTCCACTCCGGTCCGGACTTGTTTCTAAATGTGGTTTGCGTGGCAGTGGTGGATTCACACCGTTTTCTTGGTCTTGTTTTTGACCATGCCTCACCTGGGAGGCTCATATTTACAGCCTTATGGTCTATTTTACCCACGCCATGGACATTCTTCACTCCGTGTTCAGTACCTTGGGTGCTGAAAGCGCTACTGCCTTGCTTTTCTATTGATCCTTTGTTCGTTCAAAGCTTGAGTATGGATGCGAGTTTTATGCATCTGCAGCTGAGCATGTATTGCAGAATGTGAACTCAATCCACCACAGTGGTTTCTGCCTGGCAGCCTGTGCCTTCTGTACATACCCCCATTAAGAGGTTATGTGGGATGCACCGCCATTTGATGGAGCTCTCACCCGCACCCTATTGTGACAGTCTGCCTTATCACCTAGACTGTTTGGCACATTCTATTTGAATGTCCCAGTCTGGGTGATCTTTGCATGCATTACCTCTCCCTGTATCATGTCGAGTGGGTTCACTACTGCTTGTCGCTTATACTTGGGACAGGTTCGTGTACACAGACTTGTGGACATTTGCCCTATCAGAAAAATCATCCAAGGGCAACCTTGATAGTGCCTATGCCGTTGAGAGATCCCAATCATCCCCTAAGCCTTACGGGATTAGGGCAAAGAAACTCCTCGGAGAGTTTACTGTAACTCCAGATGGTTCTGTCCAAGCTACCACCCTTGAGTATACCACCTTAGAATGTTTTCACCACAAAAACTTTTACAGCACAGGAGTATAACATTCGTGTTTCTTGGAGCCTGCATCATACCATGCTGGAGCTGTGTACTGATGTACATTGCCCCAAGTACAAAGGGGGAGTTGGTTTCCAACATACCTTTCCCTTTATGTAGCCAGCTAGCTCTTATGAGTTGTCTGTCTTCATGTCTGAGCGAGATGTAATATTCCCCTCACTGCGCAGGTTAAGCGCTGTGCCCAGTTTGGATTCCATTTGAATTCCAAAATTGACAAATAGCTTGTTGAATGCCCTTGAGCCATTGGAATCTCACATCCCCTCCTTATCTCAATCTGTGATGCCACAACTTCTGGGAGTTGTGAGGTTAAGATTTGGCCTCTGTTGGGCTGCTGGATATATAGGGCATCCACATATCACATCAAACACCCACAAAGGGTATATGGTTTAGCAGAGGTACCAGGATTGTGTACCATCCCAGCTCCAATGCCTGCAGAGAATCTGCGTCTCTATATCTCCCAATTGCAATTTCATTTCATCTATCTTCACTACTTTCTTTATATCTAGATCCTTCCTTGCAAATTTTTGATGGGAGATGTCTCCATTGGTTTTAGTAGCTTTAAATTCATTAAAAAAAAAAACCCCTACATTTTACACCATTTTCTTTCTCACCAGGAGCACATCAATCATACTCCTAAATTCTCCCCCTCTCCTCTTTCACCAACCCATTTAAAGCAGCATATTTTATCTATCATTTCTTATTCTTTTTTTTCTCTTTTTTTTAGTTCTTTCTCCTATATTTAACCTAACTCAATGGATTAGAAAAGTCACAAGTGCCTATCCAAGATCATCCAAGTCAACCACACCCAAGTAACTGCATCTATGATTGCGTCTGAACTGCTTAAAAAAGGATCACCATCATGGCTTGTCAGAAACTATATCATGCAGCTAATGCTTCTTAAAAGGGCATCATCATCACTTGTAAAAAAAAAAAAAAATCATACCTTACACATCAATAATATAATATATACACAAATTGATAATACAATATGTAATTTGACTCATTACAACTTAAAAACCATGATAACATACCCTCCCCATATACTCATCTAACCTGTGCTTAAAAACATTTAAATTTGGACTGCTTTACTGTCTTTTGTGGTAAACCACTAGTGTAATCTACCACTTATTTGGTGAAAAAATTCTTTCTCACTTCCAACCCACACCTCTGTTTTTTTCATTTTCAAGCGGTTGGTAGCCTCTAGTCCTATTACCCCCTCCCAACTCAAAGAACTTAATAAAATCCAACCACCAATAATTATCATACCACCAGTCCTGCCTCTCCTTTGAATAATGTACATATTATAAAACCCTGTAAATCAAATTCACCCACATTGTCATTTTATCTAATTTCACTAACCCATGATTCTGTTACACATACTATGTTTATATCTTCACTCAAAACATTGGTATTGAGACAACTCTGCCCTCCTATCCCTGAAGCACCTCTTTTACTCTGACTACCTTGACATCTCTTCCCTTTCCCTACCCTACCTTGTCTAGCTTCGGTACAATTGTTTCCTTTTTTATTCTCCTCACCACTATCATTATTTAGTTTCCCACTTGTAAAGACCTAACGCATCTACCTCATCCCTGCTCAAATGCAGACCATCCATATCATATATATATCTTTCTTTCCATAAAACCTATCCCACATATCCATAGATATCACACCTTCCATCTCACACATACTTGTTACATATTCATTCATCCCAATCGCATGAAATATCCATTCCAACCCAACATCCATTCTTGGAAATACACCTGTCACAACACCTTTCATTCAACCTTTCACCTTTTCAATCAACCTCTTATACTTCTCATTTACCTTGCATGCACTTACTCTCTTAACATCATTCACTCTTACATGTGTAATCACAACAGCATCACTTGCACAGCCAGACACCAGCTCCTTCTACCTGTCACTCAGATTATTCCAGCACCTGGCAAGCAAACCCTCAACCCATTACATCTACTCTAACTCAACTTCCTCTCTAAATATCTAACACAAAAATCACCCATCACAAGTCAGACTCCTAATTGCCCCAGACCTAACTCTTATATCCCCCCCCCCCCTAGTTTCATTTATACTAACAGTCACTCCACTTCCATCTCCATCCTCACTTCCAATCATATCACTTGGAGTTGCTTTCTCTCTCAAGGCACTGAATCTATTAGCTAAGCTAAGAGGTTCTGCGACCCTTTGTCTTACACACACAACCTGTCCTGCCCTATCCATACCATTTACATTCATCCACATTTCACTTTCATTTGTCTCATTTGCCGCAGACTATTTCCCAAAGACTATCTTCTCCCTTGGCCCTACTTCTAGCTAATACAAGTGGGCTAACCCCATATGTTCTAGAACTATCCTAACCAACATCTGACACATCTACTTGGCCTACCCCACTATTTAACTTGTTCCCAGACCTAGACCTCGCACAAACCTCCCTCCTGAGCTCAGAAACTAGCCCCTCTAGTCTACATATCCTCTAAATCAACAATGTACTCATGCAATCCACATACAACACCTGTATTCCCATCTTCTATCATACCTCAAATATAGCAAACGCCCACAGATTCATGTTCGAAAACCATTCCATGCATTCAGCCATTTTGCACAAAAACAACCGTAAATAGAAAAACTAATTAAAAAAAAACAAAGAAAAACAGACCTTAAATCCTTTATTCATAATTCAATTTAATTGAATGGAGAAAACAGGAAAAATGTAAACAAGAAGGGTTTTACTCGGCAGTTCTGAAACATAAAATAACGCCTATTGTGACACTGATTCCATTAAACCTGTATTTAATACATAAAACTATTTGCACTGATTTTTTGATGATATGCTTAGTTAACTATATTGCAAGACGACTTATATTTTATTGACAATTACTAAGCAAAATAAACAAAATACAAAGAATATATGGATTATCAGCAGAGCTCACAGAAATCTGTCCACCTCTGCAGGTTGCCTATCTCTTTTGACCATGCAATTGAGACTTTTGGAAAATTTCACTCTATATATTCATGCTCTTGTTTATAATCCATAAGAGCTAAGCTTTTAGTTTATTTTCTGGGCAGTGCTGCTTTTGTCAGATGATTATTGATTAAAACGGCTGCTTTCTATAGTGAGGCAGTTAATTCAATACCCCCTCAAATGTGGCCTTATCTTAATTCTTTTTGACAGTACCTGCGCGGATCACGAGTACATCGGGCCTTCCCTCGCTACTGAAGACATCGGCGAATTCAATGGTATTGAAAGAATTTTTGAAGGTACCTCTCTCCTTTCCCCTTCCTTAACTGCTTTCCGATGCACAGCCGCTTTTCTTAGTTCCATCTTTGTCTTCTTTCTTGCTGGACCCCAACTGTTTGTTGCAAAGGGTCTATTTTATAGCTTTGAGGCCTTTGTCGTTTTTGTCCCCATATGAAAGTTAAGGGAACATAATTTTGAGGTGGTCATGATGCTGTAAATTGTTTACGCCTTAATTCATTCGCGCATGAACATTTGTTTTGTTTGTGTACGCTGACTTTTCCAGAAATTTCTACTCACTTTGTATCTGAAGAATCCATTTCTTAAAGCATAACGAATTTCTAACATAAACAAGAAGCAAAGTTAGTTTTCTTGGTCATTATTTCTATTCTTCCCCTAACATGTGCTATGTAAGTCCTCTTCAAATGAAAAAACTATTTAAAAATTTTAATTTTTGTTAATGAGAATCATGGCCATATTTATGCTTTGGAAAATTTTGCATCCTGTGCTTTTACTCCCACACACGATTCTCAACAATACCCTTGGAAATTAATAAATCACAAAAAAAAATTCAAAGAACTGTTTTGTTTAATGTTTATTCATGGATCTTCATCATGAATGTAGAATTCTCCATCCAACATCTATTTCTATTCAAGTCTACTTGTGTGGAGAGATTTCCTTGCCTCCAGCACCTCATGTCATGTGCTTTTTTTCCCTCACACGTTTTCAAGCATCACAATCATTTCCTTTCAAAAATGTACCTTTCATTTAGAAAAATAATGGCTTGCACAGTTTGCTTTTTTGTTTTCTACCATGCTTGGTTGAAGATAAATTCAGGCCATTATTTTTTTTTGCACGTCTTTAACTAAGCTTACCTACTGATGGTGGATAAATTAATTTCTACCACCGGTACCAAGTTTAGCCATATTAAGTTAAAATAAAAACTAATATTGTTGTATTGCAGGGATCCAAAGAGACCTGGCTGATTTGGCGAGTAGCAATGATGCTGAGAGTGAGAGTGAGCTACGTGAGAGGACCCCTGATACTGAAGACTCTGACTCAAGAAACTTCACTCCTCTCCAGATGGGGGTTACTAGCCATTCCACTTTTAAGGGAGAGACACAACAGCACCAATTACACTCTTTCAGGTATAGTGCATGTTTGTTTAGCTGCACCCTTAGTATACATAGACCTATTTGTAATATGTAAGATCGTGGCCCGCTAGAATGATGGTAATAGATAGGAGGGGGCAAATCGAAATTACTTCATCTCTGATTAGTTTTTCGTTTGTATGGTTCTATGGGCTGGAAGGTAAAAACAACACTTATGTGGTTGTGTGGAATATTTATTGCAAATTCTAAAAAATTATAAATATATGAAAATGAGAGATTAATGTTATCCTCTGAAATCAATCCACATGGCTATGCAGGACCATAATTGCAAGAATAAGCATAAAGCCTTTGACATATTACACAGCAAATATTCCCTCTTTGTTATCCCACAATTACACTACCACAAAGCAGATATCATCATTCTTGCTCAACACCCAAACAATTCAATATCTACGATCAGCGTCTCCTCCATACCTGCCTCGTAATATGCAACTCGATATCTATGATAAGTATCTTCCTCGTAATGTGCAAGGCGATGTGTGTTCCGGTCCGCCATGCTGACAAGACTCAGCGCCCCGTCCGTCCTCAGTTTAGCCTTCTTCCGCTAACTCATACCTCATCTTTTTGTACCAATTCTCTTTCGCCCCTTTTACTCTGTCACTTTGTCTACCCTTTCGTTGGTCTAATTCCAAATGCCAGGGGTGTTATTCCAAATGCCACCCGGCCAGTTCCTGCACCGACTGTATTCTAAATGGCCAAATCAAGGAGCTAAAAGAAACATGCAGGGCTTCCGAGGAAAGGTCTAGGAAGTTGGAGGAGAAAATAAACAACCTAGAATTGGAACACGCCGGACTGATTCGCAGGCTAGAGGTTAGAATAGCAGAGCTAACGTCAAGCCCTGTAGTAAACACTGCATCTGCAGTATTACCCCCAGAGCTAGGTCAGCATGCTACGGATAAACCCTCAAAGAAAAAGAAAAAGAAGGGAAACAGGAAGATGAGAGAGTTGAAACAGAAGATAAAGTAGAAGCTGAAGAAGTGAAAGTTGAAGCAGAAGAAGAAAAGATAAAAACAGAAGAGTATATAACAAAGGAAGATAGGGGAGAAAAGATGAATAAGAAAAAGAAGAACAAGAAAAATAAGATGGAGAAGAAAGAGGGAACCGAGAGTTCGCTTCCGGAAGGAAAGTATCAAACCTCTGCACGGAAATGTCCGAGGGTTACCCTTGTGGGCGATTCCCAAGCACAAGGTTTGCAGCCCCTGCTAGCGGCCCGCCTTCGCACTAGTGTGGAGGTATGCTGCCAGCCAGGACAGGGGAACCACCACACCAGGGTAGAGGCTGAGA
Source organism: Ceratothoa steindachneri (assembly GCA_963969495.1). Taxonomy (NCBI): domain Eukaryota; kingdom Metazoa; phylum Arthropoda; class Malacostraca; order Isopoda; family Cymothoidae; genus Ceratothoa; species Ceratothoa steindachneri. The sequence goes on from OZ018329.1 coordinate 40,521,542, forward strand.
AATCTCAGATCTCCGAGAATTCAGTCGTTGCCCTGATGGTGAGTGGAAATGACCTCTACCTCCGAGGAGGCAAAGTAGGCCCCAGCGAGAAAATTCTCAGCACGGTCATGGGAGCCGTGGACGACTGCGGATTGAGAACTCGCAAACGGGTCGTTGTAGGGATGCTCCCAAGAAGAGGTCCTAGCAGGACAGCTCACTCAAGGAACGTGACCTTGAACCAGCGCCTGTACGGCGGAGGGGGTCTTCTTTCTGGACCCTTACCGCACTTTTTACGGTTGAAACGAACTTTACCAAAGGGATGGAGTGCACCTTTCATTCAAGGAAAAGGCTGAACTCTGTAATTTAATCCAGGATGTCGTAGAGCGGACGCAGAGGAGCGTCCGACCCAGAGTGAAGGCGGACATAAGACAGTATGCCCGTGTCACTCCTGGAACGACGTTCTTAGATGTGGCAAAGAGGGGTACTGCCACACAAAAGAAGCCGGGAAACGGAAGAGCGTAGGGAGTCCTACACTGGGGGACTCCCTGAAAGTTCTGTTCAATGCGAGGTCAATCAGAAATAAGTTTCTTGAGCTCCGTGGCCTCGTGTCAACAGAGGAACCTGAGATGGTGGCCATAACGGAGTCGTGGTTAAAAACCTCAAGCCGAGATTTTGAAGGTGAATTCATGATTCCAGGTTACCAGCTCTTCCTTAAAGATAGGCCAGACAGAGAGGGTGGCGGTGTGATGTTGTATGTCAAGGATACTCTCAACTCGACGGATTGCAACATCGTATCCGACCATGAACTACTAGGTGTTGACCTAGAGATAGGTCCTGCCAAATACAGGACCCTGGTGCTTTATAGACCTCCTGCCCAACTCGTTGAAAAGGACAGAGATCTGTACCAGCTACTAAGAGAACTTGTCGAAGACAGAGTGTGTATCGTCATGGGTGATTTCAACACACAAGTTTACTGGGAAACAAGAGAACCCTGTGGCGAGAACGCACTACTCCTGGAGTTCGCGAACAACGAGTTCCTGACTCAATGGGTGAGAGAGCCAACGAGAGGGAACAATATTCTCGACTTGGTTTTCACCTCTGAGGATGACATCGTTGAGGACCTCTCGTTTGGCGAAGAGCTCGGTGGCAGTGACCACCGACTAATTAGATTTGTAGTCAAAGTCCCGAAGGCAGGGCCTGCAACTAGTAAATCGAGGAAACTCGATTTGAAAAGAGCAGACTTTGCAGGTCTTCGTGCTGAACTGACGGACGCGAGGCTAGAAATGTGCGATGTTGTTGAAGACTCGTGGAACAGTTTCAAAACCACGTTCATGAGTCTTCAATCGTTTCATCCCTCTGAAATATCCCCGTCGGTCTTCTGTTCAACCAAAGTTGTTTAATCGAGAAATCGGCCAACTGCTTAGGAAGAAGAGAACTGTGTACCGGCAATCGAAGATCTCGGGTGACTTTGACGAATACCGAAGGCTAGCCAGGAGAGTGAAGTCCAGCATAAGGGCGGCTAAGCGGTCTGAGGAACTCCGAGTGGCGAGACTCTGTAAAGAGAATCCCAAGGAGTTTTTGGATATGTGAACAGCCGTAAACCAATCTATCGAACGATTGGCCCTTTGAGAAATGAGGAGGGGGCATTAAAGCACTTAGATGCAGAAAATGCTAACCTCCTCAACTACTACTTCTCTTCAGTGCTTACTGAAGAGTGTGGTCCCATCCCCCACCCATTGGATTCCTACTCGGGGGGAAAAGCTGGAGGATATGGACTTCACCGAAGGGGAAATAAAAAAGAAGATCAGTGACCTAATGACGAATAAGTTACCTGGCCCGGATGGGTTTCTACCTAAAGTGTTAAAAGAAGTGCGCGATCAAGTGTCACGACACCTGAGCGCAATCTTCAACATGTCAATCCGGACCGAATGCGTTCCTAGTGACTGGCGTGAAGCGGAAGTGACTCTTATCTTCAAGAAAGGAGACCGAAGCCAACCGTCAAACTACCGACCTATCAGTCTGACTTCGATAGTCGGTAAACTCATGGAAAGCATGATGGTGGACAAAATGAATGTCGTATTTATAGTCAAAGCTGCTACTGAGGAGTTCTCAGCACGGCTTCCGAAGGCAACGGTCATGCCTGACGAACCTTGTGGAATTCTTCCACTTCGTGTTCAGTGAGCACGATCGGGACAAGGTGGTGGATGTGGTGTACTTAGACTTTCAGAAAGCCTTTGATGAGGTACCACACCGCCGCCTTCTCCGGAAAGTGCGAGCGCTGGGCATAGACGGAAAAGTAGCCGGCTGGATCGAGAACTGGCTAAGTGGCAGACGGCAACGGGTGGTGGTGAATGGACAGGTTTCTGAGTGGGTGCCCTTTACTAGTGGGGTGCCTCAAGGTTCTGTCCTGGGACCACTACTATTCATCATCTACGTCAACGACATGGACGGTGACATGGTTGCCAAGATTTCCAAATTTGCCGACGATACCAAGCTTGGTATGAACGGTGCAAAGGATGGAAATACTGCCCGCCTGCAGGAAGATTGGGGAGTGGTCGGACACGTGGCAAGTGCCTTTTAACGTAAACAAATGCAAAGTGATGCATATCGGCCACAGAAACCCCCAATCTCAGTACAGTATATCCTTAAGGGCACTGCTCTTGAATCGAGTGACACTGAGAAGGACTTGGGTGTAACTATCACTAGCGACCTCAAGTTCTCGAAACAGTGCATTGAGGCAGAGAAGAAAGCCCAAAGGGTGTTAGGCTACATAAAGCGACAGTTTGGATACCGTAACAAGGAGATAGTACTTTGTCTGTACAACTCCCTCGTTGGGCCGCACCTGGAGTATGCCGTACAATTTTGGAGTCCTTCGTTTCGAAAGGACATCGCAAGGTTGGAACGCATACAAGCCAGGGCAACCAAGCTGATTCCCTCTATCCGACATAAAAGTTTAGAGGATAGACTAAGGGAATTAGATCTGTTCTCGCGGGAAACCCATAGACTGCGTGGTCAGCTCATCGAAGTTTTCAAAATACTTCGAGGGCTCGACAATGTTGACTACCGGGATATTTTCACACTGAGTGAGAACAGAACGCGCAATCACGGCTTCAAGCTTGAACTGAAGCGTTACAACCGCAATCTGTGTGGAAATTTTTTCACCTACAGTATCTGCGGTATGTGGAACGCACTTCCAGTGGAAGTTGTCAACAGTGAATCTGTTGACCAGTTCAAGTCAAGACTAGACAAAGTCTTGAAAAGTGGCGGTTTAGGGACGCAAAACGATTGAGCAGCTATGTGCCTGCTCGATTGCTAGTCCAAAGGTACCCTCTTTGAATGGACCGTAAGGTCTCCTAGAGTACTTCCTTTCCTTGTTACTCCTTTTTACTCCTCTTCAACTGCCCAGGTATGACAATAACAGGTCATCACCCACTCTACTCGTTACTGGTTTCGCATATCTCTACTTCTCTTTATTACATACTAACCTAGTACCTTCTAAACTTGCTTGGCGCATTTTTGTACTCTTACCAGACGAAACTTGAGTGGCAGTGTATACCATGAGGTCTCTACCTGCTACGAAGGCTGAAAGTCCGCTGTCTAAGAAGTAATAGATACGGCGTGTGTTCGGTCATTGAATTTGTATACTTTCTTACGTAAGGGGCACGGAAATTTGCTATCCTGCCGCCGTGCTGACGGGACTCAGCGTCCCATCCGGCCCCAGCTTAGCCTCTTCTTCTTTCTGACAGCCTCTTCTTACCCTGTTTCCTCACTTTCTCTACAACCTCTCTCACAACTTTCTCTAGTCGGCCTCTAATTTCACAGGGTAGACACCAACCAGCTTCTTCTCACCCAACCATCCCAGATCGCGGCTGAAGGGGAAGGGGCCAATGCCCCTTCACCCCTGGTGGGTTTTTTACAACCTGCCACAACCTCACCCTCACCTTCCTCACATACCCTTTCTCTTTCCTTTCTCAATCTATCAATTTTACTCAAAACTAAGGTGAAGCCCCCATGTTACTGGGTGGAAGGAGTGGCCTCAAATTGCGGCAGCTGGCTTTACCGACGCCTTATTTCCCCGTCACAGAACAGGCTACTGCGTGTGGTGATTAGCGTTTGTCTCCCTGTGATAGTAATGCCCAATGATGAGAGTTTTCTAAACTCACTCTCTATTTCCCCTTTCCCACCGTTGGAGCCGCTCTCGAGCAACTAAACAACAGTAAAGGAGCCCCTCCAAACCTCTGGAGAAAAGGCTTACTCCTCTCCTAGGACTACGGGTGCAGGGGACTTCCCTCACCCCCTTCTTTAGAGTCACCTTTGGGTGACTCTCTCTTACCAGCAGCAGTACCCTCTCATTAGTTTCACAAGGGACTGCCAAGAAAGCATACCAGCGGCCCATAATTGACCGCTCCCGGTGGTAACGGTCAATTATCCCCCCCTTAGGGGGGCAAGGGATGACATGGCCCTTTGGCCCATGCCTTCTAAAAGTCCTTCTGGGGGTGCATTTCAAGTTTACGGGGGGTCACTGTACATGACCCCGCTCTCTTCGCCGACGGATGCCAGTTCGCCGGCTCAAGACTAGATAAAAGGTACCTCGAATGGGATCCGTGATGTCTTGAGGTGGGGGATGGCCACATGGAGGCCACCCCCCTGAGATGGACATGGTCCTTGAGGTGAGCCAGCCCCAGACCTTAGGATCTTGCATTGGGTCGAACCCAGGCTCCTTGACAAGCACGGAACCTGAATCCGCCCCCGTTCAAGCTTCTCAGACTGCTTGGGTCCCCGAGGCCTCACAAGGAGAGGAGGGATCTCCTGTCTACGCTGGTGCCCCTGTGACAGCCAAGACCTTCTCCATTTCAGAGAATGATCTTGCTGAGGTGGGATCATTCCCCACCCTCCTCTCCTAAAAGGAACAGGAAAAATACTAAAAAGACTCGGGCCTCCCCTCTCTCCGCGGGGGCCAAGCGGACAGACGGGTCCGCTGCCATTTCGGTAAGCGACCAAGCCAAGATCGCCAAGTCCGCCCCCAGTGTTCCCCTGGTGGGAGTCCCTGACAAAGACCAAAATTGCAAGTGCACAGAGCGGAGTCTCGATTACGTCGGACCCCTCATTCAGAGATTACCTGGCGTTTTCGAGCCTGCTGGCTTGAAACACTTTCTCTTTATTCGCTCCACTGATGGTAGCATGTTGGCCAACATGACAACATGATCCATCAAAAGAGAGCACTAGCTAGCGTGATTGGTAGAGAGTCGAAGGTGACTCCTTTTCTCGGACGGGCGCTTCTGGTGAATGCGTCGAACCCCTCGGAGGCAGCCTTGATAGTGCCCTTCGGTCACTTGATGGCAGGCCGGTGAGTGTGATGCCGCACTCTACCATGAACTTCGTGAAAGGAGTGGTTTTTGCGAGGGAACTCGTAGACTACTCCATGGATGACATCACCTTATTGCTGGCTGGCCGACCATGGGGCGGTCAAGTTCGAGCGTGTGATGAGAAAACAGGGAGGAGCCTCGAGACTCACCCTTACACACCTCGTCATATTCGACTGTGACAAGCTCCCTGAGTCGGTGCGTGTCGGTTGGTATCGCTACTGCGTGAAGGCATTCGTGCCATTGCCGCGGAGGTGCTATTGCTGTCACTGTTTGGAGTTACCCGAAATCTGTGTAAGTTGCTCTAAGGCCGCAAACAGAAGTTCAAATTGTGTGTGACCAATTGTGTCAATTGCGGAGAGCCGCGCCCCTTTTCTTCCAAGTAATGTGGTGCGTGTCTCCTTGAAAAGGAAATCCTGGCCGTTTATTTCTAGGATCGTCTCTCATTTTGGATGCTAAAGACTTGGCCCTGCCGTTCCTCGGACGTCTTATGCCGCATTATTAAAATAGACACCCTCAGCTCCTAGCCCCTCCAGGCTTTCGAGCACGGTCGTCTCAGCGCCCATTCGAAACACTCCCGCGTGTTCTACCTACCCTGGGCGCTCCCCTGGTAGAGCTGGCGTCACAAAGGGTTCACACCAACCCCCGGCTAAAACTATGGGTCCGCCCTCCCTTCCCCCATCATGACCATTTTCCGTAAGGCGAAACGGCCGCGCGCCTCCACAGAGTCGTTGGACTCAGGAGGCAACACCCATGAAGTTGGTCGTGAGGCCATCTTCCGGGGTTCCTAAAGCTGTCCCCCGAAAGGAGGACAGCACTAAAGGAGCTTCGGCTCCTACGCTCACACCCATTGCTAGGCTGGCTGACTCTAAGACGGTGGATCCTGCAAAAGAAGGACCCCCGCCCCCGAAGCCCTCCACCTGCCTAAGGTTTTGAGGCAGAGGGAGGAAAAGACTCATGGCGAGCCCAACCTACCCCGATAAGTCGTCTAAGGCGACAGCGCATTCTCCGGCCAACAGCCCGGAAGTTCTGCCTCCGGGAATCATACGGCCATTCCCGTGATAGTCTTCTCTTCGCAGAGGCCCCCTTCATCTCCTCCGAGCTAGGCCTGGAAGGCTTATTTCTTCAATGGAATGGTCGCAGACTCCGCGCCAACCGGGAGGAACTGCGGAGGCTCGCCTCCTCTCATTTTCCCTTAGCTATCTTTTCAGGAGACCATGATGGGCGCGTGCCCCCTTTCCACCGTCCCTGGGTATAAGTGTTTTTCGACCCCATCACATCGGCATGACGTCTCCGTTCTTCTCTTTGCTTTAGATACCTCCCTTCAGGCAGTAACTCTGCAACTGCACCTGGATAGGAGGTATACTGTTATTTCTGCGTACATTCCACCTCAGCTGACTTCGATGCCGGGGACTTCCGCCTCGTCTTGGCACTGTTGCCGAGCCCTAAATGTCATAATTTTGGGGGTCGCTCCCGCCTGAGAGCCGCCTGGAATTCACCTGCAGAGGCGGAGAACCCTTCAACGACAGATTTACTTTGAGTGAGTTGCGTTCCGCTCTCGCTTCGTGCGGGGGCACCTCCCTGGTCCCGACGATGTCTCCTACGCTATGCTTCGTATGTGGGTGAGTGAGGCATGTCGTTTCTATTAGATTTGTTCAACAGGATCTGGGTAGAGGGTATCCTCCCAGACTCGTGGGGCTGAGATCACTCTACCCCATCCGGTTTCCGCCCAATCTCTCTAACCTCCTGCGTATGCAAATTGATGGAGAAATTGGTAAATGTTAGATTAGCCTTTTTCCTGGACAGCGGAGGCTATCTGTCTTCTGCACAGTGCGGCTTCCACAAGTTCCACTCCACTTCAGATGCTCTGTTCCGACTAGAAAATGCCGTCTGCGAGGCCTTCCTTCGTAGACAGCACTGCCCCACTGTGTTCTTCGATTTGGAGAAGACCTATGATACTGCATGGCGATACGGTATCATGAAGATTCTCCTCACGATGGGCACGAAGGGAGGCTTCCTATTTTTATATCTGAATTTTTGCGAGATCGTCTATTCCGCATACGAGTGGGGGATCCCTCTCCGGCCCAATGGAGTAGGATGAAGGTGTCCTCAGTGTCACACTCTGCCCTGAGCATCAACGGCATCACCTCGGTTCTGCCGGAAGATTTTCTCGCTACGCTTTACATGGACGAGCCTTCGATCTTAGTTGGTGTTGCCCAGATGCCAATTCTAGAGCGTCGACTCCAACAGGCATTGAACCGCGTCTCTCGCTATCTCATAGCGCACAGCCTTCGGTTTACCTTAGCTAAGACTAATGTTGTGCACTTCTGCCACCATCCACGGCTCCACCCTGACTCAGACTTGTATCTAAATGGGGCTCGCCTGGAATTGATTGACTCGCACCGTTTCCTTGGTCTTGTATTTGACCGACGCCTCACCTGGGAGGCTCATATTCGCAGCCTTAGGGTCTCTTCTATTCGCGCCATGGATATTCTTCGTTCCCTGACGTTCAGCGCCTGTGGCACTGATAGATCTACTGCCTCACTTTTTATCGATCCTTTGTTTGTTCGAAGCTCGACTACGGATGCAAGTTTTATGCATCCGCAGTCGAGCGTGTATTGTGGAAGGTGGACTTGATCCACCACACCGGCCTTCGCCTAGTGACCGGTGTCTTCCGCACGTACCCCTATTGAGAGCCTACTTTTCGATGCTGGAGAGATGCCACTCGCTCTGCGTCGCGTACAGTGCATTATTCGCTTGTACCCGCGAGCCCGGCGCCTCCCTCAGTCGCCAACAGCTCTCACTGCATCCGCAGTTAATCGTTACGTTGCATATGCCGCCGAGAGATGCCAGGCATACCCTAATCCGTTTGGGTTTAAGGCTAGGAAACTCCTTTAAGAGCTCAGTATTGCTCTCGGGCCGTTGACGCCCCTGCTTCTCCTCAGGACGCCACCCTAGAAGGTACCACCTTTGAGTATTTGTCGCTACGCCTCTACTCAGGACGCCAACCTAGAAGGTACCACCTTTGACTATTTGTCGCCACGCCTCTACTCTCAAAGCTTGTACAGCGCCGAGAGTATTGCGTTCGACCTTTTTGGAGCACACCTCGTGTCACGTTGGAACCGTGCCAGTGTATACGGATGGCTCCAAGTCCCAAGAGGGGTTCGGCTTCTACGCTGTATCCCCTCTGTTTGAAGTTAGCGGGGCTCTGCCAGGCGCTGCGTCTGTCTTCATGGCCGAGCTGGTTGCAATACACTGCTCGGTACGGGAGATAACGTGACGTGCCCTTTCCGGATACTGGATTGTGATTTACAGCGACTCACAAAGCGTCCTGAGTGCTCTCGTGTCATTTGAATCTCAGCATCCTCTGGTTCGCGATATCCGTGACATCACGGTTTTGGCGAACCAGGCGGATATCGAGATCATTTTCTGCTGGTTTCCTGGACATATAGGAATTGCGGGTACTGAGGGCGCCAAAGAGTCCGCGAGGACTGGGCGACCAGACCTGCGTTTCGCTCCTCCTCATACCGATTACATGATTGGAATACGGGCAGCCCTCTAGTTGGCCTGGCAAAGAAGATCGAAGGGACCTTAAAGTTACGTGCCATTGCGCCGCGGAGGTTCATATCGACCTACCCTCCAATGCCGCGACCGCTTCAGGTTGTTTTCTGTCGTCTCCGAATTGGACACACTTGCTTGACGCTCCGCCGTTTGATGGAGCGCTCGCCCCGAACTGTTCGGTGCATTCTTCTTGAATGTCCCAGTCTGAGTGATCTTTGTGCACGTTACCTGTCCTGGTATCAAGGCGAGCGGGGTGGCTATGCTTTGTCCTTTGTAATTAGGGCGAGTTCGTGTACATTCACTTGCGAACTATCTGACTTTCCTCGTCCATTTTATTTCCCTCTTTTGTTGTAGGTCGCATGATCGGAGAGGCACGCCCCCCCCCCATAGCGACGGCTGAGCATGCTTCCTTCTTGTTGTTCATTTGTTTTTCGTTTGCTTAGGTAATTTTGAGTAGCTTAGCTCTAGGCTGAAATTTTAATTACGACGACTTGAAGGCAGTCGCTAGGTTTGCCAATTGAAAAAAATGCACCCTACCGCGACGACAGCGTTGGACCCCAGATCGTTAGACCCCACTTGTTGAATGTCCCACGTTTGGTAATCTTCGCGCGCGTTACCTGTCCTACTACCGGACGAGCCAGGCTCGCTACCCTTTGCCCTTAATGCTTTGGAAGAGTGAGTGCACATTGACCCTGTCCACACATGAGTCTGGTGGAGCAGGCCTGCCACCTCACTTCTATTTGCCTTTTTGTTGGGCTCATGTTACTTCGACACGAACGTAAGCGTACCTCCCCCTGATGTCAGAGCGTGCCTCCTGCTTCTCTTTGGTTTGTTGCTTCCTAATAATAGGCTACATATAATTACGGCGGCTTATGCACTCGGTGGTAGTTTCAAGAATTGCGCCATAAAAAAACCTTGACCCTACATTGGTATCCTTCATGAAAACCGAGGCTTGAACCCCTGTCATGACTCGAGGCATAGGCCCGGGTTGCCATGGCAAATGGAGCCTGGTTCTCTAGGCAGGGAAAGAAAAGAATGGTTTCATATTTTTTATCTACCTACTCCTCTTTACCTTTCTCATGACGTGTCTACCTACGTTGAGTATGCAAATTGAATGGGCTAAAATTGTTCCTGCATCACTGGTGATTGATCTGTCCCATGTTTTTTACCCCTTTTTACTCTTTACTTGCAGAAAAAAGGCGAGCCTTTTGGCGGACAGCTTATGCGAGCGCACACGGAGGGGCAAGATGGAAAAGTGCGAGAGTTACAGCGGGTTCCCGAGAGGGGCACTTCCCAACCATCAAGTTATGGTTGGGACCCTCGAAGTCCACAATGTGAAGCGAGCTATCAACCGCTATGGGACGCTTCCTAAAGGAGCTAGAATCGGCGCCTATTTAGAGTCCCTGAGGCAAAGCGGGCTATCGCAAGGCATTCCTCCCTGCGTCGACGCTCTCGACCCCCCGAGGGATTTTACCAAGGAAGCACAACGGCTGCCTCCACCACCCCAAGAACTACTTTCCGACGACCTTGATTCGAGTAGTGTCGCGGCGATGATTCGCAGCAACTCGACTGCCAGTGGCTTCCAGCCCCAGTCGCCGCTCCTCGCGAGGCTTAGTCCTCGCATTCACCCTTCGCGGACGGAGAAGAAAGTCAAAGAACCTACGCTCGCTGATCTCGAGTTTCCTCCACCACCCACTGATCTTCCACCTCCTGTTGAAGATTCAATGGAAAGTGATCAGCAATTTTCTTTGTTTGATCTTCCGCCTCCCCCATGCTCTGACAAGGGATTCCAGGGGCAATTTCAAGACCAGAGGTCGAAGCATGGCCCCAAGTTACCACGATCACCCCGAGGTCGGAGGAAAGAATCTAAAGGTCCTCATGGGCCTCTACGGATGGCGTACTCGGAAGCTCTCTCTTCCTCCACTTGCGGCGTCCTAGACGGCGCTCCGCACCGTTCGCCAATCCCGCACCGCGCCAGCTTTAGCATAACCCGCAAAAAGCTGCGTGACTGTGAGGCCGCAAAACCGCCAATCAAAGCCAAACCCTCATCACTCGATCCCGCCGTTTCTGAGGCGGAGTTGGGAGATTTAGTCGCCACGAGTCGTTTTGGGGTGAATTTGCGACACCGAGATCAATCGTCTGACTCTTGCGACAGTCTCAAGTCGAGTGAAAATACTCACCTTCAGCTTGGGATTGTGACCCATGGAGGCGCCCCCCTGCGTCAGTCTCATTTGACGTCTTTGTCAAAGAGCTCCGAGACGTCTTCCCTCGAAACCGACGGTCCGAGGACCCCGTCCTCTGTGGCGGGAGAGGCTGGCCAGACTTCACCTTCTCCCACGTCTTTGGAGGCGAATCGACCGTCTTTCGAGGAAGGGTCTCATTCTTCCAAAGACGATAGCTTGGATGATCTTCCCTCGGGAAACGAGAATGAAAAACTAGAGTTAAATGCAGGAGGAACGCCAAAAACTAAAACTCCGGAAGTTCTGAGTGTCTCTTCGACGGTCACTACTGAATACTCTACTGAGAATCCGGTCGAAGTTGCCAAGCCACCCTTTGAGGAAGAAGTCATTTTCAGTGATACAAGCACGAAGAAATCCCCGTCTGCCTCGCATCCACCTCAGGCCAAACTAGTTTCAGAATTATTTCAGAGCTTCAAAATACCTCGAGGAGTCAAGTCTGCCCATGGACCGAATGAAAAGCCAGCTACCACCACAAAACCAATATCAGTATCGAACTTTACGTCTTCTCCGAAGGAGAAAGAAAAAGTTCGATTGGGTGTTAAGGCCACTTTGAAGAAACATCAAGGTACAAATGATAACGATACTAAAGATAAAGGAATTACCTTCATCCCTCGTTTGAGAAAAACCGAACGAAATGTGAAAATAGAAGAGGGTGGTTCCATTCAAAACGACCTTTTAAATAATCTAGTCGATTTTAGAGCGCAGCTAAGAAAAACCAACGTGACAAAGGAAGTGAATGAGTTTGGTGCTAAAGAAGAAACTGAAACACGAGAGTCGGTTATCAATAAAAAGGAAGACATTCACTCAAAAAACGATTTCATTTCTAATGGGGTTCAGTTAAAAGTGGACTCAGAATCACTGAGTGAAGATGCACTATTAGAAAATGAGTTAAAAAATGAGGATGATCAAACTGACGAGACAACAGCGACAAATTTCAATCTGCCGAAAACCGCCATCTCGGAAGATAAATCTGAGAGCAACGGTAAAGACGAAATCGTGGATGACTCCTTCAAAGTCGGTGACGATGAAGACATGAGGCGATTCAGCTCTAGTAGCATAAGTAGTCTGAAGAAACTGTGGGAAAACAAAGAGGAGGAGAAACTAACCAAACCAACGGATTCTGCTGTTGCGACACAGGCCAGTCCCAAGTATGGATCAAATAGCCTGCTTAAGAAACTTGAATCGAACAAAGGGATAAAGGAAGAGCATGAATCCAATCCCGATGACCGTGAGATAAAAGATGCTAATTTGATAGAGAAAACATCTCCCCAAGATGAGAAAGCAACCGCAACAAAGTCCGAGAAGAAAGTATGGCCTCCTCTTCTCGCGGCCAACTCTTCGAAAGGTGAAGAACTGCCACACAAGCAGAACGAAGGAAAACCATCAGTTCCGACTAAACCTATTGTCAAACATTTTCGCCCTCCTCCTCCTTCGGCTGGTGTGAAACTTCCTCCCCCAAGGCCCGCTGGTATCTATGCGATTCCTTCTTTCGTGCGCCCTTCCCCTCCAATTCCTCTCCCTAAGAAGGAATTTCATAAAGAGAGTAATGCCAAACCTCTCAAGACTCCATTTAAGTCGACAGAGACGATAGCGGAGAAGATACCAGCAGCTAAGGCTCGAATTCTGGACGGCGTTGCTGAAATTGAGGCATTGCTCTCTTCCCTCAAAAAGGAAAGTGGGCTCACCTCTGCCTCCTATATACAACTTTCTTCGAAAGTATCCTCTTTTTATGAATTATGTGACCAATACGTGGACAGCATTCCTCCTCAAAGTCGTTTTCGTATGCGAGAACTTATGAGCCAATTGGAACGTCAGTCTAGAGAGCTGCGTTCTTCCGCGAACAAGCTTTTGTCCCATCCCGATCAGCTGTGTGCCCAAGTGGAGCTTACGGTCCAAGAAATTTCATCCACCGTCCGCAGGTAAAAGGAAGATGAGCACAAAGCAATAGAAATATTTAAAATCTGATGATTCTCATTATACGTAAGTATCGTACGTTGTTCCAGTATTTACATACTTACGGTGTTGTGTCGGATATGAATCATTTTGCTGTTTCTGCTTACGCAAATTTTTTTCTTCGGTGTGCAGAAGATTGGATTTTTCTTTAACGTGGAAGAATTGTTCTCATAACACAACTTGTGCTTCAGGGGATTCCTCTAACAAACAGATCCACTCGTCGCATTTGTTAACAATTCAATTACATACCTAATTTTCCATTTTTGTGAGCTAGGAATTTTTCCTTGCTCTTGTTTGTTAGTTATTAGTCGTTACAACGAGTTAAACAATTGATCGAAAATGATAATATGAAGAGAAAGAATAATCGATACATTTCAACACGAACTTATATATAATGATGTTTCCATTTAGGCATATTCAATAAAGATAGAATAAGCCTGCAGTTGTTGAAATGATTCCTTATTATTATTTTGCAGTGCATTAAACACCATTTGTATTTGGGTCTCTAAGTACCCCTCTGCAAAGAATAACCATCACATTGTCAGAATTGGTGATTTAGCTGAATAATTTCTTTCAGCTTCTTGCAAATTTTCTTGCAAGTACTATTTGTTATTTCTCTTAGTTATGTTATTAATTTGCCTTTTGTAATGGGTTATTTTATAGAAAATATTACCTTGTACTCTTATTAAAGAAAAATTACTGTCGCTCACTTTTTAGGGGCTGACCTTTCCAGTGAATAAGTATTCCTCGACAAGGAAAACATTTCTGGGACTTCTCTTTTAATTTAAATTAAAATATCCAAGTTTTTTGTAAACTAATTTCGAACGGATACGAAGTTAGTTTTGTTTTGTTACATTGCCATTCGAAATTTCATTTTTAAAAGGTTCATGTCAGATCCTGGAGACTTTTTGCAGGTAAATAATTTATGTAACTTTTTAGTCAGGATTTTTTTTTCTATCACACCTCTATATTTTTAAAGGGTGTTTGTTGTCTCTTTTACTGTATGTTTTATATACTCATAATTCCCATACTATCGTGACTTTTCTTTTCATAAAGACATTTGTTTTCTCGGACCATTTTTCCCATTTCAATTTTTGTATATTGTTTGGGATGTTATTAAGTCAATCTTTAAAAAGTCTCGCAGAGGGAGAGGATATTTTATAACACACCATTCCCATTGAGTATTTACAAGCTTTACGTATTTTCATTGTAGGATAAATTTTTTAATAAAGTACTCAGATCTTATCTTTTGTTTAAACTCTTTAGGGTATAACAGGTAGCCAACTTTGAAGACGAAATTTTCGAAACCGCAAACATTGGTTGCCAGATTAGGTGGTCATATTTTTACTAAATGGAGATAGTTATTTTTAAAAAGAAATTACCCATTTACAGGAACATTTTCTTTTAATTTATTCACTGTAACTACGATTTTATGATGGCTACAGAATATTCCTCTGTAGATCATTATTTAGATCATGTAAATATGTAATATAAACTTATTGTAGTGTAGTTACTATAATGTGAAAACAAAGGAAGTTAGCACAAGTAAACTGACAGTGAATAAAAATGTGACTTTTCAGCTATTGATTTCTGTATTCGCTACCATTTCCATTTCGTGTTCAATTTATAATCATTCATTTGCCTTTCCAATTTTTTTTTTTAATTCATCTCCTAAACAGGCTGTGCCTATTAACTTTATAGCTGTAAGCTGGTCTACCTTGTAAACTTTTGCTTCTGTAACCGAGTGGTGAACCTTTTCACTTCGCTTCCAAGTATTTGCTAGTCTAAATATAGCTGCAATTCATTTCTTATATACATATATAGGCCTTATCTCGCTCGAGAGGACTCTTCAGTTCCATATTGATTGGTGAGTGAAGTTGTCAAAATAGACCCCCCCTCCCTTTTATTATAAGATGGAGCACTAGTTAAAAGAAACCTTATGAAGTTGGGCGGGAACTGAGATCCCTACCTGAATCGTGTGGTAAAGAGTATGAAATGTTTTGCATCTCGCTAAACATTAGTTTGGGGTAACTAGTCATTGAAACGGAAAACACAAGACTCACAAGTCATCAATTTTCTTCTGGAAGTGAGAAATTTTGTTAATGAATGGGAAATGCTTCATTAAAAAAGAGAGGGTCTTTGTTTTTAAATTTTATAAATAACTTTACGTTAATTAGAAACTTGTACTTTGTTTCTCAGTCATTATTTCATCAAGATATTGGATACTCGCGCCATAGCTTTATACAGTTTCTGTTCATACATTGAAATAAATATAAGACCAAAATAGGTTGATGTGTCTTAACCTGTCATTTATTTCTTTTAATATCTTCTCGCCAAAACTTAGGTGGCTTTTTTCTCCATATCCGCGCTATTTCTTTATTTGGTATGAAGGAAATGACCAGTATTTCATATATATATATATATATATAGAATTGTAATAATTCTCCCCCCCCCCCCCATTCTTTTTTATTTGGAGGACTTGTATAGCATGTCATATTTAAATGACTGAAATATTTCAGAATATTTTATTCATGGAAGTTTTATTTCAATGAATTATTAATAATTATCAGAGTTCGGCCATTTCAGCGTTTTCTGTGATTTATTTTTTTATCTTTAAATTGTAGCATTGTGGTTAATAAATTAAAGGTTTAAAAGCAAAGACACGGTTTTCTTAAACCTCTAAAGCTTTTGCTACATGATGACCGTCACACATAGGATGGATTTGAGGTCTTCTTTTTATGATCCTGCTTGCTGATGAGACAGCACCCCGTCCGACCCCAGCTTAGCCTCTTCTCCTTCCTTCAAAACACTTGTTTCCTCGCTTTTCATACAACCTCTCTCACAACTTTCTCTGGTGGGCCTCTAATTTCATAGGGTAGACTCTGACCTTCCTCTCAGCCAACAGGCCCGCATCGGGGCTGAGGGGGTAGGGGACACTTGTTTCCTAACCCCTGAGCTCCGGTCTGGGGTGGCTGGTTTTTAACAACCTGCTTCATTCCCACCCATACCTTCCTCACATCCCTTTTCCTCACTTTACCGTCTATCCTTGATTTTACGCCGTGTTCAAGGTGGAGCGGCCATGCCGATGGACTGCCAGGCCACCAGGCGGGAGGGGTGGTCCCAAATGGCGGCGCCTGGCTCTGCCAGGCCTGTAAGCACCTCTTGCAGTGCGGACAACTGCAAGAGGTGATGAGCTATTGCGTCCCGTAGCACAAAGAGGGTCACCATGCCCAATGATGAAAAAAAAAAAATACCCAAACCCCAAACTTTCCCTCAAACAGCGACGGAGCCGCCCTCGGGCAGCTCCACCGAAAAAATGGAGGTCCCCCTTCCCCTGTGCTTGTGCAGGGGACCCTCCATATCTCTTCAACCGGAGAGGAGGCTTACTCCTCTCCTACGCCTACGGGTGAAGGAGACTTCCCCTCACCCCCTTCTCTGGAGGTGCTTTCGGGCACCTCCCTTTTACCAGCGGCAGTCCCCTCTGTTCTTTCCAAGGGGACTGCCAAGAAAGCCAGCCGCTCCACATCGAAGCGGCTCGGTAGGGCAAACCCCCTTAGGGGGGAGAGGGAAGCTAGGCCCCTTCGGTCGCTTCCCTCAAAAGACCTGCTGGCAAGAATATTGAACCTTGCCGGGGTCAAGGCCCATGCCTGCCCACACAAGACTAGTGACGATACTGCCAAGGGGACCTGCGGTGTCGTGGGGGGGGAGCAACTGGAGGCGCCCTGAGATAGCCATGGTCCTTGAGAAAACCTAGCCTCAGATGGTAGGGCCTTCCATGGGAAGGAATTCGGGCTCGGCGCCAAGCACCGAACCCGAATCCGTCCCTATGAGAGGTCCTCCTCAAACGGCTGTGGTTTCTGAAGCAGTACAAGGAGGGGAGGGATCTCCTCCGACCGGTGCCCACACGACTACCAGGACCTTCTCCATTTCGGAGAATGACCCCCCGTAAGGGGCGCGGCGATTTGCCATCCTGGCCGCCGTGCTGACGGGACTCAGCACCCCGTCCGGCCCCACTTAGCCTCTCTTCCTTCCTTCAAAACACTTGTTTCCTCTCTTTTCACACAACCTCTCCCACAACTTTCTCTGGTCAGCCTCTAATTTCACAGGGTAGATGCTGACCTTCCTTTCAGCCAACAGGCCCGCATCGGGGCTGAGGGGGTGGGGGACAATGTTCCCTAACCCCTGAGCTCCGGTCTGGGGTGGCTGGTTTTTAACTACCTGCTTCATCCCCACCCATACCTTCCTCGCATCACTTTTCCTCTCCTCTTCACAATCTATTAATTTTTACGCCGTGTCCAAGGTGGAGCCGCCATGCCGATGGACTGCCAGGCCACCAGGCGGGAGGGGTGGTCTTAAATGGCGGCGCAGGCTCTGCCGGGCTTGTAAGCACCTCTCGCAGTGCGGGCTACTGCGAGAGGTGATGCGCGATTGCGTCCCGTATCAAAAAGAGGGTCACCATGCCCAATGATGAGTTTAAAAAAAAAACCCAACCCCCAACTTCCCCTATAACATCGACGGAGCCGCCCTTGGGCAGCTCCAGCAAAAAAATGGAGGTCCCCCCCCCTGTGCTTGCTCAGGGGACCCTCCATATATCTCTAACCGGAGAGGAGGCTTACTCCTCTCCTTCGCTTACGGGTGTAGGGGACTCCCCCTCACCCCCTTCTCTGGAGGTGCTTTCGGGCGCCTCCCTTTTACCAGCGGCAGTCCCCTCTGTTCTTTCCAAGGGGACTGCCAAGAAAGCCAGCAGGCAGCCCTTAGCCAGCCGCTCCACATCGAAGCGGCTCGGTAGGGCAAACCCCCTTAGGGGGGAGAGGGAAGCCAGGCCCCTTCGGTCGCTTCCCTCAAAAGACCTGCTGGCAAGAATACTGAACCTTGCCGGGGTCAAGGCCCTTGCCTCCCCAAAGAAGACTAGTGACAATACTGCCAACGGGACCTGCGATGTCTTGGGGGGGGATGGCCAACTGGAGGCCCCCCCTAAGATAGACATGGTCCTTGAGGAGACCCAGCCTCAGACGGTAGGGCCTTCCATGGGGGAGAATTCGGGCTCGGCGCCAAGCACCGAACCCGAGTCCGCCCCTATGCAAGGTCCTCCTCAAATGGCTGAGGGCTCCGAGGCAGTAGAAGGAGGGGAGGGATCTCCTCCGACAGGTGCCCCTACGACAACCAGGACCTTTCCATTTCGGAGAGGGACCTGGCTGAGGCCGGTCCATCTGGCCTGGGGGCTTCTGCCGGCGGAGGTGAAAAGCGGATTCATTCCCCCGCCCTCCTCTCCAAAAAAGAAAAAGACTAAAAGGACGAAAAAGACTCGGGGCTCCTCTCCATCCGCGGGGGCTGCGGGGACGGATGGGTCTGCTGCCACTTTGGTAGGCGACCAAGCCAAGATCGGCACATCCGGCCCCTCTACCCCCTCGTGTGCGGAGCCCCTGACTAAGACCAAGAGTGCACAGGGCGGAGCTCGATGACATCGGGGCCCCTGATTCAGAGGTTACCTGGCGTTTTCGAGCCCGCTGGCTTCAAACGCTTCCTCGTTATTCGCTCCACTGATGGCACCATGTTGTCCAAGGGCAACATGATCCATCAGAGGAGAGGATTAGCTAGTGCAATTGGTAGAGAGCCGAAGGTGACCCGTTTCTCGGACGGCAGCCTTCTGGCGAATGCGGCGAATCCCGCCGAGGCGGCCAAGATAAGTGCTCTTCGGACACTTCATGGCACCCCGGTGAGTGTGACGCCGCACTCTACCATGAACTTTGTGAAAGGAGTAGTTTATGCGAGGGAACTCGTTGACTACTCCATTGAGGACATCACCCTAGAGCTGGCCGACCATGGGGCGGTCAAGGTCGAACGTGTGATGAGAAAACAGGGAGGGGCTTCGAGACCCACCCCTACACTCTTCGTCACGTTCGACTGTGACAAGCTCCCTGAGTCGGTGCGTGCCGGTTGGTACCGCTATCGCGTGAAGGCATTCGTGCCACTGCCGCGGCGGTGCTATTACTGTCACCGCTTCGGCCATACGAATCGCTCATGTAGACGTGCAAAGTCGGGGTCACCCGAAGTCTGTGTAAATTGCTCCAAGGTCGCACACGATAAGTCCAAATCGTGTGTGGCCAAGTGTGTCAATTGCGGAGAGCCGCACCCTGCTTCTTCGAAGCAATGTGGTGCATATCTCCTGGAGAAAGAAATCCTGGCCGTTCAGGCCCAGGATAGACTCTCATTCCGCGAGGCTAAGGACTTGGTCCTGGAGCGCCCAGCTCTGCCTGCGACGTCATATGCCTCAGTAGTTCGAAAGGCACCCTCTGCTCCTGGCCCATCCAGGCCAACGAGCACGGTTGTTTCCGCGCCCATTCGGAGCCCTTCTGCGGGCTCTACTACACCCGGGCGCTCCCCTGGTAAAGCTGGCGGCAAAAAGGGTTCATACCCAGCCCCGGCTAAAACCAGGGCTCCCCCAGCGTGACCGTTTCCCGCAAGGCGAAACGGCCACGCGCCTCCACCGAGTCGTTAGACTCACAGGAGGCAACACCCCTGAAGATGGTCGCTAGGCCATCTTCCGGGGTTCCTAAAGCTGTCCCCCGAAAGGAGGACAGCAACAAAGGAGCTTCGGCTCCTTCGCCCACGCCCCGAGGTGGAGCGAGTGGCTCGGAGACGGTGGTTCCTCGAAAAGAGGCCCCCCCGCCTCCGAAGCCGCAGCGCCCGCCTAAGGTTTCGAGGCAGAGGGAGGAAAAGACTCGCATGGCGAGCCCAACCTCCCCCAATAAGTCCTCGAAGGCGACAGCGCCTTCAGCGCTTTCTCCGGCCAACAGCGCCCGGGGTTCTGCCCCCGGGAAGCGTACGGCCATTCCCGTGAGGGTCTTCAATTCGAGGAGGGCCCCCGCGTCTCCTCCGAGCTAGGCCTGGAGGGCATATTCCTTCAATGGAATTGCCGTGGACTCCGGGCCAACTGGGAGGAGCTGCGGAGGCTCGCCTCGTCCCGTTCCCCGTTAGCTATTTTTTTGCAGGAGACCATGCTAGGCGCGTGCCCCCTGCCTGCCCTCCCGGGGTATAAGGGTCTTGCGACCCCACCACCGCGGGACGGCCGGGCTGGGGGATGCGCGGTTTACACCCGGCAAGATGTCTCCGTTCTTCCTTTCTCTTTAGATACCTCCTTTCAGGCAGTGGCTGTGCAGCTGCACCTGGATAGGAGGTATACTATCATTTCTGCGTACATTCCACCGTCAGCTGACTTCGACGCGGGGGACTTCCGCCGCGTCGTGGCACGGTTGCCGAGGCCCTATCTCTTGCTTGGAGATCTGAACGGCAGGCATCCTCTCTGGGGAGATTACTCCATAAATCCCAGGGGACAAGTCCTTGCCGATCTGATCGAAGAGCTTGAGATGGGTGTCGTCCGGCCCCAGCTTAGCCTCTCTTCCTTCCTTCAGATAGCCTGTATTCCTATCCTACCTCGTCGCTTTTCATACAACCTCTCCCACAACTTTCTCTGGTCAGCCTCTAATTTCACAGGGTAGAAGCTGACCTTCTTCTCAGCCAATCGTCCCGGATCGGGGCTGAGGGGGGAGGGGACAATGTCCCCTAACCCCTGAGCTCCGGTCTGGGGTGGTTGGCTTTTAACAACCTGCTTCATCCCCACCCATACCTTCCTCACATCCCTTTTCCTCTCGTCTTCAAAATCTATCCGTTTTACGCCGTGTTCAAGGTGGAGCCGCCATGCCGAAGGACTGCCAGGCCACCAGGCGGGAGGGGTGGTCCCAAATGGCGGCGCCTGGCTCTGCCGGGCCTGTAAGCACCTCTTGCAGTGCGGGCTACTGCAAGAGGTGGTGAGCGATTGCGTCCCGTAAAACAAAGAGGGTCACCATGCCCAATGATGAAACAAAAAAACATCTCCCCTTAATTCCCCCTATAACAACAACGGAGCCGCCCTCGTGCAGCTCCACAGAAAAGATGGAGGTCCCCCCCCCTGTGCTTGCGCAGGGGACCCTCCATACCTCTTTAACCGGAGAGGAGGCTTACTCCTCTCCTACGCCTACGGGTGTAGGGGACTCCCCCTCACCCCCTTCTCTGGAGGTGCTTTCGGGCACCTCCCTATCTCCAGCGGCAGTCCCTCCTATGCTTTCTAAGGGGACTGCCAAGAAAGCCAGCAGGCAGCCCATTGCCGACCGCCCCTCGTACAAGCGGCTCGGTAGGGCAAACCCCCTTAGGGGGGAGAGGGAAGCCAGGCCCCTTCGGTCGCTTCCCTCAAAAGACCTGCTGGCAAAAATATTAAACCTTGCCGGGGTCAAGGCCTGTGCCTCCCCACTAAAGACTTATGACGCTGCCAAGGGGACCTGCGATGTCCTGGGAGGGGATGGCCAACTGGAGGCCCCTCCTGTGATAGACATGGTCCTTGAGGAAAACCAGCCTCAGACGGTAGGGCCTTCCATGGGGGGGAATCCGGGCTTGGCGCCAAGCACCGAACCCGAATCCGCCCCTATGCAAGGTCCTCATCAAACGGCTGTGGATTCTCAGGCAGGACAAGGAGGGGAGGGATCTCCTCCGGATGAATCCCCTGCGCCCACCGGGACCTTCTCCATTTCAGAGAAGGACCTGGCTGAGGACGGTCCATCTGCCCTGGGGGCTTCTACCGGCGGGGGTGAGAAGCGGGTTCATTCCCCGCCCTCCTCTCCTAAAAAGAAGAAAAAGACAAGAAAGACGAAAAAGACTCGGGGCTCCTCTCCATCCGCGGGGGCTGCGGGGACGGATGGGTCTGCTGCCACTTTGGTAGGCGACCAAGCCAAGATCGGCAAATCCGGCCCCTCTACCCCCTCGTGTGCGGAGCTCCTGACCAAGACTAAGACGAAGAATGCACAGGGCGGAGCCTTGATGACATCGGGGCCCCTCATTCAGAGGTTACCTGGCGTTTTCGAGCCCGCTGGCTTCAAACGCTTCCTCGTTATTCGCTCCACTGATGGCACCATGTTGTCTAAGGGCAACATGATCCATCAGAGGAGAGGATTAGCTACTGCAATTGGTAGAGAGCCGAAGGTGACCCGTTTCTCGGACGGCAGCCTTCTGGCGAATGCGGCGAATCCCGCCGAGGCGGCCAAGATAAGTGCTCTTCGGACACTTCATGGCACCCCGGTGAGTGTGACGCCGCACTCTACCAAGAACTTTGTGAAAGGAGTAGTTTATGCGAGGGAACTCGTTGACTACTCCATTGAGGACATCACCCTAGAGCTGGCCGACCATGGGGCGGTCAAGGTCGAACGTGTGATGAGAAAACAGGGAGGGGCTTCGAGACCCACCCCTACACTCTTCGTCACGTTCGACTGTGACAAGCTCCCTGAGTCGGTGCGTGCCGGTTGGTACCGCTACCGCGTGAAGGCATTCGTGCCACTGCCGCGGCGGTGCTATTACTGTCACCGCTTCGGCCATACGAATCGCTCATGTAGACGTGCAAAGTCGGGGTCACCCGAAGTCTGTGTAAATTGCTCCAAGGTCGCACACGATAAGTCCAAATCGTGTGTGGCCAAGTGTGTCAATTGCGGAGAGCCGCACCCTGCTTCTTCGAAGCAATGTGGTGCATATCTCCTGGAGAAAGAAATCCTGGCCGTTCAGGCCCAGGATAGACTCTCATTCCGCGAGGCTAAGGACTTGGTCCTGGCGCGCCCAGCTCTGCCTGCGACGTCATATGCCTCAGTAGTTCAAAAGGCACCCTCTGCTCCTGGCCCATCCAGGCCAACGAGCACGGTTGTTTCCGCGCCCATTCGGAGCCCTTCTGCGGGCTCTACTACACCCAGGCGCTCCCCTAGTAGAGCTGGCGGCAAAAAGGGTTCACACCCAGCCCCGGCTAAAACCAGGGCTCCCCCCTCTTCCCCCAGCGTGACCGTTTCCCGTAAGGCGAAACGGCCACGCGCCTCCACCGAGTCGTTAGACTCACCGGAGGCAACACCCCTGAAGATGGTCGCTAGGCCATCTTAGGGGGTTCCTAAAGCTGTCCCCCGAAAGGAGGACAGCAACAAAGGAGCTTCGGCTCCTTCGCCCACGCCACGAGGTGGAGCGAGTGGCTCGGAGACGGTGGTTCCTCGAAAAGAGGGCCCCCCCGCCTCCGAAGCCGCAGCGCCCGCCTAAGGTTTCGAGGCGGAGGAAGGAAAAGACTCGCATGGCCAGGTCACCCTCCCCCAATAAGTCCTCGAAGGCGACAGCGCCTCCAGCGCTTTGTCCGGCCAACAGCGCCCGGGGTTCTGCCCCCGGGAAGCGTACGGCCATTCCCGTGAGGGTCTTCAATTCGAGGAGGGCCCCTGCGTCTCCTCCGAGCTAGGCCTGGAGGGCATATTCCTTCAATGGAATTGCCGTGGACTCCGGGCCAACTGGGAGGAGCTGCGGAGGCTCGCCTCGTCCCGTTCCCCGTTAGCTATTTTTTTGCAGGAGACCATGCTAGGCACGTGCCCACTGCCTGCCCTTCAGGGGTATAAGGGTCTTGCAACCCCACCACCGCGGGACGGCCGGGCTGGGGGATGCGCGGTTTACACCCGGCATGATGTCTCCGTTCTTCCATTCTCTTTAGATACCTCCTTACAGGCAGTGGCTGTGCAGCTGCACCTGGATAGGAGGTATACTATCATTTCTGCGTACATTCCACCGTCAGCTGACTTCGACGCGGGAGACTTCCGCCGCGTCGTGGCACGGTTGCCGAGGCCCTATCTCTTGCTTGGAGATCTGAACGGCAGGCATCCTCTCTGGGAAGATTACACCATAAATCCCAGGGGACAAGTCCTTGCCGATCTGATCGTAGAGCTTGAGATGGGTGTCCTAAACGTGGATGAGTTTACGCATCTCTGTCCGAGAACCGCTTCATTTTTTTGCCTTGACCTATCTTTGTGCTCTTCGGATGCACAGCTTGATTTTGATTGGGGGGTGGTCGATGACCTCCATGGTAGTTATCACTTTCCCATTTAAATATCATTTTCAGGGCAACTGCCGCCTGAGAGACCACCTCGGTGGTGCTTGGCACGGGCGCGGTGGCCTGCATTTCAGGAAATGACTGAATTCTCTATCTCAGTCGAGGAGTTTAGGTCGGTAGATGAGGCCGTTGAGTTCTTCTCCGGCAACCTCATCGCCGTGGGCCTGACTACTATTCCTAGGACGTCTGGCCGTTTTGCACGCCGACCACTCCCATGGTGGTCGGCCGAGTGTGAGACGGCCCTCAAACAGAAGCGTTATGCCTACATGCACTATAAGCGCCGCCCGAACGATTTCACTGTCGCTGAATTTCGTCGGGCTAGGGCTAGGTTCCGGTATATTTCGAAGCACGCCCGCCGCTCTTCTTGGCGGGCATACGTGTCTTCACTTAACGGGAAGACCCCTTTAGCTGAGGTGTGGAAGCGAGTCAAAAGGATTCGGGGCAAGTTCGCGCAGGACCCCCCTCCCGTTCTCCAGGAGAATGGGACCGCAATCTCAGACCCCGCGTCCGTGGCGGAATCCTTAGCGACTGCTTTTTCCGCATTCTCTAGCCATGATGCTGCTCCGCCAGCATTCAATGCACGTCGTGATGTCGCGGAAGGCCGCCGGCTGGACTTTACCTCCAGTGGCGGAGAACCCTTCAACGACAAGTTTACTGTGAGTGAGTTGCGTTCCGCTCTCGCTTCGTGCGCGGACACCGCCCATGGTCCGGACGATGTCCCGTACGCCATGCTTCGACACCTGGGTGAGCGAGGCATGGCCTTTCTTTTAGATTTGTTCAACAGGATCTGGGTGGAAGGTCTTCTCCCAGACTCCTGGCGAATCGCTACTGTGCTCGCCTTTCGCAAGCCGGGGAGAGATCACTCTACTCCGACCGGTTTCCGCCCAATCTCTCTAACCTCTTGCGTGTGCAAGTTGATGGAGAAATTGGTAAATGTTAGATTAGCTATTTCCTGGACAGCGGAGGCCATCTGTCTTCTGCACAGTGCGGCTTCCGTAAGTTCCACTCCACGTCGGATGCTCTGCTCCGACTGTAAAATGCCGTCTGCGAGGCTTTCCTTCGTAGACAGCACTACGCCACGGTGTTTTTTGATCTGGAGAAGGCCTATGATACCGCATGGCGATACGGTATCATGGAGACTCTCCACACGATGGGGGCGAGGGGACGCCTCCCAATGTTTATATCTGAATTTTTGCGAGATCGTCGATTCCGCGTACGGGTGGGGGGAGCCCTCTCCGGCCCAAAGGAGCAGGAAGAGGGTGTCCCGCAGGGAAGTGTCCTCAGTGTCACACTCTTTGCCCTGAGCATCAACGGCATCACCTCGGTGCTGCCGGAAGATGTTCTCGCTACGCTCTACGTGGACGACCTTTCGATCTCTTTTGGCGCGGCCCAGATGCCAACTCTGGAGCGTCGACTCCAACAGGCATTGAACTGCGTCTCTCGCTATGCCGAAGCGCACAGGTTTCGGTTTTCTTTGGCCAAGACTAAGGTGGTGCACTTCTGCCGCCATCCACGGCTTCACCCCGACCCAGATTTGTTTCTTAATGGGGTGCGCCTGGATGTGGTTGAGTCGCACCGTTTCCTTGGTCTTGTATTCGACCGACGCCTCACCTGGAAGGCTCATATTCGCAGCCTTAGGGTCTCTTGTACCCGTGCCATGGACATTCTCCGTTCCGTGACGTTCAGCGCTTGGGGCGCTGATAGGGCTACCGCCTTACTTTTTTATCGATCCTTTGTTCGCTCGAAGCTCGACTACGGATGCGAGTTTTATGCATCCGCAGCCGAGCGTTTATTGCGGAAGGTGGATTCAATCCACCACACCGGCCTTCGCCTTGCGACCGGTGCCTTCCGCACTTCCCCCATTGAGAGCCTGTTGGTCGATGCTGGGAAGATGCCACTCGCTCTGCGACGCGTGCAGTGCATCACTCGCCTGTACGCGCGAGCCCGGCGCCTCCCTCAGTCGCCAACAGCTCTCACTGCATCCGCAGCTGATCTCGATGGTGCCTATGCCGCCGAGAGACGCCAGTCATACCCTAAGCCCTTTGGGTTTAGGGCCAGGAAACTTCTTCGAGAGGTAGATATAGCTCTCGGGCCGGTGGCGCCCCTGGTTCTGCCCAGGACGCCACCCTGGAGGGTACCACATTTGGCTATTTGTCGCCACGCCTCTGCTCCCAAAGCTTGTACTGCGCCGGGAGTATTGCGTTCGACCTTTTTGGAGCACACATCGTGTCACGCTGGAACCGTGCCAGTGTATACGGATGGCTCCAAGTCCCAAGAGGGGGTCGGCTTCCACGCCGTATCCCCTCTGTTTGAAGTCAGCGGGGCTCTACCAGGCGCTGCGTCTGTCTTCACGGCCGAGCTGGTGGCAATACACCACTCGGTACGGGAGATTACGCGACGTGCCCGGTTCGGAGACCGGATTGTGATCTATAGCGACTCACAAAGCGCCCTGAGTGCTCTCGGGGCATTGGAATGTCCGCATCCCCTGGTTCGCGAAATCCGTGACGCCACGGTTTTGGCGAGCCGGGCAGATGTCGAGATTATCTTCTGCTGGGTTCCTGGACATGTAGGTATTGCGGGGAATGAGCGCGCCGATGAGGGCGCCAAAGAGTCCGCGAGGACTCTGCGACCGGACCAGCGTTTCGCTCTTCCTCACACTGACTACATGGCAGGAATACGGGCAGCTCTTCGGACTGCTTGGCAAAGAAGATGGGAGACGGTCGAGGGGAACTTAAAGTTGCGTGCCATTGCGCCGCGACTGTTCCCATGGACCTATCCCCCAATGCTGCGGCGGCTTCAGGTTGCTTTCTGTCGTCTTCGAATCGGACACACTCGTGTGACGCATCGCTATCTGATGGAGCGCTCGCCTGCGCCCTATTGCAACGACTGCGTCGTCCCCCAGACTGTTCGGCACATTCTTGTCGAATGTCCCAGTCTGGGTGATCTTCGCGCACGATACCCGTCCCGGTACCGGGATGGGCGGGGTCGCTACCACCTGTCCCTTGTACTCGGGACGAGTGCGTGCACCATGACTAGTGGACTTATTGACTTTTGGGGGGAGGCTGGCCTTCTCCCTTTCATTTAACCCGGTTTGTTGTTGTTGTTGTTATTGTTTTTTGTTATTGCTTCTTTATTGTTATTGTTATTTCTTTTTATTGTTTCCTGTTTAATTATTAAAGTAGCCTAGAACTAGGCTGTTTGTTTACGGCGACTAATGCCTAAGTCGGCAGTCGCCAGATAGCCCCTTAATTAAAAAAACAAAACAAAAACTCCCAATGTTTATATCTGAATTTTTGCGAGATCGACGATTCCGCGTACGGGTGGGGGGAGCCCTCTCCGGCCCAAAGGAGCAGGAAGAGAATGTCCCGCAGGGAAGTGTCCTCAGTGTCACACTCTTTGCCCTGAGCATCAACGGCATCACCTTGGTGCTGCCGGAAGATGTTCTCGCTACGCTCTACGTGGACGACCTTTCGATCTCTTTTGGCGCGGCCCAGATGCCAACTCTGGAGCGTCGACTCCAACAGGCATTGAACTGCGTCTCTCGCTATGCCGAAGCGCACAGGTTTCGGTTTTCTTTGGCCAAGACTAAGGTGGTGCACTTCTGCCGCCATCCACGGCTTCACCCCGACCCAGATTTGTTTCTTAATGGGGTGCGCCTGGATGTGGTTGAGTCGCACCGTTTCCTTGGTCTTGTATTCGACCGACGCCTCACCTGGGAGGCTCATATTCGCAGCCTTAGGGTCTCTTGTACCCGCGCCATGGACATTCTCCGTTCCGTGACGTTCAGCGCTTGGGGCGCTGATAGGGCTACCGCCTTACTTTTTTATCGATCCTTTGTTCGCTCGAAGCTCGACTACGGATGCGAGTTTTATGCATCCGCAGCCAAGCGTTTATTGCGGAAGGTGGAATCGATCCACCACACCAACCTTCGCCTTGCGACCGGTGCCTTCCGCACTTCCCCCATTGAGAGCCTGTTGGTCGATGCTGGGGAGATGCCACTCGCTCTGCGCCGCGTGCAGTGCATCACTCGCCTGTACGCGCGAGCCCGGCGCCTCCCTCAGTCGCCAACAGCTCTCACTGCATCCGCAGCTGATCTCGATGGTGCCTATGCCGCCGAGAGACGCCAGTCATACCCTAAGCCCTTTGGGTTTAGGGCCAGGAAACTTCTTCGAGAGGTAGATATAGCTCTCGGGCCGGTGGCGCCCCTGGTTCTGCCCAGGACGCCACCCTGGAGGGTACCACATTTGGCTATTTGTCGCCACGCCTCTGCTCCCAAAGCTTGTACTGCGCCGGGAGTATTGCGTTCGACCTTTTTGGAGCACACATCGTGTCACGCTGGTACCGTGCCAGTGTATACGGATGGCTCCAAGTCCCAAGAGGGGGTCGGCTTCCACGCCGTATCCCCTCTGTTTGAAGTCAGCGGGGCTCTACCAGGCGCTGCGTCTGTCTTCACGGCCGAGCTGGTGGCAATACACCACTCGGTACGGGAGATTACGCGACGTGCCCGGTTCGGAGACCGGATTGTGATCTATAGCGACTCACAAAGCGCCCTGAGTGCTCTCGGGGCATTGGAATCTCCGCATCCCCTGGTTCGCGATATCCGTGACGCCACGGTTTTGGCGAGCCGGGCAGATGTCGAGATTATCTTCTGCTGGGTTCCTGGACATGTAGGAATTGCGGGGAATGAGCGCGCCGATGAGGGCGCCAAAGAGTCTGCGAGGACTCTGCGACCGGACCAGCGTTTCGCTCTTCCTCACACTGACTACATGGCAGGAATACGGGCAGCTCTTCGGACTGCTTGGCAAAGAAGATGGGAGACGGTCGAGGGGAACTTAAAGTTGCGTACCATTGCGCCGTGACTGTTCCCATGGACCTATCCCCCAATGCCGCGGTGGCTTCAGGTTGCTTTCTGTCGTCTTCGAATCGGACACATTCGTGTGACGCATCGCTCCTTGATGGAGCGCTCGCCTGCGCCCTAATGCAACGACTGTGTCGTCCCGCAGACTGTTCGGCACATTCTTGTCGAATGTCCCAGTCTGGGTGATCTTCGCGCACGATACCTGTCCCGGTACCGGGATGGGCGGGGTCGCTACCGCCTGTCCCTTGTACTCGGGACGAGTGCGTGCACCATGACTAGTGGACCTATCGACTTTTTGGGGGAGGCTGGCCTTCTCCCTTTCATTTAACCCAGTTTAATTGTTGTTGGTTTTTTTTTATTATTGTTTTTGTTATTGCTTTTTTATTGTTATTGTTATCTCTTTTTATTGTTCCCTGTTTAATTTTTAAAGTAGCCTAGAACTAGGCTGTTTGTTTAGGGCGACTAATGCCTAAGTCGGCAGTCGCCAGATAACCCCTAAATTAAAAAAAATTAAAAAAAAACCCTCTTCCCCCAGCGTGACCGTTTCCCGCAAGGCGAAACGGCCACGCGCCTCCACAGAGTCGTTAGACTCACAAGAGGCAACACCCCTGAAAATGGTCGCTAGGCCATCTTCAGGGGTTCCTAAAGCTGTCCCCCGAAAGGAGGACAGCAACAAAGGAGCTTCGGCTCCTTCGCCCACGCTCCGAGGTGGAGCGAGTGGCTCGGAGACGGTGGTTCCTCGAAAAGAGGGCCCCCCGCCTCCGAAGCCGCAGCGCCCGCCTAAGGTTTCGAGGCGGAGGGAGGAAAAGACTCGCATGGCGAGCCCAACCTCCCCCAATAAGTCCTCGAAGGCGACAGCGCCTCCAGCGCTTTGTCCGGCCAACAGCGCCCGGGGTTCTGCCCCCGGGAAGCGTACGGCCCTTCCCGTGAGGGTCTTCAATTCGAGGAGGGCCCCCGCGTCTCCTCCGAGATAGCCCTGGAGGGCATATTCCTTCAATGGAATTGCCGTGGACCCCGGGCCAACTGGGAGGAGCTGCGGAGGCTCGCCTCGTCCCGTTCCCCGCTAGCTATTTTTTTTTGCAAGAGACCATGCTAGGCGCGTGCCCCCTGCCTGCCCTCCCGGGGTATAAGGGTCTTGCGACCCCACCACCGCGGGACGGCCGGGCTGGGGGATGCGCGGTTTACACCCGGCATGATGTCTCCGTTCTTCCTTTCTCTTTAGATACCTCCTTTCAGGCAGTGGCTGTGCAGCTGCACCTGGATAGGAGGTATACTATCATTTCTGCGTACATTCCACCGTCAGCTGACTTCGACGCGGGGGACTTCTGCCGCGTCGTGTCACGGTTGCCGAGGTTCTATCTCTTGCTTGGAGATCTGAACGGCAGGCATCCTCTCTGGGGAGATTACTCCATAAATCATAGAGGACAAGTCCTTGCCGATCTGATCGAAGAGCTTGAGATGGGCGTTCTAAACGTGGATGAGTTTACGCATCACTGTCCGAGAACCGCTTCATTTTCTTGCCTTGACCTATCTTTGTGCTCTTCGGATGCACAGCCTGATTTTGATTGGGGGGTGGTCGATGATCTCCATGGTAGTGATCACTTTCCCATTGAAATATCATTTTCAGGGCAACTGCCGCCTAAGAGACCACCTCGGTGGTGCTTGGCGCGGGCGCGGTGGCCTGCATTTTAGGAAATGACTGAATTCTCTATCTCAGTCGAGGAGTTTAAGTCGGTAGATGAAGCCGTTGAGTTCTTCTCCGGCAACCTCATCGCCGTGGGCCTGACTACTATTCCTAGGACGTCTGGCTGTTTTGCACGCCGACCACTCCCATTGGTGGTCGGCCGAGTGTGAGACGGCCCTCAAACAGAAGCGTTATGCCTACATGCGCTATAAGCGCCGCCCGAACCATTTCGCTGTCGCTGAATTTCGTCGGGCTAGGGCTAGATTCCGGTATATTTCGAAGCACGCCCGCCGCTCTTCTTGGCGGGCATACGTGTCTTCACTTAACGGGAAGACCCCTTTAGCTGAGGTGTGGAACCGAGTCAAAAGGATTCGGGGCAAGTTCTCGCAGGACCCCCCTCCCGTTCTCCAGGAGAATGGGACCGCAATCTCGGACCCCGCGTCCGTGGCGGAATCATTAGCGACCGCTTTTTCCGCATTCTCTAGCCGTGATGCTGCTCCGCCAGCATTCAATGCACGTCGTGATGTCGCGGAAGGCCGCCGGCTGGACTTTACCTCCAGAGGCGGAGAACCCTTCAACGACAAGTTTACTGTGAGTGAGTTGCGTTCCGCTCTCGCTTCGTGCGCGGACACCGCCCATGGTCCGGACGATGTCCCGTACGCCATGCTTCGACACCTAGGTGAGCGAGGCATGGCCTTTCTGTTAGATTTGTTCAACAGGATATGGGTGGAAGGACTCCTCCCAGACTCCTGGCGAATCGCTACTGTGCTCGCCTTTCGCAAGCCGGGGAGAGATCACTCTACTCCGACCGGTTTCCGCCCAATATCTCTAACCTCTTGCGTGTGCAGGTTGATGGAGAAATTGGTAAATGTTAGATAACCCTATTTCCTGGACAGCGGAGGTCATCTGTCTTCTGCACAGTGCGGCTTCCGTAAGTTCCACTCCACGTCGGATGCTCTGCTCCGACTGGAAAATGCCGTCTGTGAGGCTTTCCTTCGTAGACAGCACTACGCCACGGTCTTTTTTGATCTGGAGAAGGCCTATGATACCGCATGGCGATACGGTATCATGGAGACTCTCCACACGATGGGGGCGAGGGGACGCCTCCCAATGTTTATATCTGAATTTTTGCGAGATCGTCGATTCCGCGTACGGGTGGGGGGAGCCCTCTCCGGCCCAAAGGAGCAGGAAGAGAATGTCCCGCAGGGAAGTGTCCTCAGTGTCACACTCTTTGCCCTGAGCATCAACGGCATCACCTCGGTGCTGCCGGAAGATGTTCTCGCTACGCTCTACGTGGACGACCTTTCGATCTCTTTTGGCGCGGCCCAGATGCCAACTCTGGAGCGTCGACTCCAACAGGCATTGAACCGCGTCTCTCGCTATCCTGAAGCGCACAGGTTTCGGTTTTCTTTGGCCAAGACTAAGGTGGTGCACTTCTGCCGCCATCCACGGCTTCACCCCGACCCAGATTTGTTTCTTAATGGGGTGCGCCTGGATGTGGTTGAGTCGCACCGTTTCCTTGGTCTTGTATTCGACCGACGCCTCACCTGGGATGCTCATATTCGCAGCCTTAGGGTCTCTTGTACTCGCGCCATGGACATTCTCCGTTCCGTGACGTTCAGCGCTTGGGGCGCCTATAGGGCTACTGCCTCACTTTTTTATCGATCCTTTGTTCGTTTGAAGCTCGACTACGGATGCGAGTTTTATGCATCCGCAGCCGAGCGTTTATTGCGGAAGGTGGACTCGAACCACCACGCCGGCCTTCGCCTTGCGACTGGTGCCTTTCGCCCTTCCCCCATTGAGAGCCTGCTGGTCGAGGCTGGGGATATGCCACTCGCTCTGCGCCACGTGCAGTGCATCACTCGCCTGTACGCGCGAGCCCGGCGCCTTTCCCAGTCGCCAACAGCTCTCACTGCATCCGCAGCTGATCTCGATGGTGCCTATGCCGCCGAGAGACGCCAGTCATACCCTAAGCCCTTTGGGTTTAGGGCGAGGAAACTCCTTCGAGAGGTAGATATAGTTCTCAGGCCAGTGGTGCCCCTGGTTCTGCCCAGGACGCCACCCTGGAGGGTACGACATTTGGCTATTTGTCGCCACGCCTCTGCTCCCAAAGCTTGTACTGCGCCGGGAGTATTGCGTTCGACCTTTTTGGAACACACATCGTGTCACGCTGGTACCGTGCCAGTGTATACGGATGGCTCCAAGTCCCAAGAGGGGGTCGGCTTTCACGCCGTATCCCCTCTGTTTGAAGTCAGCGGGGCTCTGCCAGGCGCTGCGTCTAAATTGAATCTCCAAAGGGATCTGAATAACGAATAATTATATGTGGAAGACTTCATTCTCGACGATGCTTTGTTATCTGCCACAGGAACGAGCCAGCTGTTGAATCGCGCAGTAACCTTTCTCGCATTTATCCTTAAGAAATTCTCAGAGTACTTAAACTGTTTTTGTATTCCTCGTTTTAGACTTCTCTCCGAGTGTCGTCCTTTAGCAGGCTATTTCATAGCAGTGACGGGAGTGTAAAGTTCTGCGATGGCGCTCAACTTTATGTTCCTGTCGGCCCTCTCCCATCTTCTTTTGTCATGCAACTTGAAGGATTGACATTATAAGTACCAGGTAGTCAGGATTGGGCGCGGTCGCCTAGTCCCTGCAAACTTTAACGTGTTCATTTCCAGGGTGGAAGGGTCCTGGCCGTTTGGGTTGCGATTGATAGGAAGTTCTGTTTCGTCCCCATAACCCTTTTCCTGTCTGCAATGGGTTGACCGCCGTTCTCGTGCATATAGTGGCCCCTGCTTTGATAGGCGGCGTGACCATCAGGCAAGGCTATTTTATAAACTCTAGTTTCCTTTAGGGCAAGAGGAAAAGAGTAGTAGATTGGTCATTTCCAAGTGGATAGGACACGACCACCTCACCTGGAATGCAATCCTGTAATGTGACCACCATCTCTTCGATGTATTCCACGTGAGGTTAAGTTGTAAGGTGGGGCGAGAAAATTCCCAAAGCATGAAATAACTTCCCTCCACTCTAACCTGGTCCCTAAGGACACTGTCAGGGAATTAGTGGCCAGATTTAATTGTGGTAACGTGAGTGGCGCTTTACAGCACAGGATGCCGGATCAAAGATTTTTTCCTTAATCTCCAAAGCAGTAGGAGGGGACAGAGGTCCTTACATGTCCAGGAACTCAGCAGAAGGCAATCTTGACATCTCTCTGACTCGATGATACAGTGAACTAGGATGTGCGGAGGCACTAGTAGCACTCTGAGTAGCTATAAATCATTATCTGGTCGCTGAATCGGCAACGACGCGTAATCACCTGTTCCAAGCTGGGTATAGTTACTAGGTCAGCCGTGAAGACAGACGCAGCGTCCCATAAAACACCGTCGGCTTCAAACAGAGAGGAGACGGCGTGTAATCCGACCCCCTTCTCAGACTTGTAGCCCTCCGTATACACTGGCACGGCGTGTGCTCCAAGAATTTAGAAGCAGTACTTCGGGCGCTTTAGTAGCTTTTGGAGCACAGAGTGGCGACAAGTGCTCAAATGTATCCTCCATAGTGGCAACCAGATGCGCAAGCGGCCCAAGAACTACATCGGGCGCTCGAGGTTGGCTTGGACAAAATCCGAAATGCTTAGGGTATGGTTAGCGTTTCGCGACACTACCCAAATTTCGAAGCTTGGCGTACGGAGTATCGTCAGGACTATGGTTGGTATTCGTGCAAGGAGCGTAATCAGGTCGTTGAAAGGTTCCCTGCCTCTATATGCAGAGTTTAGTCTGGGGCTTTCAGCGAGCTCTCGACGTGCTATAAAGGGTGACAGAGCAGCATCCCGCTAAATAATGTGGAGAAAGTGGCTGTGAAGGACTTCCCATCACGGAGGCGTTGTCCGAAATTGCGGTCCTGTCCACATGCATGAAGGTAGAGAGTTCCTGCGAGATCTTGTCCCGAATTCTTTGACCTCTGTGAGAGGGGACTTCCCATTAAGTGAAGACTTAACGAGAACTTAGCCCTCGCAAAATTCTTCAGGCAACGCTCGTATCTTATATAGGCATATTGTTTCTCTAAAGGCCATCTAACACTCGACTAGCCAGCAAGGAAGAGGATGACGGTCGTGCGCCCAGATAGCGCAGGGAGGGAGTTAGACATGAAAATGAAGCGGTTCTGGGACAGTAGTTCGTGAATTCATTCCCATTTTTGACGCCAATCTCCAGCTCGAATTTATCGTGGAGAGAAACGGCCTCGGCAACTCTGCCACTACGCGGCGGAAGTCCTTCGCCGCGTGTCAATAAATAAATATATTCTATGAATAATAGCGAATTTATTAATTTCCTTATTTTTTAGTGGCGTGCGACTCTACATCTCACTATGTCTGACTATCGGTCTCCGTTTTCCCTTTTTTTTAATAATGTAACTATTCAGCCGATTCTAATGAAATTTGAAACCCTTAT
The DNA here is from genome assembly GCA_963969495.1 of Ceratothoa steindachneri. Lineage (NCBI taxonomy): Eukaryota > Metazoa > Arthropoda > Malacostraca > Isopoda > Cymothoidae > Ceratothoa > Ceratothoa steindachneri. The sequence goes on from OZ018329.1 coordinate 40,556,549, forward strand.
GTTGTTTTACATTCTCTTTCGAATGCTATAATTGCCAAAGTCCTCCCAAGTTAGCCCAGGAATTATATTGTTTTGGCAATAACATCATAACTATTCTGCCGATTTTAAAGAAATTCAAAACCATTATGTTGTTTTACATTCTTTTTCAAATAATATAATTGCCAAAGTCCTATCAAGATTATCCTGGCAATTATTTTGTTTTGGCAATAACCATAACTTTTCGACCGATAGGCTGCCCGACTAGACTAGGCTATAATATGCTATATGTACTCTGTTAGGCTATGATAACTAGGCTAGGATAGAATATACTAGGATAGGCTCCACTGAACTAGGCCATAATAGACTAGGGTAAGCTAAGCTAGGCTAGACTAAATTTTAATATGCAATTGTAAGCTGCGCTAAGCTAGGCTAGGTTATATGTGCTAGGCAGGCCAGGCTATACTTTGATAACTTAGGCTCGGCTAGGCTAGAATACACTGTGATAGGCTCAGGTATACTATACTAAGCTAGTTTATTCTAATATATACTATGCTAGTATATATATGTAAGTCTATACTAAACTAGGGTACTATAGGGTATACTATGCTATTCTATGCTATGATATACTAGGCTGGGCTATACAAGGCTACGCTAGACTAGATTTTAGTGTACCATGCTAAGCTAGCATAGGCTAGGCTAAGCTAGACTATGGTTGGGTGTGCTATGTCAAGATATACCATGCTAAAATAGGATAGGATATACTATGCTAATCTAAGCTATGCTAGACTAGTTTATACTATACTAGGTTAGGTTATACTAAACTAGATTAGGGTAAGGTAGGCTATACTATGCTTTGCAAGGTTAGGCTAGCCTAGGCTAGCCAAACTATACTACGTTAGGCTATGCTATACTATGGTAAGCTTTACTATCCTATATATGCTAGGCTGTACAAGGTTATGTTAAGCTAGGCTTTACTATGGTCTCTAGGCTAATATAGGCCATACTATCTATACATTCTCTGCTAGGCTAGGCTAGATTAGTGTAGGCTAAGTCATACTATGCCAGGCTAAGCTATACTATGCTAGCTACGCTAGAGTATGGAATGGTAAGTTCTATTATTATAGGGAATCATCTGCTAGACTTGGTCATACTAAGCTAGGTTAGACTAGGCTATCCGATGCTATGACATAATCTACTATGTTATACTATGCTAATAGGTGGGCGTTATCGCGTTAAATTGTCGCGATAACGATATCAGGTTATCGGTTCATCGCCAATACTTTTGGTTCTAAACTAGCGTTAATCGATAATTTCAGTTTTGGGTTCCAGTTTAGCACAGGGGCGAGCCACGCGTGCCTTGGAGGCAGAAATAGGTAGGTGCGAGCTGGGGACCGAACGCAGTGTGGCCAAATGTGATTCTTCCTTTAATGCTAGATTGTAGGAGAAAAAATGCTAAAATATGCTAAAAAATATTTGTTTATACCAAAAAAAATGCTGAAAACGTATTTTACTCACCAATTGCTTTTTTTAATTAAACTTCCAAGAAAATGTCATCATAATTTGGGAAAGCAGACAGCACATCTTCTTCTGGAGCTTTACTGGAGTCATAAGACTCCATTGTCCCAATTTTGTTGATGACAACTTTTGGCAATTCAAAGTTTTTGCAGCATTTGTTGTGTCTCTTTAAGCCATATTTTACTGCAAGAATAGCTGAAAACATTGGCAGCTGCATTTTGTTTCGCAGTTTATTTTTCACGATATTCATGCTGCTGAATAACCGCTCTACTTCAGCGTTAGAATTTGGCAAGATTAACAGACTTATAGCAAATTCTGAAACTTCCTTAAATGGGTTTCCCCAAGAAGCATCTCTATAGGCAGATACTTCAGACCAAACCCCCTCAGTAGTTTCAATATTAGTCCATTTAACCAAATGGATGCTATTGTATTCAATAAGATGATGTTCTTCAAGATATTTATGTTTTCTGGCATACGATTATGTAGCTCTTTGTATAGGCAAAGCAAAAAAAATCGTGCTCTTTTGCGGATGTCAGTTTGTTGAGAAACTTGAATTTTCTTGCTAATCATCAATTCTGTCAGCCTTTTTTCAAACCTATATCCCAGCTGTGGATTCGGTTCAAGAAATTCTTCAATATTGGCATTAGGATCTAGAGGGTCAATCCTGCTTGTTGGTAATACTAACATGTTAGCAATAGATTTGATTAGATTCGATAGGTCAGAAAGCAATTGTGTTTTATCAACAGTATTTGATTCAAAAAGTTTGTTAACTTCTTGAACATGTTTTAAAATTGGATGCAGAAATACAATGAAAAGCTCATTCTGACGGTCACAATAGATATCGTTTAGTAGCTGGGCAGTGTAACATCTTTCGTTAACACTTGCTATTTGAAAATGAGTCTGTAATTCAATCCACTGGTTTAAGATTCTGCTGATTGCTGGTTCAATCGACAACCACCTGGTTGTACAAGAATTTAAGATCTTCAATGGTTCCTTATCATTAATGGTCAGGAAAAGCTGTTTTTAAAAAAATTGTCTCACTGAACTCTGAAAACCATTTATAAGTTTCACTTATTAAAAATTCTAAGTTTCTTTGCATAGCTGCAGCACAAGCACGGGACACTGATAATTGTAGTGAGTGGCACACACATCTAAACAAAAGCAATCCAGGAATTTCAACTTCTTAATAACATCATTATTTATCCTTACCATTACGCTGGCATTGTCAGTACCAATGGCCAAAAGATTTTTCATGTTCAATTTATTTTCAGCTAATTCATTCTTTATTGCATTTACAATGGCATCTCCATCACATTTTTCTAAAAGAACCAAATTAAGATATGTATACACTACTTTCTTATGATTGTTACTACAATAAATTACAATGATACCTAATAACTTATTAATAGTGATGTCATTTGATTCATCCAGTAATAGGCTGAATTTTCCTTGCCCTAGATCAGAAAGCAGATCTTCATTGAAATAAGGAGCTATGACATTCTTCACAATATTTCTACACTTAGTGCGATGCATCTTAACTTTATTCGCCGTTTCACTATCCGATATACTATTTTTGCACAAGTCTACCAAATGATCACAGGAATTGAACGCTGAATGACAGCAAGTATACATTGCTAAATTGGCCTCAAGTGTACATGTTTTATCATCTTTCTTCACAATGTAACTTGTAAGAGAAGCACTATGAAATGGAGTAGAAAGTTTGTGTTTCTTTGTTTCACAATGGCTTGTTAAAAGAGAATACTTAGCTAAAATGTCACATCTACAAAACTTGCAATGAGCTTTAGATGAATCAGTGGGCACTTCACAAAGCCACTTTGTAAAAGCAGGAACTTTTAACCATTCCTTTCGGAATTTTTGACAATACGTTGCTTTAGTTTTACTCATTATTAAAGGAAGGGTGCACTTGGCAATTTAAAAACTTGAACAGCGAATTTTAAGTATAAAGTACAGTAGTTTGGTTTGGCAGGGATTGCATCACTTTACAGTTAACACTATGACTTGACTTGACTTGATGTAGAAAGAGATGAAAGGTGTAGTAGATGATGATAGTGCTGAAAAAGATTGTAGTTTTGCCCTGGAGCAGAGGGCATCACAGGCATTCTACTCTTTTTCGGTTTTCATGGATTCCTCCATTTGGTTGGAACAGCGTCAGCTGACCTTCCTGTAGCGTTAAGCTACTTTTCATTTTTCCTTTTTAATTTGTCTTACTTTTTATATAAAATCTGTATAAATAATTCTTCTCTGTATATACTTTTTCCTCCGTCAATTTGAAGAGGGCATTCAAGCCTTTCAATTATAGTTTTGCTAACTCGTAGCCTATGTATTCTTTATTTAACTTGCTTTGTTTGGTGATTTTTATTCATCGCCAATGGGGGAATAACTCCCCATTTATTCTTCTTGCTTTGCTTTTTCTATTTATTTATTGTTTGGGCACTACGCCTCTTTTGTTTGTCATTGTTCGGTTTTCTTTTTCTTTAAACTTGTTGTGTGGGCACTACGCCTCTTTTGTTAATTTTGTTGTTGTTTATTTTAGTCTTGTGATATTTGTGGGCACTACGCCTCTTTTGTTTAATTTTGGATTCATTTTTATTTGGGTTCTTTCTTATTTGGGGGGGGGGGGCACTTCGCCTCTTTTAATCAATTTAGGTTTTCAGAGTTTAGTTTGTTGGGTACTTCGCCTCTTTTTCTTTGTGAGGACTGGTTTTTAGCGTCCTGAACGAAAGATTTGCTTGCTATCTGAACAGGGCTACTTGGTTTTCACGGGAGCACGTTCTTCCACTGGGGAATAGTGCTCTCCTCGTAGCCCGTCCAATAGCATGCTGCGGTATCTCGAGGCCCGCATCTATTTGCGGGAGAATCTCGTTTTCTACCCTTTCCCAGGTCTTTCTCCCTAGCCTTTGAAGGACTATATTCAGTGGCTCAAGTCCTGCTCTTGCGTGCAGTTCCGTCTGCCGAATATAGTCCAGCCTCCTCGCGCCGGTTATAAGCAGGGTAGCCTTGTTCTGAACTCTCTGCATGTGTTTGAGAGAGGTAGAACTGGCCGCCTGCATAACCACCGTGGGGTACACCAGCACTGGACGAACCAGAAGGTTGTAAAGTTTGCTGATGTTTTTTAAGCTGAGATCTTGTGACACTATCGTCTGAGACTGTCAGACAGCGTGTAGATAAAATAAAGGAATGAGCCTATTCTAAATGAGTTGTTGTTTTTCGAGTGTGGATACTTTATATATTGCATTATCTTATATTTCATAATGAAACATAATGTAATTTTCATTCCTCCCTATTATGATTACAAGGTAAACTTAATTGAAGTACAATAAAATGCTAAAAAATGCCAGATTTCTATTTTTTCATGCTGTTTTTCCTGCTAGATGCCAGATTATTTTTTTGGCTGCTAGATCAGTCAAAAAAATGCCAGATCTGGCATTAAAAATGCTAAATTGGCGACCCTGACCGAACGTATACTGAACGGAGTGCGGGGCGGCCGGTCTTGACTTCTCAAAACGTTTGCTCAGCTTCAGTCTCTCACCAGCTATCGGACGAGAGGTCACGAGATGTTGCTCCTGCACGCTACCGGTTTTACGCGTTCTTTGATGATTTTTTCCCTATGTTCCCGTGCTTCTTCCGTTCTAATTTTTTGTTCACGTGTATATGAATGCATGTACTATTCGGTGCTATTATTTAATATCCGTTTATTAACGTTTTGAAAACTTACGAAGTTACGCCACTATTCTAAATTGATCCTATTTTTATTATAATTTAGTAGTGCAGTGCTTTGCTATTTTATAGTATTGAATTAGTGATGGCATCGCAAGAGACTGTGCCCGCAGTATGGGAATTTGGGATTTATCGGTTATCACCTTATCGAGCGATAATTTTTTCGCCAGTAATCGATTATCGCCGATAAGGTTATCGTTATCGATTTATCGGTTATCGTGATACATTTTTTCTTTATCGCGCCCACCACTGACTATGCTAGGCTAGGCAGGATTTACTATGTTAGGGAATCTAGGCTAGTCTATACTATACTTTGTGTTAGCCTACTATGATAGGTTATCCTACGGTAAGCTAGGTTTTGCCAGGCTACTATTCGAGGCTATATTAGGCTATGCTATAAAATGTTATACTATTCTAGACAATACTAGGTTATGCTATGCCTGGCTATATTATGCTAGGAAATACTATACTTTACTATACTATGTTTTGTATGCCATACTATGTTATGCTATAATATACTATGCCATGTTATACTATATGATGCTATAATATACTATGCCATGTTATACTATGTTATGCTATAATATACTATGCCATGTTATACTATGCTATACTATTCTAGACTATGCAATTAGGGTGTGACCATTTTTTCGCCTTTCCAATCCCATAAATGAGGTGACAAAAAGTTAAGGCCAGCCATTTTAATTAAAAACAAATTAATATAATTTAGTTCTGCTTTTTAATAAGCTTTTAGAAAGTTGTGACTTTTTAGTCGCAGGCGACTTTACATCTCACTATCTCGGTCGGTCCACGTTTTGCTCTTTTTGTAAATAACATTGTAACAATTCAGCCAATTGTAACGAAATTTGAAACGCTTATGTTGTTTTACATTCTCTTTCGAATGATATAATTTCCAAAGTCCTCCCAATGTTAGACAGGGAATTATTTTCTTTTGGCAATAACATCATAACTATTCCGACCATTCTAACGAAATTTGAAACCCTTCGTGTTGTTTTACATTCTCTTTCGACTGATATAATTGCTAAGGTCCTCTTAAGGTTAGCGCTGGAATTGTGTTTTGGGGATCAATAACATCATTACTATTCAGCTGATTCTAACAAAATTTGAAACCATTATATTGTTTTACATTCCCTTTCAAATAATATAATTTCCAAAGTCACCTAAGGTTAGCCAGGGAATTATTATTTTTTTTTTTGGGGGGGGGGATAACATCATAACTATTCCACCGATTCTATTGAAATTTGAAACCCTTAAGGTGTTTACATTCTCTTTCGAATGAAAGAATCGTCAAGGTCCTCCTAAGGTTACTCTGGGAATTATTGAAAGTTTTCAAAGTGGTAAGGACATAAATCAGAATAAGTGAGGGCACGCGACTTTTTGGTCAGCAGACCTTGTTTTCTGATCACTCTTCTTCGTTAGTTTACCAGGCGTGATTCAGATAACCTAGTTACTGCGTCATCAGATTCCCTTTCTACAAGCATAAAGAAGGGGTTTGCTATTCTTCTTGTTGCGGTGTGCCTATGATCCATATGAGTTTGATGTACCTATAAAAGAGATTTAAATAAAAAAAAAATCCTTGTTGCTGGATTTGTTCAGTTCATCCGTATCCTGCTCCTCATATTGAAGTGCAATCGTTATTCTTAATTTCGCTGCTTTCAATTTGAGCAGCCGCGTTTAGTGATCTCAATTTGTTTATTTGAGTGCTTCGAGTTCATCTTGCCCTTAATTTTCTCCAACGATTTTTGAGATCGGTTAACTTTGAATATTTCATTGCTAAATGTGTCGTCATCTGTTCATTGCGGGTAGCAACATCCTAAAGGTAAAGTAACGGAATTTTCCATCACGCCTTCGACTTAAAATATTAATGGTGTATAAGAGTAAACAATCGCGTTCCAATCTTGGAGCTTAGTTATTAAATTCGTTCCACGTGCTTAATATAGTAGCTTTTCTAGCATTTACTACATTAGGTTTATGATTCTGTCCTTATTGGTGTTTTAGATTAAATCTTGACGACTATAGTTTTCGGCAGTGTTTCTTTCACCTCACTTCCCCACTTTCATATTTACTTTTACTATTCTGCTAGTGTTTCTTTCCTGAGGCTCAGTAACCACATTTGAATGGTACATCTGGACAATATTTAAGAGTCTGGAGTGGTAAGAAGGCAAGGCAAAGCCATCCAATTCACCGGATTTATTTTTTTTTAGGAGCCCCTCTGGCGAGTGCCTACTTGGACATAAGTCGCCGAACTCACCAGGACAGCCTAGTACTAGCCTACTTTAAAATAATAAAAAAACAACATCCAAAAAACAGAACAACAACAATAAAAAAGGAAAAAGGCAACCAGCAGTAAACACGCTCCAGCGTCGGAGGAGGCCGCCTCACCCCGACGCAGGGACGTGCGACCTACAGAGAAAACAACAAAAAACAAAAACCCAACCTAGTTAAATAATCGGGAGAAGGCCGACATCCTCCAAAAAGTACTGTCTATAAGTCAATATGAACGAACCGGTCCCGAGTACAAGAGATAAGAAGTAGCGACCCCGCTCGTCCCGGTATCAGGACAGGTAACGTGTGCGAAGATCGTCCAGACTGGGACATTCAAGAAAAATGTGCTGAACAGCCTGAGGGACAAAGCAGTCTTCACAGTAGGGCGCAGGCGAGCGCTCCATCAAATGGCGGTGCGTCCAAATTTGGAGACGACAGAAAGCAACCTGAAGCATTCGCGGCATTGGGGAGGGGGGGGGGGAGGTCCATGAGAACAGTCGCGGCGCAATGGCACGCAACTTTAAGGTCCTTTCGACCGTCTCCCATATTCTTTGACAAACATGCCGGGGAACTGCCCGTATTTCTGCCATGTAGTCGGTGTGAGGAAGAGCGAAACGCTGGACCGATCGCCGTGTCCTCGCGAACTCTTTGGCGCCCTCATTCCCAGCAATTCCTAAATGTCTAGGAACCCAGCTGAAGATAATCTCGACATCCGCCCGGCTCGCCAAAACCGTGGCGTCACAGATATCGCAAACCAGGGAATGCGGAGATTCCAATGCTCCGAGAGCACCCAGGGCGCTTTGTGAGTCGCTATAGATCACAATCCGGTCTCCGAACCAGGCAGGTCGCGTAACCTCTCGTACCGAGTGGTGTATTGCCATCAGCTCGGCCGTGACGACAGACGCAGTGCCTGGCAGAGCCCCGATAACTTCAAACAGAGGGGATACGGCGTGGAAGCTGACCCCCTATTGGGAGTTGGATCATCCGTATACACTGCCACAGCTCCAGCGTGACACGAGGTGTGCTCCAAAAAGGTCGAACGCGATACTCCCGGTGCTGTACAAGCTTTGGGAGCATAGCCGTGCGACAAATAGCCAAATGTGGTACCCTCCATTGTAGCATTCTAGGCAGAACGAGGAGCGCCACCGGCCCGAGAGCTATACCTAGATCTTGAAGGAGTTTCCTGGCCCTAAACCCAAAAGGCTAAGGATATGACTGGCGTCTCTCGACGGCATAGGCACCGACGAAATCAACTGCGGATGCAGTGAGAGCTGTTGGCGACTGAGTGAGGCGCTGGGCTCGCGCGTACAGGCGCATAATGCACTGTTCACGAGGTAGAGCGAGTGGCATCTCCTCAGCATTGACTAGTAGGCTCTCAATGGGGAAAGTGCGGAAGGCACTGGTCGCCCGGCGAAGGCCGGTGTGGTGGATCGAGTCCACCTTCCGCAATAAACGCTCAGCTGCGGATGTATAAAACTCGCATCCGTAGTCGAGCTTCGAACGAAAAATGGATCGATAAAAAAGTAAGGCTGAACGTCACGGAACGAAGAATATCCATAGGGCGGGTACAATAGACCAGAAGGCTGCGAACATGAGCCTCCCAGATGATGCGTTGGTCAAATACAAGACCAAGGAAACAGGACGATTCAACTAGTTGCAGGCGTTGCCCATTAAGAAATAAGTCTGTGTGCGGGTAGAGCAGTGGATGGCAGGAGAATTGTATCACCTTAGTCTTGGCCAAAGAAAACCGAAACCTGTGCTCTTCGGCATAGCGAGAGAGGCGGTTCAATGTCTGTTAGAGTCGACGCTCCAGAGTTGGCATCTGGGCCGCGCCAAAAGAGATCGAAAGGTCATCTACGTAGAGCGTAGCGAGAACATCTTCCGGCAGCACCGAGGTGATGCCGTTGATGCTCAGGGCAAAGAGTGTGACACTGAGGACACTTCGCCGCGGGACACCCTCTTACTGGTCCTTTGGGCCGGAGAGGGCTCCCCCCACCCGTACGTGGAATCGACGATCTCGCAAAAATTCAGATATAAAAATTGGAAGGCGTCCCCTCGCCCCCATCGTGTGGAGAGAGTCCATGATACCGTATCGTCATGCGGTATCACAGGTCTTCTCCAGATCGAAAAACACAGTGGCGCAATGCTGTCTACGAAGGAAGGCCTCGCAGACGGCATTTTCCAGTTGGATCAAAGCATCCGACGTGGAGTGAGACTTGCGGAAGCCGCACTGTACAGAAGACAGATGGCCTCCGCTCTCCAGAAAAAGGCTAATCTAACATTTACCAATTTCTCCATCAACTTTCACACGCAAGAGCTTAGAGAGATTGTGCGGAAACCGGTCGGAGTAGAGTGATATCTCCCCGATTTGCGAGAGGCGAGCACAGTAGCGATTCGCCAGGAATCCGGGGGAGACCCTCCACTCAGATCCTGTTGAAGAAATCTAACAGAAAGGCCATGCCTCGCTCATCCAGGTGTCGAAACATGGCGCACGGGACATCGTTTGGACCATGGACGGTGTCTGCACACGAAGCGAGAGCGGAACGCAACTCACCCAGAGTAAACATGTTTGAAGGGTTCTCCGCCTCTGGAGCTAAAGTCTAGTCGGCGGCCTTCCACGACATGACGACGTGCATTGAATCCTGGCGGTGCAGTATCCTGGTATAGACAATGTGGAGAAAGCGGTCGCGAAGGATTTCGACACGGAAGCGGGGTCCGAGATTGCGGTCCCATTCTCCTGAAGAACGGGAGGGCGGTCCTGCGAGAACTTGCCCTGAATCCTTTTGGCTCGCTTCCACAGCTCTGCTAGAAGAGTCTTCCCGTTAAGTGAAGACGCGTATGTCTGCCAAGAAGAGCAGCGGGCGTGCTTCAAAGTATACCGGAACCTAACCCTAGCCTATCGAAATTCATCGACAGTGAAATCGTTCGGGCGGCGCTTATAGCGCATGTAGGCATAACGCTTCTGTTTGAGGGCCGTCTCACACTCGGTAGACCACCACGAGAGTGGTCTGCGTGCAAAAACACCTAGACCTTCTAGGAATATTAGTTAGGCCCACGGCGATGAGGTTGCCGGAGAAGAACTCAACGGCCTCATCTACCGACCTAAACTCCTCGACTGAGATAGAGAATTCAGTCATTTCCTGAAATGCAGTCCACCGCGCTCGCGCCAAGAACCACACGGTGGGCTCTCGGGCAGCAATTGCCCTGAAAATGATAATTGAATATGAAAGTGATCACTACCATGGAGGTCATCGACCACCCTACAATCAAAATCAGGCTGTGCTTCCGGAGACCACAAAGATAGATCAAGGCAGGAAAATGAAGCGGTTCTCGGGCAGTGATGCGTACACTCAGCCACATTTAGGATACTCATCTCAAGCTCATCGATCAGGTCAGCAAAGGCTTTACCCTGGGGATTAATAGAGTAGTCTCCCCAGAGGGGGGTGTCTACCGTTTAGATCTCCGAGCTAGTTAAAGGGCCTCGGCAACCGTACCATGACGCGGCGGAAATAACAGTATACGTGGAAATAACAGTATACCTCCTATCAAGGTGCAGTTGCACAGTGTAGATATAGGGGAATAGGAAATGGGGTAAAGAGATAAATAATAGCGTAGGCGAATTGCGAACACCTTCCTGCTTCGCTGGACAACTGTTAGCCAGGGCGAATCCACTCCGCCATCCTGAGTCTCAAAAAAAGCTCATTCAACCAAAGCTTTTAAGCCGCTCGCCTGCACTTCTCGTACGCTATAACAGCTACTGCATGAAAGGAGGTATCTAAATCGAAGAGAAGAACGGAGACATCATGTCGGGTGTATATCGCACATCCTCCCGCCCGGCCCCCATATCGTGCTGGTGGGATCGCAAAACTCTTATACCAAGGAAAGGTAAGCAGAATCATCCGCCTAGCATGGTCTGCAAAAAGATAGCTAACGGGGAACAAGAGACGAGCCTCCGCAGCTTCCCCCAGTTGGCCCGGAATCCGCGCCAATTCCATATGAGGGCAATACGCACTCTAGCCCTAGCTCGGAGGATATGCGGGCCCTCTTCAAAGAGAAGACCCTCACGGGAATGTCCATACGCTTTCCGGAGGCAGAACTCCGGGCGCTGTTGCCTTCGATGGCTTATTGGGGGAGGTTGGGCTCGCCAAGCGAGTCTTTTCCTCCCTCCGCCTCGAAATCTTAGCCGAGCAGGGTGGCTTCGGAGGCAGGGGGCCTTCTTTTCGAGGATCCACTGTCCCCGAGCACTCAGCCCGCCACTGGGCGTGGGCGAAGGAGCGGAAGCTCCTTGGTGCTATCCTCCTTTCGCGGACGGGGGGGGGGGGAGGGACAGCTTTAGCAACCCCGGAAGATGGTCTGGCGATCAAATTCAGGGGTGTTGCCTCCTGTGAGTCTAACGACTTGGTGGAGGCGCGTGCCCGTTTCGCCTTACGGGAAATGGTCACACTAGGGAAAGGAAGCCCTGGTTTTAGCTGGAGCTGGGTGTGGACCCTTTGTGCTGCCAGCTTTACCCGCAGAAGGATTCCAAATGGGCGAGGAAACGACCGTACTCGTAGTCCTGGAGGGACCAGGAGCAGAGGATGTATTTTTTAACATTTAGTCATAGGATGTCCCGGGCACTCCGTGCGCGCCAGGACCAAATCCTTAACCTCACGAAATGAGAAACGATCCTGAGCCTGAGCTGCCAAGATTTCATTCTCAAGGAGATACGCACCACATTGGTTCGAAGAAGCCAGGTGCGGCTCTCCGCAATTGACACACTTGGCCACACACGATTTGGACTTATCGTGTGCGACCTTGGAGCAATTTACACATACTTCGGGTGACCCCGACTTTGCACGTCGACAGGAGCGATTAGTATGGCCGAAGCGGCGACAGTAATAGCACCGCCGCGGCAGTGGCACGAATGCCTTCACGCGGTAGCAGTACCAACCGGCACGCACCGACTCAGGAAGCTTGTGTCAGTCGAACGTGGCGAAGAGTGTAGCGCTGGGTCTCAATGCGCCTCCCTGTTTTCTCATCATACGCTCGACCTTGACGGCCCAATGGTCGGCAGATCTAAGGTGATGTCCTCTATGTAGTATTCCACCAGTTCCATCGCATAAGCTACTCTTTTCACGTAGTTTATTGTAGAGTGCAGCGTTACACTCACAGGCGTGCCAACTAATCATGGCCGCCTCAGAGGGCTTCGACGCATTTGCCAAAAGGCTCCCGTCCGAGAAACGGGCCACCTTCAGTTCTCTACCAATCGCACTAACTAAAGCTCTCCTCTGATGGATCATGTTGCCCTTAGCCAACATGGTGCCATCAGTAGAGCAAATAATCAGGAAGCGTTTGAAGCCAGCGGGCTCGAAACCCCCGGGTATTCTCTAAATGAGGGGCTCCCAACGTAATCGAGGCTCCGCTCTGGGCATTTGTTGTACTTTTGGTCTTCGTCAGTGACTCCGCACCCGGGCGTGCCGATCTTGGCTTAGTCGCTTACCGGAGTAGCAGACCTATCCGTCCCCGCAGCCCCGCGGATGGAGAGGAGCCCAGTCTTTTTTGGGGGGGTGTCTTTTTAGGAGAGGAGGGCGGGGAATGAACCCGCTTGTCCCCTACGCCGGCAGTAGCTCCCAGGCCAGATGGACCGGCCTCAGTAAGGTCCTTCTCCGAGATGGAGGAGGCCCTGGCGGTCGCAGGAGCACCGGTCGGGGAAGGAGATCCCTCCCCTACTTGTACTGCCCTTGGAGCCTGGATTCGCCACCATGGAAGGCCCTAACCCATTTTACCCGAGCAAAGCTGACAGGGTTTTGATCTTCCATTCCTAAATTCCGGCGGTAAAGTGAAACCCCAATTAGCTCATTTCTACTAATATCTGTTTCTATTAAATTAGGGCATTTTCCCGTTTGACCCGTTTATTTAGGACCAGTGGTTCCGGTATTTAAAGTAAAAGAGAGACGGATAAATCTTGTTGGGTGTAAATCGAGCATCCTCCTGCCCGGGCAAAATCCCGTAATAATAAGGTTGTAAAACCCTTATACACGGGAAGGGTGAACAAGAGCGTCCGCAGGTTTACCCAGTTATCTCGGCGTCCACGGTAATTCCATTTAAGGTAAATACCATCCCGGCTTGGGTCAAAGATGACGCAGGGTCCTCTTCAAAGTAATGGCCCTCAAGAGGATGGCCATAACTTTCTTGGAAACGGAACTCTGGGGGGTTTTGGTCTTAGATGTCGATGTTGCCTTCGAGGGATTACTGAAGGTGTCTTGTCTCATCACACGAGCCTGGCTCTCCTTCAGCTATATAAAGGGATGTTAACACGGCTACACCATACACCAGCGGTTTTCAATCGAGGTGCCGCGGGAGCGACACCCTCCCCGTATTTTTAAAATGCCTGAATTGCAAAAAACAATGTATTTCAAGCATTTATAAAAAAATCTACCGACACTTGAAAGTATTTTGAAACTAGCTTTTCTGCGTTGTACAGCATGAAAACAACGAAATGAGAAAGCTTGCAGACAGTGAATGAAGAAATGAGAGTTGCCTTGTCAACTCTACGTCCCAATATTAAAGAATTATGTGATACTCATCAAACTCAAATTTTCCATTAAACTTTTAAAGGCAAGATTTATTTATTTTCAAATTATATTGTCTTATTTCGATTAAATTAATTAAATGTCAATCGTGCTTAATTTTGAAGTGCTTTTCATGTAATTAAGTATTTATTCAGTTTAAGGTAAGGAACGAGTTGAGAAGCTGCCCAATCCAAGTGGATTCTAAGTGCCGGCGGAAATAAAAAGAAGCAAATTAGTTATAGAAGAGGAGAAGATCACTATGTAATAAAAATGTTAAAAATGAGGGTTTAAAAGATTCCTCTGTCAGAATGAAAGGAAGACGGGACAGGCGAGGGATAGTTAAAACGGTCAGGAAACAGGACGACCGGAGAGTGTCGAAATGAGGGCATTCTAGTAGAAGATGGGCGACCGATTGGTCTTCCTCGACAATAAACGGCAGCAAGGGCTACCTCTAATGACCGTAGTCTCAGAAGTCTCGAAGGCCAAGAGCGAACAGACTTTTTGATTTTATATAATTTAAATGATAAACATCCATCCCATTCGTCCTGCCAAAACAGAAAAATATATTATCTCATAAGAGGGGGAAAAAAAATCTCGATAAGGCAATGCAGAGTTATCTGGGACACAGAGTAGGCTGAACGGGCCAGCTGATCATCCCTCTCGTTGCCCAGGACCCCTACATGCCCGGGGACCCCCCAAAATATAAATCGATATCGGGATGCATTCTGGACCAACTAGTTGCAGATTTTTGTGACTAAGGGATGGGAAGCATTAAAAGAGCGAATGCCTGTAAAACACTCCTAGAGTAGGAGAAAATGACGAAATCTTTAAAAGGTAAAATTTAGATCAGTCCAAAAGCTAAAAAAAATAGCTGAAAGTTCAACGGTAAAAATAGAAGCTGCCAGAGGCAAAGACAAAGTTAAAAACTCTCCTGAGTAGGTGGCTGCGGCACCCGCGCCACGGTCTGATTTGGAACCATCCGTGTATATTGGGCAGTGTTGTATATGTGAGGTCACCTGCTCTAGGAACAGCTTCTTAAGGGACCAGTGGTCTGCGGATGATTTGTCCAGGCTCCACATGCTGGTATAAGCTGTGGGAGGTGGAGCACGTCAACTAGGAGTCAGCGACGACGGAAGGGCAAGGACCCTTAGAGCACCTAGGTTGGAGATGGAGAGATGATCTCTTATCCGGAGGTTCATGGGGCGGGGTAAGGACGGGAACCTATCGAATGCCGCCGCCGATGACTCGGCAGCATACAGTCATCTAAAAACCTCTGATACAGGGGCCTGCTGTACACGGCAGAAGTATCGCATGCAGATCTGTTGATGGGAGAAATGCGGAAGGTTCCACTGGAGAGAGGAACTCCGAGGTTGCGAATCGAGTTTAGCATTTTAAGGGCTGAGGGGGAAACCGAGGAATAAATTTAGCATCTAGAGTCCAATTTGGATTGGACGAGGGCAGTATACAGTGACCACAGTGTTTGACGATCACTGCCCCACGACGTGTGGGAGAGTACTTTTAAAATGTCTAAAGCCCGTAGGCTGTCCGTTCCAAGATGGCGGAGGTGTGGTAACCAGGATAGCTTTGGATCAAGAGTTACGCCCAAAACCGAACCTCACCGACGAACTCTATATCTACACCTTGTAGGGAGATAGGTGGCGGAACAAGAGCCCCTCTTTCCCGATGAACATACATTGCCTAAGTTTTGCTCGTGGAAAAGCGGAATCCACTAAGTTGTGCACTTTTCGATACCGCATCGACTGCCAGTTGCAGCCGACGCGCTGCTGATCGAAGGCGATGCGAGGAACAGTATAATGCCAAGTCATCGACGAACAGGGTCGCCGATACACACTCTGGGAGAGAGGAAATGATATCATTGATTGAAATTACGAAACATAAAATACTTAAAACGCTGCCGTGAGGAACCTCCTCCTCTTGGGGTTGCAGGTCCGAGTAGGTGTCTCCAACACGCACCATAAAGGATCGAGATGCTAAGAAACTTTGAATAAAAGACTGTAAAAGACCTCTCATACCCCAAACGTAGAGCTGCTTTAAGACGCCGTATCTCCATGTTATAACGTAGGCTTTCTCTATGTCGAAAAATATGGCCAAGACTCTGTGCTTTAACGAGAAAGTTTTCCGGACCGATCCCTCGAAACGTACTAAGAGGTCAAGGGTACTATGACCATTACAAAAACCGCACTGAAATGGAGACAATAAGTGATTGGTTTCTAGGAACCAGTTCAGGCGCACCAACACAATCTTCTCTATCAACTTACTCAGACAGCTGGTAACTTGATAAGAGCTAAGGGCGGTAGTGAGTGATCACTAATCTGCGTCCAACCCGTCACTGCCTCATTTGACAAAGGGAAGAACAATCCCGACGCGCCATAATGGTGGGTAAAAACCCTTCACCCACATAAAGTTGCACAAATCAAGTAATAAAAGGACAGTGCGGATGGAGGTGCCGAATCATATAAAAGTGGATCTCGTCAAGGCCAGGAATTTTTTTTTATAAATTTTGAGAGCCTATCTGGGAACTGCCTACTAGAGCAAAAGTCGCCATACTCGCGCTAAAGCCTACTAGTAGGCTAGATTAAAAAGACGAATAAATGTAAATAAACAAATAACAAAGATAAAATAAAGAGAAAGGCTAAGCATAGGCTAAAAAAGCAAGCAAAAAACAATAAAAATAAAAAGCAGAAAGGAAACAAGAAGGAAGCGCGCTCCAGTGTCGGGGGTAGGCCCGCCTCCCCCCAGCGGAGGAGCACGCCGGCAACAACAAACTCGAATAAAGTGTAGGAGGCAAGACTCCTCCAAAAGGTCGCATAGTCCACAAGTCTGTTTGCACGAATCCGTTCCGAGTACAAGGGACAAGCAGTAGCGACTCTACTCGTTCCGGTACCGGGACAGGTAACGTGCGCGAAGATCACCCAGACTGGTGGGAATTTCAACAAGAAAGTGCCGAACAGTCTGGGGGACAACGCAGTCGTCCCAATAAGGCGCAGGCGAGCGTTCCATCAAATGGGGGTGCGTCCCACGAGGTGTCAAATTCAGAGACGACACAAAGCAACCTGAAGCCATCGCGGCATTGTGGGGTAGGCTCATGGGAACAGCCGCGGCGCAATGGCACGTAACTTCTTTGCTAAGCAAGCAGGAGGGCACCCCGTATTCCTGCCATGTAATCGGTTTGAGGAAGAGCGAAACGCTGGTCTGGTTGCCCAGTCTTCGCGGACTATTTGGCGCGCTCATTGCCCGCAATTCGTACATGTCCAGGGACCCAGCAGATCGCTTTGTGAGTCGCTATAAATCACAATCCGGTCTCCGAACCGGGGCACGTCGCGTTATCTCCCCTACCGAGCGATGTATTGCAATCAGCAAGGGCCGTGAAGACAGACGCAGCGCCTGTCAGAGCTCCGCTGACTTCAAACAGACGGGGCACGTCGTGGAAACAACACCCTTCTTGGGACTTGGAGCCATCCGTATACACTGGCACGGTTCCAGCGTGCTCTGAGGTGTGCTCCAAAAAGGCAGAGCGCAATACTCCCGGCCCTGTAGAAACTTTGGACGCAGAGGAGTGGGGTGAGGGAACGTTGTCTCCTACCCCCTCAGCCCCGATCCGGCCTAGTTGGGTGAGAGGAAGCTGGGCGGCGTCTACCCTGTGAAATTAGAGGCCAACCAGATAAAGTTGTGGGAGAGGTTGTATAGAAAGTGAGGAAGCAGGGTAAGAAAACAGGCTGCCAAAAAGAAGAGGATAAGCTGGGGCCGGACGGGGAGCTGAGTCCCGTCAGCACGGCGACCAGGAAGGCAACTTGCCGCGGCCTTATGGGGTTATAACAGGCTACACGAGGTACCTCTCTGCAGGTTGACGAAGAGTGAAAGAGGTGGGTATCAAACCACTTTTTTCTCATCACATGCTCGATATCAAGCAGTCTTTCTTCGACCAGCAACTTGGTGATGTCCTCTGGGTAGTAGTTAAAGAGTTCCCTCGCTTACACCATTTTCACGAAGTTCATATTCGAGTCGAGTGTGAGCCATACAAGCGAACCATCGAGTGTCCAAAAAGTATTCACACTGGCTCTCTGGCAGGGTCCGTCGCATTCACCAAATGGATCCCGTCCGAGAAACGGGGACCTTAGGTTGGCTAACTAAAACCATAGCTAATGCCTGGCGCTGCTCCCATTCGTAGATCTTTTAATGACGTGTGTGAAGCTGGCAAGTTTGAAAATACCGGGTAACCTCTCGATGAGGGGCACCGATGTCATCGAGGCTTCGTTTCCTTTGGTTAGTTTTTTTTTCTGGGGTGGGGTCTTGCCCTCCCCGCCTGAGGGTGTTCCGAAACCGGACGTGCCATCCTTGCCTTGGTCACCAGCGGATTCATCTGGGTATCCGTCCTTCGACGGATGGCGATTAACCCCTAGTTCTTTTATTCTTTTTAGGAGGAGGAGAGTCAATGCCAGACGCCCCAGCCTCAGTTATATCTTTGCCCGAGATGGGGAAGGACCTCTTCTCTTTTAGAGTCTCGTAGGCCCGTAGTGGACTCTAGTGCATGGGCCGTTTAATCGATCCTTTGTTCCCGGGCAAGATCATCCTGCCGTCTGGGGAGAGGGTACCCTGGGGTCTGCGCTAACCTCAGGAGGGGGTCTCTTTTTGACCATATCACTCCATGGAGTCGGGGATCTTGACCGGTGATCCACCAGACCCATCCATGGCTGGTGGAGTGCATACGTAATTGGGGTCGGCAAGCCGACCTTCATTGGAAAAAATGGGGGAAGAGGGGCATGTGGCCCTATAAGAGCGTCACTACTCTCTTATCAAAGAGTTGAGGTGGAGTGCGGTATGCCCCGTCACCCCTTGCTCCTCTAAAGGGGTTCGCTCCATCGAGAGCGGTCAATTTTGGGCCGCCTTTGTCGCGCCTTATCGGCAGGACCCTGCGGAAGAGACGGGGTCCTACCACTGGTCTAATTAGAGAGGCAACAGCCTTCTTCTTAGGCATGGCAGGAGAAGGATCCTGGAGGACCCCACGCTCCACTTTTACAGATTAGCAAAACTAGTCGATAACATGGGTCTGTCCGATAGAAGGAAGAAAGGCAAAATAAATGGGATGAAGATGATGGGCACAGAAAGAGAAGAGAAGTATGGGGGCCAAAGGCCCCAAAAGGAGAGAAAACACAAAGAAGGTTGTTGGGGAGAGTAAGAGGAAAGAAGAAGATATAATATAAACAACCAAATAAATACTTAATTAACCATAAGCCCCTCCACAGTGAGTCCCGAAACACCGTGGATAGGAAAGGGAAAGCCACTAAAGTTGGTGAGTATGGCTCCTGTTGAGTGCAGTAGGCACAATCTATGTTTAAAAGCATCTAGAACGATGTAGTTGATTTTGTAAAGTACAAGACGTCCATGATTTGGGAGACAATGTAGAGTAGAGATAAAGAACACAAGGACCTAATATAGGGTTCAAAACTATGTTCCAATAATAATTTAGTAAATGACAACAAAAATACATTAAAATAGTCCATTAAAAAATAAATTACTTTATAATCATATAATCTAAGAAAATAAAATTAAAACAGGTTAACACTAAACATTTATATTATTAGACCTAAAACTAAGACTAGAACAATAGTTAATTAGCTGACTTAAAACATTAACAAACTTGAAAGAATATGGTAAATCATTTTGCTAATATTTAAAAGTAACCATTTTGAATGAAAATGACCTGTTCTACTTGAAGATGGCTGCTTCTGCGATGGAATAATCACATAGCCACAGGGCTCCCTTATGTTGCTAATATGTTCTTTCAAAATTTATCCTTCGTTTTGTCAAACTCCAAAAAGGTTGAAGTGCGTGCACTAAAACAAAAGAAAAAAAGAATTTTATGAAATATCAGCGTTGTATGATACCTGATGAGCATTTGAGACCATTTTTAGGCATTCAAAGAAGATTGCTGAACTTGTAGAGTAAAAAAAAAATAAACTACCAATACAGTGAACCGTATGTGGGAATAACGAGTATATACATAAAACCCCACTTGATAATTCACTTTTTTATGACCAGAGTGAACCTCCACTTGCTCTGCAGTAGTTCCTAATCATCCGTCGAAGTGGATCACCGATTTGCAGCATCATGCTCATGAATAGCCGAAATCATTCGATAGAGCAGAACAGAAAGAACTTTGTCTAAGGGATCCATGCAGCCTCTCTGTAGCCACTTTGGGATAGTCGTTCGGGCATGGCTAAAACCAAGTTTGTTGAGGATGAAGTCAACGCCATACGGTTCCAGATTCCGAGTCGCCCACGAAAGAAGCCTAGAGCAAAAGAAATAAAATTATCAAAATGTTAGACACTATACACTAATTTTTCAACATCAGCACAGCAACTTTCTCACTGAGGTGGGTCAGTATCAACGCAAATTAAATTACTTCATGGCGCACAAGTTCACCCATCCTTTATTCTGTGTCATTGGAATTTTGGGGAGCATGGGCCGTGGCATATCCTCCAATTAGGGTCTATCGAGGACAGAAAGCACTAAGTACAACAGCTAACTCAAAATACTATCCACTTGTTCCTCTGTCAGTCCCCATCTTCTTCTTTAACACTCACATAATCCAGCTTTCACAGCATCCTCCAACCGTTCCTGCAGCAGGATACTCATATATTTATTCCATTAATGTCAGACAAACAGCACAGTCAACTCAACGAACTCCGCGGTCAGAGGTTGTCCCAGATATCCAGAACACATTGTATCTGTATTTGCAGATTTTGTCCAAGTTTTGAAGTATTGGGTATGTTGTGAATATGTGATGACCAGTGTCTCGTTTATGGTGACATTTTATGTTATGGGTACTGACAGCATCTGATTGTCTAAAAGATGGAAGGCATTTAAGAGAGGGGTGGAACCCAGAGATTATGTGCGTGGGGATTGTTTTGTGTGCGATAGAGAGTCTAGTTTTGGGATGGGAGGAAATCCCGGAGTATATCGGTGCGTTTGTTTTACGGACGACGTTAGGGTCAGATATGTAGTGGCAGTGGTGTCTAGGGTTGCATGTGGAGATAAACTATGCTTCGGGGAGTGGTGGTGTTGGTTAATAGACACGACTTTCGCTTCGGACTGGTGATGGTTAGGTGGTGCTACGAACCATCACATGGCGAGGCGTAGTGATTAATTTCGTATTTTTTGTAGTGGTTTAAGGTGTGTGGCTGCGAGATCAGGCAACCAGGCCATACTGGCGTAAGCACGTGTGTGTCAGATGTGCTGCCCGAAAGAGGTGCGAGTTCGTACTTTGGTTGAGTTCATTTTATGTTGGTTTTGTGTCGTTTGTTATGATTTGCTTAATGTTAAATTTTCGTAAAGGTAGATTTCCCCGCCGACTGACGCGTGTGTCCTACTCAGCAAAAACGAAATACCAAACACCAAACCAAACTACAAAGGTATGCCCAGGCGTCGGAGGGAGGTTCAAACATGCACCTAACACCCAAACTACTAAATAGCCTCCTCGCAAAACTCCAGAATGCCCCAGTAGGGTGTGAATGACCTCGTCCTGATAAAAAGGGAGAGCAGTAGGAATCCTGACTGTCCTGGTACCTCGATAGGTAGCGTGCGCGAACTTCCTCCAGACTGAGCACAAATAGACTGAATCACATTATCGTCACACAAAGCAGCTCGGGAGCAAGAGTTATTTAAGTTATACGTTAATCAGTAGGGAGGTAAACGTTTGCCACCAAAATATGGTTGCCATACAAAGTACAATTAATTATAGTAAATAAATGAAAATGATGATAAAACAAAATGCTCAGAAGGAACGACTCAAGAAAAACTGGTAAAGGAAAAGGTCGGTCGAATCCGAGCTCCAAAGAGTTAAATCGTAGGTGAAATTAAGGTATCTCACTGAAACCAGGTAGGCTTAATACCCCAGCAAAGGTTACACGAAATAATTTGTCTAAATTATCAAATGAAATGAGGTGATTCACAGAACACTAGTGCTATTGACTCAATCTCAAAGGAGAACGTACTTATATACGAGGGGCGGTCAATAAGTTTTGCAATTCGGATATAAGGAAACGAGATATAAGGAAAAGTGTTTTATTATTTTTCAATATAACTACCCTCGACTTCAATGCACTTGCGCAAATTGTCCCTGAGTCTTCGAATTCCCGACAACCAGAAATCTCCCGACTGCTGTTCAATCCACTCCTGGACGGCGAGCTGGACATCTTCATCGTCCCCAAACCGGCGTCCACGCAGTGCAGCCTTGAGCTGGCGGAATAAAAAGTAGTCGCTGGGGGCCAGATCTGGACTGTAGGGGAGATGGTTTAGCTCCTCGAATCCGCACTCGCGCAGGGCAGCTTGTGCAACTCTGGCCTTGTGGACTTTGACGACATTGAAGTCGATCATGGGGCATGAGGTTTCTAAGGACCTAACGAGCAGAGACCTTGGTCATGGCCAAATTGTCGTGGATGATGTTCATAACACTTCCATGTGATATTCCAAGTTCTCGCTCGATTTCTTCGACCTTCACCCGTCGATTTTCAAGGATCATCCTCTCCACACGGGCCACATTGTACTCGTTGGTCACGTCTGACGGGCGTCCTGGACGGGGGTCATCTTCAAGGGACTCACGACCATGGCGGAACTCCCTATTCCAGCGAGCAATGGTTGCATAGGAAGGGGCGGTGTCGGTGTACACTGCAACCATGCGTTCATGGATCTCTTTTGCATTCTTGCCTTCCTTGATCAAAGATTTGGTCACTGCGCGGTGCTTAACCTTCTCCATTGTTGAAAAATTTGTGACTGACGATCTGCGATCAGCTACTGCTTCTTAAATAGACGAGGCAGGAGCATGCAACTGCAAGTCCTGACTTGTCATAACCTGTCCTAACACCCCTACAAACAGCCATCCCCCTTCCTCTGTTTTGCCCTACCGATTCGCAAAACTTATTGACCGCCCCTCGTACAGGTAAGACGCAATGTCATGGGCCTACTTTTTTAATTACCTTCTTGAAATATTTACAGAATGGCAATGATCATAAATCAAAGTAAATATCTCCCCCACCGACCTATAGACCAAACCTTAAGCAGCCTTACCGTACTACTATGAATATAATAACCAAAATTAAATTAATTAAAATATAAATTACGAACAGAAGGCTTTAATTTAGTATAATTACTCAAAATGAAGTGAAGCCTCTTAACTAGAGCCGCTGTCTATGGATAGAAACTTCTTAACTCAAAAGGTCACAATGACGTCTTATTAGGAAAGAATCCGAACAGAAAATAAAGCATTTTAATCTAGGTGTCAACAGATTTTGCTCACCAAACAATATAAAAGTGAGACATTTTGAGTGGAGCTCGACGAATAAAAGAAAGAAACACAGCTGTGTCCTAATTCAAGAAAAATAAGAAAAGGATTTTCAGAAAATATAAATAAAAAGAGCGACAGTAGCAAATGACACTTAAAAAATTGCGACAGAAGGCGTTTGAAGCCAGCGGGCTCAAAAACGTTAGGTAGTATCTAGATGTGGGGTATTGATGTAATCGAGGCTCCGCACGGCACTTACGACTTTGGTCTTTGTGACTCCACGCCCACCTCAGAAAGGAATACTAAGGCCAGACTGACCGGCCTCAGCAAGATCCTTCTTCAAAATGAGGAAGAACTTGGATGTATGGGGGCACCAGTCAGGGAAGGAGGTCTCTTCTCTCATTCTGAGTCATCGGGGCCAGTGCCGTCTGAGGAGCTTGCACAGGGGCAGACTCGGATTCGTTGTCTGCCACAGAGTTCACAAGACCCTGTAATCTGGGTCATAGGAGATCTCAGATAGCACTTGCCGCGCCAGAACCAAGACCTTAGTCTCTAGGAAAGAGAGACGATCTGTAGCCCGTATTTTCTTCTCTATGAGATACGCACTATATTGCTTCGAGGAAACAGGGGGCGGCTCTCCGCAATTGACCCACTTGGCCATACACGATAAGGACATAATATCGTGTACACTCTTGGAGTAACTTCACAGTCTTCCGGTAAAACTGACTCAGGAAGCCTCTCACAATCGAACGTGACGAAGAATGTAGGGGGGGGTCTCGATGCACCTCCATGTTTTCTCATCACACGTTCAACCTTGAACGCTCCCTGGTCAGGCAGCTTTTCAATAATATATTCTGCGTGGACCAAGAGTTTCCTCACATAAACCACTCCTTTCAAGAAATGGTAGAGTGCGGAGTCACACTCACCAGTGATTCATTGAATTACGCAAGACACTAATCATGGCCGCCTCCGAATGGTCCGCCGCATTTTCCGAGAAACGGGTCCCTTTCGAATCTCTACCAGTTAAACTAGCTAATGCTCTTTTCTGATGGAGCATGTGGCCTTCAGCAACATGCTGCCATCTGTAGAGCGAATAATTAGAAAGCATTTGAAGCCAGCGGGCTAAAAAAAAAAGCAGGTACTCTCTAAATGAGGGGCCCCGACGTATTAGATGCTCCACTGACCGCAATTGCGAATTGTCTTTATCTGGGCCTCCCCCTCTGAGGGAGTCTCGATGGCAGACGTAACCGTCTCTGCCTCGTCGCTTGTCGAAAGGGCAGCGGACTCGTCAGTCCCCGGATCCCTGGTGTAGGGAGAGGAATCCCTTATCCTTTTTAGTTTCTTCTTACTCCATCTTTTTGTGGAGGAGGGCGTGGAGTGAAACCGCCTCTCCCCCACCCACCCGAAAGCGGCCCAAAGATTCTTAAGGATGGGCCTCAGCAATATCATTCACCGAAATGGGTAAGAACATTGCTGTAAATGGGGGATAAGTCGGGAGAGGAGGTCTCTCATCTCCTTGTGAGTCATTGGGGGCACGTGTCGCCTGATGAGGAGCTTAGACAAGGTTGGACACAGTTTCGGTGTCTGGCACCGAGCCCAGGTTCACCACCATAGAAGACCCTGCCATCTCGGGTGGGGTCAACTCTCAGACCATCTCCATCTCAAGAGGGGCTTCCAACTAGCCCCCCACCCTCACAAGGTGTCAGGTATCACGACCGGGGACTCAAGGGACTATGCCCTGTCACGAACGGCACTGGGGCCGGCATCCCGACCTACGTTGGGAAGAGAAGGGAAGCAGGCATGCCGGCCTCCATTAACGTCCCAGGGGACGACACCGCAAATTGATCTCCCAACGTCGTGGTACCGGGTTCGATCTCGAATCCTGGCATGAGCGGACACAAACGTCAGCGCACGTAGAGATCTGGCTACCGACTGCTGGATGCGCTGTGCTCACCCCTGTTTTCGGGCGGGTAGATCTTACACTTCTCATCACACACATAGCCAATTACAACACTGCTTTCTTTACCCTCCCGTCTTCACAGCACAACACACACACACTCTGTTCCAAGGAATCCTGCCGATGGGTATCTATATCCACATCCCTCTTACGCGGAACAGGCCCCTCTACCCCGGGGCGAGGAAGGTTCCACCTGAACGCTATTTGGTGTCAAAACACAAAACTTCCTGGCATCTCTGCCCCGAAGACGACCGGCCCCTGGTGCCATCGGGCTCATCAGCGATTGTCATACTGACCTTTATATAGATTTCATTATCCGGTCAGGGATCCTTCTGGATAAAGGAAGATTGGCGAACCGAAAGGAAACCCCTTTGAGAGTTGAGGTGGTTCACTTGCCCCAATTGGGGGGTTCGGGATCCGAAACAGCGCGTCCTTTGCCTCACTGCCGTGTTCATGGCGGGCCCATAGGAAAGCAAAGGATGACCCGCCGCAAGTGGAATCTTTTGGAGGCAACTCTCCGAAATGAAGTAAAAGGGGCAACCCCGAAACCTGTGAGGGTTGAGGTGCCCTGTCGGCTAAGAGAATCTTAGTGGGACCCTTGTGAATGTATAAGGGGACCGCCCGTATCTATAGGAGAAGGAAAAACGACCCTCTCCGCTAATGGTGTATTTTTTATAGCGTTATGCACACTGACCCCACGCCAGTGGCTCTATAGCTATGAAGAATTAATCTGTAAATTAAGCTAAAAATAAAGGAGGGATCAAATGTTTGGATATTCATGGCTAGAGGTTTAATTTTCACGTTTTTAGAAATATTCCCTTGTAGTAGGTGTGCTGAAAGTGTAGCCAACAAGAATAAAAAAGCCTAAATTTTACTAAATTTTTAGCATCCTTGTAATTTTTACACCAAGGATGCTATTCTACGTACCTGACAGTCGGCTCTAGGTGCCACGTAGTACAGGTGAATTCTCTCCAATCTTGTTGCAAAATTTGCGTCGGTTCATTAACCTTCATTGTTTTTGATTTTTCGTTATCTTTGGGATCGCTTTCCATTGCCTGTTAAATAAACAAGAGCCATTAATTCGATTTGAGTACCATATGTACCACTGATTCGTAGATCCTTGGGTGCATATGTGAGTAAATAGCTACGGTTAAACGACCAGCGAACGATCTACCCGAATCGGGAGTCCCATATCTAATAAGGGGGCTTAACTTTGTTCATTATGGATAGAAACTTGATAAAAATTCAGCCTCTATATCTATGCTTCCTTTTAAAGGTAAAAATGTGACGATTATTAGCGTGATGATTTACAGCAACAAACTGGAACCAAATACATCCCCCCAAATTAAAGAAATAAAATAAAAATGAAGCCTATTCTGGCGCCGCGCTGCGGCCCACCACGGCTAGTCCGCTCAGACATCTTCTCTTTGGTGTCCACGAGTAAGAGCTGCAGCGGGGGTAAAGTCCACCCGACCGACGCTGCTCCTGGCGAAAATGCGCCATGCTCTACCAGACTGAGATATTAAGCCTCAGGAGCTTACCCTGAGGTCCACAGGTTCCGGTGGCTATGCCACATTCCCAAACAGCAGCCAAAAGAACTGCGGACGATGGCTTTATTCATCATTCAATAATCTTTAAAATCTGACCCATTCAGAATATGCCCAAAACACGCACGCCTTGACAAAACCTACACATTACATTTTGCGGGGGTGTACGAGGTGATAGCTGCCGGAAATAGAGATATACCTATTCTTTGCCTTCTCTAAAAATGCTACCTACAAAAATAAACCTGGCAGATAGAGCAGGAGCAGAGGATGCGACGTGAAGTGGGACCGACGGAAGTCACTGCGTTGTACAGATGACCTTAGTTGTCTCCAAAATAAACTAACCAAACATTTACTAATTTCACCAACTTGCACACGCAGGTGATTATAAAAATTGGGTGGAAACCGGCAAAGATGGAATGATCTCTACCCGGTTTGAGAATAGCAAGTAAGGTAGACATTCATCAGGAATCTGGGAAGATATCATCCAACTAGATCCTGTTAATCAAAGTTACTAGAAAGAACAATTCTCGCTCATTAACTGTAGGTGTCGAATCCTGACGTACGGGATATCGAGGGGAGAAGGGGGCGATATCCACGTAGGAAGCGAAAGCGGAACGCAATTCACTCAGCGAATACAAGTCATTGAAGGGTACCCCGTCTCTAGAGGTGACGTCCAGTTGGCGTTCTTCAGCGACCATTCAACGTACTTGGAATGCTGGGGGTGGAGCATCCATGCTGGAGAATGTGCATAAGGCGGTGGCGAAGGACTCTGCCACGGACACAGGGGCCGAGATGGTGATCCCGCCTTCGAGGATTGGTGAAGGGGATCCTGACTGAACGTAAGCCAAATCCTTTTCATATGCTTCCACACCTTCGCAAGAAGGGTCTTCCAGTGAGTTAAGCCACGTATGTTCGCGTTGAAAAGCGAGAAACGTGATTTATAATTTTTATTTACTTTTAGGGATCTGCCTTAGGGGCACGAGCGTGCGCCCGAACGATAAACAATATGATGGAGGACCGCCGATTACAAAATAAAAAACAAAACTGAATTAAACCACAATCATCTGTGCACAAACCCGTCCCGAGTATAAGGGACAAGTGGTAGACAAACCACTTATGCCATTGCTGGAACTGCTAAGGCACGCGAACAACCCCAAGACAAGAAGATTCAACAAGAATGTGCCGGACAGTATGAAAGAACAAGAAGTCGCTGCAGTCAGGTGCAGGGAAGCGCTCCATCAGATGGCGCTGAGTCCCGCGAGTGTGTTCGATTCAGAGGCGACAGAAAACGACCTGAAACAGTCGAGTCATTAAGGGGTAATTCCACGGAAAAGGTCGTGGCGTAATGGCATGCAACTTTAGGGTCCCGTCGTCAATCTCCTATTTTTTTCTTTGCCATGCAGCCATAAGGGCAGACCTGATTTCTGCCATGTAGTCAGAGTCGGGAAGAGCAAAAGGTATTTTGATAGAAAAGTAATCAATACCATGAAGGTTATCGATGTCAATACCATGTCACGATCAAACATGACGAAGTGTGTAGGGGGGTTAGTCTCTATGCCCATCCCCTTCATGACAAGCTTGACGACCGCTCTCTGGTCGGCCAGCTCTACTATGATGTCTTCTAAGGAGTAGTCAACGAGTTTCTTCACATATACTACTCCTTTCACTTACTTCATAGTAGTGCGGGGACACCTGTACAGGTGACCCATCGAGTGTCGAACTTCAGTTCTCTGCCTAGAACTGCTAACTAATGCCTAGCGCTGATGGAGCATGTGTCCTTTGGACAGCATGCTCACATTAGTTGCAGAAATGATCAAAAACAGATTTAAGTCTGCGGGCTCGAAGACTCCGGATAGCCTTTCTATGAAGGGTTCCAACGTCGCAGAGGCGCCATCCAACTTGTTACCTTTTAATTGGCATTTGCCCCCTCCCGTCCGAGAGTGCACAGGGGCCTAACAATATATCGTTGGCGTGGTCACCTGCCGAGTTGGTAGCTCCTCCAGGTACCAAGTATAACAGGCTACCCCCCTGTGGGAAAGAGGGTAAGGAGGAAAGCCCCTCAACCACTGACATAGGAGAGGGGATGTCAGATCTCCGCTATAAAAAAGTGGAGGGGTCCCTCAGAAAGCCTCTTTATAGAGATGAAGCTGCTCGAGGGTAGCTCCAGATGTGGTAAAGTGAAATCCCCTTTATTAATTTAGGGTTGTTTGAGGGGAATCCGCCATTCAGGTGTGTGTTAAGTTCCTAGTCAACCACAACACAAGGTTGGGCGGGGTTTTACAAATTGGGATGTAATCTGAAAGTTTGTATTGTTTTCCAACGCACACAAAAAATCAGAAAACTTGTGATCATCAAGAGAAAAAAAACGTGGGTTGGTGGGTTATATCTCGCTTCCGCCTCGGATTTTCAGACTTTTCAGGGTTCCAACTCTGGCCACGTTAAATGATTAGGTTAGCTTCTGTGCCATCGCACAGACGGACCTGAAGTTACCCACCCAACGGACGGTCACTCCGCCCAGGGTACAGCTACCAACTGGGCACTCAGAATGCATCCCTTAGTAAATCGTAGACAAGGAAAGGATGAGGATGTCATGTGACAGACGCAGAGACGGGACCCTATGCTTTTAGTTGGCCTGGAAACCAACATGGCAGTAAACCCATCTGCCATAAGCAATAGAGCCTTATGTACCTAAGAAGAGCGGCAGAGAGGTGGTCAGCTCATTAGGATTATGAAAAGGGTTATTGGGAGCAAACCCAATCTTCTTATTCGTTCCTATAGCCACCCCTCAAGCATGGTTTCTTGCCAATTCGGGGGTTAAAGGGCTTTGATTATTGAGGTTCCAAAGCCTCGAACAAGTTTAGTAAATTTGTAGTTGATCTTTTTTCCTATCGACACAATTATCTCGAATGGCCGTATCGGTAGCAATGCTAAGTAACACCACGGTCATCTTTGGCGGACTGTCTTAGTTTCTCCACCATTCTCTGAGGCTAAGGCCGAAAGCAGCCTTTCTGCTCATTAAAACGGAAGTTCCAATGTAATCCAACCGAGACTGAGACGCGAAGAGATTTATTTCAATCCGGTAATCTAGTTGCGCGCACAGGTATTCCCCGATGTCGTGCGTTAGGGTCGGTCGAGACCCATCTTCCTCCCCTGACCCTCAAACGTGACTGTCCTCTAGTCAGAAAGTTCTTCAGTTATGTCACAAAGGGAGTAAGTAGTATAGTAGTTTTCTGGCGTGGACTACTTGTTTTACAAAGTTCAAGGTAGGGTGTGCGGTCACCCGCAGCGGTGTACCATTTAACCTCCGAAGATCAATCAATATGGCACCCTGGGTAGGAGTGGCCAGATTAAGTGTCCTGTGCAAGGCACGAAAGATCTTTGGTCCCAGAAACGAAGCTAAGTGAGAAAGAGGTTTGTAAAGAAAGTGGATAAAAATGAATAAAAATGAAAATGTTTAGAAGGGATAAAACTCAAGTAGTCTGAATCTAGTTTGAAATTGCGGGGGTAATGGCGGCTGGAAGGCATCCCCCCCCCTCAGGTGTCAAGTGTATCAGAAATGAGAAGAGATCTGGTTAATAATTAATGGCATTGTTACAAAACCCTTTGTGTGCAGAACAACGATAGGTAGGGCAGCATGCCCGAAGAAGATTAAATAATATTTATATGAAGATGAATAGCATTATTTGAAGTTAAATACTAACGTGTGTGGGAAGGTAGAATGGCCTAGTGGGTAAACTCAATTTAGTCACCTTCACAATACATGCCGGAAAACATGCATTATGGATTACTAATTATTCATATCTTTAAAAATCCTCTCGAGAAAACAGCAGTTCAGTACTTACAACTCGCGTCTTAGGAGCCTGCATGGCCATGGAGGAAAATAGAACACACGATCAATATAGCAAAAATTTGTTAGGACGAGATAAAATACATATTCTACCTTAAAAAGCAAGGTAAACTGAAAACTAATGAAGAATTTGACATAATAAGGTGTGCATCAGCTTGGATTTATTATTTTAATTATAAACTAACTCAAAACAAAATTCTTACTTGTCAAGCCAGTGAGATACCACAGTTCAAGAACTTATTCCCATTAAGAAACCAAACTCAAGAGTATCGGAAGATAAGAGTTCACTTCAGTATATAATATTCTAACTATTGCATTTCATGAGATACAGAAAAAACAAGCACCTACCATTTTTTCCTTCGTATCTTTGATGTAGGAGTTAATAAGGTCGTGAAGGAAGAAAAAGTGTTCCGCATCTATGGTGACGAAAATGTGATCCTGAAACTCTGTAACCAGCGAGCATTCCACCACAGGTTTTTTATCTTTGCAGGAAACGAGAATGAAATTAGTCAAGAGAACATGATGAAAAAAGTTAAGGGGCCGAGGAGAAGAGACGACGATAAAAATTGATAGCTACAATTAAAAGGATACATATCATAATTTGCAGATGAACGGAAATAATCCATAAAGGTTTTCAAAAATACGCAAATAGATAACAGCAAATGCGGGCTTGTGAA
The DNA here is from genome assembly GCA_963969495.1 of Ceratothoa steindachneri. Taxonomy (NCBI): domain Eukaryota; kingdom Metazoa; phylum Arthropoda; class Malacostraca; order Isopoda; family Cymothoidae; genus Ceratothoa; species Ceratothoa steindachneri. Next base: position 40,587,947 of record OZ018329.1, read on the forward strand.
CCTTTTAATATTTTGTTAATCGCCTGCCTAAAAATCGGTCTGTCGGCATTTTCAGTCTTGTACACAGTCTCACTTTGGGGAGAGCGGACAAGTTAGCCTTAATTTCAAATTAAGTAAGACTAAAATGCGAGAGGGGTCCTTACTCATGATATCTGGTGTAGCAGCCGTCTGCAGATGCTTAGATGTGTGATGAACTTCCAAAGAAGGGAGCGCAAAGATGGTTTCTGACGAGTGGTTGTGGTCCGCGAGACGAGAAGACGACCTTTTATTATCGCCGGAGGACGTAGAGGTCAAACTATCCGTCCGGTTGCCATCCAGAGTCGGAAACCTGTCCACGTCTGGAGAGGAAAAACAAAAGGAAATATTCTTTATTCTGGAGGCGATGACAAAGTAATATGGTAGAAAACACAAATGTTGTGACGGTTTTTCACCAACTCTATAATTTAAGAACGGGATTTTCTGGAGTATTTGAATAATAATTTCATCTTAGTTTGGTTATGACTTATGTATATTTTAAACTTTTATCAAGGTAATTTCTAAGAATTTCTTAGAGTTTGAAAAAACAAAATAGTTTATTTCAGAAAAAGTAAATATGATTATCCAATGATTTATAATATTTTAAAAGAAAATGAATTATAATTGGTGAAGTTCAGAAAATTTATTCAAATTTAAGTAAGGCGGCTTTTTTATTTTATCTATAACTATATTTTAGCAACGTGATTTTTTGAAAGGGGGAAGAATAGTTTAAGAGTTCATTTTTAAAATGATTATAATTGGCGAAGTTCAGAAAATTTCTAAAAATTCAACCATGGCTGCTTTTTTTTGATATTTTAATCTTAGTAGTGAAGCCATTGCCTGGTTAATGTTATAACTAAGAATCGTTTGATTCTAAGTAGCAACGATTTTGTCATGAAATCATTAGTAGTATGCAATTATCAGTTATTTTTATAATTATTATCATTATTTCGACAGCATCATTAATAATAATTATATCAGTGAGTCACAGAGACTCAATTGAATGTATTGAGTGAGCTGGGATAATAGCGTCAGGTGATTCGGAGGCACTGGCCTACCATAACATCTATTATATCTACCTTTTCCCCCTGTTTCCAAAATCTATCTTTGGCTTTCTAATGGAGGTCAATGCAGCTGAAGTCAACATGGCGCTATGTTTGCAACTTTGCATCAGGTGAAGAGAAAGATCAAGGAAACAAGATATGTAGAGGATTCAGTTGGAGAAGAAAATGAAACGGTGTTATAAACAAGCGCAACAAAGGATCGGAGAGGTCAAGAATATGCAAGGAGTTAATGTGAGGGCAGTGGAAGCAGAAGAACATGGGTTTAGCATGAAGGGCTTTATCACCGATCTGCACTCATTTAAGATGCCTTTATTTATCAGTTCAGTGGGAATCTACTGATTAACGTGGGCTCCGAACTACGGATATCTACAGTGTATGACAGTCGCCGTGGTCGATCCGAATTAGGACGATTTCCAGCGACTAACCACAACCGATATGTAAGGGGTTAACTTTGGGGGGAGGCATGCCCCCTCCCCCCTGCGTAGGATCATGTGACCAACCCTAAAAAGAGTCAAATAAAATGGAAGAAGCCAACCTCCTCCAAAAGGTCTGATAGGGGCAGGAACATTGGATCAGAAAAATTCCAGAATGTGATCATTTACACAGTCCACGGGTCCTGCTGAGATGGGCTTTGACAACCCGGCTCGCCATTCAGGCGACATTGTCCTCGAGCTTTAATCCTAGATAAAGATCGTGCCGGCGTAGCCACTTTATATGTGTACTAGAAGAAGGTGAGCAGAGTCGACGGCCCACCAACACACCCCGTGCCTAATACTTGCCTTAGCCAGCGGGCTTTCGGTCCTCGCAGGTAGTCACCTCACGGTACGCACTGCCACTCGGCTAAGGCTCATAAGAGGATGAAAATGGACCGGGCAGCCAGAACCTCTATAGATATAAGAGCAAGTTTTGAAGGGAGTAGGCAGGTAGGCAGGTGGGTGATCACCTCTTATTACCATAACGTCGAGAATGCTAGAAGTGTGCAGATGAATGTATAAGAGTAGGCGAAAAAGTGAAACGGGTGATTAAACAGAGTAGGAAATTGATCTCGAAGGTGACCAACCAACTCATCCAGATGTCAACTACAGTTTAGCCTCACTTACGTGGTGCGAAAATGGTTGATGGTGATGTGTGAGGACTCAGCTACGTCCTTGACAAACAAGCTGACCTTTTAAAAGGCAACAATAAGCAGAGTTATGTAACCTAAGGGCAGGTGAGCAGACTTCTCGAAATGACTATGGTAGTAGATCGTGTCAAATCGTACCTACCTTTCCGTGTTTGTGGTCTATCCTCATTTTTGAGAATCCAATAAAAAGAAATAATTATTACAGCAAAATATACCAGCACGGTTCTCATACCATCGAGGTCAGATGTGCAAAATGCGTAGTGGAACCATTCTTGCAGATTTCTAAACTGAGGCGGGAAAACCATGTTCCGAGTAATTCGACATACTTTTGCCATAGAGACATGTTGCGCATGCGTTTGCTCCATGATGCCAAGACTGAAGGTCAAATTTTGTACAATATGGGTATCAAGGGAACCTGAAAAAATAAGGCACTCGCGTATAGCCACAGTCATTGAAGAAACTAGGAAAATTCACATATCTCGATACACGTTTAAATTAAATACACCAACCTTCACCAGGAACGTCTTGTACTTCAGATGTAAAATTAATGAAAGGCTCTTTCAAAGTGAACATTGCCCAGGATTTGCTTTTGAAGTTCATTCCATGAAAGCAGGCTAAGAGAATAGTTTTACCATGAAGCTCCAGCGATCCTCCCAAGACGGTTCCAGTTTTGGGAAGAGGAAGAGGTAAAGTAGTTAATCTTAAGCCGGAGACTTTACTCAATACACGATGCCAATGACGGTGGTGCCTCGCGTCCGATCCAATAGTTATCCCTAAAACTGTTGGGGAAAACAGGTTTTTAGTCACATTTGTCAACTCCACTCTTATAACACCACATGTTATTGGTTTGGATGGCTTTATAATGCATTCTGGAGGAACCTCCTGTTTCATTCCTTGCGAGGGCAGCCCAATTATTTCAACCGCTTGGAAGCCCCTGTAACTTTCTTTCTTTTCTGTTCACTACATTTCACATGCCAGCCATTATTTATAACAAAGAAAAAAATTACATACCACTTTGAAGTTTTCGATTCGAGTCCAGTTGTCTATCTTTTGTTTTAGCAGGTGCTTTATTCGCATCAGTTTGGAATGCCGAAAAAACTAGTTTGCTTGAATTAAACTGCTGGGCGAAGAATTCTTGTAAACGAGTATGCATCTTCAGGAGGTCGGCAGTGGTTGACTTGTTAATTAAAAGATGCAATTGGTCCCATTCCACATCTCCAATGATAAAAATAGTCGCCCCTCTAAATAAAATGAATCAAATTACCATTAATGTCAACCAGATGGGTAGGCAAAATTACCAGTAGGAATTTCGCCATCATTCTTATGAGGACCGACACGAAACTGAGGAGCACTCAGGCACAGTTACCGTCGAGTTGTATCCTCTTCATTTTTGGCACACTGTTTGAGTTTCCACTCGTCCCTGAGCGTAAGGCCGAAAGAAGACACTCTGCCCATTAGAACGGAAGTTCCCATGTAATCCAGCCGAGACTGCGACGCGAAGAGCTTTATTCCAACCACGTGATCCGGTTCCGTGCACGGGTCTTCCCGGATTTTAACTAAAACCAAAAAAAATGAACCATCGAGGACGATGCTCTAGAAAATCAAAGAAATGGGTAGCATTCCGTAATTTCCAAAGGAGGACTCACGAATCGATGAACACTTGGGCTGAAAAATTTGGTGATAAAAAGAGAGAGAGGCAGTTTGACGCGTGCAATGGCACAAAATGACCAGCAATGCATCAATCATGAACTAGGGAGGGGATTGCAGGTTCTTTATCTTAAGGAAGGACGACTCCATGTGCAGGTTGTTTTGATGGGAACGTTTGGGGTTGTCCCAGGTCAGCGAGACAGTGAAAGAATAGGGGCAAATGGTGAGGAGGAAATAGGAGTGAGTAGAAAACACAAGTTGAGCTATAGCACAAGAGGTACTAGAATGCGACCTAAAGCTTTGGCCTAGAATCAGACGCATATTTTATTACCACGAATATAAAGTGCAATAGCAACGAGGCCGTAAAGAGAGATCTGTAAAGAAAGTGGTGAAGATGGAGGAAGTGAAAATGTGTAGAAGATATACAGCTGCGGATCTTCCTACGGGCATTGGGGCCGCGAGGGCAAACTACTGGTCTTGTGACGAAGGTACACAAATTTCCAGAGGCCACCTGACAGCTCCATGCGGGGGCCTAAAGAAAAGATAAGGAAAAGAGAGGAGCCAGTATAAGGATTTTTTGGGGGGGTCTCACTTATCCTCCTCCGTTACCCTCCCCCCTGATGGTCAGAAGAAGCAAGTTAAGAGAGAGCGGAGAGGAAAGGGATGGATGCAGACAGGGTAAAAAATGGTGGAGATATAAAGCCCCAAATTTTGCAAACAGTGGGGCGAGGAGGATGCCCAGGCGTGTCGCGCCTCTAGGGACTTGGTGTAGCAGTTTACACAGTCACCAACCACCTGCGGGGAAAAAAAAAAAAAAGAAGACAAAACTATTGGGTTGAGGAATAAGTTCTTGCGTTATTTTTTAATGTTGTGTTGATTTAAGTTTTGTTGACGTGATTTGTGCACATATTAAGAAACAATAATAAATAATGAAAGCAAATTCTGCAATGGTTAGGCTACGTCTCTTAACAGCGTAGACTATTAGGCTTTTGCTAAGGCTATGTCTTGAAGTTGAGTAATAAGTCTTTGCGGTTTATTTAAAAGTTGTGTTAATTTATTTTTTGTTCTGTACCCTCAAAATGGAATGTCAAGTTGAAAGAAAGGCACATTTTCGACACTTGTTGTTATTCATTTTCAATCGAGACGGGAACAATGCAAACGCAGCCAAAGCTCGTCGCGATATTTGTGCTGTGTACGGATAAAATGCTTTATCAGAAAGGACAGCTCAATGGTGGTTTTCACGTTTCAAAAACGGTCATTTCAATCTTAATGACGAAGAACGCTCTGGTCGCCCCATTAAATTGGATGAAGATTGATTGAACGACCTTCTTCATGAAAATCCTCGTTAATCGACTAGAGAGAGAATTGGCTGTAGAATTGGCGTGTAATCAAAAAAACTGTAGTGAATCACCTTCATTCGATGGGAAAAGTTAAAAAACTCGGTGCATGGGTTCCGCACGCTTTGAGCGAAAGCAACAAACTTCAACGCTCCACGATTGCCGCAGGTTTGCTCGCTCGTCACAAGGCTACTCGTGGATATAAGGGCAGATTTCTTCACCGCATCATCACTGGCGACGAAAAGTGGTGTGTTTATGTCAACATGAACCATCGAAAACAATGGCTTAGCCACAATAAAAAAAAGACTTCCGCGATTAAAGCAAAGACTTCATCCACGAAAGACGATGATGTGTGTGTGGTGGGATTGTGAAGGCATCATTCTTTATGAGCTCCTTGCGAACAATGAGAGTGTCAATGCAGAACTCTACGTTTAACAAATGTATCGACTCGCCGAAGCTATTCGTGAAAAGCGACCTGATCGACGTTATAGAGTCCTTCTGCAACACGACAATGATCGTCCTCACATTGCCAATATGGCAAAAGACGTAACCAAACGCTTAATTGAGAAATCCGGCCGCATCCTCCATATTCGCCAGACTTGGCTCCATCGGATTTCCATCTGTTCTGATCGCTCTCCATTAATTTGCGCGGCGTTTAGTTCAATACTGATGTGGAATTAAGAACCTGGTTAGACGAATTCTTCAAGTCAAAATCCAGATTTTTATTGCAGAGGCATCGAAAAACAGGTTGAACGTTAGGAAGAAGTCGTAAATAACAACGGAAAATACATTATTGATAAAATTGATATTGTTATCAATTAAAAATGAAGTTTTTCTAAAATTGTTAATGGTAATAAATAAATTTGATAAAACCGCAAGAACTTACTCCTCAACCTAATAGAAAGGCATGCGGATGATTGGGGAAAGCTGTTCGGCGACTAGCCTGCAAAATTAGCTACCGGTCAGGAATATAGGAGAGGAGGGACTCGTAAAGAAAGTGGTTAGTATAGCAATGCGCAGCCATCTTCACAGTACATCGGGTATGCCTAGATACAGTCACTTGGCGTGGATGAAGAGCGTCCCCCAGGCGGGCCCCACGCAGTGTGAAGGTGGTTACGCATTGCTATGGTAACGGAATACCACCACTGCGTACAGTGCAGTTTTCTTTCAATCTAGTTTGAGAATACCGGGATGGCGTGCCGCTCCTCCTGGTGCCAAGTGTTAATCCACACGAGGCACCTCATTTCGGGGAATTTAGTCTCGAAGCCTCGGATGTGCCTGGTACATACCCAGTGGGGGCATATTCCATTTAGGGAGGATGTACACCAACTTTCTGCAGTGGCTTTCCACCGAGTGGAGGAATGAAACAACTCATCTTTCAAGAAGTGGAGACTTCCGTATTGAACCGGCAGATGGTGTGAGTCCTGTTTGGGGAAAGTATTTCCAAGGGTGTGGCCGTGGGGTGGTCACAGTAGGGTCTCGAATGAGAGCTAAAAGTGACTCACCCATAGACGTGGGAGGACCCCGAGCAGAGGCATAGAAGTTGCCAGATAATCCAAACCACACCCTCACCACCCGATCGTCAGGTTTAGGAAATGAAATGCGATCCGAAGGCTGAATGGCTCAGATCTCATTGTTACAAAGAAACATGGTCTGACCAGCTGCAATTCACAAATTTGGCCGTGTATTCCACAGAGTTGTAATAGATCGCTTTGAGAGAAAATAACGCCCTATGGAAATTGCACTATTTTATGTTTTAATTTTAGCTAACTCATCTCTAGGCCGGCAACGAGGGTACAGCCACCGACGCCCCCAAAGAAGGATCCGACAGTATATATCTAAAACTAATTTAATGAGCTATAAACAAAAAATAAATTAAAGGCACGAATGCCCTCACGTTTAGGGTATATCAATCAGTGCGCAATAAAGAAGGGAGTTGCCGATCTTTACACGGCAGAGGATCGTCTGAAGGTTTTGACTTGTATACTTACTTTCTATAATGTGCTCGACTTTGACCACCCCATGGTCAGCCAGTTCATTGGCAGGTTTTTCAGCAGAGTAGTCTAGAAACTTCAGCCAATAAACTGCACCTTATGGCAAAGTTTAGGGGCTAGAGTGGGGGTACCTTTGAAGGGGTCCGTCGAATACCTGAAGGGTACTTGACTTAGCAATCTGATCGGGCACTGCGCCACGTGAGCAAGAATATTTCCCAGGACCGACGTCAATTGTGCCCATAGGTCAGCTTCGTTCAGTCAGTTGCTCTGACTACACAAAAGGACCCTGCGTCTAGGGTCTTCCCCATGGAGGAAGACCCTTTATGGGCGTTCGTTGTTCTCGGCCCCATCAGCCTTGTCCTTCCTGGGGACTTTGTGCCCCTTAGTAGCGAACCGTCCCTAGAGTATATCCCACAATTTCTGAAATTCTGCGAGGGGCATGCCACACTGGGTAGAAGGATGCGGTGGAAAAACGGCGGAATCCTGAGCCCATGTTCAATAAGTATGGCGATTGCCCTACTTAAGTTGCTCCTGGCTAGTGATAGGGTTCAATCAATTCCGACGACCGGAAGGGTATCTCACATAGACTTAGCACTACGTTTGTCGGTAGAATTTAGATTAGATGTGCAAGTGTAGGGCAAGTTGTGAAAATGGGTCGAGGTGTTTTGTTGCTCTATTCTGACGGAGTGTGTCTATTGGACAATTTCGGTGCGTCTGTAGGCCTCCTGAAATAATGGGATGAAAAACATTGGGGAGGACGGAGTAAGGACACACTCTTATGGTGGCTACGGTGGTAAAACACCTAATATAATAATAATAATAATAACACTCTCAGGTGTCAGCCACGTAATACGCTTTTTTGTACAGTAATTCTATGAATTCGTCAAATGACCCTAGAACCGGTTAGGGGACTCGCCGGCTTCAACCTGCCTTTTATACCTAGCCTATGGCTCCAACGCAAGCCAACGCCAAGTTATATGCTAGTCTGCTTAAGGGAAGGGAGTTGACAGAATTTGTATTTTCTATCGTGTGATTAAGGGAGTAAGAATGCGGTGTAACCTGTACGTAGTAGAAGGCGAATACAATGACTGCATCTGAATGATGCGGATGTATAACCTGGTCTGGAAACCTTTTATCCTATTTAATAGTCCAAAGAGTGCGTTAGATGTTTTTAGATTCCTTCAGGGAGTTCGTCAACCCAGATCGGACTTTAGGCAATCTGTTCTATCCATCATTTTGCCAAATTGTATCTTGCCTATTTTTTTAATCCTATGGCATGGATGTAGGCCAATGCTTACAAGGTATTATGGATATTATTACTACTTACGATATGTATTTATTTCAGCGACCTCGATGATACCCCCGACGATGCCACCTTTGGCTTCGAGACATGATCCTCCCAATCCGAGTCCAATGTAGAGGTTTTTGTGTCCGGTGCTTCCGATGGAGAGTCGACCGTTCGCACGGAAATCTTTGGTTGTCCAACTACAATGAGGGAAAATTTCACCCAACTGATTTTAACAGGTGACTTTTCTTCATGTATCCCCGAATTGAGGTAGAATGCAACGATTTGGTTCAAGGATGCTAAATAAGAGTTTTTAGAAATTATTCCTTACAAATCACCTAACAAACCAATAAGCAGGGATAGTGGCAACAAAGTCAAACCTCGGAACCTAAAATCGAAAAGAGAAGTTTTGACCGAAGCTAAAATCAGGTGAATACTGGTTGCTATTTTGATGAAAGCGCAAAATGGCAACATTCATCAGGGGGGCATAAAACGGTTGGTGTCGAACGAGTTTTGCTCGTCGAATCATAAAACGGAGAAGGTAGACATTTATGCAATGGAAAATATCTGGAAACATGTTTGTACATATGAAACTAGAATCACGCGTACGAACAAACCTTGCTGCCCTTCGCAGGGTACAGGGGAGAGGAACAGGGTACATTAAAGAAAGGAGGAGAATGTTTAGACCAGACACGCGTGCTGAAGATCATGATTGGATGTACATGGAACTAATAGATCTAGGGGTATAATAGAGTCGATAGTGTATGGTAGGGCGCAGAGATGCATCTGCTCCTTGGGAGCAGATGCATCTCTGCGCCCTCCGCTTCCTTGGGAGATGCAGGGGAAGAGCTTTGATCATACAGCCTGTGTGGTAGGCCCCGCCAGCGTTGCCAAAATTAAGTGGGGTCGCAATTATTTTAGACTGTCCTGAGGGACCAGTTAGAGTGGAGGGAGGCTGTTGCATGCTGTGGGAATTTTATAGTACCCCCCTGTGCTAGCGGCTAGCAGTCATTGCAACAGCTGGGAAGTGGAAGTTCAATTACAACTTAACTTTACGTGGAATACATCCAAGGTGCGGTGGTATAAACTCAATGATTGCATCCGAGTGGTGTGGTATAAAGTCAATGATTACATCCAGGTGGGGTGGTACAAACTCATTGATTGCATCCAGGTGGGGTGGTATAAAGTCAATGATTGCATCCAAGTGGTGTGGTATAAAGTCAATGATTGCATCCAAGTGGTGCGGTATAAAGTCAATGATTGCATCCAGGTGGGGTGTTCATGTCATATCCACTTCGGAATACTGACGAATTCTACCTTTTCTCTTTTCCTACAGGGTGACTAGGGTTGAAAAAACACAACCTTGCCTGCTGGGTTAGAGTGGGACTGTGGCGGGGGGTGGAGGTATATCGCAGTTGTTCTCTGACGGGTCCATTGGAGGATGTAGTGGGATAAATGAGGGGAAGTGGCGAGGTAAGAGTGAAGGGGATGCAGAAGAAAGGAAAAAGAAAGACGACTAATCACACATTCAGAGGATAATACAAGGAGCTTCCTGGGTGACATCGGGGAAGTGTAGCAGGCGATCGTTTCTTCATTAATAGATTGGAATGACCTTTCACTGGAGTGGGGCAATAGGAATGCTCACCCAATGGTGTCAGCTGTGCGTCACCAACGTGGATACTCCTTCCATAAGTTTTATGAGGTTCATAAAGAAAATGGTTGTTAGTGGTAGAAAACCGAGTTATTTACTTATGTCGTTCTGGACCAGGAAGGCGCGCAGCACTGTTATACGTGCCCACTTTTTTTTTTAGGAGCTAATCTTGCAACTGCTTACTTGAGCATAAATCGCCGTACTCACTACAGCCTACGAGTAGGATATATTAAAAAAAAAAACAAATAACAAAGATAAAAAGCTCATAGGCTTAAAATAAAGCAAAAAGGTAACAAGAAGGAAGCGCGCTCCAGCGTCGGGGGTAGGCCCACCTACACTAAGATGCATTTTAATTCTCAGTGGAGGACCTACTGTTTAATGTGGGATCCGAACCTCGTGGATATACATAGAGTGTATGACAGCCGCCCTGAAGGCGACCTGAAACAAGACACCATCCAGCATCTTGCCACACTCAAAGTGGCTTAACTTCGCTGCAATCGGAAGTGGTGTTACCACTCGGCTAAACCGTAGCCCAGATAAGTCATGATAATCCCTGAAGAGATTACAATATGGGTCATCAAATTTTAAACACAGTAAACATGGTAAATGATTTAGGTGTCTTAATCTCGAAATGATCCAAGATTTTCGAAACAATGCTCTGTAGTCACAAAAGACCAATATGGTTAAAGAGGCACAACTCGGCATTTCGCATTTAAATCGAAACATATTAATCTTCCCTCATATAAAGCTCATGTAAGATCTCCTTTGGAGTATGTTGTGCAATTAGTCTCTCCCTCCATGCAAAAGGCGATTGTGATATTGGAACGCGTCCAGTCGAAATTAACTCCTGAATGTAGAAATAGATCGCACGAAAAAAGACTAAAGATCAGAATCTATGCAGCCAACTTAGTGGTCCTTAAAATACTGAACGGGTTTACTAATATTTATTCTGACGGAATATTTGATCTCGATAACAGAGAGGTGATTTGCAATAACTATTTCAAGCTAGTAAACAAAAGATTTAACAAAGCGGTCGCACAAAATTTCTTTTTTATAAAATAAGTATTGGACTGGCTTGCCTAGGAATACTGTTGAAAGCACTATAGTAAATATGTTTAAGAATAGAATCGATAACTAATACTTTGAAATATGACCTTATAAAAATAAGTTATTAACCTAATTCTTTATACTATCCTTTCTTCATTTTACATGTCCTTCACCTATGAGTTCCACCCTTTATCCTCTGTTTGAGCTAGACTTGGGTAGATCTTAGGGGCAATGTTGGTCGATAATTATGTAATATAAATTAATAAGAGAGCAATGAGAAAATAACAGATGCATGCTATGGAGGAGGGGGTTTAGGGTCACCTGTTCAGGCCTTGAGGGCTACGGATTAGCGAAGTGAAAACACCAGTGCAAAGTTTGAGATAAATATCTTTGGATAGGTTTATTTGCCGGTTGGAGGTTTCGACTTAGGTCGCCTTTGGGGTGCTTACCATACTTATTGCAATACATAGTTTACATCCTAAGTTACCGTGTAGGTGTCTACTGAGATAAGTGGGAATCAGTGGTAAAGGCAGAAAAAAAAACAAGTCAACACTAGTCATAAATCATACACAGCTGAATTAAAAATACTAAAACTAGAAGCCCACAAGTTGTGAGGGTTCATTCTGGAGTGCAGTTCCAGTCATTGTCTCAAATGCTTCACACTCTCGTGATTTTTTAATTAAAGGGTAGAAGATAGAAAAGCAGAGGCTTACACTGCATGGCCCATGACGTTACGCATATTCATGTGGAAATTGAGCTTCGTGAAGTTGACGGCGAATTGGACCAGCGTTTCCCAGGATCCTGTGGGCTCATTTGGATGCGTTGACGACGCTGCAAAAAATGGGTTTCAAAGCCAACATAAAACGGAAAGATATTCAATCATTTTTGTGTAATGGACTTAAACGTCAACCATTTTTCCCACAAAATGATGTTGGAGCGCTTTAACGCCACTAAAAACTACATGCCCCTCCCACCCCATTTTTTATCTATTAAGCACAAGGCCATTCATTATTTTGTCCATGAAAAATTGGCCCCTCACAGGAATGGGGTCCCATGAACACTATCATCTCGTCCAGTGAGGGTTCACCCCTGATCAGAAGGTCCCACCACAGACAATATCATCCACTTGCTCCTCAGTCAGCCCTTTCTCAAACACTCATTCACATAATCAATACACCTTTTACACAGCATAACAACCTTTCACTCACCACAGCACTCACTTTCCTACATATGTATGTATATTCCCTTCACAAACTTATTTCAATCTATTTTACTTACATGTCCATACCACCTCAGAACACTTTCATTCAACCTCATTCACACCCTAAGCACTGCTGCTGTGGAAGCCTCCGTGTGGTGGCAGCGGGCGGTCGGAGTCGGCGGGTGACGGGGTGCTGGCGGTCCAGTCGGCGCACCGAAGATGCGGCGGCCCCGGTCGGCGAAATATCCGCAACTACCTCCTGGCGGCGTCCGAGGGAAAGGAAGAGGAGATTCTTCAGAACATCTTCGGAAGTTCTGCTGGGGCGCTCAGCGGCGTTCCTGGGGTTTGGCTTTGGTCGCCCTGGGCGATCTCAGGGGTCGTCCGGGAATTTTTTTTTGAGGACCGGCGCCTCAGATTCCTTCTCCTATTAATCGCCGGAGACATAGAGAGCAACCCGGCCCCCAAGACAAATATACATATGCCTGATTTGCTCTCAACACATAACATCAAACAAAAAAGATAAAGGCTCAGTTCCATGCTGTCAATACAAGAACTGGGTCCACATCAGATGCACAACACTACCCAATACAAAACATCATACAAACACTTGGGCATGTCCCAAATGCACAAACCCAACTCAAACTAATACTAACTCCCCAACAACAACAACTATAAACAACAATCAACCCAATCCACAACCACAACCATCACAACAACTCCCTAAACTCTAAACCAAAACAACGCACAAAACCTTAACTATACAACCAGAATTCCACCTCTACCACACAACCCCCACTCCACCACCTCCCCCAAACCAGACTGCCAACAACATACAAACAACCATCACAAATAATATAAATATACTACAACTAAACATAGACGGCATAAATTCAAAGATACATGAACTAACTGACCTCATCAATAAACGCACCATACATATAGCAATGATACAAGAGTCAAAACTCAAAGGACACAGCATCACCCCCTCCATAGGAGACAACTTCACTGCTATAAGAAACGACAGAAAAGATTCAGATGGAGGGGGCCTACTCACGTACATTCATAAAAACATTAGCTACATCGACACCACAAAAAACACAAAAGCACTACTCCCACAACAAGACAAAACAATAGAGCTACAATCCTTCAAAATCAATACAGGATACAACAAACACATAAACCTCATCAACATATACATCTCCACAATAGACACAAGCACAGTACCTAGCGGCTACCTTCCACCACTACACCAAATCACACAAATACCTAATCTTATCATTGCGGGTGACTTCAATGGTAAGAGCACCGCGTGGTACGAGAACAACAATACAAACACCAGAGGCACACACATCGAACACGAACTACAGCACCTATCCATACTCAATGACCTAACAGCACACACACATATGCCCCACCAAGCCAGACGCAATATATCCTCACCAGACATAACATTCTGTTCTCCAGCACTTACAATTGACACTCTCTGGAGTACAGCCATAAAACTACCATCAGACCATTTACCCATCATCATCACAACTAAAACAACACACAAATAAAAACAAGGCAGGAAAACTTTCATGAGCTACAAAAAGCCAAATTGGTCAGCTTACACAGAAGACACAGAAACCCTCTTTGCCTCACTAGACACCACAAACAAACAGAAACAACCTACAGAATAATCACCACACAATTCAATTCCATAATGACCAAAACAGTCAAGAAACACATTCCACGAGGCAACCGCAAAGTTCATAACCATAATTTTACAACAGAGATAAAGAGCCTCATAGAAACCCGAGACAATGCAAAACACACATCTCCCTTTCCCCATACAGAAGAAACTGTTTGCACTGTCCAGTCACTCAATGAACAAATAAGAACAAAAATAAAGCAATAGCAGACACAAAACTGGACAAACTTCGCTAACAATCTCAACCATAAAGACAACAGCAAGAAAGTTTTCCAAGTACTCAGAAGCATAACTAAATCAAACTCACAAACTCCAACATCACACGCAGCGATCACTCGTGACAACACAATCCCTTCACACAAACAACAAGCCAACATACTCATCAACCACTACGCCAACATAAGCCACCTCCCACACACGCCAGAATACAGAAACATTGTAACACGTAAGAAGCACTTCCCACTTGACAAAAACCACAAACCTTTCACATACAGACAAACAAACCATATCAACTGTAACCTCAAAAACTCACCAGCTGCTGGACCAGATGGTATCTCAAATTACCATCTTAAACATCTCGGTCCACGAGGAATCCAAGCCCTCACCGACATAGCAAATTATAGCTACACATATTGCAAAATCGCAGACACATGGAAACACGGCATCATTGTCGCTATCCTTAAACCCAACAAAGACCCCACACTTGTCACCTCATACAGACCTATAACACTGCTGAGCACAGCTTTCAAAGTAATAGAACGACTCATATTAAACCTGATTACACCACATATCCCATTATCGCCCACCCAACATGGCTTTAGACCACAACTCAACAAGCACCTTACTCACACAACTGACGCAAGACATGCTGGAAGGCTTCAACCACAAATTACCACACAAAAGAACACTACTCATAGCAATAGACATAACATGCATAACAACAGCAAAAGATGGCTCGCCAACTATCTGTCTGGCAGAAAGGCTCATGTAAATTTCAATGGCATTCCATCACAGATACGACCCTTCAGAGGCGGAGTACCACAAGGCTCAGTCCTATCTCCCACACTGTTCAACCTTTTTCTCCACGACATCCCAACATCCACCTCTCAAGACATCAAAATCTTATCCTATGCAGACGACATCACAATCACATCCATCCATGCTAGACACAACACAGCTGCCACAAATGCACAACACTACCTAACACACTACAAACATGGCTCACTCCCAACAGACTTAAAGTAGCACCAAAGAAATCCACAGCCACTCTCATAACGAACTACAAACAAGAATACAACCATAATAGCCTCACACCCATCCCATACGCCAACAAGGTGAAAATCCTTGGAGTCACCTACGACAACGTTTTGACCTTCAAGGACCACATAGCTGACATCAAACTCAGATGCACACCAAAACTCAGAGCTCTCAAAGCCATAACGGGCCAGGACTTTGGACAGAGCAAGGAGATAACCAACACCATCCACAAGCAGTTCATCCGATCCACTACCGAATACTGTAGCACCAGCTGGACACTAAACCTCTCAGATACGCACTACAATACGCTGCAAATACAACAAAACAATGCACTGAGAACCGCCACAGGTTGTAACAAAACAAATCCCATCGACCACCTACACCGAGAAACTAAAACACTAAAGGTCAGGGATCACATGGATCTAAAAGGTGCACAATTCTATGATAGGGTCACAAGAGACACCTCACATCCACTACATCACACATTGCACACAGCACCAACCCACCGAAACATGAGAAACACCCCATCCACATATTACACGAGCATTCTGGACACCATACGAACAGCCCCAAGCAGCTCAACACACATACATAACACCCTATCAACAGACTCGGTCCAAACAGCGTTCTGGGGAGAATCCCACCCAAAGTGGATGATTCAGAAGCCAAGCTAAGTAGAGAGGACCGAGTTCACCTATCCAGGCTCAGATGCGGACACCACAATGCCCTTCTGTCTTACAGAAAGAGGATACACCCTGAAGTATCAGACACCTGCACACTCTGTCATATAGGAGCACACACAATTCACCACATAATGGAAGAGTGCTCGTCACTCAATACACTGAGACACTCACACACACCGCCTCTCCGTACGAGTGATCTCTGGGATCGCCCGGGTCCCTCTGTTGCCTACCTCAGGAATGCTGGTCTGTTCGTTCAGAGCTGACTGGAGAGCAACCCAACAACAACAACAACAACACCCTAAGCATCTCTTAGCCACTCATTCCTCACTCTATCCACTTTCATTTTGCACTGCTCTTTCTCGACATCTTTCCCACTCTTTCCATATCGTTTTCCTCCCATACACCTTCCTGGCACATGCCACACTCAAACCATTACCATTCACTACCGCTCTAACCGCCCAAGGGACTTTGCTACCATTCAAAGCCTTGTGGTCGCAATCTGCTTCATTTGGATACCACTATCACTTACACTGCATCCTAGATACTTAAAATTTCGCACTTGTTCAAGGGTCCCCAGCCCATTCTCAGTCCCACCCAATATCATTACTTTCACACGCCCT
Source organism: Ceratothoa steindachneri (assembly GCA_963969495.1). Lineage (NCBI taxonomy): Eukaryota > Metazoa > Arthropoda > Malacostraca > Isopoda > Cymothoidae > Ceratothoa > Ceratothoa steindachneri. The sequence goes on from OZ018329.1 coordinate 40,604,561, forward strand.
GTCAAAAGCTTCGATTGACATTTTCAAATCACTCCCACTCTCAGTCACCATCACCAGGTCATCTGCATATCCCAACATAGAACCCATCTCTCATCAATCTCGCACCCCTCTTTCTCATCCCCATACATACTTTTCTCAGTATCACTTCTATAAAGATATTAAATAGCTATGGCGACATCATACAACCTTTTCTTACCCCCCTAGGAGAGGAGTAAGCCCCTCCACCAGTCAAAGGGGTGTCTTGTGTTACCTCGTCCTCCCCGAACCTAGGAGGGCGAGGCCGCGCTTGGAGGCGGATCTCTATGCGTAGTTCCACTATTCTTATCACTTGTCGCCACCAGAGTACCAGAAAAAAGAAATGACTTATGGTAAGTAGATACTATAACCTACCAATGACTTAGGAGGCAAAGAGAAAAGTTTCCATAGGATCAGAAATTCCACACATAATCGGTCCCGGTCCAGCGTAGATGGGTTTTGCCAGCCCGGTCCGCCATTTAGGCGAAATTGTGCTGGAATTTTAACCAATCAAGGATGGTGCCAACATGGATGAAGGTAAGCTGAGTCGATGGCCCAACACACCCCCTACCTAATACTTGCCTTAGCCAGGGTGCTTTCGCCCCTAGCAGCAGTTAGGGACGTCATGCTATACACTGCGACTTGACTAAGGCTCATAAGAGGACGAAGGTGCGCCAGGCACCCAGAACCTGTGTGGGTAGAAGAGCAAGTTTGGAAAGGGGTAGGCGAGTAAGTAATAAAGAGAAGTCGATGGGCGGGTCCACTAAAGAGTAGGATGGGTGTGCATAAGCGTCATGCCAATAGAAACTGAGGGGGAACGTGCCCCCTCAGTGTGTTCTTCGAATTTGTAATTGATCAAACCACAAAAAGTCACTACCCACTCCCTTTCTCTATGGTATTGGTTTCTTCCAAACCAAAGTCAGTTCGTTGGTGATTGAAGTTACTCAGAGACGGAGCGGTCGCTGTCGAGGTGGTTAGTAGAGCAAATGTCCCTTTCCAGACGTGTGAAAATGAAACGCAATTAATTTGAGAAATAAAGACATTTAAGTGTTTAGAGTTGTTAACTAGCTCTTAATGGTAGGTTAGCGGTCATTATATCCAATCATTTGTGACTTTATTATGTGGCATTATTAATTTTATTCTCTGAATGAATTATCATTTAGATTTTAATTTCTTTTTTTTAATTGTGCCCACGCAGAATTTTGGCTTGCATGACGGTCCTGGATGGGTGATCACTTATTATTACCATACCCTGGTAGTAAGTGATCCCAAGATGGCATGCAACCAAGGGACCATATCTAACAGCCCAAACTCTGAACAGGTCAAAATACTCCTCTTGGTACAAAGTGTGTGTAGGAAAGGCTGAGGGGATAGTCGTAATGATAATAATAAATAATAATAACATACTAAAAATAATTAATACTAATCATAATATATATAATAAATAATAATAATAATATATATAATAAATAATAATAATAATATATCTTTATAAATACAATATAAAAATCGCTAAATAATAATAAAATTAATAACACTAAATAATATTAATAAGACTTAAATAACAATAATAACTAATAATAATATTACAACTTTCCCAGAAACCATCAGAGTTCAAATCAAGCCAGCGACAGGGCTTCGCTACTTTGCACTCAGGCCGGGAGGATGTGCAGCCCCTCCAGGTACCAAGTGTAAGAGGGCACACAGGGTAGCCCCACCCCTTGTGGGGACGGTGGCGAAGGTGCTGCCTACGAAAGAATGCGTCGCAGATATCACCCTCCAGCCGGAACATAGCATCTGAAGTGGAGTGGGAATTGCGAAAGCTCCACGAAGAGCGGGAAGCGAGAAGATATCTGGCCTTCGCCCCTCGAAATTCACACGATGAAATCGTTCGACAGCGCATGTGGCGCTTAGAGACATGCCGCTTCTCTCTGTGGGTCGTGTCACTCGGCGGAATATCCTGGTGGAAGCGTGGGCGTGTAAAATTGCTAGACCCTCTAGGAATGGAAGTCTGGTCCGCAGCGATGAGTTTGGCAGAGAACGACAAGACCTCATTAAGTCGGTCCTTTCCTCGAATGCCGAGCCAATGTGACCGATCCAAGCACCCCCGAAGTGGCTTCTCAGGCGGCAGTGACCCAGCGAAAGATTTATGAATGGGAAATTAATCGCTACCATGAAGGTCGTCAACCCCTCCCTATCCCCAATCCGAGTATGCATCCAGAGAATACAGCGACAGGCCAAGGTAGAAAAACGATCGGATTCTAGGACAGGGGTGAAATTTTCCACAATAAGGACACATCTCCAACTTTATGACCAGTTGTACAAATGTTCACTCCTTGGGAATGATGGCGTAGTCATACCAGAGAGGGTGTCTACCGTTAAGGTCTCCGAGGAGAAAGCACCTTGGCATATGCGTTAGGATGTGGCGAAACTCCGTCTTAGCGATGTCGGCTGACATTGGAATGTAGAGACAACAGAGTGCCACTTGTCCAGGTAAAGCAGGAGTGCTACCGCCTGAAGGGAGGTATGGAAATCCAAAGAACATCGGGTATATAAATTGCGCATCTACTTGCACCGCCCGCCTTATAATCAATGGAAGTGGAAAGAAGGGACGCACCCAACATGGTCTCATGGAGATAGACTGCTAAGGGAGAATGAAAGGAAACAATCCTCCTCGTCCCCTCCCAATTAGCTCGGAGTCCTAGGCAATTCCATTGCAAGAAAATGCTTTACGTGAGACGTGTTTTTCTCTTGCCTCGAATCTTTCTAAGGGCAGAGTGCTTTAGGGCTCTTCGTATCGTCTTTTGGGGAAAGCGACCCTCTCTTTAACCTCGTCCGACTTCGGGCACGGGCGAGGGAGCCGAGGCTCCTTTGTGTTGCACTCTTTTCTAGGGGCAGTCTTCAAAAAGCCCAAGGGGCCGGCATGTGCCACATTCCTGGTCGTTTCTTCCTCTGAGTTGTGCGACTCAGGTGAGTATCGTGGGAGCTTCGTTTTCTACGAAGGGATCTCGAGCGGGAGAGGGGATGGATGGATGGATGGATGGGTTGGCGCTGGTCGCATGGCGCACACTACAATGGTGATCGCGCCGTAGTTAAGTTCTATAAATTATAGTAAAAAAACTGACTTTTAAGAAGTTTTTATGCAAATGTTTAAAGGGTAAATATGCTAATGATGTTTATGAAATGAATGGTAAGGAGGTTATGCAAAGTGAGTGAGGCAGCGGATTAGATGAGGGTGCGGGGTGATTGATACAAGTTGATAAAAATTTTAAAATTGTTTCTAACAAATCATATATTGTAAAGGGTTATAATTTGAAGATCAGTCCGCTTTCTTCGAGGAATTTTGTCAATCCAGAAAACATGTTTTCTTCCTAGAATGCTGACTGGAATGTAGCGGCGTCTCATCCACCGAAAGTGGGGGAAGATTCAAAATATCTCAATTTATGAAAAAGTTATTTAATTTAAAGCTGGTATACATTTTGTGATTTTCCGTGTATAGTAAAGAGACATGTTAAAACCACAAATACGAAGCTTAGACTTCTATGTAAACAGCGTCAACAAGCCTTCAAAATACTTATAATGGTAATATTCATCAATTACACATTCATGTCTTTTCCTTAAAACAAAACAACGAACCTGAGGTTTTCGGACTAAATTGCGAGCTGTCCATTTCCGAATTCACGCGCGTCTTTTCTTTCTTCCAACTGTGCTCTTTAAATCCCAGATTTTGACCAGGGGGTGTTCCAGCTCGAGCTGCAGAAGTGTGACCTCCACCGTTCCAACGGCAGTTTTCACCTACATTGCTTGCGCTTCAAGAGAAAAAAATCAAACCTGCGGCACCTCTGCAGGATTCGTGGACTGATCGTAAATGATGGCTCAAAAGGTAAACCAAACTCACTTGGAATGTTTTTTTGATGATTGTGGGAATGCATTTGGATCCGCTGAAGTGGAATGATCAGTGTTTTCGTAGAAGCCCTTCGAACGACCGGTCATATCTCCTAAGAACAGCCGTCTCACAAGAGTCCGACGATACCAAGCCCTCGGGAAAGCCAAGATCTCCGTGATGTGACGCATGTCATATTTGAAATGGGCTGCTCCAATATCAATAATAGCTAAAAAAATATACAAATTATACCAATGGTCGGAATAGTAAGAATAGGACCACAGTGACGTCAGTTATGTAGCGTAAAAAATACTAAATGCGACTGCAACACAGCGTGAAATGGGTGAAGGCGTTCGGCTGAGAAAACACTCTTGCATTATAATCGCACGAATGCACATGACCTTGGTTCGAGGTAGGGGCTCTAAGGACACTATTTTGCTTCAAAGCAACCCATGTTATCTCCTACTGTTTTCCACAACTTATTTTTAAATTTTTTTTGAGAAGTGACGTATGCTACGCCCAGTCAGTGGACGATATAGTTATGAAACAAAGAAAAAACAAATAAACTTTTCAAAAACCCATCACATCCCAATGTAATCTTCCTGTTTAAATACACTAAGGCTTTACAAATATCTTATTAAAATGACGATTAAATGCAAAGCAAACATCTTACTCGAAAATCTGATAATCGCTTTGGAAGCATCCGAATTTTGGCCAGACTGGAAGTTCTTGGGTGGCACATCAGCTTTGACAAAAGTGATCTTCCTGGAACGTGACAGGTGAAATTTGACGAACTCCACCATGACGCTCAAGAAGTCTTTCCTTTCACTCTCGTTCAGAGGATTACATGTGACAGATGACGAGCTTGCATTTTTGCTTCCGTACGGATGAAAAACGAAGAGCGAGAAGTCTTCTAGGGCCCCCGACACACTCAGTCCCCCGCTTGTGGATGGCACGTTACCGTCAACCAATTGATGATCACTGAAATGACAGCATCATATATTCAAAATTGGTTTCTTTTTCCCTGCAGCAGCGTGTGCAAATGATCGGAGACGAATGAGCATTGAAGAAGGCAACTGAACGCGACCACATCCATGCCGCTCATTTGTATAAGAAATTTCTGTGCATTGATTCAATGATCTTGGCTAATATCGGAAGACCGGCCGGACACGAACTTACTAAGACAGCATGTGTACCGTTCATGAGTGTATAATGAAAGTGGTAGATTGTAACATTAATCAATAGGTCCCAAATGAGAAATAAAATGAAGGGTACTATGTTGGAATATGCAGATGATCTGATTAGTGACAAAGTGAGGGGGGATTTGAAAATTATGATCGGAGCCTTTGAAAGGCCATGGGTGAGAAGTGAGTTCAAAATAAATTCAGAAAAGTAAGGTAATGGTGTTTGGAGGTGAGGATGAGGTGCAGTGTGATATTATTCTTTGTTGTTACCCTTGAACAAGTGCAAAGCTTAAGTATCTAGGATATATTGTGGGGGATAATGGGTCATTGGATGCAGAGAAAATGATAGGTGCCTTTGTGCTTTAGAAGGCATAAAGGTGGTGGGTAGTTTTACTGTAATTGAAGTGTGGTGAGCTCAGTTTGTGGGAATTTTTAATTTGTTGGTCTTGAAGTTTTTTATTTTGTTCTCTTTAATATTATATTTGCGTGTAGAGGTGAAGGAAATGCGTTGTCATGTATTTGTTTCGGTGCATGTAAGTGAAAGTTCAGTCATCACTAAAGAAAGCGAGGATTATCTGATGTGAGTGGATTGCAGGTGTCATGCATGCAAAGGGTAAAGATTTTTTTTTTAATTTTAGGAGCCTATCTGGCGACTACCCACCCGCTTGGGCATAAGTCGCCGCAATCACAACAGCCTAGCACTAGGTTACTTTAAAATAAGAATATGAAAACACAACAACGATAAAAAGGGAAGATGGCAACAATCAAGAAGCAAGCTCCGGCGTCGGGGGGAAGGGCCCCCTCCCCCCGGCGCAGGAGCGTACAACCTACAGAGAAAACAACAATTACAAAAAAAGCAAACCTAGTTAAATAAAGGGAAGAAGGCCGGGCTCCCCCCAAAAGTCAACAAGTCCACCAGTCAATGTGCACGAACTCGTCCCGAGTACAAGGGACAGGCGGTAGCGACACCACCCATTCCGGTACTGGGACATTCAATAAGAATATGCCGAACATTCTGGAGGACAATGCAGTCTTCACAGTGGGACGCTAGCGAGCGCTCTATCAAGTGACGGTGCGTCCCGCGAGTGTGCCGAATTCGGAGACGACAGAAAGCAACTTGAAGCCTTCGCGGCATCCCTGGGAACAGTCACGGCGCAATGGCACGCAACTTTAAGTTCACTTCGACCGTCTCCCATCTCCTTTGCCAAGCAGCCCGTATTCCTGCCATGTAGTCGGTCTGAGGAAGTGCGAACTCTTTGGCACGCTCATTCACCGCAATTCCTACATGTGCAGGAACCCAGCAGAAGATAATCTCGACATCTGCCAGGGTCACCAAAACCGTGGCATTACGGATATCGCGAACCAGGGGATGCGGACATTCCAATGCCCCGAGAGCACTCAGGGCGCTTTGTGAGTCGCTAGAGATCACAATCCGGTCTCCGAACCGGGCACGTCGCGTAATCTCCCGTACCGAGTGGTGTATTGCAACCAGTTCAGCCGTGAAGACAGACGCAGCGCCTGGCAGAGCCCAGCTGACTTCAAACAGAGGGGACACGGCGTGGAAGCCCACCCCCTCTTGGGACTTGAAGCCATCCGTATACACTGGCACGGTTCCAGCGTGACACGAGGTGTGCTCCAAAAAAGTCGAACACAATAATCCTGGCGCCGTACAAGCTTTGGGAGCAGAGGCGTGGCGACAAATGGCCAAATGTCGTCTTTTTGGTCTTTTTCGTCCTTTTCTTTTTTGAGAGGAGGGCGGGGAATGAACCCGCTTCTCACCCCCGCCAGTAGAAGCCCCCAGGTCCAGATGGACCGGCCTCAGCCAGGTCCTTCTCCGAAATGGAGAAGGTCCTGGTGGTCGCAGGGGCATCATCCGGAGGAGATCCCTCCCCTCCTTGTACTGCCTTAGAATCTCCAGCCGTTAGAGGAGGACCTTGCATAGGGGCGGATTCGGGTTCGGTGCTTGGCGCCGAGCCCGGATTCCCCCCCCATGGAAGGCCCTACCGTCTGAGGCTGGTTTTCCTCAAGGACCATGTGTATCACAGGAGGGGCCTCCAGTTGGCCATCCATTCCCAGTACATCGCAGGTCCCTTTGGCAGCGTCATAAGTCTTTAGTGTGGAGGCACAGGCCTTGACGCCGGCAAGGTTCAATATTCTTGCCAGCAGGTCTTTTGAGGGAAGCGACCGAAGGGGCTTGGCTTCCCTCTCCCCCCTAAGGGGGTTTGCCCTACCGAGCCGCTTCGATGGGGAGCGGCTGGCTAAGGGCTGCCTGCTGGCTTTCTTTGCAGTCCCGTTGGAAAGAAAAGAGGGGGGGGGGAACCTCCATTTTTTTTCTGTGGAGCTGCCCGAGAGCGGCTCCGTCGTTTCTACAGGGGGAGTTAAAGGGTTTTTCTGGTTGGACTCATCATTGGGCATGGTGACCCTCTTTTTATTACGGGATGCAACCGCTCATCACCTCTCGCAGTTGCCCGCACTGCAAGAGGTGCTTACGAGCCTGGCAGAGCCAGGCGCCGCCATTTGGGACCACCCTTCCCGCCTGGTGGCCTGGTAGTCCATCGGCATGGCGGCTCCACCTTAGACGCGGCGTAAAAATGGATAGAATGTGAAGAGGAGAGGAAAAGGGATGTGAGGAAGGTATGGGTGGGAAAGAAGCCGGTTGTTAAAAAAAAACCCATCCCGAACCGGAGCTCAGGGGTTAGGGAACATTGTCCCCTCCCCCCTCAGCCCCGATCCAGGACGGTTGGCTTGAGAAGAAGGTCAGCATCTACCCTGTGAAATTAGAGGAGGACCATTGAAAGTTGTGGGAGAGGTTGTATGAAAAGCGATGAAGTAGTGGAGAAATACAGGCTATCTGAAGGAAGGATGAGTGGCTAAGCTAGGGCCGGACGGAGGGCTGGATCCCCTCAGCACGGCGGCCAGGATGGCAAATCGCCGCACCCCTTACGGGGGGCATAGCGAGAGACGCGGTTCAACGCCTGTTGGAGTCGACGCTCCAGAGTTGGCATCTGGGCCGCGCCAAACGAGATCGAAAGGTCGTCAACGTAGAGCGTAGCGAGAACATCTTCCGGCAGCACCGAGGTGATGCCGTTGATGCTTAGGGCGAAGAGTGTGACACTGAGGACACTTCCTTGCGGGACACCTTCTTCCTGCTCCTTTGGGCCGGAGAGGGCTCCCCCCACCCGTACGCGAAATCAACAATCTTGCAAAAATTCTGATATAAACATTGGGAGGCGTCCCCTCGCCCCCATTGTGTGGAGAGTCTCCATGATACCGTATCGCCATGCGGTATCATAGGCCTTCTCCAGATCGTAAAACCACCGTGGCGTAGTGCTGTCTATGAAGGAAGACCTCGCTGACGGCATTTTCCAGTCAGAGCAGAGCATTCGACGTGGAGTGGAACTTGCGGAAGCCACACTGTGTAGAAGACTGATGGCCTCCGCTGTCCAGGAAAAGGCTAATCTAACATTTACCAATTTCTCCATCAACTTGCACACGCAAGAGGTTAGAGAGATTGGGCGGAAACCGGTCGGAGTAGAGTGATCTCTTCCCGGCTTGCGAAAGGCGAGCACAGTGGCGATTCGCAAGGGATCTGGGAGAAGACCCTCCACCCAGATCTTGTTGATCAAATCTAACAGAAAGGCCATGCCTCGCTCACCCAGGTGTCGAAGCATGGCGTACGGGACATCGTCCGGACCATGGGCGGTGTCCGCGCACGAAGCGAGACCGGAGCGCAACTCACTCACAGTAAACTTGTCGTTGAAGGGTTCTCCGCTTCTGGAGGTAAAGTCCAGCCGGCGGCCTTCCGCGACATCACGACGTGCATTGAATGCTGGCGGAGCAGCGTCACGGCTAGAGAATACGGAAAATGCAGTCGCTAAGGATTCCGCCACGGACGCGTGGTTCAAAATTGCGGTCCCATTCTCGTGGAGAACGGGAGGGGGGTCCTGCGAGAACTTGCCCCGAATCATTTTGACTCGCCTCCACACCTCAGATAAAGGGGTCTTCCCGTTAAGTGAAGACACGTATGCCCGACAAGAAGAGCGGCGGGCGTCTTCAAAATATACCGGAACCTAGCCCTAGCCCGACGAAATTCAGCGACAGTGAAATCGTTCGGGCGGCGCTTATAGCGCATGTAGGCATAACGCTTCTGTTTCAAGGCCGTCTCACACTCGGCCGACCACCATGGGAGTGGTCAGCGTTCAAAACGGCCAGACGTTCTAGGATTTTTTTTATTATTTTTTTATTTAAGGGGCTATCTGGCGACTGCCGACTTAGGCATAAGTCGCCGTAAACAAACAGCCTAGTTCTAGGCTACTTTAAAAAATTGAACAGGAAACAACAATAAAAAGAAGTAACAATAACAATAACAAAGCAATAACAAAAACAATAACCAAACAACAACAATTAAACTTGGTTAAATGAATTTTTTTTTTTTTAAGGGGCTATCTGGCGACTGCCGACTTAGGCATAAGTTGCCGTAAACAAACAGCCTAGTTCTAGGCTACTTTAAAAATTGAACAGGAAACAATAAAAAGAAATAACAATAACAAAGCAATAACAAAAACAACAACAATTAAACCAGGTTAAATAAAAGGGAGAAGGCCGGCCTCCCCCAAAAAGTCAATAAGTCCACCAGTCAAAGTACACGCACTCGTCCCGAGTACAAGGGACAGGCGGTAGCGACCCCGCCCATCCCGGTACCGGGACAGGTGTCGTGCGCGAAGATCACCCAGACTGGGACATTCGACAAGAATGTGCCGAACAGTCTGGGGGACGACGCAGTCGTTGCAATAGGGCGCAGGCGAGCACTCCATCAGATAGCGATGCGTCACACGAATGTGTCCGATTCGGAGACGACAGAAAGCAACCTGAAGCCGCCGCGGCATTGGGGGATAGGTCCATGGGAACAGTCGCGGCGCAATAGCACGCAACTTTAAGTTCCCTTCGACCATCTCCCATCTTCTTTGCCAAGCAGTCCGAAGAGCTGCCCGTATTCCTGCCATGAAGTCGGTGTGAGGAAGAGCGAAACGCTGGTCCGGTCGCAGAGTCCTCGCGGACTCTTTGGCGCGCCCATTCCCCGCAATTCCTACATGTCCAGGAACCCAGCAGAAGATAATCTCGACATCTGCCCGGCTCGCCAAAACCGTGGCGTCACGGATATCGCGAACCAGGGGATGCGGAGATTCCAATGCCCCGAGAGCACTCAGGGCGCTTTGTGAGTCGCTATAGATCACAATCCAGTTTCCGAAACGGGCACGTCGCGTAATCTCTCGTACCGAGTGGTGTATTGCCACCAGCTCGGCCGTGAAGACAGACGCAGCGCCTGGTAGAGCCCCGCTGACTTCAAACAGAGGGGATACGGCGTGCAAGCCGACCCCCTCTTGGAACTTGGAGCCATCCGTATACACTGGCACGGTTCCAGCGTGACACGATGTGTGATCGAAAAAGGTCGAACGCAATACTCCCGGCGCAGTACAAGCTTTGGGAGCAGAGGCGGGGCGACAAATAGCCAAATGTGGTACCCTCCAGGGTGGCGTCCTGGGCAGAACCAGAGGCGCCACCGGCCCGAGAGCTATATCTACCTCTCGAAGGAGTTTCCTGGCCCTAAACCCAAAGGGCTTAGGGTATGACTGGCGTCTCTCGGCGGCATAGGCACCATCGAGATCAGCTGCGAATGCAGTGAGAGCTGTTAGCGACTGAGGGAGGCGCCGGGCTCGCGCGTACAGGCGAGTGATGCACTGCACGCGGCGCAGAGCGAGTGGCATCTCCCCAGCATCGACCAACAGGCTCTCAATGGGGGAAGTGCGGAAGGCACCGGTCGCAAGGCGAAGGCCGGTGTGGTGGATCGAATCCACCTTCTGCAATAAACACTCGGCTGCGGATGCATAAAACTCGCATCCGTAGTCGAGCTTCGAACGAACAAAGGATCGATAAAAAAGTAAGGCAGTAGCCCTATCAGCGACCCAAGCGCTGAACATCACGGAACGGAGAATTTCCATGGCGCGGGTACAAGAGACCCTAAGGCTGCGAATATGAGCCTCCCAGGTGAGGCGTCGGTCGAATACAAGACCAAGGAAACGGTGCGACTCAACCACATCCAGGCGCACCCCATTAAGAAACAAATCTGGGTCGGGGTGAAGCCGTGGATGGCGGCAGAAGTGCACCACCTTATTCTTGGCCAAGGAAAACCGAAACCTGTGCGCTTCGGCATAGCGAGAGACGCGGTTCAATGCCTGTTGGAGTCGACGCTCCAGAGTTGACATCTGGGCCGCGCCAAAAGAGATCGAAAGGTCGTCTACGTAGAGCGTAGCGAAAACATCTTCCGGCAGCACCGAGGTGATGCCGTTTATGCTCAGGGTAAAGATTTTTTTTTTTTTTTTTTTTTTTTTAGAGGTCATCTGGCGACTGCCTACTTGGGCATTAGTCGCCGTATTAAAACTGGCCTAGTTCTAGGCTACTTTAAAATAAAATTAAAGAGAGAGAAAAAAAAACAACACCCCAAAAGGAAGAAAGGAAGCAAGCTGGTGCGTCGGGGAGAGGTCCCCCTGGCGCAGGAGCGTGCAACTAAAGGAAAAAACAAAAAACAAAAAAAAACAAAAAAAAACAAAAAACAAAAAAACCTTGCTTAAATAATAGGGAGAAGGCCGGCCTCCCCCAAGAAGTCAACAAGTCCACAAGTCAATGTGCACGAATCTGTCCCGAGCACAAGGGACAGGCGGTAGCGACCCCGCCCATCCCGGTACTGGGACAGGTATCGTGCGCGAAGATCACCCAGACTGGGACATTCGACAAGAATGTGCCGAACAGTCTGGAGGACGACGCAGTCGTTGCAATAGGGCGCAGGCGAGCACTCCATCAGATAGCGATGCGTCACACGAGTGTGTCCGATTCGGAGACGACAGAAAGCAACCTGAAGCCGCCGCGGCATTGGGGGATAGGTCCATGGGAACAGTCGCAGCGCAATGGCACGAAACTTTAAGTTCCCTTCGACCGTCTCCCATCTTCTTTGCCAAGCAGTCCGAAGAGCTGCCCGTATTCCTGCCATGTAGTCGGTGTGAGGAAGAGCGAAACGCTGGTCCGGTCGCAGAGTCCTCGCGGACTCTTTGGCGTGCTCATTCCCCGCAATTCCTACATGTCCCGGAACCCAGCAGAAGATAATCTCGACATCTGCCCGGCTCGCCAAAACCGTGGCGTCACGGATATCGCGAACCAGGGGATGCGGAGATTCCAATGCCCCGAAAGCACTCAGGGCGCTTTGTGAGTCGCTATAGATCACAATCCGGTCTCCGAACCGGGCACGTCGCGTAATCTCCCGTACCGAGTGGTGTATTGCCACCAGCTCGGCCGTGAAGACAGACGCAGCGCCTGGTAGAGCCCCGCTGACTTCAAACAGAGGGGATACGGCGTGCAAGCCGACCCCCTCTTGGGACTTGGAGCCATCCGTATACACTGGCACGGTACCAGCGTGACACGATGTGTGCTCCAAAAAGGTCGAACGCAATACTCCCGGCGCAGTACAAGCTTTGGGAGCAGAGGCGTGGCGAAAAATAGCCAAATGTGGTACCCTCCAGGGTGGCGTCCTGGGCAGAACCTCGGGTGCCACCGGCCCGAGAGCTATATCTACCTCTCGAAAGAGTTTCCTGGCCCTAAACCCAAAGGGCTTAGGGTATGACTGGCGTCTCTCGGCGGCATAGGCACCATCGAGATCAGCTGCGGATGCAGTGAGAGCTGTTGGCGACTGAGGGAGGCGCCGGGCTCGCGCGTACAGGCGAGTGATGCACTGCACGCGGCGCAGAGCGAGTGGCATCTTCCCAGCATCGACCAACAGGCTCTCAATGGGGGAAGTGCGGAAGGCACCGGTCGCAAGGCGAAGGCCGGTGTGGTGGATTGAATCCACTTTCCGCAATAAACGCTCGGCTGCGGATGCATAAAACTCGCATCCGTAGTCGAACTTCGAGCGAACAAAGGATCGATAAAAAAGTAAGGCGGTAGCCCAATCAGCGACCCAAGCGATGAACGTCACGGAACGGAGAATGTCCATGGCGCGGGTACAAGAGACCCTAAGGCTGCGAATATGAGCCTCCCAGGTGAGGCGTCGGTCGAATACAAGACCAAGGAAACGGTGCGACTCAACCACATCCAGGCGCACCCCATTAAGAAACAAATCTGGGTCGGGGTGAAGCCGTGGATGGCGGCAGAAGTGCACCACCTTAGTCTTGGCCAAAGAAAACCGAAACCTGTGCGCTTCGGCATAGCGAGAGACGCGGTTCAATGCCTGTTGGAGTCGACGCTCCAGAGTTGGCATCTGGGCCGCGCCAAAAGAGATCGAAAGGTCGTCCACGTAGAGCGTAGCGAGAACATCTTCTGGCAGCACCGAGGTGATGCCGTTGATGCTCAGGGCAAAGAGTGTGACACTGAGGACACTTCCCTGCGGGACACCCTCTTCCTGCTCCTTTGGGGCAGACAGGGCTCCCCCCACCCGTACGCGGAATCGACGATCTCGCAAAAATTCAGATATAAACATTGGGAGGCGTCCCCTCGCCCCAGTCGTATGGAGAGTCTCCGTGATACCGTATCGCCATGCGGTATCATAGGCCTTCTCCAAATCAAAAAAACACTGTGGCGTAGTGCTGTCTACGAAGGAAAGCCTCGCAGACGGCATTTTCCAGTCGGAGCAGAGCATCCGACGTGGAGTGAAACTTACGGAAGCCGCACTGTGCAGAAGACAGATGGCCTCCGCTGTCGAGGAAATAGGCTAATCTAACATTTACCAATTTCTCCATCAACTTGCACACGCAAGAGGTTAGAGAGATTGGGCGGAAACCGGTCGGAGTAGAGTGATCTCTTCCCGGCTTGCGAAAGGCGAGCACAGTAGCGATTCGCCAGGAGTCTGGGAGAAGACCTTCCACCCAGATCCTGTTGAACAGATCTAACAGAAAGGCCATGCCTCGCTCACCCAGGTGTCGAAGCATGGCGTACGGGACATCGTCCGGACCATGGGCGGTGTCCGCGCACGAAGCGAGAGCGGAACGCAACTCACTCACAGTAAACTTGTCGTTGAAGGGTTCTCCGCCTCTGGAGGTAAAGTCCAGCCGGCGGCCTTCCGCAACATCACGACGTGCATTGAATGCTGGCGGAGCAGCATCACGGTTAGAGAATGCGGAGAAAGCGGTCGCTAAGGATTCCGCCACGGACGCGGGGTCCGAGATTGCGGTCCCATTCTCCTGGAGAACGGGAGGTGGGTCCTGCGAGAACTTGCCCCGAATCCTTTTGACTCGCTTCCACACCTCAGCTAAAGGGGTCTTCCCGTTAAGTGAAGACACGTATGCCCGCCAAGAAGAGCGGCGGGCGTGCTTCGAAATATACCGGAACCTAGCCCTAGCCCAACGAAATTCAGCGACAGTGAAATCGTTCGGGCGGCGCATATAGCGCATGTAGGCATAACGCTTCTGTTTGAGGGCCGTCTCACACTCGGCCGACCACCATGGGAGTGGTCGGCGTGAAAAACAGCCAGACGTCCTAGGAATAGTAGTCAGGCCCACGGCGATGAGGTTGCCGGAGAAGAACTCAACGGCCTCATCTACCGACCTAAACTCCTCGACTGAGATAGAGAATTCAGTCATTTCCTGAAATGCAGGCCACCGCGCCCGCGCCAAGCACCACCGAGGTGGTCTCTCAGGCGGCAGTTGCCCTGAAAATGATATTTCAATGGGAAAGTGATCCCTACCATGGAGGTCATCGACCACCCCCCAATAAAAATCAGGCTGTGCATCCGAAGAGCACAAAGATAGGTCAAGGCAAGAAAATGAAGCGGTTCTCGGACAGTGATGCGTAAACTCATCCACGTTTAGGACGCCCATCTCAAGCTCTTCGATCAGATCGGCAAGGACTTGTCCCCTGGAATTTATGGAGTAATCTCCCCAGAGAGGATGCCTGCCGTTCAGATCTCCAAGCAAGAGATAGGGCCTCGGCAACCGTGCCACGACGCGGCGGAAGTCCCCCGCGTCGAAGTCAGCTGACGGTGGAATGTACGCAGAAATGATAGTATACCTCCTATCCAGGTGCAGCTGCACAGCCACTGCCTGAAAGGAGGTATCTAAAGAGAAAGGAAGAACGGAGACATCATGCCGGGTGTAAACCGCGCATCCCCCAGCCCGGCCATCCCGCGGTTGTGGGGTCGCAAGACCCTTATACCCCGGGAGGGCAGGCAGCGGGCACGCGCCTAGCATGGTCTCCTGCAGAAAAATAGCTAACGGGGAACGGGACGAGACGAGCCTCCGCAGCTCCTCCCAGTTGGCCCGGAGTCCACGGCAATTCCATTGAAGGAATATGCCCTCCAGGCCTAGCTCGGAGGAGACGCGGGGGCCCTCCTCGAATTGAAGACCCTCACGGGAATGGCCGGACGCTTCCCGGGGGCAGAACCCCGGGCGCTGTTGGCCGGACAAATCGCTGAAGGCGCTGTCGCCTTCGAGGACTTATTGGGGGAGGTTGGGCTCGCCATGCGAGTCTTTTCCTCCCTCCGCCTCGAAACCTTAGGCGGGCGTTGCGGCTTCGGAGGCGGAAAGCCCTCTTGTCGAGGAACCACCGTCTCCGAGCCACTCGCTCCAACTCGGGGCGTGGGCGAAGGGGCCGAAGCTCCTTTGTTGCTGTCCTCCTTTCGGGGAACAGCTTTAGGAACCCCGGAAGATGGCCTAGCGACCATCTTCAGGGGTGTTGCCTCCTGTGAGTCTAACGACTCGGTGGAGGCGCGTGGCCGTTTCGCTTTACGGGAAACGGTCACGCTGGGGGAAGAGGGGGGAGCCCTGGTTTTAGCCGGGGCAGGGTATGAACCCTTTTTGCCGCCAGCTTTACCAGGGGAGCGCCCAGGTTGGGTAGAGCCCGCAGAAGGGCTCCGAATGGGCACGGAAATAACCGTGCTCGTTGGCCTGGATGGGCCAGGAGCAGCGGGTGCCTTTCTAACTATTGAGGCATATGACGTCCCAGGCAGAGCCGGGCGCGCCAGGACCAAGTCCTTTGCCTCGCGGAATGAGAGTCGATCCTGGGCCTGAACGGCTAGGATTTCTTTCTCAAGGAGATATGCACCACATTGCTTCGAAGAAGCAGGGTGCGGCTCTCCGCAATTGACACACTTGGCCACACACGATTTGGACTTATCGTGTGCGACCTTGGAGCAATTTACACATACTTCGGGTGACCCCGACTTTGCACGTCTACATGAGCGATTCGTATGGCCGAAGCGGTGACAGTAATAGCACCGCCGCGGCAGTGGCACGAATGCCTTCACGCGGTAACGGCACCAACCGGCACGCACCGACTCAGGGAGCTTGTCACATTCGAACGTGACGAAGAGTGTAAGGGTGGGTCTCGAGGCCCCTCCCTGTTTTCTCATCACACGTTCGACCTTGACCGCCCCATGGTCGGCCAGCTCTAGGGTGATGTCCTCAATGGAGTAGTCAACGAGTTCCCTCGCATAAACTACTCATTTCACAAAGTTCATGGTAGAGTGCGGCGTCACACTCACCGGGGTGCCATGAAGTGTCCGAAGAGCACTTATCTTGGCCGCCTCGGCGGGATTCGCCGCATTCGCCAGAAGGCTCCCGTCCGAGAAACGGGTTACTTTCGGCTCTCTACCAATTGCACTAGCTAATCCTCTCCTCTGATGGATCATGTTGCCCTTGGACAACATGGTGCCATCAGTGGAGCGAATAACGAGGAAGCGTTTGAAGCCAGCGGGCTCGAAAACGCCGGGTAACCTCTGAATGATGGGCCCCGATGTCATCGAGGCTCCGCCCTGTGCACTTTTGGTCTTTGTCATCGTCAGGAGCTCCGTACCCGGGGAAGCAGAGGGCCCGGATGTGCCGATCTTGGCTTGGTCGCTTGCCAAAGTGGCAGCAGACCCATCCGTCCCCGTAGCCCCGCGGATTGAGAGGAGCCCCGAGTCTTCTTCGTCTTTTTCGTCCTTTTCTTTTTTGGAGAGAAGGGCGGGGAATGAACCCGCTTCTCACCCCCGCCGGTAGAAGCCCCCAGGCCAGATGGACCGGCCTCAGCCAGGTCCTTCTCCGAAATGGAGAAGGTCCTGGTGGTCGCAGGGGCATCATCCGGAGGAGATCCCTCCCCTCCTTGTACTGCCTGAGAATCCACAGCCGTTTGATGAGGACCTTGCATAGGGGCGGATTCGGGTTCGGTGCTTGTCGCCGAGCTCGGTTCCCCCCCCATGGAAGGCCCTACCTTCTGAGGCTGGTTTTCCTCAAGGACCATGTCTATCACAGGAGGGGCTTCCAGTTGGCCATCCCCTCCCAGGACATCGCAGGTCCCCTTGGCAGCGTCATAAGTCTTTAGTGGGGAGGCACAGGCCTTGACCCCGGCAAGGTTTAATATTTTTGCCAGCAGGTCTTTTGAGGGAAGCGACCGAAGGGGCCTGGCTTCCCTCTCCCCCCTAAGGGGGTTTGCCCTACCGAGCCGCTTGTACGAGGGGCGGTCGGCAATGGGCTGCCTGCTGGCTTTCTTGGCAGTCCCCTTAGAAAGCAAAGGAAGGAATGCCGCTGGAGATAGGGAGGTGCCCGAAAGCACCTCCAGAGAAGGGGGTGAGGGGGAGTCCCCTACACCCGTAGGCGTAGGAGAGGAGTAAGCCTCCTCTCCGGTTAAAGAGGTATGGAGGGTCCCCTGCGCAAGCACAGGGGTGGGGACCTCCATCTTTTCTGTGGAGCTGCACGAGGGCGGCTCCGTTGTTTTAGGGGGAATTAAGGGGAGATGGTTTTTTTTTCATCATTGGGCATGGTGACCCTCTTTGTTTTACGGGACGCAATCGCTCACCACCTCTTGCATGGCGGCTCCACCTTAGACACGGCGTAAAACAGATAGATTGTGAAGAGGAGAGGAAAAGGGATGTGAGGAAGGTATGGGTGGGGATGAAGCAGGTTGTTAAAAAAACCCCATCCCGAACCGGAGCTGAGGGGTTAGGGAACAATGTCCCCTCCCCCCTCAGCCCCCATCCGGGGTGGTTGGCTTGACAAGAAGGTCAGCATTCTACCCTGTGAAATTAGAGGCTGACCAGAGAAAGTTGTGGGAGAGGTTGTATGAAAAGCGACGAGGTAGGGGAGAAATCGGGCTATCTGAAGGAAGGAAGAGAGGCTAAGCTGGGGCCGGACGGAGCGCTGGATCCCGTCAGCACGGCGGCCAGGATGGCAAATCGCCGCGCCCCTTACGGGGCTCAGGGTAAAGAGTAGGACACTGAGGACACTTCCCTGCGGGACACCCTCTTCCTGCTCCTTTGGGCCAGAGAGGGCTCCCCCCACCCGTACGCGGAATCGACGATCTCGCAAAAATTCAGATATAAACATTGGGAGGCGTCCCCTCGCCCCCATCGTGTGGAGAGTCTCCATGATACCGTATCACAATGCGGTATCATAGGCCTTCTCCAGATCAAAAAACACCGTGGCGTAGTGCTGTCTACGAAGGAAAGCCTCGCAGACGGCATTTTCCAGTCGGAGCAGAGCATCCGACGTGGAGTGGAACTTACGGAAGCCGCACTGTGCAGAAGAAAGATGGCCTCCGCTGTCGAGGAAATAGGCTAATCTAACATTTACCAATTTCTCCATCAACTTGCACACGCAAGAGGTTAGAGAGATTGGGCGGAAACCGGTCGGAGTAGAGTGATCTCTCCCCGGATTGCGAAAGGCGAGCACAGTAGCGATTCGCCAGGAGTCTGGGAGAAGACCTTCCACCTAGATCTTGTTGATCAAATCTAACAGAAAGGCCATGCCTCGTTCCCCAGGTGTCGAAGCATGGCGTACGGGACATCGTCCGGACCATGGGCGGTGTCCGCGCACGAAGCAAGAGCGCAACGCAACTCACTCACAGTAAACTTGTCGTTGAAGGGTTCTCCGCTTCTGGAGGTAAAGTCCATCCAGCGGCCTTCCGCGACATCACGACGTGCATTGAATGCTGGCGGAGCAGCATCACGGCTAGAGAATGCGGAAAAAGCGGTCGCTAAGGATTCCGCCACGGACGCGGGGTCCGAGATTGCGGTACCATTCTCCTGGAGAACGGGAGGGGGGTCCTGCGAGAACTTGCCCCGAATCCTTTTGAATCGCTTCCACACCTCAGCTAAAGGGGTCTTCCCGTTAAGTGAAGACACGTATGCCCGCCAAGAAGAGCGGCGGGCGTGCTTCGAAATATACCGGAACCTAGCCCTAGCCCGACGAAATTCAGCGACAGTGAAATCGTTCGGGCGGCGCTTATAGCACATGTAGGCATAACGCTTCTGTTTGAGGGCCGTCTCGCACCCGGCCAACCACCATGGGAGTAGGCGGCGTGCAAAACGGCCAGACGTCCTAGGAATAGTAGTC
The DNA here is from genome assembly GCA_963969495.1 of Ceratothoa steindachneri. Lineage (NCBI taxonomy): Eukaryota > Metazoa > Arthropoda > Malacostraca > Isopoda > Cymothoidae > Ceratothoa > Ceratothoa steindachneri. The sequence continues at coordinate 40,623,991 of OZ018329.1, forward strand.
AGGCCCACGGCGATGAGGTTGCCGGAGAAGAACTCAACGGCCTCATCTACCGACCTAAACTCCTCGACTGAGATAGAGAATTCAGTCATTTCCTAAAATGCAGGCCACCGCGCCCGCGCCAAGCACCACCGAGGAGGACTCTCAGGCGGCAGTTGCCCTGAAAATGATATTTCAATGGGAAAGTGATCACTACCATGGAGGTCATCGACCACCTCCCAATCAAAATCAAGCTGTGCATCCGAAGAGCACAAAGATAGGTCGAGGCAAGAAAATGAAGCGGTTCTCCCACAGTGATGCGTAAACTCATCCACGTTTAGGACACCCATCTCAAGCTCTTCGATCAGATCGGCAAGGACTTGTCCCCTGGGATTTATGGAGTAATCTCCCCAGAGAGGATGCCTGCCGTTCATATCTCCAAGCAAGAGATAGGGCCTCGGCAACCGTGCCACGACGCGGCGGAAGTCCCCCGCGTCGAAGTCAGCTGACGGTGGAATGTACGCAGAAATCAGAGTATACTTCCTATCCAGGTGCAGCTGCACAGCCACTGCCTGAAAGGAGGAATCTAAAGAGAAAGGAAGAACGGAGATATCATGCCGGTTGTAAACCACGCATCCCCCAGCCCAGCCATCCCGTGGTGGTGGGGTATTAAGACCTTTATAGCCCGGGAGGGCGGGCAGGGCGCACACGCCTAGCATGGTCTCCTGCAGAAAATTAGCTAACGTGGAACGGGACGAGAGGAGCCTCTGCAGTTCCTCCCAGTTGGCCCAGAGGCCACGGTATTCCAGGCCTAGCTCGGAGGAGACGCGGGGCCACTCCTTGAACAGAAGACCCTCACGGGAATGGCCGTATGCTTCCCGGAGGCAGAACCTCGGGCGCTGTTGGCCGGAAAAAGCGCTGAAGGCGCTATCGCCTTCGAGGACTTATTGGGGAAGGTTGGGCTCACCATAAGAGTCTTTTCCTCCCTCCGCCTTGAAACCTTAGGCGGGCGTTGCGGCGGGCCCTCTTTTCAAGGAACCACCGTCTCCGAGCCACTCGCTCCACCTCGGGGCGTGGGCGAAGGAGCCGAAGCTCCTTTGTTGCTGTCCTCCTTTCGGGGAACAGCTTTAGGAACCCGGGAAGATGGCCTGGCGACCATCTTCAGGGGTGTTGCCTCCTGTGAGTCTAACGACTCTGTGGAGGCGCGTTGTCGTTTCGCCTTACGGGAAACGGTCACGCTGGGGGAAGAGGGGGGAGCCCTGGTTTTAGCTGGGGCTGGGTATGAACCCTCTTTGCCACCAGCTTTACCAGGGGAGCGCCCGGGTCGAGTGGAGCCCACAGAAGGGCTCCGAATGGGCGCAGAAACAACCGTGCTCGTTGGCCTGGATGGGCCAGGAGCAGAGGGTCCCTTTCTAACTATTGAGGCATATGACGTCCCAGGCAGAGCCGGGCGCGCCAGGACCAAGTCCTTAGCCTCGAGGAATGAGAGTCGATCCTGGCCCTGAACGACCAGGATTTCTTTCTCAAGGAGATATGCACCACATTGCTTCGAAGAAGCGGGGTGCGGCTCTCCGCAATTGACACACTTGGCCACACACGATTTAGACTTATTGTGCGGCCTTGGAGCAATTTACACAGACTTCGGGTGACCCCGACTTTGCACGTCTACATGAGCGATTCGTATGGCCGAAGCGGTGACAGTAATAGCACCGCCGCGGAAGTGGCACGAATGCCTTCACGCGGTAGCGGTACCAACCGGCACGCACCGACTCAGGGAGCTTGTCACAGTCGAACGTGACGTAGAGTGTAGGGGTGGGTCTCCAGGCCCCTCCCTGTTTTCTCATCACACATTAGACCTTGACCGCCCCATGGTCGGCCAGCTCTAAGGTGATGTTCTCAATGGAGTAGTCAACGAGTTCCCTCGCATAAACTACTCATTTCACAAAGTTCATGGTAGAGTGCGGCGTCACACTCACCGGGGTACCATGAAGTGTCCGAAGAGCACTCATCTTGGCCGCCTCGGCGGGATTCGCCGCATTTGCCAGAGGCTCCCGTCCGAGAAACGGGTCACCTTCCGCTCTCTACCAATTGCACTAGCTAATCCTCAGTGGATCGAATAACGAGGAAGCGTTTGAAGCCAGCGGGCTCGAAAACGCCCGGTAACCTCTGAATGAGGGGCCCCGACGTTATCGAGGCTTCGCCCTGTGCACTTTTGGTCTTGGTCATAGTCAGGGGCTCCGCACCCGGGCGGGCAGAGGGGCCGGATGTGCCGATCTTGGCTTGGTCGGTTACCGTAGCAGCAGACCCATCCGTTTCCGCAGCCCCCGCGGATGGAGAGGAGCCCCGAGTCTTCTTTGTCTTTTTCTTTTTTGGAGAGGAGGGCGGGAAATGAACCCGCTTCTCACCTCCACCGGAAGGAGGCCCCAAGCCAGGTTCTTCTCCGAAATAGAGAAGGTCCTGGCAGTCATAGGGGCACCGGTCGGAGGAGATCCCTTCCCTCTTTGTACTGCCTCGGAATCCCTAGCCGTTTGAGGAGGACCTTGAAAAGGGGCGGATTCGGGGTCGGTGCTTGGCGCCGAGCCCGGATTCCCCCCCATGGAAAGCTCCACCATCTGAGGCTGGGTTGCCTCAAGGACCATGTCTATCTCAGGAGGGGCCTCCAGTTGGCCATCCCCTCCCAGGACATCGCAGGTCCCGTTGGCAGCGTCACCAGTCATGTGTGGGGAGGCACAGGCCTTATGTTGTTTAGGTGCTAAGGAAATGTGTGGAGTAATCAGGTTTAGGAAGAGGCTTTCTATGACTGGAGGGTGTAGAGAGGAGAATGATGAGAAGGGTATTTCATGGCTTTATGGTTTTGTGTTGTGTACAATGCTTCCAGATGTTGGGTATTGGGTTGTGTGAGTAGCTGTAGTTTGCAATGTTGGCAAGTGCTTGTATTCCATGCGATTATGTGGTGCCTGAGAGAGGTGTATATTATTGATGTTGTCTGAGGTACAGGAAACTGAGTGCTCGAGATTGTGGATGATGTGATTTATCTGGTGAGTCACAACAGATCGCTGGATCTCTGTGAGAATTCCATTGGATTGGATGAGTTTGCTAAGTCTGATGGACTAAAGGAACAAACTTAGGCATGACTAACAATGAGTAAATACCCTATTTTATTTTTTTAGGCACTTACCATTCTTTGGTCCGCTTTGAAGAGAAATTTATATTGAGTGATGGGAGTTTGAGTAAACATTCAACGCGCAAGACAGGATGAGAAGAGAATCTGAAAGATCATTTCTTTGAATTACTTTTAAAAAATTTTCTCATGCACAAAAACATTTGCAAAGTTTGTGGTTAAAAAAATTTCTCAGGGTCTTTGCAATTTTTTAACATTTATAAATGCCTAAACGTTATATTTTATTAAATATAAACCTGCTATGTGAAGATAAAAAATTAAATATTTGCCTAAATCTTATTCTTCTACCATTTCCAAAAATGATGCAACATGTATCTAGATATTAAGGTTAAAACAACTTTATAATTTTTAATGTAAATACCAATAACTATTCATTATTGATACCATTTACATTTGACAATCTAGTCAAGCAAATATCAAAAATGCCTCATCAAGTTTTGTGTGGCTGAAAGGAAGTAAAAAAGTGACTGCTTCTTTCTTTAAACTATATTTAAGGATCTGGATGACACAGGAATGTCCTTCAACTTGTTTGGCCAACTCTGTGCACGGACTAACTCAATACAATAAAAGAAAATAAATAATCTTTATCTAAAAATCCCATAAATACATAGTCAAATTGCATTGAAAAAATGAGTGAAAAATTATATTTAAACAGCAAATTATCAACAAAACTAATAAAGAAAACTATGAAAACTCTAATAAAAATGGAGACAATATAAAAAGAAATGCACTTATATAAATTTAGATTCTACAAATACTAAAATGACAAATTATATATAAAAAAGAAAATTAGGTGAAAACATTTTTTAAGCAAAATTCTAGACAATATAGTGATCAAAATTATAGTTATATTAAAAGATCTAATTACCTACATAAATTAAACAATATATATATATATAACAAAAAATAGAAAACCAATTGGTTAGAATCCCTAACAAAAGTATGTGCAAAATCTTGTATTAATTCCTTAGCATTTTTTCATCTTGAATTTGAAGCTCAATAGCAGAGGTTGTATCATGCAGAAAGTTTGTAAAGAGAGATTTGTAAAGAGAGATGTGAAAAGAAAGTATTGAAGCCAGAAAAAGTGAAAATGTGTGGAAGATATATCAGTGCAAATCCTCCTGCAGGACATTGGGAATGGAAGAACACACAAACCTCCAGAAGTTGCAAGACGTCCCCTTGCAGGTGTATAAAAAGAAGAGTGTAATGACATGATCTATTGTGACACTTATCTATCGTTGCAGTTGACTATAGTCTTGTTGTCGATACTTCGATACTAAGTGGCCTCTCAAGGTTATGTAGAGAAACAGCCAGTCAGTATATGTCCGTCACCCACTATAAGATATACTCAAGACAAGGAAGTCTATAGGCAAAACAAATGTAACCTATCTGTTACTATCATAACCTGTGTATATATTATACTTTATTTACTAACTCCTACTAACACTTTTATTGTGACACTTATTACACATATCTGACACCTTACATAATCTATGGTGAGTGTTATTAATTGTTGTTCATGTATATTACAAAGAGTATGATGAGGAGTTCAAGAAAATAGGATAGAAGAGGTTTGCAAAGAAAGTGCCAAAAAGAGAATAAAATACTAATATCTAGAAGAGGAAAGCCCACATACACTCAACCTAGTTCGGGACGGCTTGAGGTACTGTGGCTGGGAGGGCCTGCTGCTCCTCCAGGTATACTTGAGAAATGGGAGGGAGGAGGAAATTTTAAAGGTACCATCAACATATAAAGAGTTAGATTCAAATTTGTTTGTCTTCTAAATATAATAAATTTACCTGATGCCTTTCAACTGTCAGCAATAAATTTCATTATGCATTAAAATTGAAAGCTATCAATATTACAGGTTCTTTTGATAGGGTGTTTGATCTTTCCATTTCCTTTTCAAGTTTGTCAAAGCACCTCGGTTTAAAAGCGCTCCTCGGCATACATTTGAAAGATATGTACATTAATAATTTAGTAATAACTTACAATAACTTTTGATGCTGCAGCAGGATGCAAATGAGTATTAATAAAATTAAACATTTTGTTGTCTCAAATGTGAATTTTTGCTTTGAAAGAATTTTTTTCATATCTCTTTACAAATGAACCTCTGATATCATTTTAGGGGGATAGCTTTGAATCAAAAGTTAAGTAAGTGATTTTGAATTTAACTTTGCTATAGTCTGGGTATAGCTGGGATGGGCTATTCCTGGAAATATTTCAAATCTTTGTGAGATTTTGAAACAAAAGGATTTACAAGCAAAGCGATTGAAGCAAATATATACCAGGCAATGGCTTTGCCACTCACCCCCTATGTTGCTAAAATATAGGGTTATAGAATAGAAGAAGATATATAAAATTTTTTTTTCTGAACTTCACCATTTGTAATTCTTTGGGTTTTAAAAGATTCACAAAATTTTGATACTTATATTTATTTCTGAACTTCATCATTTTGTTTTTTGGTATTATAAAAGAATTATTAGAAATAACTTTGATAAAAAAACCTAAGTCCTAACCAAATTAAGATGAAATTATTATTCAAATACTCAAAAAAAAAATTCCCTTCTTAAATTATAGTTAATGATGATGATGATGATAATACTTTCCAAAACTAGACAACAAAATTAAATACTCCCATTTAATTTTCATGAGAATTAATGAAAATATTCTTTGAAATTTGAGTCTGATAGCATTCTTATTATTTCATGGAAGAGTAGATAAAAAAGGTTAAGGAAATGTATATTTGAAGAAAGGATGCATATAAAACAAGAGAACACTAAATACAAATGCAGCCATAACCAGAAGACAACATAATTATTTCATAGACAATCAAACAAAATATTAATAAGGTCAACCGAAGTAAGTTGCGTGCTCTCAATTATTCTGACTTATGACCTACAAAACTTTCAATAATTCCCGACTAAACTTGGGAGGACCTTGGGAATTATATCATTCGAAAGAGAATGTAAAACAACATAAGGGTTTCAAATTTCGTTAGAATCAGCCGAATAGTTACAGTGTTATTGGCAAATAATTCCCGGATTAACCTTGGGAGGACCTTGGGAATTATATCATTCGAAAGAGAATGTAAAACAACATAAGTGTTTCAAATTTTGTTAGAATTGGCCAAATACTTATGATGTTATTGCCAAAAAACTCACAGACCAACACAGTAACTTATAGAGTCACGTGGATGCAACTAAAAAGTGTGCAGGATCTTCTTCTCAATCAATTGATTTCATCTTTAGCCACACAACTTTACCAATTTGTCACAATGTTTGGGCATGATTTTATTTCATTATTCTTAAAACTTTGCCAGAGATCTTCAGCATTCATCAGTTTCTGGGCCACAACTTTCTCTTCATATATCTTTCATCGATTTACTATGAGGGTTAAATCACATCTCTGTGCAGGCCAGTTCATTACATCAATACTTTCAGCATTCAAAAACTGATTCACTGTCTTTGCTGTGGTGGCACAAAGCATTGTTCTACATGAAAACAGACTTATATAACCCCAGTATTTGGAGAGAGGGGATCACATGTTCCTGAATTAGATTCTTGTATACTGGTGTTTACTTTGTTGCATAATCAGATGAGTGGACAGATTCCGGCGCTTGAAAACAAGCCACACACTGTAACACTGCCACCTCCAAATTTAACTCTTTTTCTTAGAGCATATGAGATTCAATCTTTAACTTGTATGACACCTTGCATATTGTTTCCCATCTAAGGCAAAAAAAATCAAATTTGCTTTCAATGCTGAAAAACGCACCTGTATTTCAGTGCCCCATAGGAAATGCTCATTAGCAAAGGCTAACCTAACTGTTTATTCTTTATACTTAAGTATAAAGAAGTGCTGTGAGACATGTTCAGGTTCTCTGTAACTTGATATGAAATACCAGCTGCTGTCTCATCGGTCCTTCATTGATATCCATTGCTTCTTCTAATTTTCCCTAGTTTTTTTGTTTGTTTTTTCAAGATTTTGGTATTTCATTTTTTAATTTTGGATGGTACTATACATTTAAAAGAAATTTATATTAATTGTCATTCCTTCATGACCCTTTTTGGATTATCAGTGAACTTTTCCTCATGTTAGCCATTTGTTCAAATTTTCGAAGTTCTTTTTCAAGGGACATTTTATTATACTTATGCATATCATTCTAATCCCCAAAAGGTCATGTTTTAATTACTTCTTTCTTAGAACAGGATGTATGGATTGGCCACAAGATAAGAATGCAAGAAAAATAGTCAATGGAGGTTTTAAAAATAAATTTTGACCTTCATGTTTAGCCATTTTTATGATTATGATTATTTTTTATTGTTGATAAAAGAAGATTCTAAGTATAGTTCTTTAAATAATTCACTGCACTGAGTTGGTTCCTGCATCTAGATAGCCAAGTCAAGTTGTCATAGATCCCAATGGTACTGCTACCTACTTGTTTAAAGTGAAAATTCACAGTTGTGGGGGTCTAAAGTAGTGTCAAAGAGACAATAAAAGTGAACTTTAATAGGTACCTGATTGTTGAAGGTTTCATGTGGAAGTAAACAATGACATCTACTGGGAATGAAGCATATGAATAACCTCCAGAGGTTGGACCCCCAGAAATACATGAATCAATGTCCTCATTATATACCAATTCCGGTTCTGCAAGAGTACAATCACAAGTCAGTATGACTTAATGCACTTATGGTGCACATCATGATCTATATGAAACAATTCACTCAAATTTCCAACCACTCCTAGACCCAATAATGTCCACATCAAAATCAATCTCTATTTTCAACAAATTATTAAAACTGCCATATATCCTCAACACATACAAGAGCAAAGCCAGTTGATTTTGTTTAATAACAGATCAAGATAAATAGAAGAAAAACACCCTAGTATACTTGGCAGCCATTTAGCACAAACAAGTTTGGAAGAGCATCAACTTCAGCGTTCAGTCGTGCAATAATATTTTGGACTCAAAAGTGTTATACTTTATATAGCCAAATTCTAAAATTAACTATCACTATTTATATATGATACAAATGCAATTGGACAAAGTAATGTTTATGGCAATAATGAAACTATAAAATTACAGAATTTTGGACCAGCAAAGACACTAAGGTTCATTTTGCGGCCAGTTCAAATGAGGATAGAGGGGTGGGTTGAGAATCATAGTGAATGGGTAAAAACTATAAATAGGGTATCTGTTTTAGGTTTCTGGATTTTTAATAAGTTTATAAGTTGAAATGAAATTAAATGATTCTATTATTAATTGTAGGTAATGACTGGTGTTTTAAATAACTTACGAGGTAAGTTATTCCACACTTGACTAACTTTATATGAAAAACTGAGCTATTGTAATAGTAAATTTTTATGTTAACACAAGTTTGAATCCATTATTTATAGTAGTGCCTGCTTAAATATCTAAATAACAAAGAACTCATTCTTTATATTAATAGAGCCATTTAGTATTTCAAGAATATGATTAGCTATTAGTGCAAATGACGATTTTCTAGGGAAAGCAGATTAAGATCCCTCAGTGTGTCTCCAAATGATTCATTTTTAAGATCGAGAATTAATTTTGTTACTCTACACTCAAAAGGCTCTAAGATTGGTAGGTCCTTTTGCATATGGCAAAACCAGAATTGAACTGCATACTCAAAGTTAGTTCTAAAAAGTGCCTTATATAATGGAAGAATATCTTCTTTTATTTACATGTATCCCAGAAATCTATTTGCATATTTGGATTCTACAATTCATTTGTTTGGAAGTTTTAGGTCACTACAAATTAAGAAATTTAAATCCTTTTCAGTAGCAAGTGAATTTAGATCATAACTACCCATGTTGTATGCCTGTTGGCTTGGCTGACCTAGGACATTACCTTATGATGAATATCATGCAAATTTGGGGCCCCATTCCACTACATCTTTAAGGTTGCTTTGCAAATTTTGAAATCACATTAATATTTTACTCCAATTTGTAAAATCAGCAAACTTTTAATTTTTGGCTAATAAATTATTTCAGTCATTAACATATATTATAAAAAAACAAAGTCCAGGAATGGATCCCTGATTGATGCCACTAGTGTTCAATGGCCAATTTGAGCAAATCATATTAATCACTATGCTGTGTGATCAGCTAGCCAGTTTTTGATCTACATAAGTACATTACTCCCAATCCGTGCACTTTTAACATTATTAAAAATCTTTTGCGGGGTACATAATCTACATAAACTGTATATTGCCAGTTGCATGTTGGTTGAAGGTTGCAACCATTTCATGAAAAAAATCCAGCAAATTAGTCAGATACAACCACTGATGAATCCACGTTAGGTATAATGATTAAGTTTTGGAACTCTTAAATGTTCCACAATTATGACTCAATAACTTTTCCCACAATTCAAGTCAATAAAATGTGCCATTTAAAATCAGGATTAGAGTTAATTTTGTTTTTAAATTAAGGTTCTTTATTAAATGAATGATTGAAAATGGCACAAGGATTTTTCTTAAATCAGGTTTAAATTCTTTAAGATAAGTTGGGTAGATTTCATTAGACAGTGGCCCTTTATTTTTATTTTTTCTAAATAGTGCTCTATTTCATTTTTTTTATTAAGTTTATGAAAATGAATTGTCCAGAATAGCATGAAAATTTGTTATCTTCAACAGAGAAGAGGTTTTCAAACTTTTCATTTAATGCCCTCAGTATATGCACTCACAAATCACTAAGTCAACCATCAAATTAAGTGAAAGTTAAAGGGGAAGGGCAACTAGATGAGATTGTACTAAGAAAACCTGGGAAAAGAGCCATTTAACAACAACCACTTTCCTACAAAGGAAGGTTGGTGAGCAACAACAACTAAAAAACTACCTACCCTCTTTCCAACTCTTTTTGCTGTATTAAATACAAAGCTACACTTTTTTCCATTCCCAATTAGCCTTTCACACCATCACGGCAATTAGTGTTCATCCCTGAGATGAAAAGCCCGATGTTTCTTCATAAACTCCATCCTTGAATACCTATCATACAAACAATCATTCAATTGTTCCTCACTCAGCACTTTCTTTTTTAAACACTAACCAATTATAACCTTACAGAGCAAAATCATGTGGTCAGATAGTTCCATACACATACTTCACACAGCTTTCATATCAAACTCATCTCGCAACATATTCTTGCTCCCCAAAAGGAGGTAAATCAATCTTGCATTCTGTTTCTCTTTGACTAACCTATGTATATTTTTGCCTAACATTTCATTGCCAAAACGTTTTTGCTACACAATTATCCTTTAGCACAAAAACCTACAACCATTACCCCAGTAGATTCCCATTCCTAGGTACTGGGTTCGATCCCTGGTAAGAGAAGATACCAAAAGATGTCATCCTTCATAGGAAGCTTGTCTCCTATTGTTATCACACTAGTTCTAACATTACACACTACACAAAGTCCATTCACAACACAGCAGGCTCTTCCATTTGACAAACAACACATCATATGTCCCAGCACATGCAGAGATTTCCATATCCATACATCCCGAGATGGAATGGTTGGCCTTCCCTTGGACCACGAAAGTTTGGTGGCAAATACAGTAATAGCCATCCACCTAAGACCGTTCCCTGGAGCCCTCGGTTTTGTCAGCGAGTCTCATTCTGACTTTTATGTAAGTGAATTTCATCATCTGGTTGGGGGGGTCTTTGTCTATGATTGAAAAGGGAGGAGTGGCAAGTTCACCTGCTATTCATTTTCACAGGCTTAGCCAAGACGAAACACTGGTTCCAATCAAAGTAAAGTTGAGTCACATTTCGTGTGGTTAGTCCCCGGATAGAGCCCAGATTAGGGTGGACAAAGGCGGGCCTTGATAGAACAAGAACTCGGCAGCCCGATACAACTAGCCTCGCAAAAACCGTATCTCTCAATTTTTTGAGCCACAGTGGACGCGTCACTGGCGCGTTGGTGCGCGCACGTGGCCGTTGCGCAGCCACGATCGCCCAAAACAAATTCCTCAGCGATTGGCGTTCGTCTCTGTTTTCCTTTCGGGCTTCACGCTCTCCGAAACATACTGGGTCTCCAAAGTCATATCCGGCATAAACATCATCCGAGGAGACCGGATAACTGACGAAGAAACCGATGCTCAGACACGAGCTTGAGCCGACGACCCATGGGTCTGATCCCCCATTAAATTGTAGGCCCCCATTGAGAAATAAAAACATCCTAAAAGAGTGTAGATCTGGGGTAAAACCCCTACCAATTTCTTCTTTTCTTCAATTTCATTCTCTCTCTGCCAAAAGCTCTGCTTATCTCTCATCCTGCTCACTATTCGTCTACATCTATCTTCTAAAATTGATAAATGATATTTATACCAATTGCATCCTCCATTCATCCTAGAACTTTTACTTCTCCCCCTTACTTCTATCAGTACATAGTTCCTACACTACAACTATGCGCATTTTCATTCTAGTAAATCTCAAATTCACCCATATAATTTTTAAGCTCACACATTCATAACCAAATATTTATCATGTCACATTCCATCCCACAAATTCTGCATTCGCTTTCATATTCATCTCACATAAGACATCTTAAAGATCCCTCTTTAAAACATATTTACCATCTCTCCTCTCTTGATCTCATTGCACTCTTCACATTCTACACACCTACTCAGTTCACACATTGCCGTGAATAACTACATGACGGGATGGGTGCTGCAAAAGCCCTGCCCATCACTTTCATTATGCTTGCAATAAAAAAAAAACACACTTTGGGTGCTTGGATCCCGGGCCAAGCTTAGGTGAAATTAGGAATTTCTTTAATAAGTACACATTCTAAAATTTCTTGGCATGTTTTTCCCAGTGATATACAAGTTGAGATTAATCTAAATAGATGCTTTAATGCCCACTCAAACATATGAGAAACAAGAATGGAACTTTCTTTGAGTGATTGGATGTCAGTTTGGTATTCATGCACGCGATGTTTGACAGTCCTGTCTGTCTCACCCACTTCCAATCTATGGCATGCCCGATATGGACCCAGGTAGACTTATTTATCATGTGTTATCTTTTAAATATTTTATGTTTTCCAGAAGCCTCTTTTATATAAATAATAACTAATTTCTCCGGCATCAATCAAACAACCTGACAAGCGCTCAATGATTTACAACACCCAGCATGAATGATAAAAAAGGTTTACCAGAGTGCCATCAACTACCTTTTTTTAAGCCATACCCAGATGTCTTTATTTCTTTATCATATTCCATAAAATTAGTGTGATTGGAAAAGTTTATTCCCATAAATATACCTAACAGTTTCACTCTTCCATAGAATAAAGCAATCATTTAAAAATAAAAATAAACCAGTTTGAATTTATCTAAGAGTATCATGTCATCAAACATCTCCCTCATAACTCCACAAAAAAACTAAGACCAAATCAATCATACTTACATTAGGTCCCGAAAAATTTAACGGAATAAAGAATATTTAACTCCTCTTTATTTATGTTATTTTTAAAGCAAGCACTAATTTCATGCAGTTTTGTCATTATAAAAAGGACTGCGTGACAGTGGAGATCTCACCTGTGGAAATAGGAGATGAAATTTCGTTCTTGGTAGGTTCTGCTAGAGGAATCGGTTCGAGGACCTTTTCCATGAAGTCCAAGATGGATGGGCTGATGACAGTTTCCTCAGGAATGCTCTGTAAGGTTAGCCACATAAACAGAGATGCTCTTTTGGTGTGGCCACGTCGCTGGGCACCACCTCCCCCAAACAATGGAGGAAGCCCTCCTGGTCTGCTGGTCCCCATAATATCCTCAGAGCGAATATAGGCGGTATGCGACTCTGTAGGAGGAGGGGCTGGAGGAATATGGCCGGACACCTGTTTAGGAGAGACTCTCGGACAAAACTTCTCATTGGGAGCGAATAGTGAGGACCCTACTCCAGAAGGTCCAACGGGGACCCACTCTGCCCCACTCTTTCCAGTACTAAGTGGGGTGTCACTGTGAATGTTGTGTGATTCGTAGTGTACCTAGAAAATCAAAACAGAGGGATGAGATGTTTATACTCTGGACTGGATTCGTGATTTATCAAAAGCTATCTATCGATAACAATACCTTAACATCGAGTCCAGGAATAAAAAAGCCAGTGATTTCGAAACCAATGGAAGGTGAAGATTGATTCATGTTCTTCAGCTTAGTGGAAGAGAGCTTCTTCAGTTCCGCTCTCTTGCGAAGAGAAATTGGACTCGATGGAACATCATGAACTCCACCAGAAAAACTTCGCTCTTTCTTCATTCGCCTTAAAACGAGAAAATACCCATCAAAGAAAGATTCAGATTCCTTTGCGTGAGCTAGTTATCGTCTCCACCATCACCCTCACAAGTCTCCCGCTCTTACATAGAAGTAGAGTGGGCACGAATCGCAGTCAAAGAAAAGTACCTTACACTCTTTATGTCCGATTAAGCACACAGGTACTGGGTCGTTATTTTCTTGCAAAATTGTCATAAAGGATCCAAACCGGGCAGAAAGCACAAAACTAGACACCTACAAACCCCTTCATGTACATCTATCCCATTAGCATATGGATCAATCGACGGTTAAAGCAACTCCCCCCCCACCCCAATAGTATACCACGTGATCCCGTCTCATCAACACTCTCTTCAGTACTTTCTCATATTATCAATGCATCTTTTGCGCAATTTGCCAACCATTTGCACACCATCACACTCACTTTGATCTATTCTCTTCAAACTTATATTTTCAGCCATTCTTCTTACATGGTCATAGCACATTATCACATACAACACTATTCAAATCTTTCTGTTTCTTCACTCTACTGCTCAAATACAATATCCTGTATAAACTAAGTGTAATGCCATTTCTCTCGATTTTTCAATCTCATTCCACACCGAAGTCATAACCCATATATTAAGTTGGGACCAGAATCCTCTCATACAACATTAGCATTCACAAAAGCTGCGTTCACATTTGAAACGTTCCTTCCAATCGTACACTAGTTGTCACTCTCTCTCGCCAACAAAGTCGATACATCCTTGGACTTCTAACGTCAAGGTTCAATCGCAAGCGAGAGCGGACACAAACGTTAGCGCGCGTAGAGCTATGGCCACGTATCGGTGCTTACTCGCATGAGGGTAGGTAGATCTTATACAGGTCACCACATACATAGCCAATCACAACTCTACTCTCTTTCCTTTTCCTTTATCACAGTACAACCCCTCCTTTCTCCTATGTTGCAAGGAATCCTGCCGATGGTTAGTTTATCAACATAGCCCAAATATAGAACAGGTCTGACGAAGGTTCTTATTTGATCGCTGGTTGATGTAGAAAAAAAACAAAGCAACTATTTCCCAGACACTTTCCCTTCCAAAACGAGAACCAGCCCTGTTACTCTTTGAATCACCAGCGATTATTATGCTGATGTTAATGTTTGTTCCTTTAATTGGTCGGGGGTTCCGTCCTGGGTTAGAGGCAGATGGCGTACCTTAGTTTGGTACCACTAAAATTCACAACACAACCTACATACTTTGAACATAGCACTTGTTTCAAAGGCAGACATGGAATCTACTTAGGAGAGAATGCGGGGGAGAATGGAGAAGAAAAATTAAAGACACACCCAAAATAAATGATATAGGAAGAGTAAGTCAAATCTTGTCAATCTATATAGCTAGTTCCTAAAAATCGAATTTTGTAATGATTACAAAGGAGAAGTAGTGTAATCCAACAAGGAAATGTTTACTCTGTACGGAATAATTTGATTTTTAAGAATAAATGCAAAGGAGACACTCCTATAGTATGAAAAAGAGGCAAGGGTGTGCAGAGAAGAAAACTGAAAAGATGGTCGGAGCCTCAAAGGTAAGAATGAGGTTTGTGTGAAAAATGAAATCGAACTTTATGAGTTCAAGTTCTGTGAATGAAAAATGACGCATTAATTTTAAGTGTTGGGATCGGAGGATGCCCCAAATGTCTTCAAGAACAAGTTCGTATATTAGCCTGTATTAAAAGATGTACAAACCTTGCCTCCTCACGGCGAAAGGAAGATACTAAAACACCTTCAGGAAATAAATTATACGAAGGAGCACAGACACAAATCTTGAACCCATCTGTGGAAGTGACCTAAAGAACTAGGGTTAGTTAAATGGAAATAGACACATCAACCTCATTTCGGAAAGTGGACTAAAATCTGACCAGCGTAGGATGGCGACGTAGTCGGATCAATTGGTCCTATTTTTTTAACAATTCAGAAAATGAAATGAGGCAAAGGGATAACTGATGTGTTACCAAAGCCTGGTATATTAGCTAAAGGATAAATGCAAGGTGTTCCCGAGGTGAATGCTCAACTAAACAGAAAGGCGGGAATAAAACGAATATTTGTTTACTGATTCAATGTTTAGGAGAGAGCGTGGATAAAAAGGGAAGTGTATTTTCCCCAAAGAATGGAGGTACAGTCAGAGTATATACAAGAATAATGTTCTGATTACAACGATAGACGACTGAATAAAGCAACCATGTAGAGGAGAATAAAGGCTATTCAGTGGTGGCAAAACAATCAATAGAAAAGTGGTAGGTTCCTCGTTAACTCAACTCTTTTAATAAGGCAACACAATATTCCTATTTTAATTGGAAGAAAATAAAGGGTGAGAAAATAATTGGAATAAACGTGAGATGCTTACCCTCCCTTTACTTCTTCTTCTTTCTCTTTCTCCTTTTTCTTGGAAAAGTCTTCATTGTAAAGAATACACTCGCCAGAGTTAATGCAAACCTTTACATCAAGTTCGAGGTCAATCGTGGGGTCCTGGGGCTTGAAGACAGGAACAGACGGTGTACTGCTTAGGGGAGGCCCTGCAAAAACAGTCTCAGCAAGTAATCACAAGTGCTTCCACAAACAAAGATTTAAAATAAACGTACAACGAACGTTATACTGCTGCTGGGAAGCTGTCAAGTTTAAAAGCCTACTGCTGCTGGGAAGCTGTCAAGTTTAAAAGCCTACTGCTGCTGGGAAGCTGTCAAGTTTAAAAGCCTACTGCTGCTGGGAAGCTGTCAAGTTTAAAAGCCTACTGCTGCTGGGAAGCTGTCAAGTTTAAAAGCCTACTGCTGCTGGGAAGCTGTCAAGTTTAAAAGCCTACTGCTGCTGGGAAGCTGTCAAGTTTAAAAGCCTACTGCTGCTGGGAAGCTGTCAAGTTTAAAAGCCTACTGCTGCTGGGAAGCTGTCAAGTTTAAAAGCCTACTGCTGCTGGGAAGCTGTCAAGTTTAAAAGCCAATGTTAATTTGTGACATTAGAAGCCTTTCTAAATGCAGGATTAGTCATGCAACAGAAAAAAATAAAACCTTGCTGCTGACTGCGACCTCCAGGCGAGAGCGGCGAACCGAGCTTACTGCTGCTATCTTCGATAGAAGCGCTATCTTTAGGTGTATCGCGTTCACTGCAAAAAGACACAAAAGATGAGGGTTTTTTTCATTAACTCGAAAATCACAACTTTTCTTATGGTTTTAAAGATAATCGCCTTACCCCTACCGCAGGGTGGCGCCGAATATATATATTTTTTTATCTAGCGACAGCCAGCACGGGCATAGTAGCTGAAATTTGAAAAGGTAGCCTAGAATTAGGATACATTAAAATGCAAAAAAGCAAACAAACAAACAAATGAAGTTAAATACAACCTCCCCACCAAGGAGAGAAACGCTTGACAGGTTGTAATACACCAATGTATTACAACCAGCTCAGCTTGGAAGATAGACACAGTGCCTGATACAGTCCCGCTGACTTCAAACAAGGGTGATATGGCGTGGGGATGAAGAATGGTCGGCGAGTAACCTGCAAAATTAACCACCAGCCAAGAAAGTACGTGGGAATTGGTTCGTAAAGAAAGTGGTGAAAATGAGAAGTCTAAAAGGTATTAAGCCCCTCTATCAGGGGCTTGAATTCTGTTACACTATCTAGTCTCTTGCGTTGCCCTGGCAACAGGCCGATTCCAAACCTACCTTCTCTTGCATTGCCTTCAAAGGCATATGTCGTTGTAATTAAAATTTCAGCCTAGTGTTAGGCTACTTTAAAATTCCCCAAAACAAACCAAAGAAAAAACAAACAAACAAAAAAAATAGAAAAAAACAACAACAAAAAGCAAGGAAGTACGCTGCTGCATCGGAAGGAAGGGGGGCCTCCCCCGGCGCAGCAACATACGACCAAAGAGAGTCAACTAAAATGTGGGAGGCCAGACTCTTCCAAAAAGGCAAATAGTCCACACGTCTGTCTACCAAAACCCGTCCCTTTGTTTAGGTAAATTAATTGCCAGAGTCGAATTTCTAGAATTAGACGTCATAAATTTATTTCCACCTGGTGATGGACGACGATGGAGACTCGGCTTCCGCCTTCGAAGGGATGTTTCGCAATGGCGTGGAAAGATGCGGCGAGGTTCGCAGAGGCAACGTAATTTCAGATGAAGAGGTCACAAACACGTCACCGGTGTCAGCTTCATCAATGATATAATTTGAATCCGTTGATCCACTCGCAAAGGAACAGTGGCGTCTGAAAACGAATCAGGTCATCCATGTTTGCAAGGTTAGCCTTAAAGAGTAAATCCACTGAACCCGGTTCGAAGGGGGTTTTGATCTTTCTTTCTATTATCGGCGAAACCATTCCTTCCATTCACTTCCAGGGTCCTTGGAACAAAGATTAGTGTCGCGCAATCAATGCGATCCTAAGGTTCTGATTAGAATCTTCAATGAATAACAAAACAGTAGCCTTAAATGGAGAGGTTTACTGAAGGGTTCAAGTTTCGAGAACATTCAACCCGCTCTCATCCTCAGTCCGTAGACAAATGAGCACAACAGAGGGTTTAAACATATAAAAAAAAATAAAGGGTGCATGATTAGCTGAGAAAATGTGACACTGTTTAATTATTCAGTATATAAAGCTGATGCATAATTATTAATTATACATTGTTACGTTTCTTGAGCGAATCGCCCAGTTTCATATTTCTAATAAGGTTCAGAGTTTATGTAATTAAATCAACACTTTTGCTTTCTTAGGGATTAAGCAGAAGAAGGGGTTGCATGTTCTCGAAACTAGTACCCTTCAAAAAACATCTCCAGTTATGGCGGCTGTTTCCTTATTTCCATGAAGAGTCATCCCTTTTTATGGAGAGAAAATCAAGCAGATGCAAAGGTAAGAATGTAAAGATGTGATATGAAAGGTTTTACAATGAGGGGGAAATTTCTTTTAGATTTGAAGGACAAAAACCAAGGAATAGGGACCCACCTCCTTTAAACCTGTTCTTCTGTTTTCTTATTAAGTGCGAGAGTGATGATAATGGTTGGAAAGAAAGCATTAAGTTTGAAAGTGACAATGTGAAGAATGTTTAAAGTTCGACATGGGAGAAGCAGAAATCTCCTGAACGTGTCTCCTTAGAAACACAGTATTGCAGAGATCCATTCATATCATACCTTAGAAAAAAGCCTATAGATAAACGGAGTTGGAGAACCCTGGCCGGTTGGTGAAGTTCCCCACTGCCGCTGGCAATAGAGCTAAGTCAGGTACAAATCACTGATACAATATTAAATCTTTTTACCACCTCTTTGTACCTGTGTCGTCTGGGCTGGAAACCAAACTTTGGTGTTCACTTCTTCATGATTAAGAACTGTCTTCGATTCAAAGATTTTAACAATTTTTCAAAATGGTACTTATCCGTCATATTCACTGTATCGCTTAACACTGAAATACTACATCTTACAATCATAGAGAAGAGTAGGTACAACTATGCCTTCATTTTTAATGAGGAAATATGTATTTCGATTGGTTGAGGGATCAAGTCTTTACAAATTGTCATACTCACGTAGGTTCTTTGACCTCAACGGTCGGCGAGGGTATTCGAAAACTCTTGGACCTCATTTGCAACTTTGGCCCAAGGCCCAACCGATCTTTCATGGATGTGGCCTTAATGCTTTGTCGCCTAATTTTCATCAACATGTCTCGACGGAAGTCATTGGAAACTATTTGCTCCAATTCCTTCAGTCGGCGCACTTCCTGCTCGATCGTCAGTGGGGAAGCACCGAGAATCTTCAAGTCATTCACCGTCTTTGCTTGCTCATTCATTTCAATCTCGAGTAACTTGGTACGTTGTCGAGGATCCATGTGAGAGTCGAAGATAAAAGCAGGGAGATTACCAGAATCCTAAAACCAACGACAAAATTAGAGAAAGAAGGATAAATTCATCCACGTTAATATAATAAATTTACATAGAAAACAACCGAGTTTTGCTCAGTGGAGAGAGGTGCAACGTAAGAATAAAGTAGAACAGACCTGAGGAGTGTGATTTGTATTATCGCCTTCATCCGAATCATAGTCGGTAGAGGATGGCACATTGGCAGTGTCTGGAGCACCAGTCAACATGGTCAGAGTTCGAGCTAATGAACTCAAGTGCTTGCCAATGTTGACATCAAAATGCAACTCTACCCCTTCCATCTGCCATTGAACATTTAATAGCCACTTGGCATTCTCTCCTGAAAGTTTAAAAAATTACAATTCAAACACGAGTTTCCTTCTTACAGAAAGTCTGTAAATATTAATCCCATCCTTTTTCTTGGTACATGAGGAAGTGGGAGGGCTGATTACAAGTGTGTGGGTGTGTGTGTATCTTCTAAACTTTTTTTGCCAGCCTATGGTATTTCGCAAAATTCAAATTACATGAGGGAGTGGGGGAGCTGATTACAAGTGTGTGGGTGTGTGCGTGTGTATCTTCTACACTTTTTTTTGCCAGCCTATGGTATTTCGCAAAATTCAAATTAGACATCATTCATTACATAATTCTTTTCCTAACTCTATGGGGCAGCCGCGCCCTCTACCGCTAGTACCATGAATCACACATACTTCTGCTCCATCTGTTACTTACACTCCAATTCTTCATTTCCATTTATGTTCGTCTCAGATAATCAGGCATCGGCAAACTCCCTGCTTCTAACACTTCAATATTATCTTTTCCCTCTTTCCCTCATTACATTTTCATACTCCTCACATTTCACGCATCCAGACTCCGAACTGAAAGGTATTCAAGATTGGTCATCAAACAGCATGCATAGATCAATGAACCTGGACCGATATTGTTTTATGACAATGCCCGACCCCTTCATCTCTTAGCTGACTGTGTGTCTAAGAGTAGAGAATTGGGATAAAAAGTCTTGTCACAGCACCCATATCCACCTGATATTTTCCCTACTGATTATCATATTCTCAAGGACTTTAAACTCCATATATGAAATAAAAGGTACAATAATATGGAAGACATAATGTGAAGTTTTACCTGCGGCGAAGCACCAGGTCAAGGCGTCACTTTTTTATCAAAAGGAATAAAGTTCAATTGTACCCATTTAGAGCTATGAAATAACCCATATGACTATGGGACATATGGTCATTCACCCTGAAGATTTCAAATCTGTCATCGGATTTGGCTCTGGGTGGCGCCATCTAGTGGCAGAAGCCTCATTTATCCATTCAAAGGCACTTGTAAGTGATTTGAACCATGGGAAACCATCAATACAATAGCCATTTATCATCTTATCACAAAACGCCGCAGGTGATTGGAGGGACTTTCCATCTTGTTACTGAAGTTGTGACAAATAGACAAACACTGATTTTTTAAAAATGGGATATTGATGCAAATGGTTAATATTTTGATTAAATATTCCCTATTTTTTTGGTCGTTTTTTTAAAGGAGATTCCATGTGCAATGACCTAATATTATGGGGAAATGAAAAGTAATGTTTCATTTTCAATGTTGTTTTTTAGCAAATTAATACATCTCAGGAATATATTTATTCATTAGAAACATAATTACTACCATTAGCAATGACATTTGCATACTGAAAAACCAGTTTGCTGATTCATGGGCAGGAAAATCAGGTTTTCTAAAAAGAGAAAAGGCCTTTGAGCGCTGTCTCAAAATCTTGGTTGCGTTTGATTGTTTTGCTAACTAATGGAAAATGATCAAAGTGTCCTGAATAAGGAAAAATATGATGATACTAAGTCTAGTGAGTAGTGCGTGAGAGGCAAAATTACCGAACCTAACGACTTTATCTTTTCTTGGGTTACCTTGGTTGAATGACTTTGCATTATCATGTTGCAGAATGACTCCCTTATGTTCTCTAGAGCAGGATGTTGTTTTTTGGGGGGCACAGAACTCGATACACACGTTCAAGCTATTGAGAATAAACTTTTTGTAATGATGGTTTTCCCTTGTTCCAATAGTTCAAAGTGAACAATACTCATTGTATTCCACCATACGCATCACAATAACCTTGAGAAGGATGCTTGGTATGTGCAAGGTAGATAGAATGAGGAAAGACTGAGTGAGTAAGATGCGATTAGTGTGTGTGATTGTGACTAAGATTATTCTGAGGTGATATGGGCATGTAAGAATGGATGGAAGACCGCATAAATGGTGGAGTGATTATAGGAAAGGGCTGACTGAGGAACAAATCAATGATATTGCGATTATAGATGTGCATGGAGGGGGATTGTGAGGGGGCGTTCTTGGGGCCTTATGGCCTAAGATGCATCTTGACAGGACAAGACGGTACAGCACATAACACTCCAAGATTATGAAAGGCCATTTCTGTGTGAAAAATGATGTCTGGCTTTGTGCTTGATAGGCTATAAAGCAGTGGGGTTTGGTGGAGGGAAGGTGTAGTTTTTAAGTGAAGATGCGCGCCGAAGGAAAGGAATAGAAGTTGAAGGATTGAAGGCTCCTAGGTAAGCTCTGATATCTTGCAGGAGTCTCGCTTCCTCCAAGAACGTTATGACAACAACCGGCACTTAAGAGCACCTACACAGTACTGAGTGTCACCCGAAACCCACAAATGAATTTCACTTAACACAAAAACACTAGTTGGAGAGCCATGCCCAAAATCAACACCCTCGCAACACACAAACACCAACTTCGGACAACACAAAGCAGCATCTCTGACAATCCTATACAGGCAGTTCATCCACCCAACACTGAACACACCGCCCCAGCTTGGGCACGTAACATATCTAACACACACCTACATAAGATACAAACAGTGCCTTCCGAATCACAACTAGGTGCACAAAAACCACTCCAATACACCACCACCACGCTCAAACAAATATTCTGCCAATCTAAGGCCACCTGCACATGATAGTTATACAATTAATTCTTCAGCAAACTGCGATGGCATTAACAACCCATAAACGCCCTCTCCACTCCTACCACCCACCCCTACCCTGAAAACCACCCAATATACACTGTGATAGAACGAGTTGAAGCTGCGTTAATTTCAACTCCTATCCCATATTATTTAAAACCACGATGCTGCCCACGTGCATCTTCGATTCGAAGCTTGGAGTCTTATCACAGCTACCGGATGTCAATGTTTAAACAAGGAGGTTATCGTCCCCCCGTTCGCCCCCATACGCCGACCTCGCCAGATTGAGTTAGGCTTATGGGCAGATAAGGCATTGTTCTCCGGCCCGGCTGTGCATTCCCTCGAAGCTCCCACTCTATTGTCCCCCCACGCCAAGGAGATGTCCTGGCTATTTATATGGAAACTTTACCACTAAGATCAGATTGGAGATCCAGATTTTCGTCGCGAAACATCACCACGACCCTCTCTCCCTTTGTGCGCCAAGGGACCTCGACCACGAGATTCACCATCACTTGTCCAGAAGGAGGACAATATCCCTTGAGTGCCAAAGTTCGAGCCTTTGCGACGCCGAGTCCAAAAGGCTTCCCCCTTGTTGTTCAGAGGAGAACAGCATTAGAACAGCCATTGTTCGCTCGAGTCCCGTTGACAAGAAACGGTTCTCACCCTTCCCCCTTGTTGTCAAAAGGAGAACAGCACTAGAACAGCCATTGTTCTTTTGAGGCCTTCGCCAAGAAACGGTTCTCACCCTTCCCCCTTGTTGTTCAGAGGAGAACAGCATTAGAACAACCATTGTTCTTCGAGCCCCGTTGACAAGAAACGGTTCTCACCCTTCCCCCTTGTTGTTCAGAGGAGAACAGCATTAGAACAGCCATTGTTCTTGAGCCCGTAGACAAGAGACGGTTCTCATCCCCCCTTTGTTCAGAAGAGAACAACCTAGAACAGCCATTGTTCTTCAAGCCGTTCGTCGAGAAACGGTTCTCCTTCCCAAGACGCCACGTCAGGATCCTTTTATCCCCCCCCTTCGGCTGGAACTCGCCAGCGGACCGAAACTCCTTCGCGCCACCTTCCACTGCACCACTAGTGTAAAAGTTACGTAAGCCAAACGTCACCTTTGAGTACTTAACCCTTTTGTCAATTCTATCCTGTGCTTTAAATGGTTTATCGAACCATCCCATCTCTTTAACTCTATATTTGTTTTACCTTTTTAAATCCTTTAAATCCTCGGATTAGCCGAGCCCCCACGACCCTTTTCATTCCCTGTTTATGTCAATATTTTCCGTCTTGTGTTTGTTGATAGTTATTATTAATAAAACTCTATTTTATTAATGATAGCAATATTATTATCCTTGAGCTCAGTTCCACTTCTTAAGCATATCGAAGATACATAATATCGGCCGCCAGACATTAACGCACTCTAAAGATAATTAAGGAAGTTCCCTCAACGAATAGTGATATATGGTATCGTCGGGAGTCATTCTACGACATACACAATTCTGAGCTAACCTTCCCCCAACCCAACTGAACACTAAAACACACACACACTTGATCCGCATGACACTTAAAAACCAATCGCAAAATGCTCTGAATTCAAGTCCCCCCTCCCCCCGGACCAACCGCGATATTCAACAACGGAAGCCAACCTCGATGGCCGAACCCGTTTCACTGGCACGTCTTCGATCAGACACCAGCTCGACTGTCCCTGCTGGAAAAACACTGTCCATCTCATCCTATTCTTCCACCTTCATGACTATCTCACAACCATTTTCAATGTAACTTCTGAAAAAGACCACGTGCCAGAGCATCCATCCTGACAGTGAACTTTTGAATTTTGCTGAAACTCCTCTTAAATATTACTACCGTAATAGCAATAAATTACGTGTATTTACAACACTTACTAATTTTGACAAGATAACCAATCTAAAGCAATAATTTGCAGAAAACCCACAATTGTACACAAGTCAATTTCTAGACCAAGCAACTTTGATTAACATTGAAACAAAACTTGAACGCAACACCGGGTGTCATATGAAATGTGAATTGGTCCTCATCAATGGTATACATACCTTTATCTGCATTTTGCGCAATAGTCCGACTGCACACTTCGTAAGTTCCTTCTGAAACTTTGCACAAATTCATAATGGCACGGTCGCGGTAGTCGGGTTTCCATTCGTCCAAGCTGGTCTCAAAATCAGGAGCAAATCGGGTGCAGAAGTCCTGGAATTGCGCTTTGCACACTAATGATCCAGAATTACAGGCTGAGATGATGGTGCTGGCTAAGGTGACAACAAGGGCATCCCTCGCCTCAGTAGAGTCAACTTGGTGGCTGATCTAGGGAGATACAAAACGAAGTAATGACAAATCAACAAAGGAGTAAATTTGGTAGAAGCATGGGAATGAGGATATTAAAAAATCAAGTGGGATTCAATCCAATGACCTCCCATCGGAGAGGTCAAAGGATTGAATCTTTGTGAAAACTAATTTTTCAGATGTTATAATGAGAACGCGAGGAAAAGGAATGAATAAAAAAAGGTAGTTGTTTACCCAAGAGAAACAATGAAGAAGAGCTCTCGCTAACCAAGTGCATGTAAAACGTTGTAAAATCGAGTTGAATCCCTGAGAGTGGACGCAAACTTTAGGCCTTGTCAAGGCCTGGCTTCCTATTGGTGGATGGTCTGCACACGTTATCAAACACATAGCCAATCACAACACTGCTCTCATTATCTCTTCTCTTATCCGTTCCCAAACCCTGCCAATGGGGCACTCATATCCATATGGCCTCCCTGGGGTTACACGATCGTTAATTGATCAATAAGCTCAATGCTACCTTGCCCTCCCAACCCCCAATTCCCAAGCCGCCCAACACTGATGCTTTCGGGCTTACGACGATTGTCTGATCTTTATGCAAATTTCATTATCCAGTCGGGAGGGGGGGGGGGTGAATCTCGTACTTGAGGGAGGGAAGGATAGCGCAAAATATACATAAACAATGATGAGGAGCAAACAGACAGAAAATGTTAAAAAAGGTAACTATAGAAAGCCTTGAAGCCTGGATCCTAGAAGATGCCTTTCAACGCCTTGGAAAAGTTAAAAGAGCAAAATTCAAGTAAAAGAGCACAAACACAAAATACTTAAGAACTTCCACTTTCTAGCTGTTACATGGATTGCTAGCACAAGGGGGTGCTATAAAATTCTTACAGCATGCAACAACTTCGCTCTATTCTAACCTGGTCCATTAGAACTGCTCCCAAGGAGCTACAAACAGAAACAATACTAACTTGAACAGTAACGAGAGAGCGAAAGAAAATGGAAACGATTAGAAAACCTTAAAGAAGCAGAAACGCTATGTGACACTTGGTTATAGTTAGATATTTATAGTGAAGCGAACTGAATGAACAAACATGTGTTGAAAAGTGCTAGGTAATAAAATTGATTAGCACAATAAAGGAATTAAAGGAAAATGGGAGAAAAAGTAGTATTAAACGCGATAACAAAGAGATAAAACCCCCGCCTTTGAACAAAGAGTATAGTTGAATAGCCAAAAAGTGAAGCAAACTGAATAAACTTGTTGATCATAAGCTTACCGTCCGACAAGGATTCAAGGGTAGACAGAGTCCGATATCGCTGACCGTGAGTTTTAGGAACAAGGTACTTTTAATATGAGCAGCTGAAGACAAGGAAGAAAATTGGGGCACCTTTTCAAACACTTGTTGCGTCGCTGTCAAGACTTCCTGTGAAATGGAGAGAGGAGGTCAGTGGATGCTGAGCACCAGGTCAGCTACAGGTCTAGACCGGACGACAGGGGCGAATCTGTGGTTAATAGCCCAGGGCAGGGACTTTATCCCTGATCTGGATTCAATTAAGTTGCCTTTATTTCTCAGGGGAGGACCTACAGTTACAGGGGGCGGTGGACCTAGTGTGAACTGAGGAAGGAGGTTGAATGCGGGTCAAACGAAATCGGAAGTCATAAACAGAACTCCTGCCATTCTCGTAAAGCGAGTCGACGAAACATTATTAGTGAGGAGAAAAATAATGGATTCTTGCGTTTTTCTACTGCTCTTTGTTTCCATAACTCTTCTAGAAACCAAATTTTCTTTGTTTTCATAATGAGTGCTTAAGATATCTATGAAGGGTCCGTTTCTTTTGTCGCTTCCACAAATCCTTTCTGAGTCGTATTCCCACTCCCTCCTCAGAGTATTGTTAGAGAATCGTCCTTCCTAAAATTTGTGCAAATGACATTTGCAAAAGAGGAATGAAAAAACACCTCCTTGAATGGCTGTACCTTGTTCAGTGTGGCTCTTTGCTCATTCCAGTACTCATACGCATTTTTATAGTTGAGCCAAACGAGCACTGCCTTGTCGACGGCGAGCGGCTGAATGCAAATGAGGGGACGCGTCAAAGTTATCAGCACCATTTCGCCTTCGTCGCCGACAGAGGACAACTCATCATAGAAAGCGTTGCGAAGTCCTGCGGGAAAAGGAACGACAGTTACCACAGAAAATGGAGTTAGTAAGCAGAGATGATTTACCAATTTATCACATACCACTAATTCATTAATTAGTTTCGTTCTCGCATCAATTATATTATTACTCATTCTCTCGTAGTCCTCAAACCATCTAAACATACTTTCAAACAGTCAACCAAGCTTTGTTGACTCTACAGAATACGAATTCAGAGAAAAACACTACCTCCACACTCAAAACCCATTACAAATCATATACTAAACAGCTTCTCCCAAACCTTACTCTCCACGCGCAGTCATGAATGCGGTCAACGTAAGCAAAGCTTTCAACATTTTCCCACCATCACCTGATACAAAACTATATAGACACTCCATACCACGTAACAAAAAATGGTAAGCTAACTTCCTCTCCAATGGTCACGGGTAAGTGCTCCAACAAGGCGTCTACTATCATTGGGGTCCCACAAGGCTCAATCCTTTCCCGCACCTTTTTCAAACTCTTCATGCAAGACATCTTATCAAATCAGTTAATCTAAACATCTGCATAGACTGCCTATAAAATACAATTCCAAAACAACACGGACAAAAATGAATCAACACCCTCTCAGAATAATCCTCACTCACCTTCTTCATTGAACTACGGCTAACGCCTACCAGTAGATAAGACTCCGATTCTACTCGGCATCAACCAAACTAAAAGCAAACGCCAAATTCAAATAGTCTAAGAAACACCATATACACTCTACAAATAATACATCCGCCTGAACTATACCTCCCCACACCCAATCTCAAACACCAAGTTCGAAAAGATTGTCCAAAATGCGCCATTTGAATCTTCATAACGACCCCTAATCTCAGGAGCTCAAAATAATACACATAAAAACCACCAAACCGAAGGCCTAGAACCCAGCCTCTGGGGTGAGCAAGTTAGTTAAATCCAGAGCCGGTCCAAGCCCGGATAAATGGGGACAGTTGCCTGTCAGGAGGAGCAACCAGGGCATTATAAATACTTATTATTAATATTATTAATATTATAAAACAAATGCACCAATAAACGATGAAATGCTTGAAAACAGGAGCAAATCATCAAACGTCTAACCTCAAGAAACCAAAATTGAGAAAATCTGACGCTAAAAAGATTAAGTAAGTAAGTAAACCGAAGGCCTAGCTAACCTACCACGAACTGCTCTAAATCAAGAGCTCAAGAAACACAGACACATTCAATTCACACACCTTGTACTTCAAACACCCCACAGGGCATGCATCGATCCGAAACGTTACATCAAACCAGGTAACCTAGGCCGTCTTCGATTAGGACACCGTCTCTCCGTGCAAGCACACAAACATAAGATGAACCTACATATCCATGCTCAGTGCCCATCACAACCTCATTCCATATTACTTTCATAAGGGCCATTGGAGTTGACCGCGGGGCACGGTGCGCTACATGAGTGATAGGGTGTTCAAATGAAGAGAACCCGGGGCAACAAAGTGCAGTGGCAGTATGTGCTCGGCATACTTCAATTTGTGCATTGTCGTGGTATGACATTATATTTTACATCAATACCATATTATATCTATGGGAAGGACCAATAACTTAGAGGCGAACCGAAAAAGGACGGAACACCACTAGTTTAGACGGTCTGAGTAGCGAGAAAGTGTGCAACGAGGACAGATAAATTATGGCAAATGGCAAAGCTCAAGGTTATTTAAAGAGGCATGTACAAAAATATAATTTTATTTACATAAAAATAATGAGAGAAATGATGGGCAAAATTACATCAGATGTACGAGGGGGGTGATTGGAGTTATGAATCAGACTATGAAGTTAAAACTTAGGTGTTACAGGAAGAGACTATTCAAATGGGGGGAATTAACGCAAATGGGCTATTGTAGGGGGAGAGGGGTTGGCTTACAGAAGATTCCGGGTGAGACATCAGGGTTAGGCTTCGCGGATGTCTTCTGCACGTGAGACGAGGCCGCTCGAAGCTTCTGAGTGGGATGTTAAAGCGATGACGGTTCTCCCAAAAAAGGGAGGGGGGAGGGTAACGTCCGGTCCAGGGAAGAGTATTTCGGCCACCCGAAAACGAAGGGCGAACGAAGAGGGCTTCGACAGGAGTTGACGAGAGAAGTCGGAAAAATCACTCGGTAGCGATCGTTAAAAGGAATTACCTCACTGGCTGGGGCTAATTCCAATACAGAAAAATAGTTCAGCTGTCACTTTGCTTTGTTGTTAGCACCTGACTTGGAACTAGGGGAATTTTCTTGGGGTCCGGGCGAGACTTCTCAACTCTGTGTCTCCTCATGGGAGTCGAGTGCTATTTATGTCCGAGGCTCTCCCCGGGGGGCCGGGGGGTAGCGGGAAACAGTTCTACTCTCGAATGGCCTCGAATCTTCTTGCCGAGGGTATTCTAGCTCGTGTAAAGGTGAATCGTGGTGAACGCGGTTCGAGGCTACCGCTTGTGGAGGGGGGGTAGGGGGTAGGCTTACCCATTTAAGCCTAACCGAGCCTTCTACAGCGCATGCAGGTTCCGTTCTGAACAAGAGATTCAATGTGGAATTCCCTCACATGCATTATTCCAGAGTTCATGGAAAACTCACCTCAACATTTAAAAATAGTGGTTTTCTCCAGTGTTCCTACGTGCTCTACATAATATTTGTCTTGGAAAATAATATACATATCTATGTATATTATTCTCTGACTACAATAACCAAAAGATATTTGAGACTAAACATTCTGGAATATTTGTATTACATGTCCCTAACTTTTAATATAAACCATGGTTGTT
Organism: Ceratothoa steindachneri; assembly: GCA_963969495.1. Taxonomy (NCBI): domain Eukaryota; kingdom Metazoa; phylum Arthropoda; class Malacostraca; order Isopoda; family Cymothoidae; genus Ceratothoa; species Ceratothoa steindachneri. The sequence continues at coordinate 40,653,551 of OZ018329.1, forward strand.
CGTCCTCAACCAGTTTATTATGCTATAAAATCACAAAAGATAAAATTCTCATCATCATCATCATCATCATCATCACTAACTATAATTTAAGAAGGGGATTTTTTTGAGTATTTGAATAATAAATCTTAGTTTGGTTATGACTTATTTTTTTATTAAAGTTATTTTTAAAACCCAAAGAATTACAAATGGTGAAGTTCAGAAAATTTATTTTTATATATCTTCTATAACTATATTTTAGCAACGTGATATTTTGAAAGGGGGAAAATTTAGTTTAGAGTTCCTTTTTTAAATTATTATAATTAGAGAAGTTCAGAAAATTTCTAAAAATTTAACCATGGCTGCTTTTTTTTAGATTTAAAATTTTAATCTTAGTAGCGAAGCGCAAACTCCCCCATAGGAGGGGAAGGCAAAACCATTGCCTCGTTTTATTCTTATAAGATGTTTCATTCAACTTGAACTTGGTCATTCTGACTGAAGCCTTAATGATAAAGGCAAAAGCGCTTGGGATCACATTTTTTTCCGGTGGGTACTCTTCATCTTGCTTCATAGTTACTAGTTACATGTTCCAAAGACCTTTATCCAGCTAGCAGGAAATGGTGTACTAAATTAACTGACAGAATCTAGCTGGATAAGGTATCACAGAAAAGAAATGTACAAAGACGATGAAACAGGAGTTGACGAAAATGCTAAATGGGAGAGGCATGTGCCAAATTTATGTAAATGTATATGGGCACCAATATAAAGAGTCAATTGGACAAATGCAGCATGCAGGAAGGCAGAAAAAAAACAAAGAATTTAAAAGGGACAAAGAAAAATGTTTACCGATTCTGGTCCTGAAGTAAGCGAGCTGCTGGAAGTGTGGCTCAATTTCATCAAAGAGGTCATTCCTAATAAGCTGCCCTAGTGCCAAAGTAATTTCAACCTGAAAAATACAAGTTAAGACTCCGTCATAATTGTTATAATTAAGCATTATCTGAAATCTCTTGCCATAATAACCCTTACAAAGAGGTAAGAGAGCAAAGACCAAGTCAGAAAAACTCAACTCAGTAATTATACACACCATCTGCATGAGAATTTACTGATAACGTTTTGAGGTAATATTTAAGAGTAATTCTATAACAACTTCTCCCTAGTTTCTCTTATCAAACACTAACTACATAAAATTTTGCATTTGCTATCAGCGCACACTAGAAATAATATCACACTCCAACTATATTTACCCCCAAAACACCATAACCCTAGTCTTTTGGGGATTTAATTTCAGTTCCTTGCTTATGATGGATTCTTTGGTTGGTCGGAATAAGGTACCTGCGAGTACTCATTTATGCTACATTTATCGTTACGTCTCGCGCGAATCCAACTTGTGTCTAAAGAGAGACCGATCATCGTCAGGATTTTGTTTTAGGGTAGTGAAGTGTTTGATGCTGTAATATGGGACTGAGATTCTGGCTCCTAGTGGAGGACGTAAAGAGAACTAGAGAATATTTTGAGCGCGAGACACTTATCAGGTTGTGTTGCAGCGAGTGTTCGTGGTTTGAGATATATCTTTGAAAAAATTGCTCTGCTTCCTGGAGGGTAGTGAAAGCATTGGGTGAGTATGTGGATGCTATCTGCATAGCTGGAGAGTGTTAGAGTCGCAAAGATGGATGTCGTGAAGGAAGGGGGAAAGAGGCGGGAGGAGTGAAGATCCTGGTGGGAATCCGTTGTGCGTTTGTAATAGGTTGTTTTGCCAACAACATACCTTTTAGTGGTGTCGGCATGATATTTTATGTTCCCATCTGGCGACTGCCACCGAGGGCATAAGTCGCCGTATTAATAAATTATAGCCTATTATAAGGCTACATTAAAAAAAAAGACAAAAAGGTGAAACAAAAAATTACACAAAACAAAAAAGAATAACCAAACTAAGGAACAAGCAAAAAAGAAGAACCAAACTAAGGAAAAAGCAAAAAAGAAACAAAAGCAGAAGGAAGCACGCTCAGGCATCAGGGAGAGGGCCGCCTCCCCTCCAGCGTAGGAAAAAAATGGAACCGATGGAGGAGGCCAGGCTCCTCCAAAAAGTCGTACAGTCCGCAAGTGTGTGCGCACGAACCAGTCCCAAGCACAAGGGACAAACGATAGCGACCCCGCTCGTCCCGGTACCGGGACAGGGAACGTGCGCAAAGATTACCCAGACTGGGACATCCAACGAGAATGTGCCGACCAGTCTGGGGGACAACGCAGTCGTCACAATATCGTGCAGGCGAGCGCTCCCTCAAATGGCGGGGCGTCCCGCGAGTGTGTCCAATTCGGAGACGACAGAAAGCAACTTAAAGCAGTCGCGGCATTGGGGGATAGGTTCAAGGAAACAGTCGCGGCGCAATGGCAAGCAGCTTTAAGTTCCCCTCGGCCGTCTCCCATCTTCTTTGTCAGGCAGCCCGGAGGTCTTACCTAGTTCATGCCATGTAGTTGGTGTGAGGAAAAGCGAAACGCTGGTTTGGTTGCCAGGTCCTTCCCATATTGGGGTTTAGTCGCCTTTTACGACAAGCGCCGGAGGATAGTATGGAGATCCTACCTGATCCACATACTTCAGTACAGCACCAAACCAATCCAATTCCAAGCCTAACTACAAAACCCCCACCACCCAGACTAAATAAACTAACCTCCAGCCCCCCCCCGATAACACTAGTACAATAATCTTCCCCTTCTAACCGCGAGCCACATTCCACATTCGAGTAATAAAAACCAAACAACTCTCTAAAAGAACCACGTCTCCAAATAGCCATTTTTTGTAAATAACTTTTGAACACTGGCGACAGCCATCAGGGGCATAGCCACCGAAATTCGGATTAATCTATTTTTTTTAGGCTATAATAAAAGAAAATAAAAGGTAAAGAAATTGGTTAGTGCTTTACTACTCGTTTATTTCTCAGTGGGGACCTGCCGTTTAACGTGGAGTCCGAACCACGGGTAGCTACAGGGTATGTCGGCCGCCGTTAAGGCGACCCGAATCGGGCCTTCATCTGGTGACTAACCACAAACGGTGTAACTTAACTTCATAAAACGACGATACAGGGAACCTACAAACCTAAATCCACACAAAACGAAACAAGAAAAAAACATGATCACATGAAGGAAGGAGGCCCCTAGCCCCCAGGGGCCTGCGCGTGCAAGAACATCCAAACAACTTAATAATATCGAGCAGCGCCGCCCCCTCTAAAAAAAATCCCTGGGTAAGTCAAGAGTCGTGCGTAGACGAAACCGTCCAGAGTACAAGGGACAAGTGGTACCGACCACGCTCGTCTCGGTAGCAGGAAAGGTAGCGTGCGTCCCGAATAGACAAATCAGAGAAATCCCGACATAGGACAGGGTAGTTTTAGCCCAACTAAGATCAGACTATTCGACTATCATCCAATGCCCCAATACCAACATACATCAGGTGTAACAAGGACCTTTTTTTAAGCGCCCATCTGGCGAAAGCCTATAAGGACATAGGTGGCGGTAATTATCTTATAGCCTGAACTAGGCTAGATTAAAAAATCAAACAAACAAAACAAACCTCAAACAAACCAAAACCAAAACACACAAACAAACGAAAACTAGATATAAAGACCAAGATGAAACTTAACATCTCGCCTACCCTAATCAAGCACGAAACACACACACCATAACCTCAGAGGGACTTGTGAACCCCCCGGGTCAGATACTAAGAAGTAAATAATGAAAAAAAACGAAGGTTGGCAAAGACGACGATACTAAACACCATCAACTTTAAATAATAGAGCGGGGTATATGTATTAACCCACCGGACCAAATGGGTTTCCAAAGCAGGGTCAAAAGTATGAATCTGTAACCTTTTTCAAGGAGGTAAAAAATTTATAGGAGTACGAAAGCAAAGAGGCGGCCACTCACTTGCGCTTTGCCGAAGATCTTTGGATGGTGGGTGTTGGTTGTGGAAGTCTTGGAAGGTTTGCTCATGTTTTCGACTCGATTGCTGAGTTGCAGCTCCACGGTGCCCGTCTCCAGTCGGACAGCGGACTGGGTCGGAGTTGTTGCCGTAATAATAATACCCTAAAACAAGGTCTCTGATAGAAGCAATACCTTTATAACTTAATTAACACCATTAACTCTTTGGAAGCATTTGTTTTAATATCTCAAGAGTGATTGAGTATTATTCATATCATTAGTGTGTTTCGCCTGCCCTGACTATGGGGATCCCAGGCGCCATTCTGATTTGCTAATACGTCTAATAAAAGCTTCTTTAATTTTCAAATACATTAATAGCAATGTACTCAATAGGTCAATAAATCGTTGACGGCCCGTTGTAAACTTAACTAATAGAAACGAAAACGAATCTATCACTAAATCTTTGGGTTTATTTATGAAAATGACGTCTCACCTTTAATCTGATTTGGATGTTGAAGAGAAGCAATCCTTGAGGTCGGCTGGAGTGCCCACCCCCTTCTTCAGTCCACAATGGGACAGGCTTGTCACTTCCGGCCATCTTTTGCACTACTTCATTCACTTCCTTATTTGAGGAAAAATATAAAATTCAATGCCAACCTACGAAATTCTCTAAAACCATAATGCGAGGCTCAAGCTTTTGGTAAATTTGAAACGTGCCCGAAATGGGGAGAATCAAATATATAGATGGTTAATACTCGTAATTCCTGCACCGCCTCACTATGGCAAAGGTCAAATCACTCCATAAGTTGTGTTCGAATTTCGGGTGACAAAAAAACATAACTGAATTCAATGTTTCATTATGTTATTCATTCCCTACCATACCAACGACAAGAAATGAATAGCAAACTTCCTCCCAACAGACACAGCAAAGTTTTCCAACACAATGACCCCCCCCCCCCCAAAAAAAAAAACCCAAACCCAAAAATTCGACAAAGGGCTTTCTCAGGGCACAATACTCTTCCCAACCCAATTCGAATCTTTTCATGGATGATATACGAGGGGCGGTCAATAAGTTTTGCGAATCGGTAGGGCAAAACAGAGGAAGGGGGATGGCTGTTTGTGGGGGTGTTAAGACAAGTTATGACAAGCCAGGACCTGCCGCGTCTATTTAAGAATCAGTAGCTGATCGCAGATCGTCAGTCACAAATTCTTCAACAATGGAGAAGGTTGAGCACAGCACAGTGATCAAATTTTTGATCAAGGCAAGAATGCAAAAAGAGATCCATGAACGCATGGTTGCAGTGTATACCGACATCTATGCAACGATTGCTCGCTGGAATAGGGAGTTCCGCCATGGTCGTGAGTCCCTTGAAGATGACCCCCGTCCAGGAAGCCCGACGACGTGACCAATGAGGACAATGTGGTCCGTATGGAGAGGATGATCTTCGAAAATCGATGGGTGAAGGTCGAAGAAATCGAGAGAGAACTCGGAATATCACATGGGAGTGTTATCATCAACATCATCCACGACAATTTGGCCATGACCAAGGTCTCTGCCAGTTGGGGCTCTAGAAACCTCACGCCCCATGATCGACTTAAACGTCGTCAAAGTTCGGAGGAGCTGCTGCCCCTGTACAACCAAGACCCGGCGGGATTCGAGTCACGCATAGTGACAGGTGATGAAACGTGGGTCCATCACTGGGATCCCGAGACCAAGCTCGAAAGCATGGCCTGGAAGCACAGGGGCTCTCCGACCCTCATCAAGTTCCAGACCCAACCCTCAGCCGGGAAGATTATGTCCACCATCTTCTGGAATTCTGAGGGAGTGTTGATGGTGGACTATGCGCCTCGTGGAAGGACTATCACAGGCCAATATTACGCCGAGGAACTAGCTGGGTTGAAGAAGTGCATCCGTCAGAAGCGGCGCGGCAAGTTGACACGCGGTGCCCTGCTCCTCCACGACAATGCCCTTGTCCACAAGGCCAGAGTTGCACAAGCTGCCCTGCGCGAGTGCGGATTCAAGGAGCTCAACCATCCCCCCTACAGTCCAGATCTAGCCCCTAGCGACTACTTTTTATTCCGCCAGCTCAAGGCTGCACTGCGTGGACACCGGTTTGGGGACGATGAAGATGTCCAGCTCGCCGTCCAGGAGTGGATTGAACAGCAGTCGGGAGATTTCTGGTTGTCGGGAATTCGAAGCCTCAGGGACAAGTGGCGCAAGTGCATTGAAGTCGAGGGTAGTTATATTGAAAAATAATAAAACACTTTTCCCTTCCTCATATCTCGTTTCCTTATATCCGAATTGCAAAACTTATTGATCGCTCCTCGTATCAACTCGCCCCACCACCCAATAAGTCCGTCTAAACATCTATGCAGATCATCTATTCAACATATCCAGTATCTCTCTATGCATGGAGCTTTCATAAACCTAAACAGTACATTAGTACCTTTTTTTTTTCCAGCGCCCATCTGGCGATTGCCTACAAGGGCATAAGTCAATGTAATCATCTTATAGCCTAGATTAAAAACCAAACAAGAAAATGACACCCACAAAAAACAAACAAACCCAAAGAGAAAACACAAAAAAAAAGTAAAAGAGTATGTTCTAGCGTAGGGAAGGGGGGGGGGCGTCCCTCAAGCCCCGGACCATGCGACCAACCTTAAAGAGTAAAATAAAATGGACGAATCCAGCCTCCCCCTCACACAGGTATCTAAAACTCCCGCGCAACTGGTTTACAAAATGTCCTCCCTCTTAACCCCCCCAAAAAGTCTCCCTCTTTACCCGCCACAAATATGAATTAAGCCTTCACCCACGCATTAAGCTCCACAGCCAACTTTTATCACTCAACCGTAAGCTCACACTACTGGGCATCACCTTACACCCACACGACCTTCCATCAGCACACAAGCAACATTACCTCAAAGGAGATACGAGACATGAACACCCAGAAACACCAACTTCAGACACCCAGAAACACCAACTTCAGGCAACACAAAAACCCTGCACATTATATACAGAATTTATTTGCACCACCCTAAATCCCTAACTTATGCATCTCCAGCCTTGACACCATCTATGTATATCCATTACAAACCTACACAAGATACAAACAATCCAAAACATTGGCCTCCGCATCACAAATGGCTGGACAAGAACCACCCGTACACCTCTACATTAAAACCAAAATTCTCCAGATCAAAGACCAATTAAAGCTAAAAGAGAACATAAAAAGAGGGATGTGAATGCGTGCTTAAGGGAGAAAAGGATGCCAGGAAAAAGTGCTTGATATTGTGTATGAAAGGGGTTTGTGAAGGGGTGAGCTTGGGGCATTACGCCCAGGCCTGAACCGTGACTGTAGAAACTGCTAGAGCACATAATAAACCATCGCTATAAAGGGCCATTTGGCCTGGAATAATGATGGCTGGCTCTGTTTCAAATCGGGCATAAAAGGGAAGTTAAGGGGGTGTTGTTTGTGTGGCATTGGTCCTACTTTGCGGTACAGCAGTTGAGGAGACAGGATATTCATTAACATAATTTCATCATATGAATGACCTCCTACTAATGATTCACAAGATTCTGTTGCTGTAGTTCTTCAGGCTGTCTGTTTGAGCAGCCCCCAAGCCCTGAAGAAGGTTAAGGCCATCTCTTCTGATAACTCAGAAGGGCTGGGTGATGCCCACACTAAAACCTGGAAGGGATTCAGAAGGGTGGGTTCATGTGTTGTGAGGATTAGTTCTTCAAGATGGATCTGTAAACTGTGGAAGTCACTTTTTCTACGAACATACAGGCTGTGATCCTATTCGTCTTCAAGATAAATTGAGTCACTTCATTATATATTCATACTACTTCACTATCCCTTCTCGTTAATTGAAAAGCCTGCTCAACGTTTTACTCGCCCATTAAAAAACGCCAAAATCCCTACAAAGCGATATCTTTTCTTACCTTTTTCTTCCAAATTAAAAGTATCAATGAATTTTGTAAAACCCTACCAGATTGAATTCTCTTCACCTTTTACCCTTGCATGATTTTTGCGTCAAGCTCAGCACCCGCCCTCCCTGCTTCACTGACCCAGGAGCATGTATTATCCCATGTGGTGGCTGTCCAGACATTTATGTCGGCGAAATAGGCCGCTCACTATTCCAATACATCTCCGAAAATGAACTCTCAAGCGTTGCCAACTACTCTATAATCTTAAACCACTGCAGCGACTTTAATAAATCAAAAAAATATCTTTAGATGTGATACAACAATCTAAATAAAAATAATTGAAGCAGCATTCATCCGTGAAATCTCTAATTTTAACCATTCCGAAGGAACCTTCAATCATAGTCCCTTTCTCTAAAACCTGTTTGTTTAGTAGGTAATTCCCAAATTAGAATGCTGCCAACCACCTTATTAGTATTTTCCATCTCCTCCATTGGTGGGTTGGCCAATAATTTTAATTTTACTTTGGTTAATCAAATCTTTGCTTTATACAGTTCTCTCTCATTTTTTAAAAGATATTTTAGTGGCTGTGAATATTTTTCGAGTCATGATGGAAGCTAGTCAATTCCAAAACCTGGGTTCTAAAAAGAATTTTTTTTTATAAAAACTTTCCTTAAAACTGTCTTTCTTTTCAGTCTTATACTTATGTAATTAGGAAGATGTGAATTATTGGAAAGAGGTCAGTGATACTGATTGGAATTATGTCTGAATAAATTCTAATAAAACATGAAATTTAGTTTACCTTTTATATTACTCCTAAATCAAACATTATTTATGACCTGATATATTTATTGTTCACAATAAAAAATGCTACAAAGTGTCAAATATATTACCTTCATGAATACTTTCTGAACAAAAACGAGATGGTTCAATAAATCAGTCGTCAAACTGTGCTCTAGAGATCCAATATCGGCGACAGCATTGAGATAGTTGCCCTCAGTCAAGACCATACCATCTGCTGTAAAGGGATGTAAAGTTTAATTGATACAAGAAACATAAAGATACCACCCACTTAAAGCCACCAGGGCCAAACAAAGGTGTAAGGGTCATAAGAGAAACAGAAATACTGTCAATACATATGTGAAAATTAGTTGGGTACAACTCAAAACCTGGATCAGTTCCTAAACTTTACCAAAGTCGTCTTAGTCAGATTTCTTTTTAAAATTCTTGATGTAAGTAGTTAGTTAGTCAGCGCCAATCCCTTCATGATACTGGGAGGATACCCGACCAGATAATGAAATTTTTATAAAAGGTCAGTATGACAATCGATGGTCGGCTCGATGGCCCCAGGAGCCGGTCCTCTTTTGGGGAGAGGTGCCAGGAAGTATAATGTTTTGACCCCAAACAGCGTTCAGGTGGAAGCCTTCATCACCTCCGGGGAGAGGGACCTGTTCCGCGTCAGAGGTACGTGGATATAGATACCCATCGGCAGGATTCCTTGGAACAGAGAGTGTATGTGTGTGTGTTGTGCTGTGAAGGCGGGAGAGGACAGAAAGCAGTGTTGTGGTTGGCTATGTGTGAGGTGAGAGGTGTAAGATCTACCCACCCGAAAACGGGGTGAGCACAGCGTGTCCACCAGTCGGTAGCCAGATCTCTACGTTTGTGTCCGCTCATGCCGGGATTCGGAATCGAACCCGGTACGACGACGTTGGGAGGCTAACATCTTATCCACTTGGCTAGCAAGAGCTCTTTGATGTAAGTAGTATCCTTATCTCCTGAAAGAACTTCTTCCTATAGTCTATTACCCAATAAACATATTTTTTTTTTTATATACAAACTATGTACAATGTTTCCTAACCAGCCTTCTGTTACTTCCTTTGGCCATCTTGGTAGAAGCTATCTAAATAAAACTATTAGTGGTTAAGGAGTTTTATACTGATTGTATGATAACACAAAAAGTTTCCAAAAAAAAAGACCAGGAGCCGGTTCTCGTGGAAGGGGAAGGGGGTCCGAGTAGCATTGTCTTTTTACATCAACCAGCGGTTGTGGAATCCTTCATGACAGGGGGGGAAGGGTACCCGTTCCGATCACGATCCTTTCTGTGGGTCGCTAACAAGGAAAGAGCCGCCGAAATTACAAAGCATTTAGGCTACTTTAAAATTATAAAAAATAAAAACTTTTTTGCCCCCTGGGCTGGTATCAAGACTAGCCCGCGTCTCGCAGGGAAGCCGCTACCTAAGTGGGCCGGGCCCACAGAGCTCAGACATGTGTGTTTGATGGAGGGATTCTAAGGTGCTCTGTGTTTTCGCTGTGGTAGTTACAACTTGCGCTGTTGGCTTGCTTTGTTAGGTGCTTGTAGTACTGTAAGGATCAGTAGTGGCAAAGCTTGAGCCTGGATATGGTGACTCTGGTCTGTCAGGGTACGTGTTCCTCAATTTTATCTATTTCAGCCAGGCTGGGCCGTGTTCTGTGTTGTTTGACAGAAACCGGAGGTATCGTTCAACATTATGGGATTGTAAGTATTTGGTATCTCTCTCTGCAGTGGTAGGCATGGGGCAGGGAGGAGAGACTGGAGTGCTCATGTGTGAACAGGGTGTGGGCTTCTGTCATTTGTGGTAGTGAGTTTGTTCTAAGGCTGCGGCATGTGTGGGAGGGGTATTTATTCCTAGATAGAATTTGGCGCCAAGCATGTTTAGGTGCGTGTCGATGGGGAGTATTTTTGTTTCTGAACGTGATTTATTGATATGAAATGGGTGTATCCAATTATTGTGTGGATGGCTTTGTTTTTTTGTGAGTTCAAGTAGGTTGGCGGAATATCGACCGGACCAGGAAGGGGGTCCGCGCGCGAGGCTAAAACGGAACGGAACTCACTCAATTTAAACCTGTGGTTGAAGTATTCTCTAAAGGTAAAGTCCAGTTCGGCAGCACTCCGCGACATCACGACGCACATTGAATGCTGGCGGAGCAACATACCGGCTAAAAAAATAAAGAGAAAGGGGTCGCGAAGGACCCCCCACGGATGCGGTATCCCAGATTGCGGTTTTATTCTCCTGGAGAACGGGAGTGGGGTCATGCTAGAACTTGCCCCGAATCCTTTTTACACAATTCCCCACCTTTCTGTTTGAGGGCCGTCTCATACTCGTCTGACCACCACGGAAGCGGTCGTCATGCAAAACGGCCAGACGTTATATGAATAGTAGTCATGCCCACGGCTATGAGGTTACCGGAGAACTTAACGTCCTCATCCACCCGCCAGAGGGGCTGTCAACTTTTAAAATCCCCGAGCAGTAGAAAGGGCTTGGGCAACGTTGCCGCGATGAGGCGGAAGCCCCCCGCATCCAAGTCAGGTGAAGGTGGAATGTAGGCAGAATAACAGGCTACTTTCTATCCAGGTGCAGCTGTACTGCAACTGGCAAAGAGGAGGTATTTAAAGCAAAAAGAAGGAGGGAGGCATCATGCCAGATGTAAATCGTGCATCCTCCTGCCCGGCCCTCATACCGTGGTAGTGGCGTCGAAAAATCATTATATCTTGGAAGGGTGGGCAGGGGGCATGCACCCAGTATGGCATCCAGCAAAAAGATAGCTAACGCGGAACGGATGGAGACAAGCCTCCGCACCTCACCCCAGTAGGCCCAGGCGGAGTCAGCGGCAATTCCATTGAAGGAATATACCCCCCAGGCCTATCTCGCAGGAGAAGCGGAAAAAGCGGTCGCTAAGGATTCCGCCACGGACGCGGGGTCCGAGATTGCGGTCCCATTCTCCTGGAGAACGGGAGGGAGGTCCTGCGAAAACTTGCCCTGAATCCTTTTGACGCGCTTCCACACCTCTGCTAAAGGGGGCTTCCCGTTAAGTGAAGACACGTATGCCCGCCAGGAAGAGCGGCGGGCGTGCTTCGAAATATACCGGAACCTAGCCCTAGCTCGATGAAATTCACCGACAGTGAAGTTGTTCGGGCTGCGCTTATAGAGCATGTAGGCATAACGCTTCCGTTTGAGAGCCGCCTCATACTCGGCTGACCACCACATAAACGGTGGGCGGGCAAAATGGCCAGACGATCTAGGAATAGTAGTTAGGCCCACGGCGATGAGGTTGCCGGAGAAGAATTCAACGGCTTCATTAACCGACCTAAACTCCTCGACTGAGATAGAGAAATCAGTCATTTCCTGAAATGCGGACCAAAGCGCCAGCGCCAAACACCCCCGGGGCGGGCTCTTAGGCGGCAGAGGCCTAGAAAATAATATTTGAATGGGAAAGTGATCAGTACCATGGAGGTGATCAACTACCCACACCCTCAAATCAGGTGGTGCATCCGGAGAGCACAAAGATAGATCGAGACAAGAAAATGAAGCGGTTCTCGGGCAGTGATGCATGAACTCATCCACATTTAAGAAACCTATCTCCAGCTCGTCGATCAGGTCGGCAAGGAATTGAGCCCTGGGATTAATCGAGTAGTCTCCCCAGAGGGAATGTCTACCGTTCAGATCCCCGAGCAAGAGAAAGGGCCTAGGCAACAGTGCTACGGCGCAGCGGAAGTCATCCGCATCCCGGTCGGCTGACGGTGGAATGTACGCAAAAATAACAGTATACATCATATCCAGGTGCAGCTGCAAATCTACTGCCTGAAAGGAGGTATCTAAAGTGAAGAGTAGAACGGAGATATCATGCCGGGTGTTAATGTCGTATCCTCCAGCTCGGTACCCTTTCCGTGGTGGTGAGGGCGAAAAACCCTTATACCTGGGAGGGTGGGGAGGAGGCACGCGTCCAGCATGGTCAACTGTAAAAAGATAGGTAAAGTAAAACGGGAGGACACGAGCCTCCGCAGCTCCTCCCAGTTGGCCCGGAGTCCACGGCAATTCCATTGAAGGAAAATGCCCTCCAGCCCTAGCTCGGTGGAGACGCGGGGGCCCTCTTCGAAGAGAAGACACTCACGTGATTTCTTTTTTTTTTTTTAAGAGACACTCACGGGAATGGTCGTACGGTCCTGGATAATGCGCTGAAGGCGCTGTCGCCTTCGAGGACTTATCGGAGAAAGTTGGGCTCGCCATGCGAGTCTTTACCTCCCTCCGCCTCCAAATCTTACGGGGGTCCCTCTTTTGGAGGATCCACCGTCTTCGAGCCAACCAGCATACCACTTGGCGTGGGCGTAGGAGTCGAACCTCCTTTATTGCTGTGTAACTTTCGTGGGTCAGTTTTGGGAACCCCGGAAGATGGGCTCACGATCAACTTTAAGGGTGTTGCGTCCTGTTAGTCTAACGACTCGGAAGAGGATGCTTACTCCTCGCCATGGCCTAAGAGTGCAGGGGACTCACCCTCACTTCCCCAGATGTACCAGGGAAGCGCGCGGGGTGGGTAGAACCACCTAGAAGGGTTCTGAATGGGCGCGGAAACGACCGTGCTCGTAGGCCTGGAGAGGGCATCTTTTTTAACATTAAGGCATAAGACGTCCCAGGCAGCGCCGGGTGCGCCAGGACCAATTCCTTAGCCTCGCGGAATGAGAGTCGATCCTAGGCTTAAACGGCCAGGATTTCCTTCTTAAGGAGATACGCCCCACATTGTTTCGCAGAAGCGGGATGCGGCTCCCCGCAAATGACAAACTTGGCCACACACGATTTGGACTTATCATGTTCGGCTTTGGAGCAACTTAAACAGACTTCAGAGGTAACCCCGACTTTGCACATCTACAGGAGCGATTTATATGGCCGAAGCGGTGGCAGTAGTAGCACTTCCACAGCAGTGGATGAATGCCTTCACGCGGTAGTGATACCAACCGACATGCACTAAATCAGGAAGCCTGTCACAGTCGAACGTGACGAAGAGTGTATAGGTAGGTTTCGGGGTCCCTATCTGTTTTCTCATGACACATTCGACTTTGACCGCTCCTTGGTTGGTCAGCTCTGTCATGTCATCTATTGGGTAGTCCACGAGTTCCTTCAAATAAATTACTCCTTTCACAAAGTTTATGGTAGAGTGCGGCGTCACACTCACCACGGTGCCATCAAGTGTCCGAAGAGCACTAACTTGGCCCCCTCGGAGGGATCCGACGAAACTGCGAAGGATCCCGTTCGAGAAACTGGTCACCTTCGGCTCTCTATCAATCAGGCTAGCTAGAGCTCTTTTCTGATGGAACATGTTTTCCTTGGCCAAAATGGTGCAGACAGTGGAGTGGATAATCAGAAAGCGTTTGAAGTCAGCGGATTCGAAAACACCACCTAACCTCTGAATGAGGGACCCAGACGTAATCGAGGCTCCGGTCTGCGTAATTGCAATTTTGGTATCAGTCAGGGACTCTCCACCCGTGGAAGCACCGGAGGCAGACGTGGCGATTTGGCTTGGTTGCTTACCAAAACTGCAGCGGACCCATCCGTCCCCGTGGCTCCCGCGGAGGGAGGTGAGCCCTTACTTTTTTTGGTCTTACCATGTTTTTTCTTTTTATGAGCAGAGCGTAGGAAATGAACCCGCTTTTCTCCTCCACAGGGAGGAGCCCCTAAGCCAGATGGACTGGCCTCAGCAAGAGCCTTCTCTCAAATGGAGAAGGTCTTGCCTGTCACAGGAGCACCAGTCGGGAAATGAGATCCCTCGTCTCCTTGTGAGGACTAGGGGACCCTAACCGTATAAGGAGGAGCTTGCACAGGGGCGGACTCAGGTACCGTGATTGGCACCGAGCCCGGGTTCAACCCCATGGATGATCCTACCGTCTGAGTCACTTCAGGGACCATGCCCATCTCAGGTGGGGCCTCCATGTGCCTTACCCCTACCAAGACATCAAGGAATCCAATCGAGGAACCTTTTGTCTCGTCTAAAGTCAAAGAACCGGCATCTTCGCGAAAGAGAGGGGGAGGCATGTACAGTGACCCCTATAAACTGAGAACGCACAAGTGCAGTCATGGGGGGGCACAGAGCAACTGGCCCAGCAATACTCTGCCCACCTAAGGGGGTTGGCCCTATCGACCCACTCCCAGTGGGAGTGGTCAATATTGGGCCGCCTGCGTGCTTTCTTGGCAGTCCCCTGTGAAAGAAAAAAAAAGGAGGGACTGCCGCTGGAAAGAGGGAGGTGCCCAAGGGCGCCTCAAGAGAAGGGAGTGAGGGTGAGTCCCCTGCACTCTTAGGCCATGGCGAGGAGTAAGCATCCTCTACGCTAGGAGAAATTTGGAGGGTCCCCTAAGAAAAGACAGAGGAGGGGGACCTCCATTTTTTCAGTGGAGCTGCCCCAAGGTGGCTCCGGCGATGGTAGAGGGGGGAGTTTTTTCGTTTTATTTTTTTAATACTCATCATTGGGTATGGTGACCCTATATCTATCACGGGATGCATACGCTAATCACCCCACGCAGTAGCCCGCTCTGCGAAGAGTGAACACAGGGCAGGAAAACCCAGCTGCCGCCATTTAAGACCACACCTCCCGCCCAGTGGTCAGGCAGCCCTTTGGCATAGCGGCTCCACCTTGGGCTGGGCGTTAAATTGATAGATCTTGAAGGAAGAGAGAAATGGTATGTGAGGAAGGTAAAGGGTGGGGGTGAATCAGGTTGTTAAAATCCACCACCCCAAATCAGATCTCAGGGGTGAGGGGGCATTGTCCCGCTCCCCCTCAGCCCCGATCGGGAATGGTTGGGTGAGAGGAAGCTGGTCGGCATCTACCTTGTGAAATTAAAGGCTGACCAGATAAAGTTGAGGGATAGGTTGTATGGAAAGTGAGAAAGCAGGATAATAAGACAGAGTGTCAGAAAGGAGAAGAGGCTAACCTGGGGTCAGACAGGGCGCTGAGTCCCGTCAGCACGGCGAACAGGAAAGCAAATCGCGGTCCCCCCTTACAGGGTAGGATGTTGTGTCTTGGTGGTCTGTTCTGAGGGTGAAGATTTGGAGTGTGTTATGTGACTCTAGTGTGCAGTTGAGTTGGGAAGAAAGGGAGAATTGACAATTGCTGGCTTGTGATGTTGGTTTGTGGGGAGGTGTGCAAATAGTTGGGTTGGTGTACCAGGATGAATGGTTGGTGTGTGGATGAAGCCCATAATGGAAACAAACACAGCAGTGGGACTAGCTTCCGCAAACTGAAAAAGGGATTGCGGCTTGGCTAAATAAGAAAAAGCACTTTACCTTGGGTGAAATCTAACTAATAAAATTCTTGATTAGTGTCAAATGACAATACAGTTTATCATCACAAGCTTCTTTTTAGGTTTCAATGGAGCTAATGGAAAATTTTCAAGCTATATATAAGAACTTTCTGAAGGGACATTTATCTTTGTTAAAATTGATACATGCATGCATTACAATCACCTTATTTAGTCAGTTATGTGAAAGTTATGAATGAACAAAATGAACTTATAAGTCAAACATTGAGAATAAAAGATACCCAGGTAAATCACAAGTGAATATGTACGGAAATCAGATGAACAAGTTTTAGGACATTTGAAATTAAATAAAGAGCAAGTTCTATGTATTGTCACAGGGAGGCTTCAAACAGGTTAACTACTATTTAGACATGAAGGAAAATAATAATAAATAAAATGGCAATAAGAATCCAAGCAAGAAGAGAAAATCTATCAATTTAATGCTAATCACAAAAATTAAATCAATTAGAAAATAAACAAGGAGCAACATCTCCCCCTTCAATAGTGAGCAATTGAAGCTAATTTGTAATCTTTTCACTAAAAGAAACTAATTCTTAATAGAGATCTTTCAATTTGTGGCTCACCAGAGTTGAACTCATTTGTTGTGGAATCGTCGTGGACATACTGGGCTTCTACATGAACTTGAGGAAGGCTGATTTTGGCTGATGGAGGCAAATTACTCTCGCTTGGCTGTCGTAAAAGATTTAAGCATTATTATAAAAGGACTCGAGTACACATCAATTAAGAGATATTAATCAGCACCAAAATTAACGGAATATGTAAAGAAACTCAAATACCTACCAGTCCAGCATGCAAGAACTCGGCCCACGTGACAAGGAAAGATGGTAAAGGCTTCTGTGATCCACATACTAAGGGATCCAGGAAATCTACCCATTTTTAACTTTAATTTTAAGATATAATACTTGCAGAAACCAGCAGGGCAGTGCCATTGCAACCCCAAATACTTAGACTTTCAGCAAGATATATAGATAGATGCACACAAGAATACAGACATGGGCAAAAGTCTTGAGACTACTATATTTTTTCACACAAGAAAATTAATAGAACTAATCAAAAGTTGCATTTTGCTTGTGCATCTTTTCATCATAATTAGAAGGTGAAATATACAAAGATTTAGAGCCTGAACCCATTTTATTAATAAATTCTGTCAATCGATTCATGCAGTCAATATTTACAATAATGTCTCTTGTTCTTCAGGACTGCTTCAATTCGTTTTGGCATGATGGAGAGCAAATTTGTGATGATATCTTGAATAATATTCCTCCATTTATGTTCAATAAGTACACATAATTGCTCACAATTGGATGGTTTCTGTTTATCAGGCACCAGTTTGATTATTGCCCACAAATTATTTATTGACTTCAAATCTGGCGAATTACCGAGCCAAGATCCCCAAAATTTGATGTTATTTTCAGCAAAGAAATTTGTTATTGCTTTTGCTTTGTGACAGGGTTCACCATCTTGCTGGAAAATTGTTATCATCCCCAAATTGGTCTTGAACTTTTGGAAAAAGGTGCTGATGAGGCATGTTTTGTTACAATTTTGAATTCATGGCAGTGCTCTTGGGCGAAATTGTGAGTGCTCCAGTTCCCTTAGATGAAAAGCAGCTTCAGACATGGAGTGTGTCCGGATACTTAACTGTGAGCACGACACAAGACTCGTGAAAGCGCTCCTCCTTTCTCCTCATAATGAGGGATCTCCCAGAAGTTCCCAAAAAGCGGAAGGGACCTTCATCAGACACTTATCACTTTGCCCAAATCTTGAATAGTCCATTCTTACATTTCCTACAAAAGTGGAGCCTATAAGTAAGGTTCAACTCGGTAAGATGAGGCTTCTTTGCAGCCTTTTTCTACTTGCAACATTTTTAGAAAAGTCTTCACCTCATTTTGCGTGCTGAAGTGTTAAGACCTGCATCTTTCCAATTGTGAGAGAGCTTGGCACTGGAGGCAACCCGATCCTTGAGCTGGAACCTTATCATGAGGCGATCTTGGCGTTCATTTGAAGCTCTTGGGCATCTAGAAGACTTTTTTACATGGGTGTAACCAGTCTTTTTAAGGTCTTTAATGACCCTAAGACGGTGCTCCTCAATGCAAGACCATTAGCAACTATCTCCTTGCATTTCAGGCCACTTAGGTGCAGAGGCAACAATGGTTGCATGCTTTTCTTTGGAAAGAAACATTTCTGGAATTGAAAAAGATTCAAAGATTTATTTTTAAAAAAAAATATTAAAAATAGATTCTAATTACACATCATTGTTATCACTTTACCCTTTTGATCGAATAGCAAAGCTTCAGCGAGTGAAGGTCCCCTCCTACAGGAACAGCACCGGGGAGGGGGGGGACTAGCCTCCCTCCCCACTAGAAGCAACACCAAAGAGTGTCAAATAACATGAAGGAGGCCAGCCTCCTATAAAAAGTTCCAAAGTTTGGGTACACGAACCTGTCCCAAGTCCAAGGGACGAGCGGTAGCGAACTCGCTAATCCAGGTACCGGGACAGGTAACGTGCGCGAAGATCACCAGGACTGTGACATTCAACGAGAATGTGCCGAACAATCTCAGGGGCAACGCAGTCGTCTCATTAAAGTGATGGGGGACTCTCCATCAAATTGTGGCGCGTCCCTCGAGTGTGCTCAATTCGTGAGGCCGTCGCGACTGGTAAAGCTCCATGACTTCAAACTAAGGGGATACGGCGTGGATGCTGACCCCGTCCTGGGACTTTAACCCAGACGTGTACATTGGCACGGTTCGAGCATGACACAAAGTTTGTTTTTTTTTTCATTGTGGTAGCCTATCTGGCGAATACCTACTTGGGCATAAGTCGCCGTAATATAACAGCCTATTAGGCTATATTAAAAAACAAACAAATATCTAATTAACATCGATAAAAGAGGACAAAAGCTATAAAAAATAACGAGAAAAAGCAAAAAGGCAAGAAGGAAGCGTGCTCCGGCGTCGGCGGTAGGCCCGCCTTGCCCCGGAGCAGGAACATGCGACCTACAAAATGAAACACACAAAAAAGGTCAAATACAGTGTAGGAGACCAGTGTCCTCCCAAAACTCGTAAAGTCCACAAGTCTGTGTGCACGATCCCTTCACAAGTACAAGCAACAAAAGGTAGCGACCCCGCTCGTCCCAAACGTGCGCGGAGATCATCCCCAGACTAGAACATTCAACAAGATTGCGCCGAACAGTCTGGGGGACAACGCAGTCTTCACAGAATGGCGCAGGCGAGCGCTCCATCAAATGGCGTTGCGTCCCGCAAGTGTGTCCAATTCGGAGACAACAAAATGCAACCTGAAGCCGTCGTAGAATTGGGGGGTAGGTCCATGGGAACAGTCGCGGCGCAATGGCACGCAACTTTAATTTCCCCTCGACCGTCTCCCATCTTCTTGGCCAAGCAGCCAAGAGAGCTGCCAGTATTCCTGCCATGTAATCGGTGTGAAAAAGAGCGAAACGCAGGTCTGGTCGACCAGTCCTCGCGGACTGTTTGGCGTCTCATCGGCGCTCTTATTCCCCGCAATTCCTACATGTCCCGGAACCCAGCAGAAAATAATCTTGACATCCGACCGGCTCGCCAAAACCGTGGCATCACGGATATCGCGAATCAAGGGATGCTGAGATTCCATGGCCCGAGAGCACTCAGGGCGCTTTGTGAGTCGCAATAAATCACAATCCGGTCTCCGAATCGGTCACGTCACGTTATCTCCCGTACCGAACGGTGTATTGCAACCAGCTCGGCCGTGAAAACAGAAGAGCCCCGCTGACTTCAGAGGGCATACGGCGTGGAAACCGACCCCTTAATGGGACTTCGAGCCATCCGAATACACTGGAACGGTTCCAGCGTGACACGAAGTGTGCTCCAAAAAAGCCGAACGCAATACTCCCGGCGCTGTAGAAGCTTCGGATACAGAGGTAGCGTCCTGGGCAGAACCAGGGGCGCCAGCGTCCCGAGAGCTATACCTAGCTCTCGAAGGAATTTCCTATCCCTAAACCAAAAGGGCTTAAGGTATGACTGGCGTCTCTCAGCGGAATAGGCACCGTCGAGATCAGCTGCGGATGCAGTGAGAGCTCGCACGTAAAGGCGAATAATTCACTGTGCAGGGCGCAGAGTGAGTGGAATCTCCCCAGCATCGACAATGGGGGAAGTGCGGAAGGCACCGGTCGCAAGGTGAAGGCCGGTGTGGTGGATCGAGTCCACCCTCCGCAATACACGCTCGGCTGCGGATGCATAAAACTCGCATCCGTAGTCGAGCGCCCCAAGCGCTGAACGTCACGGAACGGAGAATATCCATGGCGCGGGTACAAGAGACCCTAAGGCTGCGAATATGAGCCTCCCAGGTGAGGCGTCGGTCAAATACAATACCAAGGAAATGGTGCGAGTCCACCACTTCCAGGCGCACCCCATTGAGAAACAAGTCTGGGTCTTGGCCAAAGAAAACAGAAACCTGTACGCTTCGGCATAGCAAGAGAGGCGGTTCAATGCCTGTTGGAGTCGACGCTCCAGAGTTGGCATCTGGGCCGCACCAAAAGTGCGTAGAAAGACCATCTTGCGGCAGCACGGAGGTGATACCGTTGATGCTCGGGCAGAGTGAGGCACTCAGTTCACTTTCCTGCGGGACGCTGCCTTCTTGCATTGTCCTTAAACCTAGATAGAGGAAATAAGGTTGGGATACTCTTTGTTGAAAAAAAGGGTACATAAAGGGACATGAGGAACGCACCAGCTTCCCCAGGCACTGTCAATGATTTCAAGTCAACTCAGTGAACCAGGTGTTCCCTCATGAACAGTCAGGCCTGTGGGGGCGTGCTTGGTAGGGTACCTCTCATCTGGTCAGAAGTCAGTGATGAGAAATCAAATAGGAATATGGTGAAAGTAGGTAGAATGAAAATAAATAATGTAAGATATAAAGTTGCAGGTCCTGCAAACTGTGGGACAGGAAAGATGCACAGCTTCGGGCACTGTGGCCAGGTGGCGATTCGGAGGGTGCTTAACTGCGGACAGGGAAGACGTGCCGCTATTCCAGGTACCAGGTATAAGTTTATACTTGTACCCCCCCCCCTGTGGAGAAGGATACTACGAACCAGGGGATTCGGATATTATAATGGCTTAATCGCACTATAGGAGTTGCTATGGATTACAAGACGGTCTTCTCACTGAGGAAGGTGCGTGATCTCCGGTACAAGCGGTATTTTGGAAGCAGCTCTGTCGTGAAAACACAGGCAGCGGGTAGTAAGAGACCCGCCGGCTTTAAACAAGGGTGAAGTAGTATAGAAGCCAACCCTCTTTTCCAGGGCTATCTCTGTACACCCACACGGTCTATTGTGGCACGACGTTATGATCCAAAAAATACAAACGCAATACTTCTGGCTATGCCGGATGCTTTACAGGTAGAGGTATAGCGAATAACATTCAATGGCGGCTTTCCTGTGGAATTACACTAACTCTCGAATTAGTTTGTTAGCCTTGAACAGAAACTGCTTAGGGACTGACTGGCGTCTCTTGAAGGCGTGATCTCTCTCGAGAAGTGCCGTGAACGAAATGAGAGCTGTTGATGATTGGGGAGAAGCAGAGCATCACACATTATGTACGACATAAAGTGAGTGGCATTTAGCACACATCGACAAAAAGGCTCTTTTTAGGGGATTTGGGAAGGATCGAATCCACCATTAGCAAAGGACGTTCGGATACTGAGGAAAGATCTCGTAACCGTAGTCAAGTTTTGAGCGAACAACGGATCGGTAAAGATGCAATAGATTTCTCCCTATCGAAAACTCGCATAAGAACATACAAGAATGATCCATGACGTTGGTAGAAATGACCCTTAGGCTGCGAATGTGCACCCTTTCACCTGAGGTGCCGGCCAAATACACAACCGAGAAAACGTTGCAACTCGACCAACGTTTTGCTCACGACGGCGGCATAAGTGCACGCCCTTGGTCTTAACCAAAGAAAACAAACGCGTGCGTTTTGGCATCACGAAAGACGGGGTTCAGAGCCTGTTTGACTCGGTGGTCCAATATAAAAGTATGAGCCAAACGACAAAGAAATCTATGTCTTCTAACATTTTCCGGCAGCACCGAGTTGATATCGTAAATGCTCACGGCAAAGTGATTCTGAGGACGCTTCCATGCGGGACATCATCTTCTTGCCTTACGGGCTAGCAGACGGTTACTTCCACTCGTACGCGGAAGTGACGATCTCATAATAATTCAGACAGAAGAAATATGCTTGAAGGACTTTGAGGAAGATACTTGGTGACAAATATCCAGTATTAGTATCCGATAGGGAGGAAGTAGTCTGTGGCTGAACTATCGGCCCCAAGGGAATGAGAATAGCGTCGGCGTCAGCCGCAGATGAAATGTCGACAAGTAGACTCTTAATCATTGACGTGGAAAGAGCACCAGTGGCTGTGTTGTGGAGAGAATACATTACCATCATCCGCAAACACATAAACAACCTCAATGAACCACCTCCGCAAATAGGAATAAGAGAAATCACTACACAAATATTTTAGCCCCACTAATATCAGGGCTCTTCAATCCTCCAAAAAGCACAAGCACAGAATAAGCCCTGCCCCAACACCAACAGGCATTAGAGGTAACCAAGATCAAGATGTCATTAAACAGCTTTCTCTGGACTTCAATAACCTTGCACAAAGAGGAAACACACCGGGGAGATGTGCTGACGTTTCTAGGGGGTCCTCGTTTCACAGAAGAGGGCGTAGGGATGCCAAAATTAAGTAATCAGACGCTTAGATACGCAGCTATGCACCTTGGAGAGAGAGTCCAACTGAATGAACAAAGGAGCAGTAAAATACTTATTTTTAATATTTTAAAACCCATTTTGGCAACACCAACGAAGACTGAGGTACCGCAACACCTAGTAACCAATCTTTTAATCAATGACTAAGAAAGTATAGAAACATATATCCACTATACATATAAACATATTTAAAGTAAGGAAAAAAATGAAAGAAAAAATAAGAGAAAATCGAAAACAAGAACAAAAATCCCCGCCCCAACGTAAAGCATAGCATGTAAAAGTACCAAAGTAATTGGAGGCTCACCTTCAAGGACTTGGGTACACCCTAGGCTATAAAGTGGCGTTTATTTACAAGGTAAGCTTAGATACGTTGCAGGAGTTACACCCTCCCCCCACCTCACACAAGAACTCTAAGGACCCGCAACCTTCCGCCAAATCAAGGAACAACAGAAAGAGGTAGGGACAGATGTCTGCGACCCCCATCATACTGCAGCAAACAGGAAGAGTCACCGCGCGAGAAGCTCACTCAAATTAGGACATAGGAACAAAAGTGCAGCACAGTATGGAGCAGCAAAGTAATTACAGAAGAGTTCCTCTGAATGTTACATCTCATAGGCGCTATAGTTCCCGGTGTACCCAATGCGGGTGCGGCAAAACACGATCTGAAGTCACCAGGGTATTGGAGATTAACCCAGGGAAATAGTCGAGGCAGTATGGCGGGCATATTCACATTAGACGGGGCTGATTCCTCTCCATTTTGCTACGCAGTGCGAAGGACTGCCCTAATATCTACCATACAGTAGGTCTGAAGACGAGCAAAACGTTAGTCCTATGGCGGTCTGGGTAGACCACTGAGACACCTCATTACTGAATTAATTTCAAAACACCCCATGTGTGATAATCCATGATAGGATAATCCCCTTTGGCCGCATGGACCAGTAGATGCTACCTTCTTCACTAGAGATGCACGGAGGTGCTTGGTCTCAAAAACCGCGACAAAACTTTCGACTACACATAGACTGACACGAAAGGGGTGTCGTCCCCCTTATGTAGTCAGGAAGGGTTCCATCATCGCCGGTCACTGTCAAGAATACAATGCAACGCCAACACTTTCCACTCAAACAAAGACATCCTTGAGCCCTTTGAGCTCTCCAGGGAGTCTTTCTGATCTTTATATGTATTTGATTATCCGTTTGGATCTTGTGCACGATGCGAGGGACAAATGGTGCTACCTGCCCACCTCTCAAATAGACACTTCATAGAAATCACTACACAGGAGACAAGAGTATTTTTAGCCCACCTTAGATCAGACCACTCTTCTATGGTCTATAAAACACAAATACAGAATAAACCTCGCCTCAACACAAACATGCATTGGATGTAACCAGGACCAAGATGACAATATACACCTCCTCGACTGCCCTAACCTCACAAAAGTACGAGGTAAGATGTGGTGAGGTTCCTGCGGGTGGCGCCCGCCTGACTGAAGAGAGGTAGGAAGAGCAAAAGGTAAATTAAGAAAGAGGTGGGGCGGCCAACAAATAGATGGATTGACTCGGTGTGAGAGGGATATGACCAAAACAAGTGGGGAGATAGGTGTGTTTAGAGATGATTTGTAAGCAGGTATGGTTGAGCCCTATGGCTTTCTTTTACATCCTTTGGAAATAACGTATGTCTAGCGGGTGATAAATGGCTAATGGAGAGGAGTTGATGACAAACTCAATATATGGATCAGTGGAGAGAAAAGAAATCATTGAAGAACAAGGTCCTATCGCTTACCAGATCCTGAATTTTTGTAGTAAAAGCGAGATGGTGGTAGGATAGATGAATTTTAAAATTGGCTTTGACTCCAGTAATTCCTTCACTTAATACTTGTTGCATGCAGTAGGTAGCCTGGAGCGAGGGAAGCAGTGCAGCGTGAATGCTCATTTCCTGGGAAAAGTCAAGAATTAGTCCATGAAATCGAAACACCACAAAATACGTGAAAAGAATAAACGAGACAGGATTATTTTTACTGTTTTCCAACATGGTGGGGTTGAAGTGCATAGCACTAGCAAACTACATATTAAGTTTTATTGTCATAATGCTATGTGCTGTAGCATATTGTTCCTTCAGGGTTTATCTCAGGACATAAGAGGTTAAGCATTCCTCATCATAAACGAAACACATACCCACAATTTCATCCACTTGTCTATCGTTCAGAATTTACTCGCTCAACCACTCATTCTCACTTTAGGACAAGACTCACTAATCACACTATACAATTCATCCACACTTCCATCAATTACGCACCACCACCATGGCATCCAACATTATCCAAATATAACACAGACAAGCTACAAACATTAAAAAATTTAGTCCTCAAAATCATCACAGGATGCACACAAACCACCACCATACTATACTAAACCACCATACAAAAATCCTATCAATTGAAGTACATCGGAATACGATATAAATCCAACACCAGCAGAGCCCTAAAAAAAACCACCCTCAACCACTTAAACTAGCCTCGAACAAAGTACTCACCTCAAAATACTACCGACTCCAGTGCAATACCCAACCGCTTCCGCCCCACCGTCCAATCCACAACCTAATAAAACACAGTCACACTACCATCACCCACAGACACTGAAACAACCTCCTAAATGAACCACTTTACCAAATGAACGAATATGATACATTACTACCACACAGGAGACAGTACTTCTGGCGTCCCTAAAATCACAATCACCTGACCAACCTCCAAAAATACAAGCACAGAATAAACATTGCCTCAACACCAACCTGCAACGTTTATTTAGTTGTTGCGCACTCTGTACAGTGTAGTAATTTCTCCCATCTGTCGATTGGAGGAACTACAAGTACACAATAAACCTTGCTTCAAGATTGACCAGCAGCTATCGCTGGCATGGTAGATACAGGGTCGGTTTTCAACGTCGAGGAGCCGGGATCAATCCCACGCGAGAGTAGACACAAATATCAGCACACGTAGAGGTTAGGCTACCGATTAGTAGACGCGCTCTACTTATCCGGGCGGGGATAGGTAGATCTTACAATCGTCATCACATAAACAGCCAATCACAGCACCGCTGTCTTTCCTTTACCGTCTTCAAGCACAAAACTATTCCCTTCTCTTCCAAGGAATCCCGTTATATCCACATACCTCGGACACAGAACGGCCTCCTATTCCGCCGGGGTGACGAAGGTTGATACCTGAACGTTGGTTAGTGACGAAGCCACAAATATTCGGTGTTTTCCACAACCACCCCAACCCAAACGAGGAATGGCTTCTGGTACCATCAGGGTTATCAGCGATTGTCACATTCTGATCTTTATGTTGGTTTCATCATCTAGTCGGTGGGTTCGTCCTGGCTAAGATTTCTTATTGCCTTAATCAACTACTACCTGCACACTCCACCCTGCATCCTATGTAACCTTGACCCAGACGCCATCACATTCTCGACGGCCGCAACCTCGCACAAGCACAAAACACGCACTCCATCACCTCGCTAATCTACCTATAGACCTGCTCGGGCAATGCATTGACATTCATGGAGTTCAACCCCCTCACAAGAGCAGTAGGGAGGACACACATTAATCAATCATTTCACTACTATTTTCACCTCCTTGAATGACTTATCAGTACTATCAAGCCTCTGCAAGTATGCCTCACGTTTACTATTTACGGCAAACTCTTCATTCATTTTCATGTTCGTTGCACATAACGCATGCATCTTCATTCTCCCACATTTAAACTCGTTTGCTACCACTCTTCTCGTTTCTTCACCACATATATCCCTCACATTTTACACATAATGACCTGGATTAACCAATATGACTGAACGGGGTCCGCGATTCTCTAGCGCATTAACGCTATTTCTTATGCTCGTAGTGAAGGAGATTAGGGGACGCAGCTTTTCAGGGTCAACAACCCGTATCTGGGCTCCCAAGGGGTTAGAAATTGCTGGTGGCAAAAGCGAAACTGACAAATTATAGTGGATAAAAGGATCTCACTTGAAGCAGGATGGAAAACTGAATGGTGAGCGGATGTAGAAGAGAATCATAGGCAGAGGGAACATCTGCCGGCTCCGGTGTTTTAGCGTGAGAGGGACGAGGAGACGGAGCAGTATCAGGTTCGTCAAAAGTTGTTCCTCGACTTAAGCGTGACGGACGGGCCACACGCAGTTCCTACGTCATACATTCCAAGAGAGAATGTAAAATTAAGTAAGTAAATTTGTGAATATAACTTAGAAAACATTGAATGTGGGTTATAATATTATAATAATGATGAAGGCGGGAAATAATCTAGGTACATAATTTTAGGTAAGTCGGAGATTATAATTAGCAGTTAAATAGCCATCAGAATAGTATTTAATATTTTATGGCAAAAAAAAGCTTTGCACAAATGACCTTTAAATAAATTATAATGCTGTCACTAAGCCTCACTTGAAGAGTTGACGAAAGCTGTTTGGTACCCCGAGTCATCATATCATGCAGTATTACAGGATGCTGCGGAATATCTATCTGGACTGGCCCAATAGTAATAAGGGCAGAATTCTTATTTTTGGACCGTCGAGAAAGACTGGAGTAAAGACCTTGGCTCTTGCTGATCGTCATGCGAACTACCGTCCTGTACAGAGGAATGAACATAAAAACGATTTCACAGACTTCGTACGAATGAACAAATAGTGTAAAAAGTGCATAAAAAGGTGACTAAATTCTTACTGTTGGCTGGGAGCGATTCCTTCCAGCAATACAATCATTGTACTGCCAACGTGTCCGATCAAAGACATTTCAGACGAGCTTCTGTGATTGCCTCCTTTCACTCTTTCTCTGCACAAAAAGTCCAGGCATCATTATATCAATGGAGGAAAATTGTCCGGATTAGAAAAAAATATCCAAACGAACCATTGGTTGAATCAACATTGTTAAAAGTTCACATAACAGAGACATATAGGGTGGAAACCACACCTCCAGATAGGTCTATACTACTAGTCAGTGCTGGTATCGAAGGCTAACAAGGTTCGGTTCGGAGTTCAATCCGAGTAAGAGCGGGCACAGAACTGCGTTTGCCATGGTTTAGCCGCCTATTAAAGGATGCGTTGTGCCAACCCCTGCGAGAGTATGTAGCTCCTAAACACGGTATGAAGCACATAACTAATTACAACATCACTTTCAAACCCCTCCTCGTCTTCCCAGTCCAGCATATACTCTCTATTCTCCATTCGAGTACTGGGGATGGAGTACTAAAATTCCCTATATGGGAGGGCAAATGACGCATTTTTCTTTAACACATTGGCTTCATCTACCGGTGGCGTACGAGGGCATAGTGCAGAAGGCAGAAATATAAGCCTATCTTCAGGCAAATTTAAAATAAAATAAAAAGAATAAAACTAGGAATAATAAAGATAAAAATACGAGGGGCGGTCAATAAGTTTTGCGAATCGATAGGGCAAAACAGAGGAAGAGGCATGGCTGTTTGTGGGGGTGTTAGGACAAGTTATGACAAGTCAGGACCTGCAGCCGCACACTCTTGCCTCGTCTATTTAAGAAGCAATAGCTGATCGAAGATCGTCAGTCACAAATTTTTCAACAATGGAGAGGTTGAGCACCGCGCAGTGATCAAATTTTTGACCAAGGAAGGCAAGAATGCAAAAGAGATCCATGAACGCATGGTTGCAGTGTACACCGACACCGCCCCTTCCTATGCAACTATTGCTCGCTGGAATAGGGAGTTCCGCCATGGTCGTGAGTCCCTTGAAGATGACCCCCGTCCAGGACGCCCGTCAAACGTGACCAACGAGGACAATGTGGCCCGTGTGGAGAGGATCATCCTCGAAAATCGACGGGTGAAGGTCGAAGAAATCGAGAGAGAACACGGAATATCACATGGAAGTGTTATCAACATCATCCACGACAATTTAGCCATGATCAAGGTCTCTGCCCGTTAGGTCCCTAGAAACCTCACGCTCCATGATCGACTTCAACGTCGTCAAAGTTCGGAGGAGCTGCTGCCCCTGTACAACCAAGACCCGGCGGGATTCGAGTCACGCATACTGACAGGTGATGAAACGTGGGTCCATCACTGGGATCCAGAGACCAAGCTCGAAAGCATGGCCTGGAAGCACAGGGGCTCTCCGATCCCCATCAAGTTCCGGACCTAACCCTCAGCCGGGAAGATCATGGCCACCATCTTCTGGGATTCTGAGGGAGTGTTGATGGTGGACTATGCGCATCGTGGAAGGGCCATCACAGGCCAATATTACGCCGAGGAACTGGCTGGGTTGAAGAAGTACATTCGTCAGAAGCGGCGCGGCAAGTTGACACGCGATGTCCTGCTCCTCCACCACAATTCCGCTGTCCACAAGGCCAGAGTTGCACAAGCTGCCCTGCGCGAGTGCGGATTCGAGGAGCTCAACCATCCGCCCTACTTTTTATTCCGCCAGCTCAAGGCTGCACTGCATGGACGCCGGTTTGGGAGTGGATTGAACAGCAGTCGGGAATTCGAAGCCTCAGGGACAAGTGGCGCAAGTACATTGAAGTAGGGGGTAGTTATATTGAAAAATAATAAAACACTTTTCCTCATATCTCGTTTCCTTATATCCGAATTGCAAAACTTATTGACAGCCCCTCGTAACAGACAACAGAGATCAAAAGGGACGCCTGGGTCCCTTAAGGACCCAGGCGTGCGACCAACAATTTAATTAATTATTTAAAGTCAAATAAATAGTGGGGAGGGGGGAGGGACTCTTCCATAATAAATTCCATCTCATTACAGTTCGGTGTGTGTGCAAGAACCCTCCCCAAGCGTGTTTTTCTTTTTAAGATCCGGTCTGGAGGTCGCCCACGGGGAAAGGGCCCTCGCAAAAACCATATTGGAAATATAATCTAAAAAAATATATTAAAAACAAAACAAAGCCATTCTAAAACACCCCAGAAATTTCAACAACAAAACTATAAAAAGAAACAATAAGGACATGCCGGGGGGCTCCACTAGGAAAAACACGCCTCTCCTAGGGACTCAAGCAAACCAATAACAAGATGAAATACAAATAGAATGGAGGAGGACCTCCAGGGTAGGCATTTGAGCTACAGCAAGAGAGATCGAAAGGACGTCTACGTAGAGCGTAGCGATAATATCTTCCAGCAATTCCGAGGTGATACTTTTGATGCTCAAGGAAAAGGGATTGTCAATGAGGACACTTTCCTGCGGGATGCGCTTTTCCTACCCTATACCAATACACGGAATAGAAAAGTTCGCCTAAACTCACACATGATAATTGGGAGAGGTTGCCTCGCCCCGTTGGTGTGGAGGGTGTCCCTGATACTGAATGGCCAGGCGGTATCGTAAGCCTTCTCTAAATCAAAAAATACGGTGGCGAATTGATGTCCACGAAGCATGGCCTCGTAGATAGCATTTTTAAGCCGGAGCAGAGATTCCGACGTGGAGTGGAACTAGCGAAAGTTGCACTGCGCAGGACACAAGTGGCCTCGGATGTCCAGGAAGTAGTCTAACCAAACTGTAACCAATTTCTGCAACTTGCACACACAGGTTAGATAAATTGGGATGAAAGCAGCAAGGGTAGAGTGATCTCTCTCCGGCTTGCGAAAAGCAAGCACGGTAGGCATTCGGCACGAATCTGGGAGAATACTGTGTCCAGATCCTGTTGAGCAACGCGAACAGAAAGTCCATGCCTCGCTCACCTAAGTGTCGAAGCATGGCATACGGGATGTAGTCCGGACAATTGGTGGTATCCGAGCAAGAAAGGAGAGCGGAAATAAGCTCACGAGTAAATATGCCTTTGAAGCGTTGTCCCCTGCCCCTGCCTCTGGAGGAGGCTACACTAGAACCATCTACCCACTGAAACAAACTGCTGCCCATCCGAAACCACCTAAGCATGGCACAAATTCTTCGCCAAACTGCGATGCCTCTCACGCCCTTTCTACTCATATCCCTATCTCAGAACCCACTACTAACCTTCCCAGAACCCCACCGAGCGAGAACTATAAAACACATATACACCCACTTTACCCAACACTTCCAAACCAGCGTAAAAAAACAACCTCAAAGTGCCCACCCCTCCCAGATAGTCCCCAATTCGAAGCTACTCTTGATCACCGAATCATTTTTATTGACTCGCCTGTGATCATGACAGCACCCTTACCTACATAAATACATAAAAATAGATTATCTGCGACCCCAACCTAAAAACACTGCCCATCTCATCACATCCTGACTCCAGCTTGACCACCTCAAAGCCACTTTCAATATAACCTCTTGGAGACATCTGGAAAAGAGCATGTGACATGCCAACCTTCCCGAGCGGTGCCGGGTTCGATTGAAGAGAGCCCGGTGGGAGACAAAGTAACAATGTAAAGGAATGGGTATGACGCGAGGTCTGTGAGAGGATTTTTTGGCTTGACGATGATTATTATGTGGACAAATTTCTATACATTCCTAAAGTTGTGGAGGATAGAATGATTGAAAAGTTGAGTGCATGTTTTGATACAACGGGGACTAAGTTGCTTCAGGTGTGTTTGATATGGTTTTAGGTTGGGCGGGGGAAGATTTTGCCTGTCGTATACCTGATATACCATTTTTTTTTTTTTTAGTGAATTGTGTATGCTGTAATCAACTGCGATTGAGTGAAGATGTTTGTTTGCGGTTTATCATTTTACCTGAAAGTAATGGATGAATGCATGGCATTCATTTCTGCTTCCAATTTCAGTCCACTTATAGTTGCCAAGAGTTTCGTCTTCTGAATTTTTGCATATCCAAAGATGACTAAGGGCGTCCTTTCAGACCAAAAGTATCCTGGAATAAGATTTCTCTCTGAGCAAGTCTTTCAATATGAGAGGGGAGGGGGGGATCTCTATACATTAAATACACATCTATAAAATTCTCTAGAAAAAAAAGGAATATTGACGAATGCGAGATCTGAGTTCCGAAAAAGGTGATTTCAATTAGGTAGAGTCCCTTTGTGGTAGGAAAGAGTACCACCCAAGGCAAAGATCCCACCCAAACAAATGTCACATGAGTGTCTGCCTGCCATTTTTTTGTTTTATATTTTGTTAGTGGGGTGGTGGCGGAAAATGGCCTTGAAGACTTAATGATGTCCCCTTTATCTATATACAATGACCCTATTACTGTATCTTCCAACCATTGGCAGTGCTGCACTTTCAAATGCCTTACAACCAACCCCCAGACTTATTCCTTAACACACTCACCACCATTTTTATATCCTATTGGCCAGTATAAATACTACTCCAGCTGCCTTCCTTCCCATATTTCAGTCCTCTCACAGCACTTATTAGTTCTATATCCTGACACAGCACCCGGTTTGAACCCACGAAGCCAATTATATGCACATTCGTTTCGTCATCTACATTATACAGCTCATCAAAGTTCATTCCTCATCTACCTTTAACCTTCTCATTGCTTACAATTAGCCTCCTCTTTTTATCATTACTCTTCAGTTATTCCTCTCTTGGTTTCTCACTTTCTAAATATATCTCCTGTTCCCATCCAGATCCTCTTTCTTCTTCTCAACTTGCTACATCTATTTTTTTGTAACTTTTTTAATCCATAGTTCCACCGCTCTTTTCGACTGATTGCATGCATTCATCCACAATTCCTTGACATACTCATCAATCCTACAAAGCATCTGCAACTACGTCTCCTGTTTTTTATTCACTGAATGTTTGACAATGTCATTCCTAGCTATTGCATGGACCTCTAGGACGGCGGGGGTGGGGGGGGGCTATAAAATTCCCACAGCATGTAACAGCCCCCCTACACTCTAACCAGAGTCCCTCAGATCAGTCTCACAGAAGATGTGCACTACTTAATTGTGGTCACGTTGGCGGGGACTGTAGGATCAAAGCTTTCTCCCTTAATCCTACAAGCGGTCAGAAGGAGCAGAGATCAACTGATCCTGGGTAGCTATAAACAACAACATTGTAATTATACCATTCAGCAAAGGAATTGCTTAGGAAGAGGGTATGTCTAACCAGAAGAAGAGACTTGTATAATAAATGGGTTTAACACATAATTTTATAGACATTGGTTCGGTCTCGCTCATTAAGTTTCAAGGAACCAAAATAAATTTCCACATCCTTACCACAGTCCTTTATCTTGTCAGTGAGGATCGATTTCTCTCTCTGTTGCGAATTTGTAGGAATTCCAGACTCGATATCCGTATGCTTCGAATCCTTTATATGACCCAAGTTTTGGGGTGTTTTATAACGATCCCCAAGGTCGCTCCCGACGGCTGGCCTGAGAAAGAATCACATTACAGTCGGGGAAGGCAACAACTATAATGAAAATTCATAAACGCATGTAACGATTCTTAGTTGTCATCCTAGAAAGAAGATAGGAACCTGACCTCTGTTGGACAGTTTTGGTCTCAGGTGTAGTAGCATAAAGATCAACCAAGTAATAGATGATGCGCCAACATATCGGTGTGGAGGGCGCGGCGGGCGGAGTGGTAGGTAGAGGGTCTGTGGTACCCAGAAGAGGGGACTTGTCAGAACAAAGAGTGGCTCCCTCTAGCCCCGAACCACTTATACTATGGCTCAAAAGGGGGCTGTTTGCTCCCTTTTCACGTTCCATGACCAGATTCATGTAACCTGTAATAAAATCCTCATCGGAAAAATGTGGAATTGTTTTCGAAAAAAGAACCTAAACAATTTTCACATCAAGGACTTTTTTAAGTTTAGGATCAAAATGTATTTTCGCCTATTCTACATTTATTCACATTTCAGTCACTCTTCAGAAGGACCTTTATATCCAACCATACATTCAGCTATTTAAGAGTGAGAAGAGAAAGTGAAGAGACTGGGATTACTATGAAATTGTGGGACAGGCAAAAGCAGGATAATTACAATAAACTTCTAATTCTATCTAATTGAAGGTAATCTATTCCTCAATGTCGTCATGTATAATACTAAGGTATAAGTTTAATAACTGGATTTTTACTTAGTTTTTTTAATTAAAAATCAGAGACAAAATGACACTCAATCCCCTATCCCTCCACTACTCACCTTTGTTCATCTTCGTAGAGGACTTGAGCTTCTGGGCGAAACTTTGCGGACGTCCAAATCGATTGAATGTCCCTTGAGATGGAGCTGGGGTTGGCTGCAGCGGGGACGAATCTCGAACGGAGGTTGAGGACACTACAGAACCTCTTTGACCCTTGCCTCCCCCCATAGAAGAGAGTGTCGCTTGTTCCTCGCTCAAACTAAGACTGTTTTCTGTTGCCTTATATTCTCCTTCGTGCAATTCTAGTCAAAGAAAGTTATAAATATTTCCATTCTTACTGACTGACCTGATTATTAAAATCAATCTCTGTTAAGTGATAAAGATTTCAATATGATTAAACACCATAGTATATTGGAAGCATTATTTGGATACTAGTTTCGGAAATAGACTTCCATCTTTAATCCGATAATAAGTTTGGACCTACATTAAAAAATATAAACTTAGATAATGACATATCTTCAAAATAATTGGCTAACACAATTAACAAAAGTCAATAATGAAACTATTTAAAGACAAATAAAACAATGGGTCAAATATCCCCAGGGTACAAAGTAAATTGAAATGTGGGTAAATAATACAGACAAAGGATAAATAATATAAAATTGGGTGCTGGCTAATTTGGGGTAAAATTTGCTTGCGTAGGAGAGTATGTAGATTAGTGCCCTCCTGGTGAAGCAAATTCTACGCAAATAAAATTGTCCTTACTTTAAATTTGCCTTGCCTCCTTCCTTTATTTTGTATCCTGAGGGTAAGTGATCCATTTTGTTTTTTTTATATAGTTTCATAATTAAGTTTTGTTATGTTGTCTAATTATGCTGAAGAACCTTGGGAATAGCTAAGTTTATGTTTTAGAATGTAGGTATTTAATTAATGCCCCTCACAGCAAGCCAAGCCTACAAATTTCCTAAACTAATATCCAAATAAAGCCTTCTAATATACTATAATGCTTAATCCTATTGATCCCTACTAATAAAGGGTTTCCAAGGGTTTCGATAATACTCAATCACAATTTTATTAATATTTCGAATGCTATGAAGCACTAGTGATGTCTTTTGGAGTAAGTTTGAAGCAAATGAGGAATATATCAAACCAAATACCTACTTAAAAGGTTTAAGTTCAATGCAAGCAATTAAGAGTAGGTCTGGGCACTTCAGATGTCCCTGGTAACTAATTTATCATAAGATGTGCAAAACAAGCGAAAAATTATGGGAATACAAGAACTTCATTGTGTGTAAACATCATTACTTTTTAACGTTACTTACGCTTAGCACATGACTGTTGAATGAAGGGTAGTATTTAAACACACCTGAATAAGAGTCCTTTGAATGAGTTGGGATTGTGGTCGCATTTTTGGTCTTTAAGGGGCGCTGTTCCCTCAAGCCAATCTGAGTGTCTCTTGCTTTGCGGTACATGGAGGCAATCTGATGCAGAAGGCGCAGAAGGGGCATATTCACCTGATAACAAATAATTATTATCCTCACCTTCATGGGCAAATATTGTTATGGTTTGGTACTGATTCGCATTATCTGATGGCTAAGACAGTGGGGACTACATGGTCAGTTCCAAGGGTGTGTAACAAGTTCAAGAGATGCAGAGTGATGTCATTAATGAGGAGGGCTTTGAAGACCTCCATTCGAAGATAGTACCGTTTATACACTATCAAAATATGACTTAAAGGCCTCAACATCAACCGGTTTTCCCCACAGAGGAAGGTTACGAGAGCGCTACATCAAATGCGCCAGTCTGCCCGATTTGGAGGCAACACAAAATGAGTATTTGCGAGAAAAGAAAGACTGTGTGTGGAGGAAGTGGATACTATTGTGTATGGTAGGGATGTGTGGCTGAAGTTTATGAGAGCGTGCTAGGAACCTTCTATCCAGGGATGAATCCTGACTGGACGAGATGCTACAACACATAGCACCCCATCGCTATGAAGAACCAATGAGACATGGAAAAAAAACAAGGTCAAAGACCTAAGTCGCGTGCTCTCACTTATTAATAATTCCCGGACTAACCTTCGGAATACCTTGTCAGTTATATCATTCGTAAGGGAATGAAAAACAACAGAAAGGTTTCAAATTTCGTTAAAATCGGCCGAATAGATACCATGTTATTGTCATAAAAACCCTCATTTAAAAGTAAAACGGTTACCATCCGACCGTCCGACTTACGAACCCACATGGTAACTTATACAGTCGCGTGCACGCGACTAAAAATGATGCATAGCCTTGTGCTTACTAAGGCATACAGGGGTGGAGTGGAATTTTTTAGTGGCGTTGAGGCGTGCCAACCTCACTTTGTGGGAAACTGGTAGAGTTGGTCTCGAAGACACCGGCTAATCCGAAGAGGAGACGGGTGGTCGCCGGGAATACCACAAGGAAAAGCCTGGATGCCTAGGAAGGAGAAATGGCGGGCAACAGCCTGAGGCTGGATCCTTTTCCAAGGATAGGGGATAGGCTTCGGCCTTTGCCACAAGTCTGGGCGCAGAGTTGCTTCTTCTTCTGAGAAACCCTCCTGTCTGGGGTGGGGTCGCCGCGAGTAGGGGGCCGACGACGTTCAACTAATTCTACGCTTAAAAGCACTAGCAAACATTACCTTTGGACAAGACTAGTCACTAGACTTACTATACAAACAATCATCCGCACCTCCATAAATTCTGTAGCACCAGCTTGACACGCAACACTATTAAATAAACAACTCAGACAAACTCGAAACACTACACAACAGAGCACTAAAAATAATTACAGAATGCGTACCCCCCCCCCCCCCCCAAATAACATACATGCTGAAACCAAAAGCCTATAAATGGAGTACATCTAAACATGATAGAAACCCAACACTTTCAGCAGATCACTAACCAATCCCACCCCAAACACCAATTCATAAAAAAACACCACCGAGACTAAATCAGGCTTGACATACAACTTCTCACATCGACGGCTTGCTGCGAAATCTTCGTCATGTCTGATCACACTTCGATCATACAAGTTTCGAGACCACCACCAATGCTTAAGTTACTTCCCACCTTGACTACTCTAACTTTCTTGCTCGCTCCCTTGCTTCCAGCCTCTGAGTACTTTAACTTGGTCAAAACTATGCCGTTTGTTTTCTTCTTCTTCAGGGACGTTTCTTTTGCGCAATACCGTTGCTCTAAGAACTGCACTGGCTCCCCATTTGATCCTAAATACTGCTACCTCCTCCTACCTTTCTTCTTAATTGATCCTTTCCTGATCCCAGAGATCCTTAAGTTCCGGATTTGCTCCTTTGTTTCATGTACTTCGCAGCCGTTTGTGCTGCATATGTAAGTTTGCCTTCTCAATTTACTTCCATAAGATTTCAAATAAACAGCCAGCAACTACACGCTTCTCTCCCATTATTGGTGCCTTGTAGGTCGATTTAAGACCCACTCTTTCCACGAACCATTTCCTAGTGCTAGACAGGCGCTAAATTCAAATAAAGGAGGGACACGGGCTGCTATATCAACATTCTTGCAGAATTGCCTGAACACCAAATGGCTTAGCGACTCTTCTCCTCAGACTTTTGAGAGATCCTGCGAGCAGAGCATCGGAAATGGTGTTAACAAGCCTTGGCAGAAAACTCAAGAAGCAGACGAGAAGAAAGGTTAATGGCAAAGAGATGTGAGCGATGAAAAGGGAACGTGGATAAAAAAGGGTTAAAACTATATGTGGGGTTATAACTGGCCGGGAACATTCTGATGAAACACTAAGAAACCCCTGTCCACCATCTCTAAACTAAACATGTCTTACACCCGAGCGAATGGCGTGCCCATGGCAGTTAGATAGATCGAGTGAGGCCTTAAAGGTTAATATATATATGAAAAAATGATAAAATCCTTCGTTCCTGAGTAGTCAAATGGAGTCCCGATCCCAGCTACTATTTGGTTATTGATAATTTCAAGGCATTATTTCTGGAAGTATCGAATAGGGAGCCTTACCTGTTGAGCGATGTAGCTCACATTGAGAGAAAAGTTTGCCATGGTGGAAGTGTGTTGCTTGAGAGTACTTCTGGATACGATGAGAGTCGGTTGTTGACACACCCACCCACGGGATTCATCAGGAACTTTACGAATGTCGATTTCAAGCCCCATTTTCTCGCAGATAAACGAGGGTATTTCGCCTCCGATGTCTAAGTAAAATTTTCCTAAGGAAAAAAATAATGACAAAAATACAATTGTTAATGAAATACTTTATGAATACACTGTTTTAAATCAGTGAAATTTCAGATAGATGGCACTGACTAATTGTTGATTTGATAGAGAAATAAAATACTATATTACAGTAAAATTACATCAAAATTGATCTATAAGTTGTCTACGAAGAAACTCCCGTCACACATTGTGATAGTGGATATGAAGAAATCGCGGGCATCACTTCGAACCATGAATATTATCTAGGCTACTTCTACATGTGAAAAATAACAAGTTTAAGAACACCAAGATTCTGCTTAAACATCAACACGCAACAAATTTGCACCGAGAAGCATACAGCTTTTCAGGCCGCACCAGATAACACAAGGTATGGCGTTAAGCATAGTATGGAATGTACCGTGAAACTCATTGGCGAAACGACGTTACAAAATTGAGGAAAAGATGGCGTTAATGGGGTTTAAGTGACGACAGGCCTGCACATTAATGGTAGATTTCAAACCAGGATTAATTAAACCAGCGAGGACATAGAATAAAAGGGACAGAGTTGTTGTTATTTACTTAAAACTAAGGAATGAAAGCAGCGAGGGAAATTCCACCAGAAAGTTTGGAGAGGCTAATAAATAAAGAGGCGAGGACGGGGAAAAGAGAAAATGTGTGGAAAATATACATCAGAAGGACCCTAGAGAATAGACTACTTGGAGCACTCGGAAAGTGATTGCATGGTTGGCAATAATACACCTAACCCCTCCCCCTTTACGGGATGATTGCGAAGGGGCTCGAAACCATTCGGTCACGGAGCTTTCGAGACGAATCCAGCAAACAGAAGAGCCACGACACGATCGAAAGATTCAAAGTCATGAGGAAAAGCAAGAATGAAGTGTAACACATGGAGAAGCAAAGATGTAAAAGAGCCCACCATATAACATGACGAGTTGCGAGGCCCCCATATCGAAAGCGAACACAAGGGGGCATGACAAAGTAATGAGGCGACGGCCAGTGTAAAGATGTAGGAGATTACAAGAAGCCGGGAAGTTCTTGATTTCTAGCCTTCCATACTATCCCTGAGACCTTCTATAATATTATCCCTGAGACCCTCTATAATACTAGCCCTGAGACCTTCTATAATGTTATTCCTGAGGCCCTCTATAATACTAGCCTTGAGAACTTCTATAATATTATCCCTGAGACCCTCTATAATACTAGCCCTGAGACCTTCTATAATATTATCCCTGAGACCCTCTATAATATTATCCCTGACACCCTCTATAATACTAGCCCTGAGACCTTCTATAATATTATCCCTGAGACTCTCTATAATACTATACCCAAGACCTTGTCTAATGCAAAACAAGTTTGCCCGAGTAATGTATTTCCATACTGCCAAACGGAAGACTATCCTGAGGTTGTGTGAAGAAACTTAGCTGTATATATGTATAAAGGCCTATTGCAGGCCAAGGAAAGAATGAAAGAGACTACCTACCTCTGACATTCGTTAACCTTCCCTTTTATGAGTTGGTTTCCACCCCCAAACAAGTATTTGGTCCCCCTTGGAAGACAGGTTGAATAGTATCGAGTCAAAGGACAAAGTCTAGATCCCGAATAATAATCTCCCCTTAACTGACCCATATCCTTGGTGCGTACAAGACTAAACTGGAAAATGAGTTCTTGCGAAGTAACATGTGTTATCTCCTGACAAATGGTGGCGACATTATGTAATGAACTATATCAACGTTGCCGCGATTCGCGCAAGTGAGACAGATAGCACAATTTACTATTACAAAATGAAGAACGATACATTCCTTATGAAGAATAATACAAAGCCTCGTGGATTCGAGGATAGATTACAACAGGTGGGAGGGTAAGAAATCACTCAACCGTCATGATAAATGATAATACCAACTCTTAAACCATTGTATTTCACAAATTAGTTTGAAAATTGCTACCCGTAAAACGCATGCTTATCCAGCAGTGTTCGCGCTGGGAGATGGAATACTTCTTTCAAAAACGTATAACGCTACATAAAATCCACACGGAGAAACAAGCCAAGAGATGAGGAGAAATCAGGAATCCGTTTTCGAGACCCCTTTGAGACCTACCACTTGAGTTGTCTTCACCGTAGACGTTACCTGGATGCAAACCCGTTTTCCTTTTCTTGCGGTTCAGTCGCGACGCTTCAGACTCGATAATATCCATCCGAAACGTCTCGATGTTCGCAATCACCGAAACGTTGGCTCCTAATTGTTCTAAAGCGCCTCCTGTCACCTATTAAATTTAAGTAGAGCTGGGTAAGTTTACCACTTAAGTTGAAGGAAATAAGGGAGGGGGGTGACCCGAAATGTAGGCGACATTTAATCAGCGAATTCAATCCTATCTATCTAGAGATGCAGACATAGCCCGCAAATGGACAACACAAAATAGAGATAATTTAAGGGCGGCTTCTTGCCTTTATGTTGAGCATGTTTGCTTACGGAATATTTGAAAATGGCATCGAGGCAATGAAAAGCATTTACTGTTGCTTCAATTCCTTACTTTTCAGCCTCGGATATGATGATGTTACCCATCGGCTAACAGTCCTGCCGTGGGCCAGTTACCTCGAAATTAGTGGCAGGAATAGTTTCACAAAGATCGAGTACTCCGTTATGTCTATGATGCGCAAATGTTGGACATGTTTTAAAAATGTAAGTAATGAATTGTGTCTGGAACACAGTAGCAACGCAATGAGAGCATATATTCGCGTTAGTCACAGCATTGTGCATTTTTAGGTGTTTAGTTTTGGCTGGTGAACATATCTGAACCTGGCCAGGTCGAACTGCGGAGCAACGGGAAGGAGATGTTTCTTCTGGGACAAGGTCTTTGGAAATGGCGTTTGGGGGGGTTTGAACTGAGAGATTGCATGGCCTGCTGTGTTATGTACCTGTAGATTCATGGAGGATGGTAAGGGTCTGGATTATAGTGGCAAGGGAATTTCTGGTTTCGTGTGGTGTGGAG
The DNA here is from genome assembly GCA_963969495.1 of Ceratothoa steindachneri. Lineage (NCBI taxonomy): Eukaryota > Metazoa > Arthropoda > Malacostraca > Isopoda > Cymothoidae > Ceratothoa > Ceratothoa steindachneri. Next base: position 40,694,443 of record OZ018329.1, read on the forward strand.
AAATAGTGATCCGCCGTGGTCTAGCTGCTTTATGCCAAAATCCGGTATTCTGTAGTGAAGGTAATTCAATCATCTACCCCTACCTCCCTACTCTACAGCGACTCCAAAATTATGGATCGGCTAGTATAAACAAAATAAAACCGGCACATCACACTAGATGATTCCCAAACTATCTCAACCCAATGAACTTTCCACCATCACTCAGCCAGTTCATAAAAGAAGGCTTTAACCAACTCAGTTCACCACACGACATTAATGACAACAATAGACATGAGTAAAGCCTTGTCCACTGTACCCAAGCACATTCTCATAAAAAAACCGCTAAATAGCACATTCAACACAAGTTATAAAAATAAATGTCTCGCCAACGTCTTCAAAGGTCGACGATCATAAGTAATACACCTCAGCGAGCTATTACAAACATATGACATACACAGCGTAATCACCGATCCTCTTCCATCACTCCTCGCGATTCCAACATGACACTAGTTACGAAGACGACGACACTATTCTCACATACCTCCCAAAATACACACAAACCGCTCGAAATCTAAAACTATAGATCCCTCCCAAGGCTCGAATCCTAGATGAAACAGAAGCAAATGACCATCCCTCCCAAGGCTCGAATCCTAGATGAAACAGAAGCAAATGACTGTCTCTCCCACAAAATTTCCCATTACTCTCTTCATAACCCAATACTACAGTACAATAAGCAGCCCCAACTAAAGTTATTAAACACCCCATTCCCCTTAAACAGACTACCAACAGTGCTGGCACAGACCTAAATTTCAAACAATACATAAAACACTGAACAAAGAAAACACAAAACGAACATACTCTAAGCATTCACATGAACCACATTTAGGCAATATGCAATTGAGTGCCAATAGTTACAAGTACCACATTCCCTCCCACAGGCTCGTATGCCAGTATGGCCGTAGAACCATTCAATGCAACACACTACATAAGACATAAGATAAAAGTACTACACCTCACGTCTGTGGGCCCAGTCAACTGCTACCTACCCTCAGAAACAAAAGTCCTGCAATAAACAAAACCGGAACCACCAATGCATTCAAAATACATAAGCAATACTCGAGAGATCCTCCATTACACCGTAGTTAGGCTCCCACCACACACGAAACAACACAGACACACACACAACACAGCAAGCTATCCAATCTCTGAGTTCAAACCATCTCGTAAACGCCATTCCACCGGACCTAACTCCAGGAAGAAACATCCATCCCAAGTCATGTTTTTTTTTTTTTGTAATTTTAAATTTTGAGAGCCCATCTGGCGACTGCTTACTAGGGCAAAAGCCGTCGTACTCACAACAAAGCCTATTACTAGGCTACATTAAAAAACAAGTCTGTGTACAGGTATCAGTCTCGAGTACAAGGGACAAGAGGTAGCGACCCTGCTTGTCCCGGCAGCGGGACAGGTAACTGTTACGCGAACATCAGCCAGAATGGAACATTCGACAATAATGTGCCGAACAGTCTGGGGGACAACGCAATCGTCACAATAAGGGGCAGGTGAGCGCTCCATCAAATGGCGGTGCGTCCCGCGAGTGTGTCCAATTCGGAGACGACAGAAAGCAATCTGAAGCCGTCGCGGTATTAGGGGGTAGATCCATGGGAACAATCGCAGCGCAATGGTCTCCAATCTTCTTTGCCAAGCAGCCTGGAGAGCTGCCCGTATTCCTGCTATGTAATCAATGTGAGGAAGAGCGATACGTAAGTCTGGTTGCCTAGTCCTCGCGGACTCTGCGGCGCCCTGATCGGCGCGTTAATTATCCGCAATTCCTACATGCCCAGGAACCCAGCACACGATAATATCGACCTCCATCTAGCTCGCCATAACCATGGATATTACGAATTAGGGGATGCGGAGATTCCAATGCCCCGAGAGCACTCAGGGCGCTTTGTGAGTCGCAATAAATCACAATCCGATCACCGAACCGGGCACGTTGCGATATATCTCGTACCGAGAGGTGTATTACAACCAGCTCGGCCATGAAGACAGACGCAGAGCCTCGCTGACTTCAAACAGAGGAGATATGGCGTGGAAACTGACCCGCTCTTGAGACTTGGAGCCATCCGTATACACTGGCACAGTTCCAGCGTGACCTTGAAGTGTGCTCCCAAAAGGCCGAACGAAATACTCCCGGCGCTGTAGAAACTTTGGGAACAGAGGAGTAGCGATAAATGATTAAAGATGGTACTCTCCAGGGTGGCGTCCTAGGCAGAACCAAGCGCTACCAGCCCGAGAGCTATATGAAGATCTCGAAAGATTTTCCTAGCCCTAAATCCAAGGGCTTACGGTATGACTGGCGTATCTCGGTGGCATAGGCAGTGTCGAGATCAGCTACGGATGCAGTGAGAGCTGTTAGCGACTGAGGGAGGCGACGGGCTCGCGCGTACAGGCGAATAATGCGCGGTGCAGAGCGAGTGGCATCTTCACAGCATCGACAAGTAGGTTCTCAATGGGGAATGTGCGGAAGACACCGGTCGCGAGGCGAAGGCCGGTGTGGTGGATCGAGTCCACCTTCTGCAATACTCGCATCCGTAATCGAGCTTCGAACGAGCAAAGGATCGATAAAAAAGTAAGGCAGTAGCCCTATCAGCGCCCTGGCGCTGAACGTCACGGAGACAAGAATATCAATGGCGAGGGTAGAAGAGACCATAAGGCTGCGAATATGAGTCTCCCATGCGAGGCGTCGCTCAAATACAAGAACAATGAAGCGGTGAGAGTTCACCACTTCCAAGCGAACCCCATTTAGAAACAAGTCTGGGTCAGGATGGAGCCGTGGATGGCGGAAGAAGTGCACAGCCTTAGTCATGGCCAAGGAAAACCGAAGCCTGTGCGCTTTCGGCATAGCGAAAGAGGCGGTTCGATGCCTGTTGGAGTCGACGCTCTAAAGTTGCCATCTGGGCCGCGCAGGAGATCGAAAGGTCGTCCACGTAGAGCGTAGCGAGAACATCTTCCGGCAGCACCGAGCTGATGCCGTTGATGCTCAGGGCTAAGAGTGCGACACTGAGGACACTTGCCTGCGGAACACCATCTTCCTGCTCCATTGGGACGGAGCGGGCTTCCCCTCCTATACATGGAATCGACGATCTGGCAAAAATCCTTATATAGAGATTGGGAGGGGTCCCCTCGCCCCCATATTGTGGAGTCTCCATGATAACGTATCGCTATGCGGTATTATAGGCCTTTTCCAGATCGAAAAACGCCGTGGCGTAGTGCTGTCTATGAAGGAAGACCTCGCTGACGGCATTTTCCAGTCAGAGCAGAGCATCCGACGTGGAGTGGAACTTGCGGAAGCCGCACTGTGCAAAAGACAAATGGCCTCCTCTGTCCATGCGCTTATAGTGCATGTAATCATAACGCTTCTGTTTGAGGGCCACTTCACACTCGGCTGACCACCAGGGAAGCGGTCGGCGTGCAAAACGGCCAGAAGTTCTAGTAATAGTAGTTAGGCCCAGGGCGATGAAGTTGCCGGAGAACAACTCAACGGCCTCATCTACCGACCTAAACTCCTCGACTGACAAAGAAATCAGCCATTTCCTGGAATGCGGACCACCGCGCCCAGCCAAGCATCACCGGGGTGGGCTCTCAGGCAGCAGCGGCCCAGAAAATGATACTTAAATAGGAAAATGATCACTACCATGGAAGTCATCGACTACCTAACATCCAAAATCAAGCTGTGCATCTGGAGAGCACAAAGATAGATCGAGGCAGGAAGATGAAGTGGTTCTTGGGCAGTGATGCGTAAGCTCATCCACATTTAGGACACCTATCTGCATCTCGTCGATCAGGTCGGCTAGGACTTGACCTCTGGGATTAATCGAGTAGTCTCCCCAGAGAGGGTGTCTACCGTTCAGATCTCCGAGCGGCGAAATTCCCCCACGTCGAAATTAGCTGACGGTGGAATGTACGCGGAAATAACAGTATACCTCTCATCCAGGTGCAGCTGCACAGCTACTGCCTGAAAGGAGGTATCTAGAGCAAAAAGAAGGACAGACGCATCATGCCGGGTGTAAATCGCACATCTTCCCGCCCAGCCCCCAACCGTCGTGGTGGGGTCGCAAAACCCTTATACCCCGGGAGGGAGGGGATGGGGCACGCGCTCATCATGGTCTCCCGCAAAAAGATAGCTAACGGACAACTGGCTGGGTGGCTCGGAGATGGTGGATCCTCCAAAAGAGGGGCACTCGCCTGCCTAAGGTTTCGAGGCAGATTGAGGATAAGACTCGCAACTCCTCCCAGTTGGCCCGGAGTCCGCGGCAATTCTATTGAAGAAGTATGCCCTCCAGGCCTAGCTCGATACGAGTGCCCGCCTGGAAGTCAAGACCCTCACGGGAATGGCAGTACACTTGCCGGAGGCAGAACTTCGGGCGCTGTTGACCGGACAATGCCCTGAACGCGCTGTCACCTTCGAGGACTTATCGGGGCAGGTTAGGCTCGAAATGCAAGTCTTATCCTCAATCCGCCTCGAAACCTTAGGCAGGCGAGTGCCCCTCTTTTCGAGGATCCACCATGTCCAAGCCACCCAGCCAACTACTGGGTATAGGGGTAGGAGCCGAAGCTTCTTTAGTGCTGTCCTCCTTTCGGGGGGCAGCTTGAGGAGCCTCAGAAGATGGCCTCACAAACGAAATTCAGGGGTGTTGACTCCTGTGAGTCTAACGACTCGGTGGAGGCGCGCGGCCGTTTCGCCTTACGGGAAACGGTCACGCTGTGGGAAGGCGAGTGAGCCCTGGTTTAACCGGGGCTGGGTGTGAACCCTTTGTGCCCGCCAGCTTTACCAGGGGAGCGCCCTGGATGGGTAGACCCCGCAGATGAGTTCCGAATGGGCGCGGGAACGACCGTGCTCGTAGGCCTGGATTGGCCAGGAGCAGAGGGTGTCTTTCTTAACATTGAGGCATAGGACGCGCCAGGATCAAGTTTAGCCTAGTGAAATGAGAGACGATCCTGGGCCTGAACCGGGTCTCACTCCCTCTGTTGCATGTACTTCGCAGTCGTTTGTGGTGCATGCGGGATCTTGCCTTTTAGATTTTCCCCACTAAAATGTAGAATAAATTTCCAGTCACGATGCGCTTCTCTCCCTCTTTTGCTGTTTTCAAGAACGCCTTGAAAAAACACTTGCCAAGCTTTTTCTCCAGTGATAAAAGACGCTAAGCGAGGGAATAGGGCTCTAAAGAGCGCCACAAAAGTGCATCAATATTTATGTATGCGAGGTAGGAAGAATAAGCATACCGTAAAAGAAAGCCGCGCCTAAAAACATTGTTCCTGTGCAGGCAATCCTCAATGTCGGTAATGGATGGGGGGGGGAGGCACGAATTTCGCCCAGTCTTCTAATTATTAATGAGCATTTTGATCATGAGTATGAGCCATCATCCAAAAGGCGCTCTTTTAAATTAAGAATATAAAGGAAATTGGTGTATCTAAAGAAAATATTTTATTCATTAGAGTAAGAAATCAGACAAGAACACATGTTGACACAAGGCACAACTTACCTGCTGGGTAATGACCCCGATGGCTGAGAGGAGAGGCTCAAATATGACGTGCGCCTCCAAGAAGTGAGCCGAATGCGATTCCTGGACGACGGTACGTGGTTGTTGCGAAAAGATCGCGTCGTTCATATCGGTCGTCTCTTCAAAATCAATCTCACTGCCTTCGCTCAGGATCGGGAGATCGAGGCCCTGTCCCAAATGTACGAAATCATGGATTCTGGGTTACAGAGGGTTAGAAACTAAAGAAATTCCACAGCAACGTTCAGCTTCATTACAAAGTGAAAAAAGTGAAGTGAACCAAAGGTAGAATGCGTAGGTTGTCTTTCTCGTATCTGCTGATAAGGGCAATGACGTTGTAAGTTGTAGAGAGCGCTTGCACAACAGACAGCGACAAAGCATCATAAAAGGTAGAGTCAGGAGGAACAAGAGAACCCAGAAATGAGTACCTTTACTCATCCTCACAAACTCTCTTAAACAATTTTCATAATACAAAATAAAAAGTCAGTTATATATATAAAGGGTCTTTCAATAAGGTCGCTCGATATTTAAATGTAAATAAAACAAGTTGTGTGTGATATATGCACTCAATTTATTTTAAATTTGAAAGTACATTTTATGGCATTAAGTGTAGAATATGACGTCGTTCAAATGTTCGCTGCGGCTTCGCTTGGTGGAATGTATTCGGGAGGCCCAATTTTCGATGACTTTGTCGCATAAATCTGGCTGAATTTGCTGGATGGTGTTCGTTATGTTCACTTGGAGGACATCAACTGTTTGCAGATTATTCACATAGACGTGCGATTTAAGGTAGCCCCAAAGAAAGTAGTCTAATGGCGTTAAATCGCATGATCTCGGTGGCAAGTTGACGTCGCTGCCGCGCGAGATGAGCCTGCCCTGAAATCGCTGGTGCAAAATGTATATCGTGGCGTGCGCAGTGTGGCACGTAGCGCCGTTCTGTTGGAAACACATGTCGTCAGTATCCATATCAGGCATATAATCCAGTTGAGGTCACAAGAAGTTGCTTATCATCGATTTGTAGGTCTTGCCGTTGACGGTTATGGCAATCCCATCTTCGTTCTCAAAAAATACAGAGCGATGATTCCGTTAGACGAAAATCCGCACCAAACAGTGACTTTGTTGGGATGCAATTGGTGCTGGTGTATCTCATGTGGATTGTTTTCTTTCCAAATCCGACAATTTTGCTTGTTCACAAATCCATTCATCCAAAAATGGGCCTCGTCGCTGAAGATGATTTTGGGGAGGAAATTTGGGGCAACTTCCAACTGCTCTAGAGCGCAATCAGCGAACGCACGGCGTTGTCTATGGTCGTTTACCTTAAGTTCCTGGGTAAGTTGGATTTTGGATGGGTGCAGGCCCAAGTCCCTACGCATAATTCGCCAAACTGAAGTCGCAGAAAAGCCAAGTTCTTGTGAACGACGAGAAATTGACTGCCTCGGATTTTCCCGTACACTCTCATTAACGGCATCGATGTTTTCAGCAGACCTTGCGTTTCGGCGACGTACGGGTGTTGGCTAATAGTTGATCGACCCTTTGGCCTCGAATTTGGCCACCAAACGTCGAACAATGGACTCGGTAGGACGATTGTGGCGAGGATAGAAATCACGTAATGTCGAACGGAGCACTGATTTTGATAATAACATTTGATGATTTGCACACGCTGTTCAACGCTATAACCTTCCATCGTGACTTGCCAAGTATTACTGAACAGTTCAGTGAGGCTGCCAGGTGTCGCTTTAACAACATGGTCACTATCGCTTGGCAAAGCTCGAGCGTCCTTGTTGAAAGACCCTTTATATATCATTATTAAGATATCAGTCAGATATGTAAAAATATGCAAGCTGTTCGTTTAGATCGGTCCTGTAAATTCTTCAACCATCAACAATAGCCATTTCCCACAGAAAGTGAGGTCGGCTGGCATCAACATCAATCAAAAACTACCCCTTACAACCATTTATTGCATAGCAAGCACATTTGAAAAAAAAAATTAAGAGCTCCTCTGGCGACTGCCTACTTGGGCATAAGTCGGGGTGCTCCACACGGCCTAATACTAGGCTATATAGGAAAATAAATAATATGTAACTAACAAATAACCATAAAAAATGAGAAAAAGCAAGAGGCCAGCTTAGCAAGCACAGGACTACCTAAAAAAAATCGTCCATTCGAAAAGGGCCATTTATAGAGATCGGGTGTTACATGCTACAGCAACTCAAATAGACAAGCTTCATTCTAAGGGCAGGAGGCCCCAAGCGCATCGTCTCACAAACACCCTCCATGCACACATCTATCATACACTTGCCTGTCAATCAACTCTTTCTCTCTCAAACACTCACTTACATCAACCTTCTAGGGTATTCTAACCCTACCTACACCCTGACACCTACTCTCCCTGAAACACCATGACAACAGTGTCCCCCCCCTCCCCTCTGCGTGGTACCTTCGGCTACCCTCTACTCTGAGGTTATGATCGCGATGCCATGAGCCCAGTCGTCTTCGATCTCAATAAATGAAGAACCCAAACGATTCAGAGTTGAGCCAAACCTTGTTGAAGGTGACAGTATGGCGAGCGGCCTGGTTATTCTGTTGGCTGTGTTCGTGCTGCCAAGCCATCCACTTGTAGAGATCCTCTCTCGGGAGACACGAAATCTCAAACTCTTCTTGGTCCCCTTCCACGCTGACGAGGGAGGGCCGCTCCGACGCCCCTCCAGCGCTACCTTTCGAATCCGACTCGATTCCCAGCGGAGGGAGGTCGAAAGCGCCGGAGATCGAGCCACCGGCACAAGGAGACTTGGGCAGTTCCACTACTTCTTGCCAAGTCTCTCTGCGTAGGGTGCCAGGTCTCACGTCGCTGGGCTCTTGCTGATGGGTGGAACCCTTGAAGAAGTTGATGGTCTCCTCAAATATCATCCCAAAGTTGGGAAAATGAAATTTCCTGTGGAAATCATCAGCAATGATAAATTAACCTCGTTACAGGGTGATGCGAAGAAAGATGAGAGGGATAAAGTGCAGTCTGGGAGTGTAGAGATGTATGGGAATTAATAGTGATTAAAATTGGATCCCTTAATCGGCATCTTCCACCCTTAAAGACATTTTAAACAATTCCACAATACACAGCTAAAGGACCAAAAGTACCCACTCACACCACACTACTCAGAAGAAAGTACAACCAATACATGTGGGGAGCATTTTTCTTCCACTGGACAGCAGAATTTATTAACCACTTTTTTACTACTCTTTCCCGTCGCGATGGACCAATAAAATAGAAAAAAAGGTACAAATCGGTACATAGTAGGGAAGAAGTGGTGAAAGGAGTGATTTTTGAATGCGGACCCAACTGTGGGAAAGTGTGATGCCTTATTGGTGATTTTTTTATTCCAAATTTAAAGTGCAATAACAACGAGGCCACATACCACAAAAAAACAGTAAGGAGAGATCTGTAAAAAAAGGTGGTGAAGATGAAGTGAAAATGTATGAAAGATATATAGCCGCAGAATCTCCTTCGGGCATTGGGGCCAAGATTGTAGACTGCGAGTGTTGGGGCCAGGAGGGTACAAGGCTCTCGTCGTCACTTAACATCCTCTTGCGGGTGCTTAATACTATATAAGGAAAAGAGGGGGTTAGGGGGTGCAGTCTTGTTAAAACCCACGACTTCGACCAAAGCCAAAAGGGAGAGGTGAACCCCCCTCCCAACCATGGATGAATGGACGAAAACTAGTTGGCGACTAGCCCTCAATATTGATCCCCGCCCAGGGTAAAAGCATAGCAGTTTGTAAAGAAATTGGCAAAACGGGTGGTAAAATGGAAAGGAAATGTCTAGAAGAAATATAGCCCTGGTAGTCTCAAACTAGTTTGAGAACGTCAGCGGGGCACTGGGCCCGTATGGTGTATAGCTCCTCCAAGTACCAGGTGTAACGGTTTACACGTCGCCGTTCCTTGCGGGGTGGGGAAAACGGACACCGGTTCGACTTCACACAGAGGAGAAAGGCGTGAAGAGAAACACCAAATGAGCGATGGGTACAAGTGACGAAGAATACTATTGGAAGTATGGTCAACCTTTAGTGGTGAGGTCTGAGAAGAACCATTCAAGCACCCAGGAATAAAATAGCACAAAAACACAAAGGTAGAATTCCAGTCTGTGTAGTATTACTGAAAAGGAATCAGAGCAACTTACTTTACAGGAGACTCATGGGGAGGTCTGCTGACCGGTAGAATGGCAGAAGCAGTGGCTGACCGCGGTGGGTAGGAAGGGAGGGGTTGACGTTGTGGAAGATGCGAAGATGAAGAGCTCAAGATACCTTCTGTTCCTTCTGCTTCAGACACCATTTCATCTTTAATTTCTAACAAATGAAAAAGTAATTGAGGAATTTTTAATGCTAAAATGCATTCGTTCTCGCTCTGACCAATATAAACCTATGGATATCTCTGAGCTTAAATAAGGAGTTTCTTCCCACAATCAACTTTTTCTAAGCATAGAATCCTACCACTCTCTTTCAATCTTAATTTAAATCATTGTACCAAAAGTTTGTGATCGAATCTCTTACTCTGTGACATAATTATCTATTAACATAATCTGACAATAAAGGTTTCTCATTCTATTATTACCTGCTTTCCAAATCAAGTCATTTAAGAAGCCCTTATTATAATTCAAGAGCATATCAATAAATTTGTTGTGTATAGAGAGGGGATTTAGATACCTGGTGAGTTGGTTAAAGAGGATAATTATTGTGAAGAACAATTTACAAGTTTGCTACTAATCCAGAATGGAAAAAACACTTTCGTTCAGGTTTCTTGAAAAGTTTACCAGTGGGAAAACAGTTAAAACAAATTAAGATGCGAGATACCAAATAAATACTTTTCCTCTGATAAAAAATTCGGGTTTCTTTAACTGTGGAATTAGAAAACTAGTTTCACGGTGGGCAAAAAGCCCAGTTTCTTCTTTTTTTTTTGGGGGGGGGGGCATCTGGCGACTGCCTACTTGGACATAAGTCGCCGAACACAACGCAGCCTACTCTTAGGCTATATTAAAAAAACTAATAAAGATAAAAAAGGAGGCGAAAAAAAAAGCAAAAAGGCAAGAAGGAAGCGCGCTCCTGCGTCGGGGGTAGGCCCGCCTCCCCCGGCGCAGGAACATGCGACCTACAAAAAAACACATAGAAGGAACAGAAGGTATCTTGAGGTCAGCGTCCTCCAAAAGATCGTGTATTCGACAAGTCTGTGTGTACGATCCCGTCCTGAGTACAGGGACAAGCGGTAGCATCCCAACTCGTCCCAAGCAAAAAAAAGCCCAGAATAAGGTATTAAGACCACCTTCGGAGGATTCCCTCCCGTGAATCTAACAACTATGTGGAGGCGCGTGGCCGCTTCGCCATATGGGGAGCGGGCACGGAAGCGGGGCGCGAGCCCTTAGAGCCGCCACCTCTACAAGGAGATCGCCGGCGGGGATGGGAGAGACAGGATTTAGAATGGGTGCGGAACCTGCTGAGGTCGTTGGCCTGGAGAGGGAAGGAGCAGAAGGTGCTTTCTTAGCTTGAGAGGCGAGGCATACGAAGTCCCAGGTTGCAACAAGAACAATTCACTGACTCCTCTGAAAGAGACTCAGTTCACAGTCTGAACGGCCAGAACCTCCTTCTCGAAAAGATAGAAACTACATTGCTTTGAGAAAGGAAGCATGGTGTGGCCTGCCGTAATTCACAGACTTGGCAGTGCATAATACGCATTTATCATGCAATGCCTTCGAGCAGTTTGCGCAGGTTTCAAGTTGGCCGGACATGGTACGTCTACGGGTTCGATTAGACGGCAATGGTAACACCTTCGTGGCAGTGGCACGAATGCCTTGGTGCAGTTGCGATACCAACCGGCACTCAACGACTCAAGGAACCTGTCACGATCCAAAGTGACGAAGAGTGTAGGGGTGGGTTTTGAGGCCTTCTTCCCCGTTTTCTCATCACAGAATCGAACTTGACTGCTTCTTGGTCAACCAGCTCTTCAGTGATGTCTTCTAAGAAGTAGGTCACGAGTTCCCTCGCATAAACCACTCTTTTCACAAAATTAATGGTATAGTGCAGTATCATTTGCACACGCGAACCAAGGAGTGTCCGAACAATATAATGGCCGCATGAACCACAAGGGTCCCGTCCGATAAAGGGCTGACCTTCGGCTCTCTACCAACTAACCTAGCTAATGCTACCCTCTTTGGGAAACATAGTGCCCTCAGTAAAGTGAATAAATAGAAAGCATTTGAAGACAGCGGGCTCGAAACGCTGGGTAGTCTCGCAATGAGGGGGCTCGACCTCGAGGCTCAACTCAGCCTACTAGCAACGTTCGGCTCTGCCTGGTCTTCTCGGTCCGAGGGCACCCCGAAGTTGGACGTACCAGTCATGGGCTGGTCAACTGCCGAAAGGTGAAGGGACCCATCCGTCCCCGGAACTCTTACGGACCCAGTCTTCTTGATCGTTTTGCCTCTGCCTTTCCTCATTTCAAAAAGAGGGGGGGAAGGGAGAATGGACCCTCTTCTCTGCACGCTCGAAAGGGGCCCCAAAGCCAGACGAGTCCTTGGCTTAGGTGGGGCACCAACCGAAGGAGGTGGTCCCTCGTCTCTTCATGGGAGCGTGCTTCCTCAGGAGAATTGCTTACAGGGACGGACTTTGGCTCGGAGAAAGGGAGTCATAAAAGAAGTGTACGGATAGAGGGCAAAGGGAGAACGCATCAGCTTCCCCAGTACCAGGCGTAACAGTCTACACCTAGTAACACCTTGCCTTGCGGGGCAACTAATTTATAGAGCATTTCTTTTTGTTCTCATAAATAAAACAGGAAAAGCACAAGTAACTGGCTCGCTTATATTCGCTTTGCAACATTAATATCATTTATTGGTGCATTTGTTCACTTCTTTTCACACAAATCAGGAAAATGTCACCAATTTATCTCACAGTAAACCACTAATTCTAGCATAAAACCCTTTGAATAAAAGCGATATGGCTTAAAAAAATGGTCTTTAGATTTGTTTTTGGGGTCTTTACCTTCATCGATATTGGAAAGTAGGGTTTCCTTGCCGCCAGGAAGGAGAGAGGTTTTTTCTTCAAAGCCCTTCGAGCTATCGTGCTTTGGGTGGAAGGTAAAAGGGTCTTGGTGGGTCGGTCTTCTGCAAAAATAGTTACATCGAATTAAATCGCACAGGTTTTTGTTCTTTTTAGAGCATGGTGAAAAGGTCAAACGGGGGGGGGTATCATCATTGAGAATATACCTATAAAAGATTAAAAGATTTATATGTCGGCGGCTGTACTCTCGATCGCAGCAGCGAGAATGAGGTCGCCAAAAATTAAAACGAACAAGCACGTACATACAAATAAACAGAATAAAAAGTATATTTCACCAAGACACAAACAAAGGTTAAATGAAGTCATAGTTAAAAAAGTTAAATATTCGACAGGAGGCCTGGACCCTCCAAGAACTTTAGAACCCAGCAAGCGGCCAAGAAGGAACCTTACCCAAGCACGAGTGAAAGGTAGCTTCCTCTAGTCTAGCATCACGGTACTTGGACAGTAAGAGCGCGCACAACTAGAGCAAACTGGAGCATTAAACCAAAATGTGATGCACAATCTAGAGAACCAGACCTTCGTCTCACGGGTGCATCCGATTCGGAAGCGATAAATCACGATGTGAAACCTCGAGGCATTAGCGGAGGGAACCAGAAGAATAATCGTGGCACAACGGTACGCATCTTCTTTGTCATGAAGGGAGAATTAAATTCAACCATATTATCAGTGTGAGGAAGAACGAAACGTTGGTACAGCGGCAAAATCTATGCATACAGCCTGGCCAAATTATCAGCGCCCACTCATTTTGCCCTGCTTGTGCGGGAACTCACTAAAAGAATCTTCACATGACCCAGAGCATAAACAACTTCAAACTGGCGGAAGCTGACGGAGAAATTGATTCTCACATGGAGTTTGAATAATCCGTGCCCACCGGTCTTGAGAGAAGAGGAGTGGCAACAAATATTTGGTGTTACCCAAAAGGACGTCTTCTAGGGAATTTTTTTAATTAAATGGGGCCCCATCTGGCGACTGCCAACAAGGGCATAAGTCACTAAGATTAAACTATTTTACATTGAAAAACATAAAAAACAAGAAAAATAAAACAACTAATACTGGAGATACACAAAAAAGAAAATATATGATCGGGTGCCGGATGGAGGTCCGGTCTCTCCAGGGTCCGCTACTCCAAGAACACACCAAGTGCACGGTCAGGAGTACACGAACCCTTCCACACACAAGAGACAAGCGGTAGCGACCCTGTTTATCCCGGTGCCAGGACAGGCAACGCGCGCGAAGATATCGCCGATAGGGAGAGTTGATTAGAATGTGCCGAATAATCTAGAGGGACCAAGCAGTCATCGCAGCACGGTTGAGTGGAGCACGCATCAGATAGTACTGCGTACCGCGAGTATGTCCGAATCTGAGGCGACAGAAAACGACCTGAAGCCGTAGAAGCATTACTAGGGGGTAAGTCCATGGAAAAAATCGAGGGGCGATGGCACGCAGGCTTAAGTTCCCGTCAGCGGTTTCCCATCTTTTACTCAGGCCTGACCTGATTCCTGTCATGTAGTCAGAGTGGCAAAACGCTGGTCTGGTCGCCCAGTCCTTTGGCCAACTGTTTGGCACCATGATTAGCTCGCTTATTTCTCTACATGTCAAGTCGCCCAGCAGAAGACTATCTCGACATCCTCCAGACATGGCCTCACGGACACTGCGAACAAGAGGGTGCGGAGATTACAATGAATCGAGGGTCTTCAGTACGATTTGTTAGTCACTATAAATCACAATCCGGTCTCCGAAACCGACACGGTGGAAAATACTTCCGACTGGGAACTATATTGTAACCAGCTCGGTCGTGAAGAGAGACGCAGCACTAAGAAGAGACCCGCTGGCTTCAAACATGCGGAAGAAAGTGTGAAAGCCGAGCTATCTTCGAATTTGGAGCCATCCGTATAAAATGGCATGGCTCAAGCGTAAAAAGATTTGTGTTCTAAGAAGTTCGAACACAATACTTCCGTTGCTGTAGAAGCTTTGGGAGCAGAAGCGTGGCGGTAAACGGTGATATTTTCTAGGGGGCGTCCATGGCAAAACAAGAGGCACCACCGACCCGAGAGACGCATCGAGCTCTCAAAGTAGTTACCTTGCCCTCAACCCAAAGGGCATAGTGTATGATTGGGGTATCACGGTGGCATAAGAACCGTCGAGATCTAGCAGAGATGAAATGAGAGCCTTGGCCAATGACAGAGACGCTGGGCTCGCGCGTACAAACGAATAATGCGCTGTGAACGTCTTAAAGCGAGGGGGAGCTCCCAGGCAGCGACAATGAGGCTCTCTATAGGGAATAGAGGAAAAGCAGCGGTCGCCAAAAGATCAGTGTGGTGGATCAAGTCAACCTTGTGCACTTCACGCTCGGCGTAGAAATCGTATTCGTAGTCGAGCTTGAAACGAACAAAGGAGCGATAAAAAAGTAAAGAAGTAGCGCTAGCAGCACACAAAGTGTTGAACGCCACGGAACGAAGAATGTTGATAGTGAGTGTACAACAGACCCTAAAGCTGCGAATATGCGCCTTCCAGGTGAGGGTTCTGTCAATACAAGACCAGAGTAACGGTGCGACTCTATCACATCCAGGCGAACCACATTTAGGAATAAGTCCGGGTTTTGATGAAGCCATGGAATGCGACAGTAGTGGTTAAAGGAAACCGAAACCCATGGGCTTCGGTATAACGAGAGATAGGGTTTCGAGACTGTTGGAGTCGAAGCCCCAGGGTAGGATAGCCATCTTGGCTGCACCAAAAGAGATCGGAAGGTGTTTACATAGAGCATAGCGAGATATCTGACAGCAGTACTGAGGTGATGCCGTTGATGTTCAAGGCAAAGGAGTATGATATAGGAGACAATTTCCTGCTCTAATGGACCGGAGAACGCGCCATCACCCGTACCGGAATCGATGATCTAGCATAAACTAAGACAAGAAAATTGGGAAGCGTCCTTTCGCCCCGTGGTGTGGAGGGCCTTCATACTATCGTATCACCATGCAGTACCGTAGGCCTTCTTCAGATCATAGAACACCGTGATGAACACGAAGGAAGGTTTCGGAGATACCATTTAGCAGTCGGAGCATAGTAACCGACGTTAAGCAAGCACGGTACTCATTCGCAAGGGAATATGGGAAGATACCCTCCGTCCAGATGCTATGCCTCGCTCATCCAGCTGTCGAAGCATGACAGGTGAGAGGCTCAAAGTACATCAAGCCACCAAACCTTCTCTGGAGTATGAAGGAAAGTTGGGAGTATAATAAGGTAGGTGAAAAGGAAAAATAGGAATAGGTAGATCAACTAAGGAATAAGATGGGTGCCAGGTTTTAGTTGCTTGAGTGTTACACCCAGCTTCACCGTCAGTAAGAAGAGATCTGAAAGAAACGTGGTGAATGCAGACAAAATGATGATACAATACCGCAGGTATTAAGGAGTGCCGCGAACTCAGGCCTCATTGGTCGTTTTACACTTGTCTGGTTCGCATCTCCTACCGTCGGCCCATCCTTCCCACCCTCTTTATTTCCGTGTCCTTTTGATTTTCATTTCTGCAAAAATTTGTTTCTCTATTTGTCTGAGAGAAATTTCCGTTACTCTTTTTGTATTTAACAAAATAAAGGAAGGGTTCCTCTCACTCCAGGTGGGGGGAAAGTAACTTCGTCTTCCCGGGCACCTAAAGAGGACGAGGACGCGTTTGGAGGCTGCTCTCCTTTCACTTTTGAGCGCTCGACTTGAATTCCCTTTTGTGACCGTAATATACTTTGAAAAAAGAAAAATACACATGAAAGATACTATGATGTCTCAAGGCAATGTGAGGTAGGATCAGAAACATCCAGAATGAGATCATTTACATATACCTGGCCTGTCCATGTGAGGTAAGATAGGTCTTCTCAACTCAACCCGTTATACTCGACGACTTTGTCCTTGCGCTTTAACCCATAAATGATGGGACCAGCGTAGCCACCACACCCAACACCTCTCCCAGCCATCGCAATTTGGGCTCTCGCAGGAGTTAAGGAGCCTACGGTTTATATTGCCATTCGGCTGGTTTCTGGTAAGAGGCCGAAAGTGTACCGACAAAACAGAACTACTCTGGATAGTAAGAGAAGTAGTTGGGAGGGGTAGACTAGGGTATGTAATAAAGAGGAATAGGAATGGGCGGGTCCCCTAATAACTAGAGTGGGAGATCACCTATTATTGTTATTATTATAGCCAGGCACTGGGAGCGGGAGGACGTGCCTGTCCTCTAAGTTTTATGTGCAGCAGGGTGTTACCCTCGGCTACATGTCACCCCTTTCCGTGTCAGAGATTAGTAAGAATAGATATGAAAGGATCGTGGTGAGTGCAGGCAGAGTGAAAATAGTGGAATATATAAAGTCGCAGGTCGTACAAGCATTTAAATAGGGATGGTACACAAGTGAGGGCACGGGGGCCGGGAGACCGTACCAAAGATACTTAACTTAGGGCACTCGCTGTGAGGACGTGCCGCTCTTCCATGTACCAGATATAGCAGTCTACACAGAGTACCCACCTGCGGGGTTGGGAGGAGGCAAGTGTGATGTAATGTTGATGAAGTGTTTTTCTTGACTTTTATGGCTATTGAGTGTAGTTTTGTGTTGTGGTCGTTTTGAAGCAGGGTTTCGGTGTGTCTGGCAGTTTTGGAGACTGGGATGGATTAAGGTGAGTAAGCTGTGGTGTGATGGATATACATCGTGTCTTAGTGTAATTGTGGAAGGATTTAGATGTGATTGATGAGTTAAGTGGGTATCCTGGATTAGAGCAATGTGGATGTTGTAGGTGTTTACTATTTTTATTTAAATGTTTGCTGCATGTTACAGATGCCGTTTATAATGAATTGGAGGATGTTGAGAGAGTGAAAGGGAAGTGTGAGATGTGTGTTGCAGGGATGGAGCGGGTAGGTGTGTCTGGGATGGAGGTCCAGTGGTGTGTGTAATTGTTTACGGTTTGTAAGTGGGTGCATCGGAGATGATGCCATTATTTTAAAGAGTTACAGAGGACGGAAGCTTGTGAGTGGTGGGAATGTTGGTCATAGGTGGGGCAATGGGGCATATGTATTTATGCAGATCAGATGAGGGGGTCAGGATTCGGTTCTGTCACTGGCTAAGACGAGAACAGTCAGTGCGGGCCCCACCAGGCCGGGCAAAAGCTTGGGGCTGCATCCTTTTCCAGGGATAAGGGCGATTCTTCGGACTTTGCCAGACGTTTAGAAGTCGCTTTGTTCTTCTGCTGCAAAGCGCTCGTCTCTGGAAGCGTTTGCCACAAGCAGGTGGCGGATGTTGAACCTTATGGTAGAATAAACGTCGCACAACCAACTGCTTCATCTTACCAAGAAATATTTGCTTTCAACTCACCCTGAATTCCTAATGGGATGAACTTGCTTATTCTTAAATGTCTGTTCCATCAACAATGGCATGTAGAGCGAATTCTTCCACTGGCGACTGATCGCTACCACTCCCTGCAGATGAGATGGTATGTTGTTCATAAGCGTGTTAGTTCGCTGCAGTTTTTAGCACTAATTCGCATCCCTGTTGCTTATCTCAAGTAGGACACACAATTAACTTGCGATTCAAACTAGGGGCAGCTACAATATTGGCACTCAGTACAATGTCGACCCGCATCCAAAGACTAACTGTACCCAATATGGCTACCTTGGACCAGGGTATGAAGCGCTGTTTTCACTTGGCTAGGTCATACTCCTACATAAATTAGGAGCAGAATCATATAATCTTTATAAAACACAGGGTACTGGCTTGCGTCAAGGCAATACAATGATGGCGAAAGAAGGAGAATCGAACAGTGATATAAATAAGCTTCTGAAGCAGGAAAGGGACGAAAAGGGGACGAAGGCATTAAACTAATCACAGGATTAATATAAATTAGGGCCAACAAGTTCACAAAAGGCCAACCACAGTCATTGTTCAAAACCCTGTGTCTGCCCCCACCCATTTCGGTGCCTTCTATGACGTGCAGCCGACAGATTGATGGTGGTATTCCCACTAATGTCCACATATGTATATAATAATCCCATGGATTCACACAATGTTCTTGGACTGGGTTGCGGGACCCATAGGTATTCGTCGTACTTCACGACGGCTAGCAGTAAGCACTGGTTTGCTGTGGTTAATCACTCATTTCAATTTTCTTTCTGCCTCACAGTATACAGCCATCCACATCTAACTGGCATTCCTATCTGCACTATTCACCATTTTTGGTACGCTTCCATTTTTCCCTCCATTAAATGTTTCACATCCTCATTCCACATCTAGCACACACAGATACACACACCCCTTGCACTATCCACATTCACTCTATCCCCATGTTCAGGCTTTCGCTATCCCTAGGCGATACGGGGATCGATTCCTAACTTCGAAATGCTGGTTCAATCCCAGTAAGCGCAAATGCAAGACTTCAACGTCGTCCCTTCCACAACGCTTTGTTCTCCGTTCCCGAATCCTGCCGATGGAGTACTCATATCCAGAAAGCCGAGATGCGGAACGGGATGCATCTGCCTTGGGTGCCGAAAGATTCTACGATCGCCTCTTTATGTCGAAAAGACTACCCGAGCCCCCCTCTCCCACACGAGGACGGACCCTGGTGCCTTCTGGATTACTAGCGATTATCATTCTAATCTATGTGAATTTCCTTATTTGGTCGGGGGAATCTCGTCCACACGACAAAGGGGTTCTTCTACCACCGATGGAAGGATGGCCGCAACATAGTTCAAGTAGTTCTCCATGTTCACTGTTACTTCCTCTAGGCTACTCTCAAGCACTCGCACGTACTCTTCCATTTCTCTCTGATTCAACAATCTTTTTTCTTATTCTCCCTTCCTTTCCCCCTTCCTCATTTTTTTCATCTAGACACCAAACAATTCAACCTTACACAATCATGGGGTCGGATATTACAGCTTTCACACCAAATACACAATGCTGCATCTTCCTTTTTATTAGGGATAGAATAATCATACTCTTAACTTCTCCCCTTAACTTTGTCGAACGGATCTGTATTTATTAATATTTTTGTACTAAAAGAATGTGTGAGCCGCACATAAGTTTCTTTCAGCACAGAACCCAACCACCCTATATCTCCATTTTTATTCCTTCCAAGTGTACCAAAAGCTCCAGTTATTCCATATATTATCCTGTCACCTATTCGTCCCTTCATATCTAAAAACCGATACCTATTCCCCATTCCATCTCCCACCAGACCCAAGGCTCCCAATCCATCGCAGGCAAAATCTTGATTCCCTTTCGTGTTTGTCTCACATAAGGTAAGCATGTGCAATCTTCGTTTTAAACACATTGACTACTACTTTCTTTCTGGCACCACATATACCCCTCACATTCCACATACCAACTGGTTCACCAGCATGAATGAGTATTGCTGTCGCAGAAACCAAAATTTCGGGTGCCAGTCTTCCCAGACGGTGGCCACACTGCACGTCGAAAATGATTCAAGCCAACCTTTTCCTTCTCGGGATACGCTTACCATAGGTTTTTTTTTTAAGGAGCCCATCTGGTGATTGCCTACTAGGATAAAAGTCGTCGTAATCACGCTACAGCCTATTACTAGGTTAGATTAACAAAAAAAAGGGACATGCAAAAACAAAATAACAAAGATACAAAAAAAAGCAAAGAAACAAGTAAAAAAGAACCAAAAACGCCACCTATAAGACATATTTTACCTGTCGGAGTGTAGCCAGTTTTGGAAGGTATTGGTGGGTGAGGTTGCTCTCGATATGTTCTGGTGTCGACTGCAACACAAATCGGCGCAAGACGTTGCATAGCTGACATGATGGATCCTCTTGAATAGTTTGACTTAAGGGCATCAACTTGGAATATTTATTCTGAAAGAAATAAACACACTTGACCAGATTAAGGAGGTGACTCTCAACATCAAAGTTATTGGCTCATTAAAATTGGCATTTTTAGATGGGTGACTTGAAATATATGATAGCTTACACGTTTGAAGAGTTTACATGACGGTAATGAACGGGGCTGTCAAGGACCCCGTCCTGTCAGGCCGGTTAATGCGTGTCAATGTGTGAGTGGAGTGAGTGTATTGAATGGGAGAGGTAGATGTGATGTGGGGAAGAGGGGGTGGTAGTCAAGTCTTAAAAACAAGGAGATTGCAGTTGCTTGATCTGAGAAAGATGAAAGAGAATGAGGAGTATATATGAGATGGAGTGAATGAGTGCGATCCGGCGCTGATCGGAGTGTTTGGGATAAAGAGGGTGTGGCAGTGCTTGTGAGTGAGGAGTAGCAGAATGCAATCGTTGGGCATGAATATGTGAGCTCTAGAATTATGCGTGTTATGTTGAGATTTACAAGAGTAAAACTGTGCGTGGTGTTAGTGTATTAAACTTGTATTGATAGAAGTATAGCTGAGAAAGAGAGGTTCTGGAATGACTTGGGAGGAATAGTTAATGGAATTGAGAATGGGTATTGGTTGATTGTTGTAGGAGATATGAATGGACGAATAAGGGACAGAATGAGAGAGGAATAACTAGATCTTTTATCTTTTAGCACACCAGGAATAAAAATAGAAATGAGATGGTAGGCTTTTGTGCTTAAAGAAACTTGATATGTAACGAAATTATTCAGCACAGATGTGTTGGTCAAGGGAGATGAGGGGCCAAAACTCTGATAGATCTGTGCCTAGTAATAAAGAATATGCTGGGGGACGTATTTGATGTAAAAAAAAAAGAGGTATAAGCATGGGACTCTCTGATCACATGGATCTGCTGTGTAAGATTAAATTGGATGGTGAATGGATAAGACGTGAAATGAAAAGAAGGGGAAACGTTATTGAATCCGAAAGGACAATATATGAAGATGCTTCAAAGTAAAAGAGCAGAGTGTTGGTCAGGTCACCCAGTCTTCGCGGACTGTATGGCTCCCTCATTTCCCACAATCCTCACATAGCCAAGAATGCAGCAGAAGATAGTCTCAACATCCTCCCGCCTCGAGGCAGCCGCGGCGTAAAAGATACTGCGAGCCAAGGGTTGCCAGATTCCAAAGCCACGACGGAAATCAGTGCGTTATGTGTCACCAGAGATCACAATGCGGGCATCGAACTAGGCACATCGCGTAAGCTCCCATACAGATCAATGGAATCCAGAATCCAACCAGCTCGGAGGTGAAAGTAGATGCTGGCCCGGTATAGCCCCGCCGGGTAGAAACGAGGGTGAGAAGGCGTGAATGCGAACCATCTTTTAGGATTTCAAGCTATGCGTGTACTTTGGGACGGCACCAGCGCGACAGGTCGTGTGCTAAAAAAAATATCTCAGTCGTCCCGGTGCTGTAGAAGCATTGGTAGCAGTGGCGTAACAACAAGCATTCCCAGGCTGGCCTCCTTGCCAGGACCAGACGCGCCACTCGCTGAGAGATACATCAACTCTCAAATGGTATGATTGGGGTCTCAAGACGGCATAGGCACCGTTGAGATTGGCCGCAATGGTCGCCAAATAGACAAGTGTGGTCGGTTGACTATGCCATCCACAATTCCCGCTGGGATGCGGATGCGTAAAACTCACCTCGGTAGTCAAGCTTGGATCAAATAAAGAAGCGTTAAAAAAGTAAAGTGGTTGTAGCTCTATCGGCACCCTACGTGCTGAATGCCAGGGAACTAAGAATGTCCATTACATGGGAACAAGACGACATAAGGCTGCGAATATGTGCCTCCCAGGTCAAAAACAAGAACAAAGAAACTGTGCCACTCTACTACATCCATATATATTTTTTTTAATTTAAGAGCCCATCTGGCGGCTGCCTACTTGGGCAATGGTAGCCGTACTCACGCAACAGCCTAATACTAAGAAACAAGAAACAAGTAAATAACAACAAAGATAAAAAAAGGAACAAAGGCTAAGACGCAAGCTAAAAAAACAACAAATAAAACAAAAAACAACATAAGGAAAAAGCAACAAGAAAGCGCGCTCAGGCTTCAGGGGTAAGCCAGCCTCCCCTAGGGCAGGAACATGCGACCTAGAAAAAAAGCCAAATAAAGTGGAAGAGGCCAGCGTCCTCCAAAATGTCATATAGTCGGCAAGTCTGTGTACACGAACTCGTCCCGAGTACAAGGAACGAGCGGTACAGACCTCGCTCGTACCGGAACAGGTAACGTTCGCGAAGATCTCCCAGAGTGGGACATTCAACAAGAATGTATCAGACAGTCTTGGGGACAACGCAGTCGTCGCAATAAGGTACCGGCGAGCGTTCCATCAAATGGCGATGCCTCCCGTGAGTGTGTCCAATTCAGAGACTAAGGAAAGCAACCTCAAGACGTCGTGGCATTAGGGGTAGGTCCATGGGAACAGTCGCGGCGCCTACTACAGCCAAGCGAGCCCGTTTAGGAACAAGTCCGGGTAAGAATGAAGCCGTGGATGGCGGCAGAAGTGCACTAAAATAGTCTTGAGTAAATAAAACCGAAACCCATGCGCACTCTGGGGTGAAGAGTGGGTTGGTCATATTTGGTGGCTGAAGCTGTCATGCGGATTTGTGCGAGTCAGTGTTCCAGTGTGTTTATGTATTGTTGGGTGTTCTGCTTGGTGTGCAGACTAATATATTTGTTCTGATTTTAGGGTGTTTGTTTGATTCGGGGTAATCTAGTGTGAACAGTGGGATGGTCAATTTGATGACTGAGGCTGTCATGTGGCTTTGTGTGAGGCAGTGTATTTATGTATTGTTGGGTGTTCTGCTTGGTGTACATACTAATCCATTTAGTCTGATTTTAGGGTGTTTGTTTGATTAGTGGCAATCTGGTGTGAATAGTGGGATGATCAATTTTGGTGGCTGGTGCTGTCATGCAGCTTTGTGTGAGCCAGTGTTTCAGTGTGTTTATGTAATTTTAGGTGCTCTGCTTGGTGTACATACTAATCCATTTAGTCCGATTTTAGGGTGTTTGTTTGATTCGTGGCAATCTGGTATGAAGTATTGTGTCGAGTTTATCTTGTGGTTTATTGTAATTATGTATTGGCTCTAGTTTTCACATTGTTGTTTGGAGATTAGGTTAATGGATCTTTTGTTGCCTTGGGGAATTAATTTTTTGGTTGGTTGGGTGATTGTGTTGTATGGGCGATCGTGCCTTCTCTGTAGTTGCCCCTAAGCTGTTCAATAATCTGCCTGCTGGCATACGTTCTTCTTTCTCATCTGGCACTTAAAAGCGTGATCTGAAAACCCACCCCTTCTGTCATGCCTTTTTTTAGTTGATGGACGGGCGCCCTGCAAAGGATTCAAGGTCTTGAGGGGCCCAATATAAAACCTCTATTATTATATTATTATGTGGTGCAGTGCTTTGTCCAATGTTTGATAATTGTTTAGGTAGGCCTTGTAGTTTATCTTCTATGTGAGTGGCATAGCTTAGCCAGTTTGCTTTCATATAGTGTTGTAGGTTCTTTTAAAGGATGCTGATCGTGGTAGATAGTTTATAATGTTATGATGATGGGAAGGTAGTCTCAGGGGAGGTCTGCTAGTGTTGCGTGTTTCTTGTGGGCAAATGAGGTGAGCAGAGCGTTATGTCTGGGGATGAACACCTATGGGTGTGCTGAGAGGGTTGTTGTTTAGTGTGGCTAGACTGTGAAGCTCTTGTGTTATGTGGGTGCCTCTGTTCTCTACTGTTTGGGAGCTAAACCAGGAAAGGTGGTGTATATTGAAGACACCGCAGATGAGGTTGGTAAGTTGTGTGAGTGATTTGACACTTGGTATGTAGTTTAAGGGTAATCTTGTGGAGGTGGGAGAGGGGTGGGGGTATGTATAGGTTTATGATGTATTCTAAGCCTTTGATATTAATCTTGATAGATTGTACTTTTGTGTGTACATCGTTGTTTAAGAAAATTACAGTGTGATGTGGTCTTGGTGAATTGTATAAAATTGGGAACTATAGTAATGAGTCCGTGTCTTCTGGGTGTGGTGTCTCGTGTAAGTGTGGTATAGATTATAGAGGTAGAAAGGGGGAGGTTTTGTTGAGTTAGGTTTGATTCTTGGATAAGTGCTATGTTCCACTGTGTTTAGGTGCTGCAGCAGAGGTGAAGAGGAAAACCTTAGTGAGGGAGATTAATTTAGAGGGGGATAGTGAAGGCAGAGCTGTTGATTTTTTAAAGATCGAGTTAGGTTTGATTCTTGGATAAGTGCTATGTTTATGTGGTGCTCATACATGAAATTTTGTCGCTCGCATGTGTGGGGAAGATGGCTTGTGCATCGAATAGTGTAGATGCCTTCAAAAAGAAAGCTAATAAGATCTTGTGTTCATCATGAGCCATTGTCCTGTTATTTTGTTATTTGCTACGTTTTTTCTTGTTTGAATATTCTATATACAGTAAATCTTGTTTTGTTTGAATGTTGCTATATACTGTTTTTAAATTTTTTTCTTTAATTTTATTACTCAATTTAATTTAACTGAATCCATAGATGACTGGAAGCCTTGAGGTTTTCTTTACCTATCTTTCTCCAGTTTGTTCGTCTATCCCACTTCCTTTTCTTCTTACCATCGTTCCCTCTTCGACGTTGCAGGTGTGCGGGTATTGCTAATTGCAATCTATAGTGCTTGCACTTTTCCCGTTCTAACTGTCTCATCTTGTGTAATAATAATAAAAGGCTTCTTCCTCCGTTTCCACTCCTAATTAAGGGGAATGTTTGGATTTGGAATGCTCGTTTCCTCCGCTCACAAGACGAAGCCAGTCCGACGTCGCGCAGGCAGCATATGAGCTGCACCAAAAGAGATTGAAAGGTCGTCTATGTAGAGAGTAGCAAGAACATCTTCCGTTAACATCAAGGTGATAGTGTTGATGATCAAAGCAGAAAAGAGAATGACTCTGAGGACTCTTCCTGCTTCACCTGATCGAAGAGTTTCACGCAACCCATACGTAGAATCAACGATCTCGCAGAAACAACACTAAAGTTGGAGGAGGGGGAAGGGGCGTGTCCCATCGCTTCCATGGTGCAGATGGTCTCCATGATACCGTATCGACATGCCGTATCACAGGACTTCAGATCAAGAAACACTGTGGACGACGAAAGAGGGATCCGTATGCTCACCAAGGCCAGCGAGACTGCTAAGAAACGTACCTGATCCTAGCCTCGCTCAAAAAAAGGTGATAAACGGTGAAATCGTTCGGGCGGCGCTTGTAGCACAAATAGCTTCTCTCTCAGGGCTGTTTCAGACTCAGCTGATCAACAAGGAAGCGGTCAAAGTTCAAAAGAGTCAGACGTTCTAGGAATGTGAGTCAGGGCCACAGCTATAAAGCCGTCAGCAACCAACATAATCTCCTCGACTGATTTTTTTTTATTTTAAGAGCCCATCTAGCAGCTGCCTACTAGGGAAAAAGTCGCCGTAATTCACGCTACAGCCTAATACTAGGCTAGATTAAAAAACAAGTAAAAACGTAAAAAACAAATAAAGATAAAACAGACAAAAAATCTAAGAAACAAGCTTAAAAAAGACAAATAAAAAAAACAAGAAGGAAGCGCGCTCCGGCGTCGGGGGTAGGCCCGCCTCCCCACGGCGCAGGAACATGCGACTTACAACAAAGACTCAAAGTAGAGGAGGCCAGCCCGACCCGAGTACGAGGGACAAGCGGTAGCGACCCCGCCCATCCCGGTACCGGGACAGGGAATGTGCGCGAATATCACCCAGAATGGAACATTCAACAAGAATATGCCGAACAGTTTTGGGAACAACGCAGTCTTCACAATAAGGCGCAGGCGAGCGCCCCATCAAATGGCGGTGCATCCCGCGAGCGTGTCCAATTCGGAGACGAAAGAAAGCAACCTGAAGCCGTCGCGGCAGTAGGGGAGCCTCCTCAAATGAGATAGGAAACTCAGTCATATCCTCGAATGCAGACCACCAAACACACTCCAAGAGATGGCTTCTCATGAACATCTCGCCTAAAATCAGGTTTTGTCTCCTGAGAGCACAGGGCTAGATCGAAGCAGGAAAATGAAGCGGTTCTAGGAGAGTGATAAGTGAATTCATCCACATTTAGGATACTGCTCTCTAGCTCTTCGATCAGGTTTGCTAGGACCTGGCCTATTGGCTTAATCATCCCAGAGATGCCTAACGTTCAACGTCGGGTGTAAATCTCGCATCCACACGACCCTTTCCTGCTCCCTGTCTCGAAACCTATGGATGGTGGGCCGGCTTTTGTGTCGAGATTTTCCAATCCTTTGGTGGCTCCCGATTATCCGTAGCGCCCCATCCAGAAATGTCGGAGCCGAACCTCCCTTTTCCTTACCCTACTTTTCATTTTCCAGAGTTTTGCATCCTGAAAGTCTCACAATTCGTTAGAAGAATGAGGCTACTTCGTTTGTTGCCAAGTGGTCGCGGGGTGAGGGGAATCGGGAACTGCTTTTGCCTGTGAATGGCTTGACACCGTAATGCCGCTAGCTTTACCAAGGTGGCGCTCAGGGTAAGTAGAACCAGCATAAGGGTTCCAACTGGCAACGGGAGCTACCGCGCTCGTAGGCCTGGAAAGTCCAGGAACAGTGGGTACTTTCTTAACTTGAGGCATATGAAGTCCCTGGTCAAATAGACACGAGAACCAATCCTTTGGCATCTCTGGAAATTTGGTCTGCAGCCTTTACAGCAAGAACTTCCGACTCCAACAAATACGAGTCACAATATTTAGAGGAAGCAGGAAATGGATAGCCGCAATTCATACAACCAACCTTACATGGCACAGCTTTGTCATGAAAGGAGTTGGAGCAGTTAGCACAGATTTCGGGTTTACCCGATTTAGCACGTCTGCGAGTTCGATGTATATGGCTGAAAGGGGGCAGTGATAATACCGTGGTAACGGGCCGAATGGCCTAACACGGTAGCGATACCAGCTAGCTCGCACCGACTCAGGGAGCTTTTCACGCGTCACGGGGGAACGTGACGAAGAGTTCAGAGATGGGTCTGAGGTGTCTCCCTGTTTTCTCATTATGCGCTCGACTTTGATCGTCCTCTGGTCGGCCAGCGCTTTTGTGATGTCTTCTAATGAGTAGTCATTGACTGTGTGCATATTCATTTTACGAAAATTATGTTAGTGTGTGGTGTCAGCTGTACAGGCGAGCCATAGAGTCTCCGAAGAGCCCTCACTATGACCACCTGGCAGGGTTAGTCGCATTCACCCGAAGGGGCCCTGTCCGAGAAAAGGGGAACATTCGGTTCCCATATGAGAACCCTATTACCTGGTGCTGATGGAACAAGAGTCCTTTGGACAGCATGCACCCATCAGTAGAGTGAATAATCGAAAGCATTGGAAGTCAGCAGGCTCGAAGACGCAAGGTAATCCCTCAATGAGGGGGGTCTCGATGTCTGCTATCTTGTTTAGAATTTGAGGATATACCCTCCCCGGCCGAGTGCATCCCAACGCCAAACGTGCCATGCCATTCTTGAGCTGATCACCTGCCAAGTCGGCAAGAGACCCGTTGATCCCCGGAACCACCCTGAAAGAAGAGGAATCCCTACTTCCCATACTCTCCCTGGATGGCTCTGAGAAGGAAGTGGTGAATGTAGGCAACTTGTGTTTTCGGGCTTGTCAGTCCCCACAAGAGGACTGACAAGCCCGAAAACGAAAGTTGCCGACAGTCGTTAGGGAGGGGGTGGTGAAGATTGAGCGGTACTACTGTGTTTTGACAACCATCCAGCAAAGATCCCTTTTGTGGCCCGTAGGAGAGCCACCAGTTCCGCGTCGTCTGAGAGTGTGGAAATAACCCCTCGGCCGTTGCCGGCACGGAAGAGTGATATGCTGCCTTGGACTGGTTATTTGTGTAGTTAATAGGTGGTTGGAGCATTCTGCGCGCATGGCTCGGATTAGGAGCAACACCTGATTGGAGGCAGCTTCCTACGAGCGCCGAAATGTTGTGTGTCCAGTCTAATCGAGATTCGAACCCGGTCCCATGTCGTAGAAATCCAACGCCTTGTCCACTAGGATAGCGAGAGACCCGAATCTATTGTGAAAAAATTGTATCGGACTGACCTTGGGCGCTAAGTGAATACTCGGAACATGAACTGCCTCAGTCATGAGCGACGCCATGACTCCGAGGCGGCGACTTTCCGAAGAGTGAAGGAAATGAATGACGGCCACTGTGAGACGGTCGCTCGGATTCATCCACGCACTGATCGACGGCGAAGCGGTGCTCAAAAAATTCCAGTCTAGCCTACGCGGAGAGGTTGAAAGTTGCAGACCAAAAAATTCGAGCAAAACAGAGAAGATCACGTAATTACATTCATATCTTTAGAATCGAGGTCCATGAGATGTAGCATCCGCCTTTCGTAAATGCCTAATACAAAAGGTCTTTCTGACCCATACATAAGTTTTCAGCCTTTTTTTTCATTACTCACTGCTCCTAATTTACTCATTGCTCTTCAAGATCAAGTCCCTGGCCTCGTTTTGGTCACACAAGGCATTAGTTTGAGTCATCAGAACGAGCAATGTGTTGTAGATACCTGTGGTTCAGATCCCACCTTAAGCAGTAGGCCTCTACAGAGAAAAACAACGCCTCTTAAATGGGAGCAGATCAGTGATAAAACCCATACCATTATAAAAATAAAATGACCAAGCACTATTGGTGAAAAAATATAGCCAAACTAAGCGATGACTGAAAATGCATTTAAACAAACGCTTCCAAAACCTCCGAAAAATTCTTTTGTAAGTGCTATGGCTTAGCGGCTCCCGGACGAAGCGTGTCGGTACAAAGTGAAGGAAAGAAGCTTTCATTACCTTGTGTAGTCCAACTTCCGAGTGATCGGTGTGTGGGGTGGTGCGGCAAAGTTCAACCACACAGTGGAAAGCTCAACAGAGAACGAAGTAATGTCCTTCTTGTCACTTTTCCCGGCTGCTGTCTACAATGAGGAAGATTTTCTTTAGAGTTCATGAATCGAGGGGCGAGACCAAATTCAGGCAAAATGAATACGCCCCAGAGTCATACCTGTGTCTGACACTCGTCCCGGAAGCTATTCCTCAGCGATGAGGCCGAGGGAGGGACCCCAGCTGCCGAGTGCCCCGTGACGTTTGACCCTTGGGATGGCGAGGTAGAATGAAGGCCATCGTTGGTATCTTTCGGCTCTTTACCGTCCGGTGTCACTTTCCTCGCATAAAATGGAGTAGATATTCCTGCGGGGGCTGTAGTAGGCCCAGAGAGGGGGCAACCTTCGTTTACATGAGCCTGATCGGTACCCAAAGAAGTGTAGCCTTTGGAAGCTTTGAGACCAAAGCCACCGACAGGAGCAGAATTAGTTCGGGTAGTCCCTTTACTTGGTCCAGGGGGTCCATCATTTCCACCTGACGTCCCAGGGCCCCCACTCTCTCTTCTGCTCTGCGAGGGAGCATCTTTACCCCCAAAAGTGCCATGAGTTCCATGAGAGGTACTTGCCCTAGATGGGGCGCCCTCTGGGCCTTTGCCATTTGATTCAGAGTGATTCCCGAACCCTTTCCTTTTAACAGCTCTGTAAAAATGAAGAAGAACATTGAAGCTGTGTGGCCTTGCTCTCCCTAACATTGGAGTTGTGTGGCCTTGCTCTCCCTAACATTGAAGTTGTGTGGCCTTACTCTCCCTAACATTGAAGTTGTGTGGCCTTGCTCTCTCTAACATTGAGGTTGTGTGGCCTTACTCTCCCTAACATTGAAGTTGTGTGGCCTTGCTCTCCCTAACATTGAAGTTATCTGGCCTTACTCTCCCTAACATTGAAGTTGTGTGGCCTTACTCTCCCTAACATTGAAGTTGTGTGGTCTTGCTGCTCTCTGCTGCTCTCTAAGAAGGAACAATAGCAAATGAATGTCCCGAATTTGGGGGTCAAGCATTAGTAAGTATAGAGAGAAAAAACAAGACAAAGTGTAACCCTAAAACAGGGGTCTCCAGCCCGCGGGACAAATGCGGCCAGCGAGGCCATTTCGTGCGGCCCATGGCCACTTGTCAAAATTAACAGTGAGTGCAGCCCGCCAGATCATTTCCTGGAGTCATCGGTGCGGCCCTCCATCATTCCAAACGTGTGTTGAAAGATCTTTTTTCTCAAGAGCGTTTTAGGATAGGTTATGGTTAGGTTAGGTGAATTGGTTAGTTCAGGTTAGGAGGTTAGTTAGGAATACTTTTATATTAGTCTAGTCTTCTTTTCTCTGTGCAGATGACGCCCCCCTTCTAAGAAATATCACCAGGTGTCTCATTAATAAATTCTTCTTATGTATATGTGGTTTTCAGTTTTTTATTGGTGCGGCTCTCGGGCCATCTCGGACTTGTCGATGAGGGCCGTGGTACTCTGCGGGTTGGGAACCCCTTGCCCCTAAAACTTCAATCGCAACCTTGCTCTCATTCACCCTATTTTTTATATTTTGGGAAGGGGGGTGAGTAAAAATAAATTTTAGGTCTCTTTTGGGGACTGCCATCAAGGGTATCGCCGACGAACTTACGATTCAGATTATTTCTAAGGAAATATTAAATAATAAAACACCAGAAAAACAAAAACAAACAAACAAACATAAAATCAAGCACTCAGGTGCCGGAGGAAAGCCCGCTCCCTCCGAGGACTGAACGAAAACAACAAATAAAATAACATGGAGGAAGCGGTCTCATCCAGAAACTTGATTACTCCACCGCCGGGTGTACAAGTACTTGTCACAACTACAAGGGAGATGTGGTAGTGATATCGCCCGTCCAGGAAACGGGCCAGGTACTCATGCGAAGTTCCCCCCAGACTGGACCACTTGATGATAAGTTGTTGAGTATGGCAGAACCAAGCAATCGTCAAAATAAGGTTGAGTGTAGTGCTCCACCTGGCCAGGGTGTTAAATTCTGGGTCACCCCCCCCCCCAAAAAAAAGACATGAAACCGCGAGGCATCGTATGGTAGGTCCACGGGAAAAGTCACGGCAATGGCACGCAACAATAAGTTCAGGTAAGCCGTCTCACATCTTCTTTGCCATGCAGCCTGAAGGGCTATTCAGATTCCCAAAATGTAGGCAGAGTGAGGAAGAACAAAACGTTGTTAGGGTCATCAAGGCCGTGCTGACAGTCTGGCACCCTCAATCCTTGCATGTCGAGGAATCCAGCCGTTTTCCGCCTGCTCTCTTCTCTTACCTCCTCACACCAAGTCCCCACCCCCATCAGCCCCACCATCCCCTCGAAATTCTTCGCTGATAGTCATCAACCTTCGTGCCTCCCTCCCACGACTGCCTGACCAGGCCTTTGACATTTTTCCTGATTTCCTCCCCCCGGCCACACAACGTATTTTCTGCCGTGACCGCTTCTGAGTTGTCTGCCTTACTCTCACGCTCTAAAAAATCTGGCTCGCCTTGTGACTCGTTCTCCCCCAAGCTATTAATCAAAATATTGCCTGTCATACTCCCAATGCTACTCCACCTGTTCAATACCTCCCTTGCTACTGGTGTTGTCCCTTCTTCCTTCAAATATGACCAAATCCGTCCGATCCTTAAAAAGCCGAAGCTTAAACCTTCCGACCCAGCTAGCTATCGCCCGAATTCGCAACTTCCTTTCCTCTCTAAGGTCCTTGAGAGAGTAGTTGTTTTGCGCATTAATTCCCACATCGTTGCCTGTAATATTGATGAGACTTACCAATCAGGTTTTAAAGCTGGGCACTCTACAGAAACCGCTCTACTCAATGTTACTGATTGCTTACGTAGAGCTGCTGACCGGGGTTGTGCCTACATCCTCATTCTACTTGACCTCTCCTCTGCCTTTGATACTATTGACCATTCCGTCTTGCTTGATACCCTCCACTCTTTCCTTGGCATTTCTGGCGCTGCTCTCGACTGGTTCCGCTCTTATCTTTCGTCTCACACCCAATCTGTAGTGATTAACGATGTTTCCTCTTTCGTATCTACTTATTTCCTCTTAGCTCCCTCCTACGTAATCTCGGTCTATCCTTCCACCTCTATGCCGATGACACTCAAATCTTTATTTCCTCTTCCCCCTCGACCATTGCCCACTCAATCTGTGACCTCCTATCTGCCTATTCTTCTATCTCGGAATGGCTATCGGCTAACTTCCTCAAACTTAACCACTCCAAAACTGAAGTTCTTCTGGTTGGTACTCCCGCTCTAGTATACAAGTTAAATCCCCGTTTCCCTCCCTCCCTCTGGGTGGAAACTCTGTCGCTTTCTCTGACTCTGTTAGAAATCTGGGCGTTGTGTTTGATGAGCATCTCTCCTTCAAGCCCCACATCCACAATATTAGTAAATCTTCCCTTTGTTTCCTCCGTAACTTCGATCGCCAAAGTCTTGAGACTGCTGTCCACGCCTTCATTACCTCCCGCCTTGATTACTGTAACTCTCTTCTTGTAAATCTACCATTTTCCTCTCTACATCCCCTCAGCTAGTCTAGAACTACGCTGCCCGACTACTCCTCCGTCGCTCTCGCTTCTCCCCTTCTAAGCCCTTGCTTCAGAAACTACACTGGTTACCTGTCAGATATCGTCCTCATTTCAAGATTCTTCTCTTCACTTTCAAGGTCCTTCACCAAAAGGCCCCAATCTATCTTTCCTCTGCCCTTTCCCAACGTCTCACCCCTCGGGCCCTTCGGTCATCTCATGCTCCTCTCCTGAATACTGCTCGCTCGTCCCTCTGCTCAATGGGCGACCGCTCCTTCGCAGTCTGTGCACCCAAGCTTTGGAATGCTCTTCCAGCCAAAATTAGATCTGCTGCTTCACTTGCCACTTTCAAGCGACTCATGAAAACGCATCTGTTCAGGATTGCCTACTCACCCACCTGATCTTAGCCCACCGCCGAACGTGCGTTCTGTGAAGGCCTCTGGCCTTCAACAGCGCATTATAAGAAATTTATTATTATAAGAACATCTAGACATACTCTCGACTCGCAAGAGCCGCCACAAATCCAAACTAAGGGATGGGGGATTCAA
The DNA here is from genome assembly GCA_963969495.1 of Ceratothoa steindachneri. Classification (NCBI taxonomy): domain Eukaryota; kingdom Metazoa; phylum Arthropoda; class Malacostraca; order Isopoda; family Cymothoidae; genus Ceratothoa; species Ceratothoa steindachneri. The sequence goes on from OZ018329.1 coordinate 40,727,919, forward strand.
ATGCTTCAAGGGCTCAGTGTCTAACTGGCCAAGGCGCCTAATTTCTGAACCGAGTAGTGTATTGCATCACCTCGGCCCTTAAAACAGAAGGCAGCGCCCGCAAGATATTTTATATTCTCTCCTGAGCCACCATAATAAGGCTAGCCTATAAATTATGCTATGTTAACCAAAACTATTAAAAAATACAGAAAGAAACAAAACGACAAACAAAAACAGAAAGGAAACCAAAAAGAAGAAGGCACGTTCCAGCGTCAAGGAAGACCAGCCTCACACCGGCGCCCGAGCATGCCTCCAAGAGCATGAGGAGGGGTCAAATAAAATCGAGGAGGACAGCTTCACAGTCAGGTGCAAGGGGAAGATCCATCAAATGACGGTGCGTCCCAGGTGCACCACCGAGCAATCGGAGTTTCATCGCCTTAAACCCAAAGGGCTTCGCAAATGACGGGCGTCTCTCGTGGGCAAAGGCAACGGCGATATGTGCTGCGCATGTGATCCCATTCGAGGTAGCTTCAGTCACTGTCCAGTCTCTGCCCGGCGAACCGAGATCCATCGGGATAGAGAAGGAGACAGGGAGGCACGCCCCCTGCAAAGTGCATAGGCATGCATGCCTGCGAGATTACAGGGGACACGGACTTGACGGGCCGTGCTGTTCCTTGCCCGTCTAAGGGGGTTGGCCCTATCGAGCCGATTCCACCTCGAGTGGTCAATTTTGGGCCGCCTGCCTGTTCTCTTGGCAGTCCACTGTGATAGGAAAGGGGGGTACTGCCGCTGTTACTAAGATGGAGTCGTCCAAGGGCGGCTCCAAAGAAGGGGGTAAGGGGGAAACCCCCAAACCCTCCAAGAAAGAAGAGGGAGAAGCGCTCTCTCCGCTGTAAGAAGTTTGAAGGGGCCCTTGAGAAAGCACAGGGAGGGACACCTCCTTTTCAGGGGTGGAGTTGCCCTAGGGCGGCTCCAAAGATGTCAAAGAGGAAGCCTCTTTACCGCATGGGGTTGGAGAGAGGGAAGCTCCTCCACTAGTCAAATTTGTGCCTTGTTTTGCCTCGTCTTCCCCGCAACTTAGCAGGGACGACGCTGCGCTTAAAGGCGGATCTCCATGCACCTCCGGTCCCTCAATAATATAACCATGGCAAGTGAAAAAAGAACAAAAGGCATGGAAAGTAAAGACTATGACCTCCCAATGCTTTAAGAGGTTAAGAGAAAAGTCTCCATAGGATCAGAAAATTCCAGAATGTGATCATTTACAGATACTCAGCCCACGGGCACGAGCTAAGATGGGCCTTGACAACCCAGCCCGCGAAACTGTTCTCGAGCTTTAACCATAAAGGATGGCGCCGACGTAGCCACTTTATATGTGTACTGGAAGAAGGTGAGAAGAGTCGAGCGAGGAGGAAGTGCACCAACATCTTCCCCAGGCTCCGTCAGAGTTCAATTCAACCCTGTGACAGGGCTTTCATAATTTGCACTCAGACCGGGACGTGCAGCTCCTCCCAAGTGCAAAGTGCCTCGGCTCAAGTAGAAAGAGAAGCTACGACTGGATATCTTTCGTTTACAAGACCAAAATATCGGCCAATAGAGGTATTGAGGTTTACCTCTCCCCCCCCGTCTGTCGTGTCGTAGGATACAATGCACAGGAAGGGTTTACCCAGCTCGTCATTCTTGAAGCCAAACCCCATTAATATTTTCGACAAAGCAGAGGGCATAAAAATATTAACTACTGTTATAGAGGTTATATTGATGCAAGAAATTTACTTACTTTAGAGCCACGTTCTCGAGACCCGCTTCAAACATTATAAATCCCATGCGTTCCTCATCGTAGGGGAAATTTCCACCCCCTGAGGTCGGCAGGGAATGGTGATTCGCTGGATCTTCAAGTTCGTCATCTAGATCATCCTCTTCTCGTTCACACCTCCGGAATGTGAACATCACCTGACAATAACATATAATGATGAAATCCTCCCAAACCTGTGCTTAGTCAATCTGCATAATTTTCTTTCTTTTTTAGAGGGGCTCATCTGGGGACTGCCAACAAAGGTATAGTCGCAGAAATCAATTCAGCTTATTCATGAGGCTATATTACCCCCCCCCCCCCAAACACCCAAGATAACAAGAAAAATGCTGGCCGGGCGCCGGAGTGAGGCTCGCCTCCGTGCGGGAACCTCAGTCTGCAACCAACACCACGCAACTATAGACAAAGGAGTCCTGACTCCTCCAAAATGTCATTAAAGTCACACTCGGGAGTGCACGAACTCGTCCCGAGTACGAGGGACAAGCAGTAGCGACTCCGCTCGTCCCGGTACCGGGAGCGGGAGCGGTAACGCCCTCAATCTGTATAAAATTACATTGAACTCACACCCGCAGGTAACACTGGAGAGATGTGCTCCCTCCCGAATAATGGGCACCCGTTGTAAGCCCACTCGACCCCAATACCAGCAGGAGGATCCGCTGCTATATATCGTCCGCTCATTTTGACTACCTCCACCTTCACCACTTTCTTTACAGATCTCTCCTTACAAACCTGCTCGAGTTACGGCCTCGTTGCTATTGCGCTTAAATTTAAGAAAAAATAATGCATTGACCTCTCTCCCACTTCCGCTTATACAATAGTACTCTCACAACATTTTTCTACTCGTGAGACACTTTTCCTTCTACACTATGAAGCGTTTGCAAAGATGCGTTTCTCTTTTTCTCGGCCACATTCCATTTAGTTATTCAACTTTGATTTTCCAGTTCTAACACACCCACATACTTTCACTACCCATTGTCACTTCTTTTCTCAAAATTGCTTTATCCCCAAGTTTATGCTTCTCTCCTGCCCTCAAGCATTCTTACATACTCTTCCCTCTCTTTGATTCTGGTTCTCCCTCACCTAACCTAGCCCATCAGGCGTCTAACAGAAGGCGCGGCCCCACTTAATTGCAGGGTTGGCAAAAAGCCCCAAATTTTAAAACCCAATAAAACCCGGGTTTTATTCTGGGTTTTTTCAAATCTCGGTTTTTTAGAAAAAAAACAAACACTACAGGCATTATAATAACATAGAAAAAGAATAGCTATCTCTATTTTTATAATATTAATAATTAGTTACTTGAATAATTATATTAAGGTAAGAACAGATCACTGATCGGGAATTGTGGGTACCCATGATAGCCATAACCTAAAGAAGGAGAGATGGATTATGAGTCAGTATCAGAGAAATAATCTTAATTTGATACATATTTGTTGAAATTATAACATAAATATGCATTTTGAATAAAATAATGATAAGTAGCATTCATTTCTTGAAAAAGAAAGTGTAATTTTGAAAAAATAACCCAAACCCGGGTTTTTTCAAATTTCACTTGAAAAGGCCCAAAAAAAAAACCCGGGTTTTTTGATTTGCCAACCCTGCTTAATTGTGGTAACGTTGCTGGGCCCTACAGCACAAAGCGTACGATCAAAATCTTTCTCCCTTAATCTCCCAAGCGGCCGGAAGGAGCAGAAATTATCTGCTCTAGGGAAGGGGGGGCAATGCAACATCAACAACAACCTCTTATCTTCTATAGATCTTTCTATCGAACCAATTTCTTACAGAGCATCATGATATAGTACCCTACCTAAACCTTTAACAGATATTAGATTATACAAATCCCCCCAGCCTATTCTTTCTCTCCAGAAAAAAAGGAACTATCTTCAATCAACAAGGAGACCTTTGAGCGATGGTAAGGAATGGCCGTGATGAAAGCATCCTTGAGAAGAGAGCTCTCATTTTTCAGTCGTCGAAGCTGAACATGCAGCTTGTTGACAGAGACGGATATAGTGTTTTCCTCCTCTTGCCGCTCTGACGTCTCAATATAGATGGGTTCCGTGAAAAGATCTACGTTCTGCTTCGCCTTTGGTTTGGACTGTTAAGATATTAAACCTTATGAAAAGATGAAGCCATAATTTGAACAATACAATATAGAACCAAGAAAATTTTAGAATTTGGACTTGCACGAAACAGTGGTCATATTTAGTCAACTTTTGCCATAGACAGTTGATACCATGTTCATATTCCTACTAAGAAAATTTAGCTAATGACTCATTACAATCAAAATTCTGACAAATTTAGTGTTTTCAACCCTTTCCCAGAGGTGCGATTGAGATAACTCACCTTCTTGGGCTTGCCTGTTATTTGAGGGTTATGCATGAAGATCTGAACAGCTTGCCTCGATTGATGACCTGAATAAAACTGGAGATTTACTGCATCCAAACAGAGTGAAAATAGCGATACACACGTGAGATCTCGAATATTATCCAAGGCGGAGAATGAAATTACTTCTTCGACAACTGAAGCTTGGAGAAGAGTTACATTTATCTGGAGAGTAGAGGGAAAATAAATTCATTTAGGAACACAAGTAATACACTATGGCAAACTATCATGAACACATCACATACACAATGGAGTCCCGCAGGGATTATTCCTGGCCTGCCAACCTTTTACTCTATGATATCCATTCCCAGAAATCCTGACATCACACCGTTAAGCTATGCAGATGACATTGCAACTTAAGTCCAATACATTCAAAGCACGCCCAAGCAAATATCTATCTCTAACTCTACTTCGCAAGCCCAAACAGAACAAAATAAGTCTCACCTTCAAAATCCTCTGTTACCCTCTTCACGAAAATAAAATGAACACTTACACCAAAATTTAACGCCCTCAAATCACTTTCGCACACAAAATTCGAACAAAACAACCACAACCAGAGTCTAGAAAAAATCCAAACGCTCAGTAATGGACTATATAAGTCCTGCTTGGGTCTCTAACCTCGCTCCAAGTCATGAAAAACAAAGCCCTAAAAACAATCACAGGCTACTCAGCTACTACACCCACAGGCTACCTACACTCTGAAACCAAAGTCCACAAGGTCAAGGATCACCTTGAAATGAGAGTCCCTTCAAATACTAGCCGCAGGCTAGACAAATCAAGGACATCCAATCCACTACATGTTAAGAGCCCCCATTCCCACAGATAAATATTAAAACAACTAATATATACTAGATCAGAGATAAACTGCCCCCTCCCCCACTTTACCAACTCTAAACATGTTTCCAGAAACATATCTACACCCACTTCACTCACTTTAACCAGTTTCACACAACACCATGTTGCAAGCACGCCCCCTTGACATCCACCCTCCTGAATTTTCTTTCCTTCGTGAGGAAAGAAGCCACCTGGATAGGCTGCGATGTGGACATCACCCAGCCCTACTGAGCAACCAGAAAAGGCTGGATGTAGCCATCGCGGATGCCTGTCCAGAATGCAACACTGCACCTCACACATAATGGAAGACTGCACTGCACACAATAACACATGGCAATTACACAATATACACTCTCTGAGGGTTCTGTGGGAAAACCAAGTAGAGCCAATTTCCTTTCTCAGGGTCACGAGGGCTGCTCGGCAAGACATCTTGAAGAACAACAACAAACACCTCTGCATCATTTCATCAAACACCACACACCCCTTAAGGAGAATACCAACAGTGCTGGGTGGTGTCACACTAGATACGGAGCTAAATTTCCAACAACACAAACAAGAAGCTAATAGTCACTGGAGCACATCCTGGCAATCGAAGGAATCTACTATCCACACCTACAACCAATACATCCTTCCTGGCAATCGAAGGAATCTACTATCCACACCTACAACCAATACATCCTTCCCTCACTTAATTTTATCGCCTGTGCACCCAAACTTACATCCATTCACTACAGCACACCACGAAAGACACCAAACAAAGCACTAGGCATCACGAGGAGATGCTCCTGCAGCACTCCAACTACACTCTGAAACAAAGGTTGTGCCTACGAAACATATTTACGCCCACTCAACTCAATTTGTCCATAGTAAATGAAACCGCAAGGACCAAAACACTTGTGCTACTACATAAAAGACTTGTACCAACTTCCATAAAACGTGAAAACCTTCAAGGACATAATACTGAGATACGCCAAGGACGCCTATCACACTCAATAACCAGCCCCCCAATACCAACAAAACAATTTACTCACGCATAACAAACCATTCAATCTCTGGATTGAGGCCTGGCCAAGTGTCCATGGATGTCACCACAGACACCACAATACATCTTTTTTTTCACTAACAATTTTGGGCCTATTCCTTTAAATGTCCAGACCGTTTCAAAATATTGCCATAATTCTTTTTCCCTGAATGACTTTAATACCTTCTTTTACCCCTAGTCAGTTACAGCCAACGTGAAATAAAATGATGTAAACGAAAACTCGATGAAACTTATCAGAAATAAACTAGTGAAAGGGCAGAAGAATCGCGTCAACATTCAGCGAACTATGCTAATCTGGATTCATTTGTTCTATTTCGTTTATTCGCCTGTGTATATGTTTATCCATTGCAATCCTCTGTATGTAGAAATGTATGCATCACTACCTTCAGCATTACCCAAACAAACGTTTTCTCAAGACACCCGCATAGCACTAGAAAAAGAGCCGCACAATGCCATACTACAAAGTGCCCCACGTGACAATCCCCCATGCGAATCCACCCGTGATCTCCAAAGAAGAGTTTCTCTGGACCATCTAGGGTGAGGACACCACCCTACACCAATACAAAATTAGAAAAAAACCCGACACCACCAACGACTGTCCACGCTGCAACCCACATCAACCAGAAAACACTACCCTCGACATCCTATCCTATCCTACCCTTCCCTCCACCATCTCAGAACCAATTTAACTATAACTTCCACAGAAGATCTATGGAAAAAGCCACGTGCCACAGCGCATTTGTGCGTGTTGCCGGGTTTGACTGAACAGAACCTAGAGGCGACAAATTAAAGCAAGTTTCTCACTCTCGGGATGGTAATTTGTCCCTGAATTTGTTGGAAACAGCTCTCCTGGTATGTGGATGACAATACGGGAGCCTGTTCAGGGGTACTGCATTTCTTGCCGTCTCGTAGTCTTGACCAGTACATGTAACGATCCTTCTTTAGCGTATTCTTCCCTTCCACTTTAGCCACCGACTTGAAGTGGACACGATTCACGATGGTCAGCGGATGGAGGTTTTCTACGACTGGGGTAATCGCCTTCAAAATAAAACAATAACAAGGTGAAATGAGGAAAATGAGAGAGCAGAATAACGATGGATGTTAATAGCGAGGATTAAAGGATATAGGTTCTCACTTATTTTACATGTCTAATACTTAAAACCTAATAATAAAAAAACATGAAATAATACGTTAAAATAAAAGGAATCGAAACCCCGTGATGTCCGTCTCCCATTTGAAAACAGACGAAGTCTATAGCTTGCTTTATACCCACTCCCTTCCCTTTCTTTTTTATTGCTATCTACTTGCATACAAGTCACGGTCGCGAGCCGCGCCGCGCCACGCCGCGCAATTTTTAGCTACAATGATTTGGTGGCGAAAAATTTGGCTCCGAGTGGCATCAGCCGGTCCTGCAGGCAGTCTATGAAACAGCTCTGGATCTGGCTTTTGGGGGATCACACAGCATTTGCCACACAGCATTTGCCACCCAGCTTCTGCGATCTTATTTACCGAGTGATAAATTTTGTAATAAGAGATACGTAAAGTAGCGAAAATAGGGAAAGTAAAAATATGTTGAAGATATTTAGCTGCAGACCCTTATTCAGGCATTGGTGCTGGGAGGGAACACAACCCTCCAGATGGCAGCTGCAGCAAGGTTGCCCATGCTACACATGACATCCCTTGGAAGGGTAAAAGGATAGATAAGGAAAAGAAAGATGGGGTCAGGACAAGGAGAAAAGAATGAGAAGAATACAGACATGTTAAAAACAAACACCCCAACCGGTGCCAAGAGGGTGTTTCGCTTTCCCTATTCTTTAGTAGGGGCCCACCCCGCCGAAAAGAACCCTCCCTCTTTCCTCGACACCATTTCTACCATGACCGCCCCCTGGTCAGTCAGGTTTTCAGTACTGTACAAGGAAGTAGTCCAACAGTTCTCTTAAATAGACTACGGCTTTTAGAAAGTTCAAGGTAGAGTGTGAGTTTACCTACATAGTTGTGCTATTGAGTGTCCGAAGTTATTCAATTTGGCAACCTTAACGTGAAAGGTCCCATTCTAGAAACGGAAGAGCCTTGGTTCTCTAACAAAAAGCGCGAGTAAGGCAAGACGCTAACGGAACATGTGTCCTTCGGACAACTTTGTTACGTCATTTCCATAGATGACTAAGAATCTTTTTAATCTGGCGGGCTCGAATATCCACGGGAGAATCTCAATGACGGGCCCAGAAGTTTTAGAGGCTTCGCTGGTTGTGCTTTCATTGTTTTTATTTGACGGGAACGTGGGCGCTTTCACCACTTTCCCTCCCCTTCTATGAGGGGCCCCAAGGCTGGAGGTATCCACCTAGGCTGCCTCGAGACGACAAACGACCTGCTTCTCTTCACCGGAAAGGTAGATCTTTTCTTTTTCTCTCTTTTGGGCTAACCTTCTCTCCCCGGTAGATTCCTGATCAAGGTAGGAGCTGAGCATGGGGGCACTACCCGCCAAGAAACCCCGAGAAAGCACAGATGGGTCAGTCTCCCCTTTATAATGAGACTCGTTTGGGGTGAGTCGCTGATATGAGGAGGAAACCCATCCACCGCGAAGAGAATTCAGAAGGGGCCCATGAGGACACATAATGGGAGGGTCATATATCCCTATAGGGAGGGAGCAGCTTGGGTGTGGCTCGCAAGATGGTAAAAGGAAAGCCCTTTTACGGTTCAAAGGTGGTGGGAAGGAGGCCTCTCTACCGGATGTGTCGTTACCCTCCTTACCCTCCCCAACAGCAATGTGGGAAGTGTTTCGCCCGTTTGCTGTCTATCAGAAATTATGAAGACCAACAGATCACACTAAAATAATTCAAAAACTCCTGAAGCCTATAAGGAGAAGAAAGTGGTGAGCTGCTTTGCACTTTTCAAGGCTTATATCTCTGGGTGCCTTAATAGTGTTCGCACCAGACTCACGGCCTCTCCGACCGGAAGTTTCCTAGAGAACGGTCGTTATCAGGGAAGGTTCCCCAAAGGCTTCAGCTCCCGAATGAGTAGCCAGAAGGGCAGATCGGATGAGCGAGGACCCCATTTACTAAGTCTTACTAGTCCTAGACAGAAAGGCCAACTTCTGAAGATGCTATCTGACAGGCAGAGAGGGAGGACCAGAGGGTTTTTTTTAAGTTGACCTTGGAGCTATTAAGGCAGCAAAACCTACTCGCTATAGACAGTACAACCTTAGCAATCCAAGAACAGCCACAGGTGAGTGGTCAGGGATGGGATTATTGAAGTATAAACCGCTCATCGCATTAATCGCACTTCAATGAACAGGACCCTTCAAACCTGGTCATTTACAACCTGAAGGCATCAAAATGCCTTATTCATTGGGGTTCCAAAACCCCTCTCTCAGCATGAGGTAGTTGATCAGGTCCTTAATATTAGATACAGGAAAGGTGAAATGATAGGTGGTTATAAACAAAAAGGTGCAAATGAGGATCTTTGAGATAGCACCAGTTTCTCTCGGCAGTGATGGTGTGTGAAGACACGTCTTCTAAATATCACCAGTAATAGGGTTGTTCATTCTACTGCTGACACTCCATAAGTGGGAATGAATGAAAATATAACAGATGAGGAACCAAGACATAACACCAGTTTCTCCAGACGAGTGTAGTTGTTATTGAGGTTCCCCGGGCCCTGTTAGTCCAGGAAGCCCGCACTACGTAGGTAGGCCACCACATCCAGTGGACTTGACCAAAGCTGCAGGACATTGTATTGTGTTGTCTGAGAGCTGCCAAGCAAATGCAATCTTCAATGAGATGCGTGACGGTGTTGGGGTTAGCTTGACAGAGAGGGCAAAGGTCTGTTTAGGTGTTGCCCATGCGGTGTTTGCATGTATTAAGTGAATGGTGATGACCACAGCGAAGTCGTGTAAGGTGCACTCTATCCCCCCTAGAGAGATGTTTTTGTGCAGCTTATGTTTGGTGGTGGGAGTTAAGTATTTTGTTGTGTGGAATATTATTGATGCTTGTCTGGTAAGGTGTGTGGGAATGTGTTTTTGTACCGTGAGAGGTTTGATGGTTGTGGTATCGAGTCAAGAATGTTTGTATAGTATCGATGTGGTGTGATTGCTACTTGTCTGTGAGTAGGAGGGTGATATGGTTGTCCATGCTACAGCTGACATTCCTGGATGCACTGAAAGAACGTTCTGCCACTCCTCTAGATGCTAGAGGTAAGTCAACACGGGCACACCCCCTTGCGGAGCCCAGATGCATGAACTAGTGCACATTAAGGACACCAATCTTCCGCTCTTCGACCAGTTGCGAGGTTATTACCTAGCGCTGGGACTGAGCGTGTAGTCCTCCCAGAACAGCTTTAGGATAGATCCGGAGATCTGCTCACCCAGGAGGGTGAACAGGTGGAATGCAACCAGAATGGTCTCCTGAAGACAGACAGCTAAAGGGGAATGGTTGCAAATAAGCATCCACAGATCCCCCTCAGGTAATGTTAGAACCACTGAAGGAAACTGCTCTCCGGATCTATCCTAAAGCTGTCGAGGTTCTCTTCGAAGAAAAGATCTTCATAAAACTGAGCTTAGGCTTCCAAAAGACAGACCTCCGAGCGTTAGTGGCCGTAGTACGTGCCATTGGTGCTTTATTCCCCCAGGACTTATTTGAAAAGATTCGGCTCGGCATGCAAGCTTTCCCTTTCTCTTACCTAAAGTCACTCGGCTGGAGGGGTGGATTTGGGCTCGGCGCTCCCTCGTCTTTATGAGGGGGCCGTCCGCTCATTGCGGCTCCCTTGGTGCTACCATCCTTCCGGCGAGTAGGAGGAGGCAAAGTAGAGAGACCCAATCCCGGCTCCGAGCAGTGATGAATATTTGTGGGTGTTTAGCATGCATGATTGCCGCGGAATAAGAAAGGTAGGTGAGAAGAGACTTGTAAAGAAAAGGGTAAAATGCAAATGTATAGAAGATAAAGCCAAGGTAGTCTCACTCTAGTTTGACTGCCAGGATAACTGGGAATGCAAGGGCGTGCCGCTTCTCTAGGTACCTCGCTGAGGAGAATTTCACACATATAACTCTCAAGATCACATATTTATGCATAATTTCATCATGACATTTCTCACTCAAAAGCTTAGCCACGCCATCTTCCTGCCTACCACCACGATTCACAACTAATCCTATTCTTTTTACTCCCTCCCACACAAACATTTAGTTCCCCTTTAATGCTGGTCTCACATAGCAAGCATCCACAATCTCGCTCGATTACTCACATTCATTACCTCTCTTCATCACCATGTAAATATACCCCTCACATCCCACACACTCGGGCTACGACACAGACGAGTGGAGTGGAAACAGCGAAGTTAAGCCACATCGTGTGTGTTAAGCTACTGAATGGAGTTCCGATTATGGACGAATTTACGGTTGTGCCCACGTTGTAAACACCTCTGGTTTGGATCCTACATTGATTTGTTGGTCCCCACGGAGAAATAAAGGGCCTTAGAACAATTGCGGGCCGGTTCACACATTGAACCAGGTTAATCAGCCTGAATGAGCGAGGTCCGAGAATCCCCCCGCCCATTACCGCAATTCGTATTGTTCTGGCAGGAACAAACATTTCGTGCTTATGGTATGCTAGAAGAGAAGCCCCTGTTTGGCCTTGGTCGCCCGAACCACACTCGAAGACAGGATAGGTATTCTTCCTGCCTTACATACAGGCAGCGGATTTAGAATATGTATTCGAGTGAAGTCTATATAAAATGATGCTTGACGTCATACGTCATGTGTACGTAACTACGAATCTTAAAGAAAACACTCGTAATTGGCGACTCACCTCCATGAAGCGCTGTACTGATTCAAGGGCGATGGGGGAGAACATGAAGTCAACGTCTTTCTTCAGTTTCATAACCACTGTGGTCCTTGACGTGTTTGAGTCTGAAATGCTTGCACCAATTTCCTGCAATACGAGTTGATTCGATCTAAATAGTTTCATTACATATTCAATTCTATAGGAGCGCAGCGTGACCGGGTGGGGGGTTCATAAACCTCATTAAAAAGGCTCAACCTAACAATGGCAGCCTTTTTTCTGTTAAGATCCTTTTCTCTCAGCGACCTACGAGGACATAACGGCCGAAAATATACACACACGTCTATCTTCAGGCTAACTAAAAAAATACATAATAAACAACGAATGTGCCAAACATACCGCTCTTTCAGGGGTAGGTAGCTCATACACACATCAGCAAATAGCCATTCACAACAACGCTATCATTTCTTTTCCCGTCTTCACAGCACAACATATACACTATCTTACAATCCGAAGCCCTACGAATGGGGCACTCATATTCTCTATTGGGGGTGGAACTTGTATCCCCATACTTCTGATGGAGAACGGACGCCCCCTTCCCTCCCCCCAGGTTCACGAAGAATTCCACATTCGCTGTACACCTTCATTCATCAATGACGACCAGCCCTAAGTGCCTTCAGGTCAACCCCAGCAATTGTCATTCTGATCTTTATATGAGTTCCATAATCCGGTCAGAAATCTCGTCCATGATACACAGGATAAAGCCCCAACTTACCTACCTACATGAACAAAAATATTAACAAATAAAAATAGGCAAGACACGATCCTGTGCCATTGGGGGGGAGGGAGACACCGTCAAATCTCCGCAATCCCGCTAGTCAGGCTGGCAGGACCTGTACCGCACTAAACTTGGTCTTGATCACACCCCACCCGACCCAGAGCAAAGGTGAATGGACAAAAGCTGGTTGGCGACAAGCCTGGAAAATTTTAGGCTTGCCACGTGAGAGGCGAGAATGGGCTTAAAAGAAAGTGTCGATAAAAGAATAGAATCAAAGGGTCTAAAAGGAATAAAGCCCAGGTAGTTTCAATCTAGTTTGAAGTCGGAAGGGCGTGCGGCTCCTCCAAGTACCAGATGTAAGTCTAGACGGAGTACATCCCCCCCCTCCTTGCAGGGGACATCATGCATGGATCGAGTTCCACGATTCTTTTATCATCTATCCTAATCTTATATTTCTAAAGATTTATCAAATCTATCTTCACCCCTTGTTACTTGTAACCCGGTGACTAAATATTTTAAATTATCCTGGATCGTCTTCCTAACACCCAAATTAATTCATGTAGCACACTTGAGAAGCCAACCACAATATGAAACAAATAACTACAGAGATTTGTACTCCTATCCAAATGGCCCATATTTGGCTCTTACCTACTTGTACAATTTATAGAGGGTTTTTTGTTTTACTTATAAACATAAGCAGTTTGAGGTTTTCTACTCAGTCTTCAAGAATAGAGCAGCTAAGAGAATTTTTTTTTTTTTTTTTTTAATAGCTCATCTGGCGACTGCCTACTTGGGCATTAGTCGCCGTATTAAAACTGGCCTAGTTCTAGGCTACTTTAAAATGAAATTAAAGAGAAAAAAAAAAACACCCCAAAAGGGGGAAAGGAAGCAAGCTGGTGCGTCGGGGAGAGGTCCCCCCGGCGCAGGAGCGTGCAACTAAAGAAAAAAAACAAAAAAAAACAAAAAAAAAAACAAATGCAAAAAAAACAACAAAAAAAACAAACAAACCTTGCTTAAATAATAGGGAGAAGGCCGGCCTCCCCCAAGAAGTCAACAAGTCCACAAGTCAGTGTGCACGAATCTGTCCCAAGCACAAGGGACAGGCGGTAGCGACCCCGCCCATCCCGGTACTGGGACAGGTATCGTGCGCGAAGATCACCCAGACTGGGACATTCGACAAGAATGTGCCGAACAGTCTGGGGGACGACGCAGTCGTTGCAATAGGGCGCAGGCGAGCGCTCCATCAGATAGCGATGCGTCACACGAGTGTGTCCGATTCGGAGACGACAGAAAGCAACCTGAAGCCGCCGCGGCATTGGGGGATAGGTCCATGGGAACAGTCGCGGCGCAATGGCACGCAACTTTAAGTTCCCTTCGACCGTCTCCCATCTTCTTTGCCAAGCAGTCCGAAGAGCTGCCCGTATTCCTGCCATGTAGTCGGTGTGAGGAAGAGCGAAACGCTGGTCCGGTCGCAGAGTCCTCGCGGACTCTTTGGCGCCCTCATCGGCGCGCTCATTCCCCGCAATTCCTACATGTCCAGGAACCCAGCAGAAGATAATCTCGACATCTGCCCGGCTCGCCAAAACCGTGGCGTCACGGATATCGCGAACCAGGGGATGCGGAGATTCCAATGCCCCGAGAGCACTCAGGGCGCTTTGTGAGTCGCTATAGATCACAATCCGGTCTCCGAACCGGGCACGTCGCGTAATCTCCCGTACCGATTGGTGTATTTCCACCAGCTCGGCCGTGAAGACAGACGCAGCGCCTGGTAGAGCCCCGCTGACTTCAAACAGAGGGGATACGGCGTGGAAGCCGACCCCCTCTTGGGACTTGGAGCCATCCGTATACACTGGCACGGTACCAGCGTGACACGATGTGTGCTCCAAAAAGGTCGAACGCAATACTCCCGGCGCAGTACAAGCTTTGGGAGCAGAGGCGTGGCGACAAATAGCCAAATGTGGTACCCTCCAGGGTGGCGTCCTGGGCAGAACCAGGGGCGCCACCGGCCCGAGAGCTATATCTACCTCTCGAAGGAGTTTCCTGGCCCTAAACCCAAAGGGCTTAGGGTATGACTGGCGTCTCTCGGCGGCATAGGCACCATCGAGATCAGCTGCGGATGCAGTGAGAGCTGTTGGCGACTGAGGGAGGCGCCGGGCTCGCGCGTACAGGCGAGTGATGCACTGCACGCGGCGCAGAGCGAGTGGCATCTCCCCAGCATCGACCAACAGGCTCTCAATGGGGGAAGTGCGGAAGGCACCGGTCGCAAGGCGAAGGTCGGTGTGGTGGATCGAATCCACCTTCCGCAATAAACGCTCGGCTGCGGATGCATAAAACTCGCATCCGTAGTCGAGCTTCGAGCGAACAAAGGATCGATAAAAAAGTAAGGCGGTAGCCCTATCAGCGCCCCAAGCGCTGAACGTCACGGAACGGAGAATGTCCATGGCGCGGGTACAAGAGACCCTAAGGCTGCGAATATGAGCCTCCCAGGTGAGGCGTCGGTCGAATACAAGACCAAGGAAACGGTGCGACTCAACCACATCCAGGCGCACCGCATTAAGAAACAAATCTGGGTCGGGGTGAAGCCGTGGATGGCGGCAGAAGTGCACCACCTTAGTCTTGGCCAAAGAAAACCGAAACCTGTGCGCTTCGGCATAGCGAGAGACGCGGTTCAATGCCTGTTGGAGTCGACGCTCTAGAGTTGGCATCTGGGCCGCGCCAAAAGAGATCGAAAGGTCGTCCACGTAGAGCGTAGCGAGAACATCTTCCGGCAGCACCGAGGTGATGCCGTTGATGCTCAGGGCAAAGAGTGTGACACTGAGGAAACTTCCCTGCGGGACACCCTCTTCCTGCTCCTTTGGGCCGGAGAGGGCTCCCCCCACCCGTACGCGGAATCGACGATCTCGCAAAAATTCAGATATAAACATTGGGAGGCGTCCCCTCGCCCCCATCGTGTGGAGAGTCTCCATGATACCGTATCGCCATGCGGTATCATAGGCCTTCTCCAGATCAAAAAACACCGTGGCGTAGTGCTGTCTACGAAGGAAAGCCTCGCAGACGGCACTTTCCAGTCGGAGCAGATCATCCGACGTGGAGTGGAACTTACGGAAGCCGCACTGTGCAGAAGACAGATGGCCTCCGCTGTCCAGGAAATAGGCTAATCTAACATTTACCAATTTCTCCATCAACTTGCACACGCAAGAGGTTAGAGAGATTGGGCGGAAACCGGTCGGAGTAGAGTGATCTCTCCCCGGCTTGCGAAAGGCGAGCACAGTAGCGATTCGCCAGGAGTCTGGGAGAAGACCTTCCACCCAGATCCTGTTGAACAAATCTAACAGAAAGGCCATGCCTCGCTCACCCAGGTGTCGAAGCATGGCGTACGGGACATCGTCCGGACCATGGGCGGTGTCCGCGCACGAAGCGAGAGCGGAACGCAACTCACTCACAGTAAACTTGTCGTTGAAGGGTTCTCCGCCTCTGGAGGTAAAGTCCAGCCGGCGGCCTTCCGCGACATCACGACGTGCATTGAATGCTGGCGGAGCAGCATCACGGCTAGAGAATGCGGAAAAAGCGGTCGCTAAGGATTCCGCCACGGACGCGGGGTCCGAGATTGCGGTCCCATTCTCCTGGAGAACGGGAGGGGGGTCCTGCGAGAACTTGCCCCGAATCCTTTTGACTCGCTTCCACACCTCAGCTAAAGGGGTCTTCCCGTTAAGTGAAGACACGTATGCCCGCCAAGAAGAGCGGCGGGCGTGCTTCAAAATATACCGGAACCTAGCCCTAGCCCGACGAAATTCAGCGACAGTGAAATCGTTCGGGCGGCGCTTATAGCGCATGTAGGCATAACGCTTCTGTTTCAGGGCCGTCTCACACTCGGCCGACCACCATGGGAGTGGTCGGCGTGCAAAACGGCCAGACGTCCTAGGAATAGTAGTCAGGCCCACGGCGATGAGGTTGCCGGAGAAGAACTCAACGGCCTCATCTACCGACCTAAACTCCTCGACTGAGATAGAGAATTCAGTCATTTCCTGAAATGCAGGCCACCGCGCCCGTGCCAAGCACCACCGAGGTGGTCTCTCAGGCGGCAGTTGCCCTGAAAATGATATTTGAATGGGAAAGTGATCACTACCATGGAGGTCATCGACCACCCCCCAATCAAAATCAGGCTGTGCATCCGAAGAGCACAAAGATAGGTCAAGGCAAGAAAATGAAGCGGTTCTCGGACAGTGATGCGTAAACTCATCCACGTTTAGGACACCCATCTCAAGCTCTTCGATCAGATCGGCAAGGACTTGTCCCCTGGGATTTATGGAGTAATCTCCCCAGAGAGGATGCCTGCCGTTCAGATCTCCAAGCAAGAGATAGGGCCTCGGCAACCGTGCCACGACGCGGCGGAAGTCCCCCGCGTCGAAGTCAGCTGACGGTGGAATGTACGCAGAAATGATAGTATACCTCCTATCCAGGTGCAGCTGCACAGCCACTGCCTGAAAGGAGGTATCTAAAGAGAAAGGAAGAACGGAGACATCATGCCGGGTGTAAACCGCGCATCCCCCAGCCCGGCCATCCCGCGGTTGTGGGGTCGCAAGACCCTTATACCCCGGGAGGGCAGGCAGGGGGCACGCGCCTAGCATGGTCTCCTGCAAAAAAATAGCTAACGGGGAACGGGACGAGGCGAGCCTCCGCAGCTCCTCCCAGTTGGCCCGGAGTCCACGGCAATTCCATTGAAGGAATATGCCCTCCAGGCCTAGCTCGGAGGTGACGCGGGGGCCCTCCTCGAATTGAAGACCCTCACGGGAATGGCCGTACGCTTCCCGGGGGCAGAACCCCGAGCGCTGTTGGCCGGACAAAGCGCTGTCGCCTTCGAGGACTTATTGGGGGAGGTTGGGCTCGCCATGCGAGTCTTTTCCTCCCTCTGCCTCGAAACCTTAGGCGGGCGCTGCGGCTTCGGAGGCGGGGGGGCCTCTTTTCGAGGAACCACCGTCTCCGAGCCACTCGCTCCACCTCGGGGCGTGGGCGAAGGAGCCGAAGCTCCTTTGTTGCTGTCCTCCTTTCGGGGGACAGCTTTAGGAACCCCGGAAGATGGCCTAGCGACCATCTTCAGGGGTGTTGCCTCCTGTGAGTCTAACGACTCGGTGGAGGCGCGTGGCCGTTTCGCCTTGCGGGAAACGGTCACGCTGGGGGAAGAGGGGGGAGCCCTGGTTTTAGCCGGGGCTGGGATTGAACCCTTTTTGCCGCCAGCTTTACCAGGGGAGTGCCCGGGTTGGGTAGAGCCCGCAGAAGGGCTCCGAATGGGCGCGGAAACAACCATGCTCGTTGGCCTGGATGGGCCAGGAGCAGAGGGTGCCTTTCGAACTACTGAGGCATATGACGTCGCAGGCAGAGCTGGGCGCTCCAGGACCAAGTCCTTAGCCTCGCGGAATGAGAGTCTATCCTGGGCCTGAACGGCCAGGATTTCTTTCTCGAGGAGATATGCACCACATTGCTTCGAAGAAGCAGGGTGCGGCTCTCCGCAATTGACACACTTGGCCACACACGATTTAGACTTATCGTGTGCGACCTTGGAGCAATTTACACAGACTTCGGGTGACCCCGACTTTGCACGTCTACATGAGCGATTCGTATGGCCGAAGCGGTAACAGTAATAGCACCGCCGCGGCAGTGGCACGAATGCCTTCACGCGGTAGCGGTACCAACCGGCACGCACCGACTCAGGGAGCTTGTCACAGTCGAACGTGACGAAGAGTGTAGGGGTGGGTCTCGAAGCCCCTCCCTGTTTTCTCATCACACGTTCGACCTTGACCGCCCCATGGTCGGCCAGCTCTAGGGTGATGTCCTCAATGGAGTAGTCAACGAGTTCCCTCGCATAAACTACTCCTTTCACAAAGTTCATGGTAGAGTGCGGCGTCACACTCACCGGGGTGCCATGAAGTGTCCGAAGAGCACTTATCTTGGCCGCCTCGGCGGGATTCGCCGCATTCGCCAGAAGGCTGCCGTCCGAGAAACGGGTCACCTTCGGCTCTCTACCAATTGCACTAGCTAATCCTCTCCTCTGATGGATCATGTTGCCCTTGGACAACATGGTGCCATCAGTGGAGCGAATAACGAGGAAGCGTTTGAAGCCAGCGGGCTCGAAAACGCCAGGTAACCTCTGAATGAGGGGCCCCGATGTCATCGAGGCTCCGCCCTGTGCACTCTTGGTCTTAGTCAGGGGCTCCGCACACGAGGGGGTAGAGGGGCCGGATGTGCCGATCTTGGCTTGGTCGCCTACCAAAGTGGCAGCAGACCCATCCGTCCCCGCAGCCCCCGCGGATGGAGAGGAGCCCCGAGTCTTTTTCGTCCTTTTAGTCTTTTTAGTTTTTTTCTTTTTTGGAGAGGAGGGCGGGGAATGAATCCGCTTTTCACCTCCGCCGGCAGAAGCCCCTAGGCCAGATGGACCGGCCTCAGCCAGGTCCCTCTCCGAAATGGAAAAGGTCCTGGTTGTCGTAGGGGCACCTGTCGGAGGAGATCCCTCCCCTCCTTCTACTGCCTCGGAGCCCTCAGCCATTTGAGGAGGACCTTGCATAGGGGCGGACTCGGGTTCGGTGCTTGGCGCCGAGCCCGAATTCCCCCCCATGGAAGGCCCTACCGTCTGAGGCTGGGTCTCCTCAAGGACCATGTCTATCACGGGAGGGGCCTCCAGTTGGCCATCCCCTCCCAGGACATTGCAGGTCCCCTTGGCAGTGTCGCCAGTCTTGTTTGGGGAGGCACAGGCCTTGACCCCGGCAAGGTTTAATATTTTTGCCAGCAGGTCTTTTGAGGGAAGCGACCGAAGGGGCCTGGCTTGCCTCTCCCCCCTAAGGGGGTTTGCCCTACCGAGCCGCTTTGATGGGGAGCGGCTGGCTAAGGGCTGCCTGCTGGCTTTCTTGGCAGTCCCCTTGGAAAGAATAGAGGGGACTGCCGCTGGGAATGGGAGGTGCCCGAAAGCACCTCCAGAGAAGGGGGTGAGGGAGAGTCCCCTGCACCCGTAGGCGAAGGAGAGGAGTAAGCATCCTCTCCGGTTAGAGAAATATGGAGGGTCCCCTGTGCAAGCACAGTGGGGGAGACCTCCATTTTTTTGCTGGAGCTGCCCGAGGGCGGCTCCGTTGTTCTTGGGGAAGTTGGGGGTTGGGTTTTTTTGGTGTGATTTTCATCATTGGGCATGGTGACCCTTCTTTTAATACGGGATGCAATAGCGCACACCTCTCGCAGTAGCCCGCACTGCGAGAGGTGCTTACAGGCCCAGCAGAGCCAAGCGCCGCCATTTGGGACCACCCCTCCCGCCTGGTGGCCTGGCAGTCCATCGGCATGGCGGCTCCACCTTGGACACGGCGTATAAATGATAGATTTTGAAGACGAGAGGAAAAGGGATGTGAGGAAGGTATGGGTGGGGATGAAGCAGGTAGTTAAAAACCAGCCACCCCAGACCGGAGCTCAGGGGTTAGGGAACATTGTCCCCCACCCCCTCAGCCCCGATGCGGGACGGTTGGCTGAAAGGAAGGTCAGCATCTACCCTGTGAAATTAGAGTCTGACCAGAGAAAGTTGTGGGAGAGGTTCTGTGAAAAGAGAGGAAACAAGTGTTTTGAAGGAAGGAAGAGAGGCTAGGCTGGGGCCGGACGGGGTGCTGAGTCCCGTCAGCACGGCGGCCAGAATGGCAAATCGTCGCGCCCCTTACGGGGCAGCTAAGAGAAACCATCGAGTGGAGGGCGGATACTGAAATTGCTTACGTCCATTTCATCTTGCATGGTTTCGGACCCTTCTCCCCATGTGAAGATAGGCGTGTCCCAGGAGTAGGGATGAGATGGGGTGTTGCTCGTCATTGGGAGAGGGGAACGTGAAGGCGGGCAGTACTTGGCCCCTTCCACCATCCGAAAGGCTGTAAATCCAACGCTTAACTTCTCGAAGGTCGGAGCCAGGCGTCTCACGTTATTCGAGCTGATCTTCTCTCGATCGAAACAAGGAGTAGGAAAATCCCAATTTGTACAACGCAGCTGCCACAAACATTTCAGGGTAATTAAACAAATATTAAAAGGCCTGCGTTTTCTCCTGTCACACAAATTATTTGTCCATCCAAGGTAGGGCTTAGCAATACAATAATTTTGAATAGGAGAATAAACCATAAAATACTGAACTATAAACACAATTATTGAGTTCCTCTCAAAGCTGGAAACCAATAGACGTTCGTTAGCCAAACCATGCATAACTTATTCGCTAACCCATTCATAAAGATCTTCAGGAATATTAGTAGTTAAAATGCATGACATAAAGCGAAGTTCTATACATAATTATTTTACAAGTAACGAATGAGAGAGACAGCAGCCTTTAATCCTACCTGCGTCATATGATTAATATAGGAGGACATGAGGAGAGGTGACTCGGTAATGGGCTTATTCAGTTGCATGTGGAGGTCGATTAGAGCGATGTCTTCTTGGGAGGAAACAGCCGAGATGAAGGAATTGCTCGACGCACTTCCACCTTCGGAGTAATCGTCAGTTGGGTACTGCAAAGAAGTTCCACGAAGTATGAATGGCATACAATCATTGCACGCAGGTGCGTGCCTCGCATCTTTGCGTCAGATCATCACTTTTTTTATTACGAGGATTGCATTAGTAAGCTGATTTTCATTTAATCGACCATAGATTCAAACTCAATCAAGTAGGGGTGAAATGTTTAATACAGCAGTTAGAGACAAGAAAACTAGTAATTTGATCCTACATAACATGATTATTCTTGTACTCATAAACCTACATAAAATCCTTCATGCTAAATTTAAGCTATTAATATATAAAGCAACGTAATAACTTCACAAACCGACCTTCGGCCGACTTTTCTTGCGCAGTTTAACCTTTGGAGCGAACTGTATCTCATCAAGTTTCGAGACGTCAGAATCGCTAGAAGGAAGCAGCGACATCTGGCTGTGGCCGTAACTGCCGTTGCGGTAATCACATGTGGCCGAACTTCCATTCGAGGAATTGCCACTGTTACTGCTGCTGCTGCTACTGCTGCTTCGGTCATCGAGACTCGCACTGCTATTTGTCCTGAAACGAAAACAATCACGCCCGTTAGCAATGATGCATGACGAAACCGTCTTTGGTTACCAACGATCACGAAAAAACATCCAATTGGTTCATTCAAAACTAGTAAAAATCTCGGTTCGAATGCGAAGGCTCAAAACCAATATTTTCATACCGTTTTACAGTTTCTCACTCAAAATGAAAAGAGGCGGGGAAAAGGAGCTGATTTTTTAAGGGGATTAACGACTCCTTTGACCAGAGAAGGTGGCTATAATTTGTTACACCAGCCATATTCAGTTGGTTGCATACAGAGCTCTTCATCACTGCCTTTTTCACTTCAAAATTATTTCTTCCTACACCTATAACTGCTTACCCACAAGGAGGGTCGGTGCACATAAATTCCCCTAAATAATACTGACACCTTTACGCCCAATCGAGCCTAAAACCACCATTTATTTAGGTTCATTCCTGGGCAGAACCCAAGAACACCCCTTTCACAACCCCACTAGTCTTTTTCTCTCAAACATTCAAAAAATCCCCCATCTTTTACGGTCTCCCAACCCTTCACACACCATTGTACTCTCATGCACTCTTTTTACAATTCTTTTCTCATCCATTTTTATGTTTATCTTCATGTCCATAACACCTCATAACATTATAAGCTGCAACACATTTCCTTACACCAGAAATACCTCTTACCATATATTCCTTATTATATCCACTCTTCTCACTCCTAATATACACTTCCCGAACTTTCTATTTGCATTACTCCTACTCAATCTTTCATTCTCTTTCAATACTATAGTCTCAATCTCATACACTAACATCGTTACCAGCATAGTCTCATGCTACTTCCTACCACAGTTCACATTCACTAACACTCTGAAGACTTCCATGCCATTCAAACCTTGCCCCCGCAATTTGCTTTATCCATACAGCTATCATTCAAGATACATCATAAATAAATGAATCATCTCACTTGTTCAAGGGCC
Organism: Ceratothoa steindachneri; assembly: GCA_963969495.1. Lineage (NCBI taxonomy): Eukaryota > Metazoa > Arthropoda > Malacostraca > Isopoda > Cymothoidae > Ceratothoa > Ceratothoa steindachneri. Next base: position 40,750,525 of record OZ018329.1, read on the forward strand.
ACACCACACTAATATCACACCCCACCCACACCTAAAAAAAAATTAACTTAATCTTTTCAGCATTAATTTTTAGCACGGTATTCAGAAACCCTCCAATCCACATATTTAAATACATCTAACTTTTAGCCACTAACACCAGGGCAACATCATACCCCAAAAGAGACGGTAACCATTCCTGAATAGACCTCATCTCTCTCGCTAGCCTAGTGGATACGGCGTTTGATTTCTAGCCTCTAGCCTCCAGGCAAGACTTCTATCTCAGCGGTATCAGTTTTGCTGTGAACCAGCAAGCAGGATACCCCTCGTAGCCCACGGCACAAACACCTGAGAATGTGGATATGGAAATCCCTTGATTACGTTCTGAGAGGGAAGAGTGATGATGTATTCGAAGGAAGCGGGGATGGAAGAGACAGCGGTAGTGCGATTGACTGTGTGCTGTGACATGCGTGGTTGGAGTTATCTGCGCCCGTACCACATATTCTTAAACGCGCCGCCTGAATGATGGTAGGTCTCTGCGGACGCCGATAAATGAACCAGGTACCTAGACGTATAAATCCACAGCTTTTATGTTGAGAAGGGGGTGTCTCAGGTGTATGTAATGGAAGGGATGTCTAAGGTTTCGTGTGATGTTGAGAAACTGCGCACATGAGATGATACAAGCACTGCCTCCCTTTTTCATATAGATGGTTGTTCAAAGCGGTGCTGCAGCCACGTCCAGTGGAAGATGTAGTGATTTGCTTGGATTTTTTTTCTAGTTTGTGAAGGTGTTTGGGTGTGGGATACGTGACCTGGGCCATTTTGAAGTAGGCTGGTGTGTAGAGGATGTACTGCTTCTAGGTGCGTGATCGACTACTTAGATTGGTTGAAGGATGTACATGTGAGTGAGTGGAGTAAGTATATTTTTGTTTGATTTGTGTTATCACTGTTGTGAATTGTCTGAATCGTAGTCCTTTGTCGAGTAACTCAGTGAATTGATGGTGCTTTGTATAAAGGAAGAATGTTTGATAAAATGATGAGGGGGTATTCGCCATACAACAAGTGGTAGGTAGTTAATAGAGCTGATTATGTAGCTCTATTGATTTCGAGTTGCTCGGTTGTAATTAGAGTTTTGAGAGAGTATGATGATATCAGCGTAGCGATAGTGTGTGTGGAGTATCCGAGGCGAAGTCGAAGTTTTGAAGAGGAAAGGGATTTCTTTTTACCTCGCATTTAAAGAGAAATACCAACGAGAGCGTACCTGTGGGCATTGGGGCAGGAAGGGCAAACAGCGGGTGATGGGGCGGGAAAGGGCAAACAGCGGGTGTTGGGGCGGGGAGGGAAAACAGCGGGTGTTGGGGCGGAAAGGGCAAAGAGCGAGCATTGGGGCAGGAAGGGCAAAAAGAGAGCATTGGGGCGGGAAGGGCAAACAGCGAGCATTGGGGCGGGAAGGGCAAACAACAGGCGTTGGGACAGGAAGGGCAAAGAGCGGGTATTGGGAAGGGAAGGGCAAAGAGCGGGTGTTGGGGGCGGGAAGGACAAACAGGGAGCATTGGGGCGGGAAGGGCAAACAGCGGGCAATGGGGCGGGAAAGGCAAACAGCGAGCATTGGAGCGGGAAGGGCAAACAGCGGGTGATGGGGCGGGAAGTGAAAACAGCGGGTGTTGGGGCGGGAAGGGCAAACAGCGGTTGTTGGGGAGGGAGGGGGCAAACAGCGGGTGTTGGGGCGGGAAGGGCAAGCAGCGGGTGTTGGGGCGGGAAGGGCAAACAACAGGCGTTGGGACAGGAAGGGTAAAGAGCGGGTATTGGGAAGGGAAGGGCAAAGAGCGGGTGTTGGGGGCGGGAAGGACAAACAGCGAGCATTGGGGCGGGAAGGGCAAACAGCGGGCAATGGGGCGGGAAAGGCAAACAGCGAGCATTGGAGCGGGAAGGGCAAACAGCGAGCATTGGAGCGGGAAGGGCAAACAGCGGGTGTTGGGGCGGGAAGGGCAAACAGCGGTTGTTGGGGAGGGAGGGGGCAAACAGCGGGTGTTGGGGCGGGAAGGGCAAGCAGCGGGTGTTGGGGCGGGAAGGGCAAGCAGCGGGTGTTGGGGCGGGAAGGGCAAGCAGCGGGTGTTGGGGCGGGAAGGGCAAGCAGCGGGTGTTGGGGTGGGAAGGGCAAGCAGCGGGTGTTGGGGCGGGAAGGGCAAACCGGGTGTTGGGGCGAGAAGGGCAAACTGTGGCCGTTTTGCACGGGAGGGCACACAAACCTCCATGGGTTAGCCGCCGCAGCAAGGTTGCTCATGCTACACCCAACAGTGACTTGATCGCTCAATGGTATAAAAAAAAACATATACCCCCCACCCCCCTCCCCTCCAAACGAAGATCGGCCCATGGCACCCTCCGGCTCGCCAGCAATTTTCAAGATGCTGATCTTTATGTTGGTTGAATCCGGTCAGGGGGAATCTCGTCTTCAGGACGAGGCGTGTCTCGCCTAAGAGCGAAAAACTGATGGCGCGACAAACTAGAGGTAACTTTAGCTGTCTTCCTAATTTCAAACCATTCACAGCTTTGAACTAGTTTTGAACGAGTTGGTCCAAACTATGTTATCAATTATTTTCATTCCTGATTCTGTATTCACTAAGTACTGATTGGGTCAGTTCAATCCATAACGCTTACCTCGAGCTATCTCGCGTAAGCGTTTTATCGTGATGTTCGGATGCAGTTTGCATAACACCCGACTGTGAAGCCTCTGCAGATTCAGAAGCAATCGCTTCGGAGTTTCTGCAAGCGACGTCGAGCTCGGGCACAGCTGGGAGGCTGATCTGAGACGAAGACGGAGATAAGGAGGCTCCCTTCCGGCTCAGGACTTGCGTCTGTAGAATGATAAATAAATAGAGAGAACCCATAAAGTAGACTGCTTAAATCTGCAACAATAGCAAAAAACTTAGTATCTCAAGTCGTCACTAAATGAGTGGAGAGTTATTACTGATTAGAGGCTTTAAACCCTCGTAAGGACGGGTTAGAGAGGAAGGTGGGTACCATTAGAAGGTGAAGGAGCAATATGGTAGGAAGAAAAATAAAACACAACCAGATCACCCATTTCAAAACCTTTTGATAAGCTAATCATATATTGAGACAAGTATTAAAGGCTTCACCTGATCTTCGTCTGCGGAAAAGAAGACTTCCGATAGGGCTTCACTGCCCACAGAAATTGTTCGGCGAAAGAGAGAGTCTGGAGGACTTTCCTTCGCATGGGACGAGCGCAGCTCTTCTTTCTCGCTCGCAGCATTGTTATTCAAGGAGGGCTTTTTCCTTTCCTTCTGGAGGGGTAGATCGGTCTGCAAGGAAAGGCTCGAAGGCATTTTGCAATGGCTGGCCGACGAGTGAACATTGTCGACCGAGAGCCGAATATCTGACAGGCTGCCGGGTGTAGTATGGAACTCGCCTGTCGGGACGCAGAGAACTGAAGCGTCTCTATTTGCTTGCCGGCCAAGTGAGTTAGACTCTCCAATCCGTCCGCTGTGAATCCGCTTTGGGGAATGTGTGGTTCCTCGGGGTCGAGTTTCGGACGCTTGCGCTGAGCTCTCGGGTAGACGAACCTCAGAATCATTGGAAGCCACAGATCGCTGCTGAGATATCTTGGGGAAAGCTCGGCCTGAGTCACCCGAAGTATCGAGAGTGGGATGGATCGAGCTTCCTGAAGTGTTTAGTTCCTTGGCATCCTTCGGATCAGAGGGAAATGCGGGAGGAGAAGAACTCTTAGTGTACCCAGAACTCAGATTGAGATCGTCACGATCAGTAGCGGAGCTGGATCCATATTGGCAACGTGTCAGCCCTGAATACGCCAACCAATCAAAAACGAGCTGACTCTCTTTGAGAAGGCTTTGTGCATACCCAGGAGAGATGTCAACATCATTCACTCTATTAGATGGAAAGAAAATTCAATCAAAATTACTTCATGTTATATAATAGGCGATCAACCACCCTAACATTAAAATATAGTCAGGGTCAAAAGTTTTGAGACTACTATATATTGTTTTGTTTTTTTATTCATTTTTAAAATTTGCATGATAGGAATACTTATTCTAATATTTAAATCGCGCTATGGTCCTGTTCCCGTAATGGGTGAGTTTCAGTTCCTGGAGCTTTGCTATTCAATCAAAAGGGTAAAAAGATGACAAATATGAGTTAAATAAATGATTTTGTGTAATTATACTCTATTTCATAATATATATATATTTTTTTTAAATAAATGTTTGATTCTTTTTCAATTCCAAAAATGGTTCTTTCCAAATAAAAGCATGCAACTATTGTTGCTCTGCACCTAAGTGGCCTGAAATGCAAGGAGATAGTTGCTAAGGGTCTTGCATTGAGGAGCACCAACTTAGGGTCATTAAAGACTTTAAAAAGACTGGCTACGCCTATGTAAAGAAAACTTCTAGACAACCACACAATTAACTAGGTAGTTTCCTTATTTAATTGTCAAAGACCTAGAATATTTTCCTCAAAGAGCTTCAAATGGAGACCAAGATTGCCTCATGGTAAGGTCCCAGCTCAAGGATCAGGTTGCCTCCAATGCCAAGCTTGCTCACAATTGGAAAGAAGCAGGTGTGAATGTTTCAGCGAACACAATGAGGCAGAGACATTTCAACAAAGGTTGAAAAGAAGCCTCATCTCACCAAGAAGAACCTTACAAATAAGCTCCACCCCACTTTTGTAAAAAATATAAAGAATGGACTGGTGAAGACAAAGGCAAAGTGATATTCTCTGAGGAGCTTCTGGAATATTCCTCATCAAGAGGAGAAAAGGGAAAAGAGCTTTCATGAGTACTTTTTTATGTTCATAGTGAAGCATCCCGATAATCTCCATGTCTGGGGTTGTTTCTCATCTAAGAGAACTGGATCACTAACAATTCTGCCCATGAACACTGCCATGAAGCCAAAATGGTACCAAAAGGAGCTTCCTCAGCACCTTTTCCTAACAGATCATGACCAACTTTGGGGATGATAACTGTATTTTTCGGACAGTGGCACAACGGGTCGAAATGCAATAACAAAGTTCTTGGCTGAAAATAACATCAACTTTAAAGACCTGGCCCAAGGAATTTGCCAGATTTGAAGCCAATAGAGAATTTGTGGGCCATAATCAAACTAGCGGTTGATAAACAGAAGCCATCTAATTGTGAGCAGTTACAGGTGTTTATTGAATAAAATGGACTAATATCAGTAAAGATATCATCACAAATTTGATCTACAGCATGCCAAAACGAAGTGAAGAAGTCCTGAAGAACAAGGGAGATAATTGCAAATATTGACTGTGTTTATTAATAAAATAGGCCTGGGCATTAAATGTTTCTATATTTCTCCTTCAAATTATGATACAAACACACTAAAACAAAATGCAACGTCAGATTAGTTCTATTAATTTTCTTATATGAAAAAATATATAGTCTCAAAACTTTGGGCCATGACTTCATATATACCTACTATAAACAGGAAAAATTTTGACTTATCTTGCCTCGCAAGGGAGTGTATGGTCTAGCAGTAGTAATGCTCCTGCTACAACTGAAAACTGAAGGAGCTACTGCCCTATGAGAAACTGCTACTATTTATTGACTCTTCATTTGCAACTCTTTTTAAATCTTCCAATATCTTATTAATTCTTCCTATGTCTTCTCCTATGCTCTGTAAGGAAAAATACGACGCCCTCCCGACCCCAGTACGGGCAGTTGTGCACCCTCCCGGCTTCTATGCCTGCAGTAAGACCTACGGCCATATATCTTCCGCTATTTACACTCCTCCCATCTTCACAACTTTCTTTACACATCTCTCCTTACAAACTTTTTGGCGGGAAAACGCCATCATTGGCTTTGTGTTTTGAATTAAGGGGAGAGGGGGGAGGGGGCACTTATCTCGTGCTAGGAATTCTCTAGTTAACTTCACACAATGAATGCTGCGGACCAATGAATGGGTAGCTTTGTGTTAAATAGAGCTTAAAGAGGTAAAATGGGAGGGGACTTTGTGGCAATGATATTAACTTATGTTTGCCTCCCTACCTCTCTTCAGTGAGCCGGGCAACCCCCAGGAATCGCCAAACGTCCCCCGCGTGGGTCTGCAGATTCACAGGTCCCTTAGTGATGTGATAGATAGTGCATTGCATGCGAGTGTGAGGTTTAGGGCAGTGGAGAACGTGTTTTGTATCTTCCGGGGATTTAATTGCACCTAGTGCATGTTGGTGTTATTTGTGACCATATAAATGATATAAACAACATAAATTATAACATGATAAGACCAATTAAATTCACTCCTGAAACATAATAATGCTATTGCATTCAAAACCATCATTATCTCATCTTAAGCAGCTTTCCCACAAAATGGATTATGCTTACTGCTCTCAACAACACTACTAACAGCTCATATAAGGAAGCTCCAATACATCTACACTAACACACAGGGCCATTATGGCAATACCAGGCAGGAATGAAGTCCTTGACACATTATGAGGGGCACATACACATCAACAAAATATAATACCACACATGAGACTAACTAAAAAAATATGGGGTTTACCAGCCTCCTCAAAGGCTATTACGTACAATACTTTCAGTCAAGACATTATAAATAAACCACATACACACCAGTGTACCAGATATATATATACTCTCACACGCCCCCTTTTAAACTCTTCCTACAAGGCATCGTCCCTCTCGCAGTTTAAAAATGAATAAGATGCTGATTAAGCAGCACCTTGACTTCGGCGGGGCAAATGTTTTGGACACTAAATATAACCCGAGAAGCCCTTGCCAGTATATGCCAGACTGGTATCACTACCGTGAAACATGAGGTAAAAGTCAAAAGGTATAAGACATCAAAGTTCTCCAAGGAATCAAACTACACAGAAAATAAGCCCCCATCATGCACAACACAATCCACACACACAACACAGCAAACAATCTATTTACTGGAACCAAACAATCTTCTAAATGCAATTCATCGAGAAATTGACCCAAAAGAAACATCCTTTCCATGTGAAACATCGATCCCTCTAGTAGGGAAAGGTGTGAGACCTACCAATACTGCAACAGCTTTACCCAACACTGACATCAGAACCTGATGCAACCAGAAACTAAACACACTCTAACCTATATTCACAACTGGCCTAACAATTTTCTATCCTTACAAAAAAAAAACATACATGGGTTGCTAGATAGCTGATGAGCCCCATCAGGTTGCCTGAGGTAGTGGGCATTAGAACTAACCATCTATTTTCCAACCATGTCACTTCATCACGATGGGGTGCTGTTTTTAGGTGTCTCAACCAGTCATGATTAATCCCTGGAAGAAGGATTCAAGCATGCACTCACTAAACTCCTTCATGCATACCTATTTTACACAAAAGCAGTCACTTTTACCTCTGGCAATCTCTTTTTTCTTAAAATCACGGAATCAGTTTCTCTAGCATGTTTTTAACCCTTTACACACCAGCGCACACACTCTCATAAATTTTCTTTACTACAAGCCTATTCCCATTCATTCTCATAAATTTTATATTTCTACTGCTCTCAGTCTCCATAATTTCTTCTTACATACAATGCACAATGGCCTCACTTCTAGACATTAACATTTGGATAAACACAATCTGATGGAATTCCTGCCACATTCCACACTCAAACCCTTAGCATTTACTACTCGAAATGACCTTGATACATTCATACTGCTCAAACATTGTTAATGGAATCTGCCTCATCAATAACACTAGCATTCAGATAAGCCCTAATAATTGAAACATTGAAAATTTTAGAAGCACACAGACTCATTTATGAGATCCAACATCTTCCTCACTACCAAACAGTAGCATTTAATATTAGTTCTTTTCACATACCCTATCAAATGATTCAACCTTCTTTTTGGGGGGGAAGGGGGGATTTAAAGCACAAAAATAATAAGGTCGTATCACACAGAAAGTAAGGAGATCTAAAAAAAAAAGTATTGAAGGTAGACAAATGAAAATTACTGGTAGAAATATAGCCGCAGGTCTTCCTGCTAGCATCTGGTCCAGCAGGGTAACAACTGCAGGTACTTGGGGGTGAAAAGGAGTCCCGTTCCTCTAGGTACCAGGTCTAACCATCTACACAAGCCATCTACTTACAGAGGTGGAGGGGGTTAATATTTGTTTGTATGTAGAGAACCCTCCCAGAGATGAGGGCTTCTCAGACGAAAAAACACATTTGTGAAGAAACAGGGGCTAAGTGAAGGGCTGGTTTGAGTGGTGTGCAAGTGAGTGGGTTGTGCATACATCGCAAGTGAAACTTGTATCATATGGGTGATATCCGTACCGCAAACCAGTTGTGTGTGGCGTAGTGCGCCGAGCGTGAGTAGCTTCACCACAAGATTCCGCCTTGGCCTACTTTACAAGACAGTCTATAGACGGAGCAAGTGTAGCGTTTTCGCCGCGAACAACAGTTTGACGGGGTAAAGTTTTCATTGGCTGGAGCTTTTCTCAACGTGAAAGCATCGATCTCATCTCTTCACAGCTGCCTCCTGCCAGCCACCCGGCTAGGAGGCCCGTCGTTGTCGCGATCATTCCCCCTAATATCCTTCTTCACACACTCATGAGGCCTATCATTTTTCTGTTTGAACTATGCATCTACTTGCAGGACTCAAGCAAATCCTACGAAAGTCATTACAGATAGAAAAAATTGAGAAATAGAGGAACTCACATACCTAAATTGAGCTACGTTCAGACCATCGACGAAATCTTGCTTACTAGGTTTAAAAAATCTCGGTCCATTTCTATTGCAGCCGAAAAAGTTACATCCACCGACACAGCCACATTTGCCGGATATGTCGCGACCACATTTGGTCACTTCTTTCGGCCACAGGAACCACAAGCGTTTGGTTTTCAGGTCATGCATTTTCAGAAACCTGTTTGAAAAGTGGATAGTCAAGATCAAATAATTATACAGACAAATTTATTCAATCAGAAAAAAGAGAGAAAGATTATGCCTGCAGGTGAATAAATGGGACTGCAGCTATGCTGCAAATGGACGGAGACGCTGCCTGAGGACCCTCTGTAGCAATAATAGCGTGAATGCATTAGATAATTGTATCACTATCCCGAACTGATCCATGGCTATATTAGGAGCGAGTGCAGAAAGATATTAATCCACTACAACAGGTATTGTGCTGGTTCCAAGTACAACTACCATCCACACAACAAGCGTCAGATACATAAGGCCAGGCACGTCGCACAATACCCATACCATATTGTCAACCAGTAGCCCCTCCACCTACTACCCAGTCCACCCAAAAGCCCAGAAACAAACACCTACTAATAATCACCCCCAACGCCAATCCATCCTCAAAACACTTGACTGGTACACTAAACATACAATTGTAAACAAACGGTTTATGAAACATGAATGGAAAGAACTTCATCGCACATAAAATATACATAGTCTTCATTCAAAAATGCAAAAATCCTGACACTAAACCTATACAAAAAAAATCACTTTGTACATATTAGGCAAGACAGACAAGATTGAGGCATACATCAAGCCTCCTCAACAAGCCAAAACAGAATGGAAGACAATTGGCCATCCCCTAAATAACACACTCCGCATTCTACACTAGACAGAACGAGACGAGGCTGGGGTGCATTGCAATTCAATAAAGTGACCCCCTGGTCTTTGCCCACAACCATGGCACTCAAATTCCAAGATCCAGACAAAGACCAGCCACAACACAGAACTTAACCACCTATTCATTCTGAACACCCCTTCCACCCCACAACCATAGACAATTCAACACCTACTCCGAAACCAACTCTCTATAAATTAACGTCGTTTACCAAACCTAGCCCCCAAAACAACCCGGAAACCTGACCCACACTATTTTCCGACTTAGGGTTATACTGAATAGGGTGAGGTCACTGTGGAGGGACAATATAAGCCCATTATTATTGCTAGTTTATGCAAATGATCTTTAGAGAGGGTGTAAATAGCAAAGTGTCAATTTTTGCTGATGACACAAAATTGGCAACTAGTAAATAAGGTGGAGGCTAATTTTAAAGTGCAGAATGGCTTAAATAAGTTGAACACAAAAGTAGCAAATGAATTTTAACCTTAAAATATGTGGTATAAGGTAGCAATGGATAATAGAGAATTTAGCTATGAAATAGAGGAGCATTGGCTGAGTGCAGTAAAGGATGAGAAGGACTCAGGAGTAGTAGTAGATAAGTCACTTGAGGTTTTCTAAGCAGTGTATTGAGGCAGAAAATAGAGTGTTTGACTTCATTAAGAGGAATATTCGTTACAAAAGTAAGGGTTATCCTTAAACTATATAACTCATATTTGAGGCCACATTTAGAGTACTGTATACAAGCAGTCACCAAATTTGGGACATGATAGGAAACTGCTAGAGTCAGTGCAAAGGAGGGCAACAAAGAGGATACATTTCCTGAAGCACCTAGAATATATAGATTGGTCGTGGGTGCTAAATATGTTCTCATTTCAAATTTGTTCTGGATGGATAAGTTGGATTTTAACAAGTTTGCCCAAGCAGACTCGTCCACAAAATACTCAATATCAACTCTAAATGATGGCTTGCAAATTTTTTCCCTCACGAACACAATATACTGAATCCCACAGGGATCCGCACTCTCACCCATACTTATTCTACAACCCACCCCCCTTGCAACTAGCACTAGGCTACACCAACGCCGAAAACATTAACATACTCGCCCAACACTTCAATTAGAAACGAGGAATCCGAGATGTACAAAATCACCTTTCCGTAGAATTCCTCTTTAGGTGTCTTCAAGAGAAATAATGTTCCCTTAAAAAGCTCGTCATTCTCCCTACCTCTTCTAGCATGCAACAGATGAAACACCCTCTCCTTAAATTCTTTGGTTACTCTCCTTCATCTCCTATATTATCAAGCAGCATTAATGACCTTAAACAAAATACTTACAAATGCTCGGTTTTATCCTGGAAACAGGACCAAAATTCAGACAACACAACAAATAAAACTCCAACTCCAAACACTTAAAAGCTCTCGGTTAATCCCTAGAGTCCATTACCCAAACCTACGAACAGTTTATCCGACGCACAATCGCCTACTCCAGTATGGCCGGGATCCCGGATCTCGCACCCGATATTCACCTTAGAACAACTATAGAGAAAAGAAAAAGCAGCAGATGCGTCAGCAGGACCAAAAGCAACCACCTACACTGAACGGGAAGTAGTATCTATAAAATGTCTGCAGTGCAGTTTCTCAACACCAACTCGCCTGCCAAAACATGCAAGACCCACCATTCTCCGCGCAGGACTCAAATGTCGATAACCTCACCTGTGTTGGATAAGTTGCGTGTCGTGGTGGAGCATCGTCGAACTGATGGCGGCGTCAATGCACAGCGGACCGAGCACAAAGGCGGCCGCCTCGATCCACACATCTCCCGCTCCCACGACTGTCCCCACAGTCACGCTGGACGTGCCTCCAGTTCCAGCGCTCCCACAGATGCCAGCCCCAACCGCAGAGAACCCTCCTACGGATGTCGCTTCCCCTCCTTTTAAGCCGCCATCGGTATCGTTGCTATGGTGACGGGGTTCACGAGACCCAACCCACCCACACACGAAATTACGCAATCGAATGTTCTCGATCAAGGCGGTGACGCCGCGTCGGGTGTGTTGCCCGTGAAGGTTGCACGTCGCTATTCGGATCGGGAAGATCTGATCATAAGAAGGTTTTAATTTCCAATTATCTCCGAGCAACGTCCCAAATTACTCATTTTCCTAACGGGGGAGCAGTTATGTCATTAAAAACAAAATATTACAACTTGACTGATAAGACTCCCACGAACAATTGAGAAAAAAAGTGGGAATAGTGAGGTTAAAGTGAGTAAATATATTCAAAATCTGAGTCAGGAGAGTTCTCTTTGGAATATAAGGACGGATCACTTAAGGCTCACCTGTAGACTCAAATCTTTTCCTGCTTCGACCAGGTGGAAGTCAATTGCATCGATGGAGGCCCGAAACATTTTGTACTTTATCACGTCGACACTCGGACAAAAGTGATCAGGAAGAGTATGAGCACAATCTGGTTGTGGGTCACCATGATAACAGAAATTATAAGGCCGGGGATGACGTAAACAATTCTCATTGTCAACGGCCGTGAAGAGAAAGGTGTGAAGACCTGTCATTACATGTTGCAGCTGGTAAAAAGAAATGAAATGAAATCATCATTAGAAAAATTTGACTGGGGCCTAGGATCATTGGCGTAGCAACCCACCCACCCCCCTCCCCCGGGCCGGGTGGGGCACTGTGGTCAAAACATTTTATTTTATTAATGAAAATATAAAATTTTCGAATACACATTTTCTGTAATTATCTGATTTATCTATTCCTTTTCAACTGTGTCATTAATGATAGACCAGAATATTTGGATTACAGGAATATTATTATGGGGGCCCCACAATGTTGATTTGGGGGGAGGGGGGCACTAGAAACTTGGATACAACTGGAGTTTCCACAACTTTCTCAAATGAGGGAAGTCATAGCGGTGGGTCAAATAATCTATTAAATGCCATCGACTGAGGCAGAGGATATAATGCATAAGAGAAAGCACCTAAAACAAAGGAGGTAACAAAAGAAGGGGAATGAATCGACACATGTAACAGAAAAAAAAGAAAGCCCCCCCCCCCCACTTCTCACCCACCAGTAAGTATACAACCCCCCCCCCCCACCACCACCACTCACTGGTGAATACAACGGAAATTTCTGAGAGTAATAAATAAACACAATAGCAAAGTTTTCAGAGCCAAGAGAGTGTTTGTTTATGTTTTGTTTTTAATGGTAGGGATTTTTACCACCTATCTACACTCAATTAAGCTCCTTTATTTCTCTGTTTGGGATCTACTGATTAACATGGAATCCAAGCCACGGGTATCTACAGAGTGTAAGAGCCACCGGAAAGGCGACCCAAAATGGGACTCCATCCAGCAAATAATCACATCTGATGTAACTTAACCACTAAAATCGGAAGCGGTATGTCTGTTTACAATCGCGCACGAGGTCGTCTGACTCTATAATTAATGAGTCACATAAAGATCAGAATAACAATCGCCTGAAAGCCCTTTATCATTAGAGGCCAGTCTTCGTTTGAGGGGGGAAGGTGCAATAAAGAGTGGCAGTACTCTACTTTGCCACAAACAAAGAACGCAATATGGCACAAGGGAGAGCCATCCATTTTGTCTCATTGGAATGTGGATATGAGAACCCCTTCGACAGGTTCCAGGACAGATGAGTCGTACGTTTTTTGTGAAGGAGGAAGGAAAAGACAGCGGGGTGGGATTAGTTATGAGGTGATGTGTGCCATGTGGTACAACCAGGGGCGGAGGGGGTCGTCAGCACCTTCTTGGCTCCGGTTGGAGGGGAGGAAGGTTAACCTGAATTCTTTTCTTGCCACTCTTACCCCCTTCTACTTACTTCCTCCATCTTTCTTTTCCTTTTCCTAGTGTTTTTATGCACCAGCTGACATCTGGAGAATTGTGTGCTTACCCTCCCAGCATTAATGCCTGCAGGAGGATGTTAGGATATATATGTGCTACACATTTCCACTGCCTCCATCTTCACCCCTTTCTTTACCAATCTCTCCTTACCTAATTTCTGCAGTAGGGAGATGCCCTTGTTATTTTGGGGCTTAATATTTTTTTTTACCACAAAACCGCTTTGCTTTGTGGGTTGATTGAGGCATTTAAAATTCTCAAGGGTAACGATTGTGGAAACCAAGAGGTTGCTGTTGCATTGTTCTCAGGCGGCAGATGACCTCTGCTCCCTCCAACCGCTTGGGAGAAGGGAGAAAGCCTTTGGTCCTACAACCGGTGGTGTAGGTCGCGTCAAAGTTACCACAATTAAGTGGGGCCACGATATCTGTTAGATTGTCCTGAGGGACCAGGTTAGAGTAGAGGGATGTTGTTGCATGTTGTGGGAATTTTATAGCCCCCCCCATGTGTTAGCGGTCAATGTTACAATTGGATTGCATCCAAGTGGCGTGGTCCCACATAAGGATTGCATCCAGGTAAGGTGGTCAGGTCATATCCACTTGTAGCAGTCATTGCAAAGCACCGCCCTCTGAACTTGTCAGTGTCATGTCAATAAATCCCCATTGAAATGAACTTGCCGAGCGTGTCAAGAGCTTAGTCACATTGAGGAAGACGAAGCTAAATCCTAAGGTAATAAAAGTGGCTACAGACAACCAAGAGATTGAACCACATGGTTTGTACGGTCTGTTTTTCCCATAAACTTCTAGCACGACCACCATACAACATTCTTCTTAGTGCTTACTTGACACATTTCTCAAATACATGCATTCTCTCACTTGTGCAATCAATTGACCCTTTTATTTCCCATACATAAACCTTTTTTATTAACCATTTTGGATCATATATCAAACATTTGCTTTCAACTCTCCTCAAGCAACTGTAACATAACAAAACAAACAATTCAGCCAGCCTTTTCCAGATCTAAATACCTTTGCTTAGCACACATCAGGCCGGCAGCTACTTCAACCTCTCTCTCGATAAATACACTAACATAAGCCTATTTACAGTAGGCATCTTAAGCCTCCCCAAATTTATACTCCCTAGCAGTTTGATGGCATTGCAGACATGTCATGTCCGCACAACAAGATGCTGCATTCAGGTAGTCCTGCTTAGAGCGGTTCTGAGCCTCTTCCCAAAGAAAATATTCCTCGAGACATCCCTCCCTCGCATCACAGACGAGATCCCCCAACCAGATTGTAAAATACACATAATGATCAGAATGACAATGGCTGGAGAGCACGAAGGCACTAAGAACCGATCCTCATTGGAAGGAGGGTGGGGATAATAGTGTGTTTTGACAACAAGCAGCAATTAGAGAATCCATCGTGATTCTGCGTCAGGAGTGTTTGGATACGAGTATTCCCATAGGGGACGCTAGTATTTATGTCGGTTCCAGAACAGAGGAGAAAGTGGGATATTGTGCTATGAAGACGGGAAGAGAAAAATAGCAGTGTTGTAATTGCAGATATGCGTGCTGAGCTCCTTACCCCCGCAGGGCTAAGTTTCAGCGTGTCTGCCAGTGGGCAGTTAGCGTGTGACACCGCTCAAAGTTCCGCATCAGGATAGCAAGAGTTCCCCGAGGCTCATGAAACGGCGAAATACTACAAATTCACGAAATTTGAAATATCAGAATAAATAAAAGTGGTTAAAATAATCATAATAGCGCTATGATCTATATACTTGCAAAAAATTACAGGAGGACTTTACCTGTGGGGCAGTGAGTTTGCCACTCAGGGAGCCAATAGTTAGCTCGACGAGCCACGAGTACTCGATCGTTTCACTGCCGAGTGTCAGTCCCTCATCGCTGAACAAAGCGTGTCCCCGCATCTTTTTAAACAAACGGAGGAGTTATGGTTACAAAAAAGTACCTATTTAAACAAATATCTACCTCTTAAAAAATATAACAGGAAAATTACTTTACACTAGAAAGATATACATTTAAATTATAAAGTTTAGGGCATTCTGTAAAATGTCATAATAATGATTATCATTTGAAGACGTAATATTTCTGGAAGTTAACCACATTTGCTGCATATATCTCGTATAGTTACCAAGCCAAGTTCAAGCTAAATACTGCCTACCCCCCCAAAAAAGAGTACATAGGGCCCTGACGATATTTTTCATAGGATTTTGAAGAAATATTAAGATGTGTTAAGTGAGGCTTTAGCATGCATATTTAGAAAATCGGTACTAGTAGTTCGACATCCTGCCTTGGCCCTGACTGACCCCAGCCACAAAATGAAAGACATAAAGGTCAGTTTGGCAATCTCTGGTGAGCCCGAGGAACACCAGTGGCCGGTCCTCCTTGGGGGAGAGGTGTCAGGGAGTATTATATTTTTGAAACCAAACAGCGTACAAATAAGAACGTTCGTCGCCCCGGGGTAGGCAGATCTGTTCGGCGTGTGAAGTATGTGGATATAGATACCCATCGACAAGATTCCTTGGAACAGTGTGTGTGCGTTGTGCTGCAAAGACGGGAGAAGAAAGAAAGCAGTGTTGTAATTGACTGTGTGTGTGATAGAAGTGCAAGATCTACCCACTCAAGAGCAGGAATAAGCACAGCGCGTCCACCAATTGGTAGCCGGATCTCTATAAGTGTAATGACGTTTGTGTCCGCTCATAACGGGATCGAACCCGGTACCGCGACGTTAGAAGACTAACGCCGTATCCACACGGCTAGCAAGAGCTCTATCGGAAGAGATTAGCGTGGACCAATGGCGGGTAAGAGAGCTAATGTGATGGATGTCTATCTTTAAGAAGGGGGATAAAACTGGCCAGTGAGTTTGACATTAGTGGAAGAGAAAATGATGGAATCTGTAATAGCGAAATCTATTAGGAGATAAACATAGGTTGATTAAGGAATCTCAACAGTTTTACTAGAGGCAAGTCTTATTTGACTAATTAATTGTCTTTTATTATATAGAAAGGTGTAAGAAGCTATATAGAGATGATAATTACGATATTGTATATTTGTATTTTAGTAAGGCTTTCTACAGGGTGCTACACTTACGACTTTTAAAAAAGTTAACGCACATGGGATTAATGGAAAGATTTATAGGTGGATTCAGTCGTGGCTTATTGACAGGGTCGGTATAAGTAACAACCTGAGCAGATGGCAGTAAGTTGAGTAGGATTATAAGGTCAGACTCCAATATCGAAGTATTGCAAGATAAATTCACCAAACTATTCCAATGGTTAGAGAAGTGGCAAATGGAATTTAACATAAGTGTAGTGTACTTAGTATAGGTAGGATTAATTCGCTGAAGAATTGTAAATTGAATTGGGAGAGTTATGGGAAGGTCAGAATGCGAAAGAGACTTGGGTGTCCTTTTAAGTTCCGATCCCTGGTCTAGAAAGCAGTGCATAAATGCTAGGAATAGAATTAATAGGGTATTATGGGTAATTGGGAGGAGCATGAGAAATGGAGGAGCGTTAGAAATAGGAATGATGATGTTATTCTAAAACTCTACCTGGCATTAGTTAGGCTTCATCTTTGCTATACAGTGCAATTTTGGTCACCAAATTATAGGAATGATATTGTTTTGCTTGAGACAGTTCAAAACGGATAACTAAGATGATTCATGGCTTTTGAGGAGCTTACCTTATGGTGAAAGGCTCAGGAGACAAAATCTACATAGGTTAGAAAAGGAGAAGAGTTTGAGGGGACTTGATCGAGTTCTCAAGTGGGTAAAAGGTTATAATTGGGGATACATGACAAAGGTAAGGTTTTTAATTTTTAGTGAAGAGGAGAGAACAGGCAGCAATGGGTTTAAGCTGGATAGAGATTGGTAGTAATCGGTTTACAAATCGAGTAGATGAAAGGAATAAGTGGCAATCATGTGTTAGAAGCATCCTCTTTGGAGAGTTTGAAAATACTTAAACTGGATAGATTTATGGATGGGGATGGTAGGTTGAAGTGAACTTGGGGATAGGAACAGGAGGCTGCCTCGTATAGGCTATTGATACCCTTTTACAGTCCTTTTTTATGTTCCTATATAAAATTTTATATCCAACAATCTCACCAAGACTACTTGCACTCCAGCCCTGCATTGATAACGGTTTTCTTTGGGCCTAAGTTTGCTCCCACATGGTCATTGGCCATCATTAATATCTCCTTTCCATAACTACACAAGTATAAAAGGAAACCAACTAAGAAATCAAACAATCATCCAACCTCAACTCTTCCACCTAGGTTCCACTTTCAAATGCCAGAGAAATAAGAGTTACTCCTTTCATTCACTTTGTCCATCTTTCTTCTCTCTATAGATAAAAATGTCCCAATCCATTAGTTTGCTTTTTTTCTCAAAAAATGAGATTCTTCATGATAAAGTCACAGGCCAACAGAAAACTAAAGTGAGTTTGATCAAGTGGTGACAATCACCTTGAAAATCAGCGCTATACAACACACCTGCAATCCGGAGAGTACAAGGAACCCCTGGCGTAAGTGCGAATGAATATGGGGTCGCGGAGTATTGTCCACAGTGGTGAGTATCAAAGGAGATAAGACCACTTGCATCTGCGTCTCTTTGTACTTTTTATTCATCTCGAATATGAGACGATCCATGGCGATGGTGGGACAAGGTGGCTCAGCATCTGAGCAGTCCTGCGAGATATGGTTCAATCTATAACCTCAAATGCTATACAATTATAGGAAATCTTGAACTAGGGAAGAGTTTTAGAGTGAACAAACACTCATTTGTGATGGCCAATGACAGGATAAAAATACAAATTTAAAAATCAAAAATGTCTAATTAAAAAATAATAGCGGATAAATCGCCTTTTGAATGTTTCATAAGGAAAAGTAAAATAACAATTAAACTGGACTCTGGAGGACTTAATTGCTGTTTTACTTATCCTTATGAAATAATCAAAAGGCAATTTCTGCATTATTATTTTTTAATTAGACATTTTTGGCTTTTAAATGTCAAGTTTAATTGCTGCATTTTTTTTCTGATTGCACATTTTTGGCGCTTATATTTCTACTGGAGTACAGACGAGGTAACATAAATAACGCACCAGATTGTATTCATTGAACATAAATACAGGGTTAGCCAAAAGTTTATCTGCAGTAAGAAAATTTACTGGTAGAAAAGTGAAATAACTGTCCACACTGAAAACAAGTAGAAATGAAAAATAGTAATTATCATAACTAATAAAGAGAGTAAGTGAATGATAATGTATTTAATTTTCTTACTGGGGATAGACTTTTGACAAAAAGTGAAAAACAATGGGTATATGGGAAGTTGTAGAAGATTGTACTCTAACCTTCATCAGATGACCCCTGACATTTCGAATATCGATTGAGACGGTCACTTCAAAGGGACGAAATTTTCTTTCATCAAATTCCTCTGATTTCTCCTCCCTAAGCGACTCCTTGCGGTTATTTTCACTCGCCGGGGGATCCTGTGAGCACTCAAAAGGACTGGGTTCACTCATGTCAATGAATTTCTGATCTTCTCCAAAGATATTTTCCTATAAAAATACAAAATGTAGGATTCAATAAACAGTGAAATTGACATTGTTAGACTCATCTTGTTTATATCACAATTACCAATAATTGGGAGCTTCAATGCAGCAATGCCAATGGATAAAAAAAATCATAAATAGAATAAGGAAAATGCTCTTCTCTTCTCTTATGCACCTCCTGCAGAACACGACTCAATCAAACATTTCTCATTCAAATGCTTCAGTCATCATGCCAACATAGAGCTAGGCATCTTTCAATGCAGATGAAGCATTATTCGAGCCATAGTGCTACGAGGATTCCTCTTTATAGTCTTCAGTGCATTTATATAAAAATCTCCCCTTGCTAACATTATATACAACTTTCACACCCATTCTCTCACATAATCAACCCATTTTCCTCGCCAAGGCCCTTTTAATGGTATTACACAAACTCTCATGGACCCTTCGCACTAACCTTTCTGGAGTTCTTTCATTTAACATGTCCTTACCATCTAAAAAATTATTTCCATCAATCAATTACCAAATATACTTTGTACTACATAAATTCCTCTAATATTAACTCTTCATTCTATCAATTCATCTAACACCACGCAAATTCATTTGAACTGCTCACACTTTCGGTTCTTCTTCTTCGGGATTAGTCTTGCATAAAGTTGCGATCAAAATGTCAGACATAATTCTACCATATTCAATAATAACTGTACTACTCACCAGTGCTCTGATAGCTTCTTTCTATCCTCCAAACCCATCCTTTAACATTACTAAAACTCCTCTGCCTTTTCTAGTGCATTCCCGACATTAATTGCATTGAAATATACACAGTAAAATTTTTAAAATTCCCATAAAATTATAACCTTTACCTGCTAATGGTGGAGCCTACATTTTACAGGGCAAATTAAAGTGAAACCTAGGGAAAAAAAATTAACAATTGAACTAAAACCTCTTACTTCATCACTAAATACTCTCTCTTATATGATATTTCATTCAAACCTTTACATTAACATTCAGAAAACAGATTACCAAGATTTTTTACAACCTAGAATTTGCTATAGCGCTGGTAACACCTCCTCAGAGTGCACACAAGATGAAGTATACTACTAGTCCACCCTAAGGTGTGTCAAGGACAGCTACACCTTCACCAATCCAGGGTCATTCAGTGCAATCACAGCATTAATATACATGAGTGGCTTCCTGGTCCAAATCTCTATCCATTTCACACCTGGATCGACTTTTAGTTAGCCAGTTAAAGAAATTTAACAATTTGCTGTTCAACGAGAAACAGAAAAAACATTTTTGAAAATAATCATTAGAAAATTCTTTGTAAATATCGGTAGTTAAAAAAATCTTTAATCTTCTCTTTCACAACGTATTTATTACAGGTCAAACTAGCTGGCTTGAAGTTCCCAAGGACACAAATAGTTGTCAGATCCCAAAATATGCCCTTTAAAACTATACTTTTAGGAAAAAAGTAACCAAACTCCATCACTTCAAGACCAACATATGTTTCCCACAAAGTGAGGTTGGTGCAGTTCAATGCCATTAAAACTACCCCTGCACCCGCCCCATTAAGCAAAGAACACCCATTATTTGTCCATGAAAAATGGCCCTTCAGAGTGATGGTGTGCTATATACTATAGTATCTTGTCTAGACCAGAATTCATCTATGGGAAGAGCCACAAAAACACACTTTCACAAACTCCTTCCATGCACATATATCACATACAATACCATCCACTTCTACCTAGGTCAACCCTTTCCCACTCAAGCATCCATACTCAGGTTTTTTTTTAGCCCATCTTGCAACTGCCAACTCGGGCAAAAGTCGCCGTCATCACATTACTATCTAATACTAGGTTAGATTAAAAAAAAAGTAGGCAACTGCCTACTAGGGCAGAAGTAACCGTACTCACACCAAAAAAAGCAAGAAGGAAGCACACTCCGGTGTCAGGGGGAGGCCTGCTTCCCCACCAGCGCACGAACATGCAACTTAGAACAGTCAAATAAAATGGAGGAGGCCAGCCTCCTCCAAAAAGTGAGATAGTCAACTCATATTCAGATAAGCAAGCCACTTTTTACAGTCTTCTAAACCCTTCTCAAACTCTTGTATATTCTCTTCACAAATCTATTTCCATCCATTCTTCTTACTTGTCCATAGCACCTTGGAACATTCTCATTCACACCTTTCTTCATACCAAGTATTTCATCACTCTATCCACCTAATACACCCCAAGCATCCCTCTCAGTTGTCCATTTGCCATAACTTTCACTCGAGATCTTTCAATCCTCCACAATATAGTCTCACTTCCATACACCAATGTTGACAGCAGCATACTCTCATGCAGCTTCCTGGCACATTCTACACACAAACCAATGCCATTCACTAACGATCTAATTGCCACAGAGACTTTCCTACCATTAAAACAGTCGTGGTTGCACTCTAATTCATCTGTACCACTATCATATACAATACATTCTAAATACCTAAAGCCACACTTGTTCAAAGGTGACACGGGATGTGGGGCTAGTTCACCCCTCCCTCTTGGCTCTATGGGGCGGGTTTTTTTAACATGTCTGTATTATTCCAATCCTTTTCTCCTTATACTGCCCCCCCCCCTGCTCTTTCTTTTCCTTATTTAGCATTTTTCACGCGCCTCAAAGGAATGTTAGCTGATACCTAGAGGCTTGTGTGCACTCCCATCCCAATAGCTGCAGGAGGATCTGCAGCTATATATCTTCCACACATTTTAACTTTACCTTCATCACTTTCTTTACAGATGTCTCCTTACAAACTTTGCATGTGGTACACCAACACTTGGTCATTAGCATATACCAACATAGAGCCTATTTTTTACCATTATTTATCCATCTCATATCACTTTCCCTCATTCTACATTAAATAGGGGAAATCCAGATGTTTTTCCCTAATGCATGCCTTACTTCCAACATACTGTATGCCTGCCTAAAGCATCTGATCATCATAGATTTTTTTTATTTTTTACACAAAAACAATGGTTAAATATGTTTAAAAGTTAATGTATATATGATTTTACCTTATATTACTATTTTGTGATATGTCCTTTGCTGTCAACGACTCTTGGAGATTTTGCCATGGATTTAACTATGTTTAAGCAAACCTTCTCCGAGATTTCATCACATAATACTTTTTGGATGGCTTCTTGTAATTTTACGACCAAGCAGCAAACCTTTATTTTTATTATAAGCCATAAGATTCTCTATTTGATTCAGATCTGAGCTATTACCAGGGTAATCCAAAATATAAAATTAATTTTTGGTAAGCCATTTTGTCCCTAATTTTATCTTATGACATGGTGCTCTATCATGCATGAATGTGACTGTTTTGGTGGATTGTCATTGCAAGTCCAAGTTTATCAAGTAGCAAAGCTAAATACAATAGATCATTCTTGTTGTATACTTATGAAGGAAAGATAGGTTACCACACACATAATAAATGAAACCACACCCCAAACCATCACTCTAGCTTGGTTTCAGTGTTTCATTGTATTTAGGGTATATCTGGAGTTCATCCTATCTGAGCCAATGAAACAGCAAACCTTTTTGGGGAAACTTTTGAAGGTCAAAAATGTTAACTCATTACTCAATAAAACCTACCATTTATCAATAGTCCAAAGTTATTAATTTGAAAGAAAAACTTGAAATTATAGAACGTTGTGAGCAAGGAAAAATGAATTAGAAAATTCCACCCTATTTTGGTTTGAATGAATCAAACGGTAAGGACAATTTAATCAAATAAATATAAAGAGATGGGAAAGGCTGCTCCCTGTGCAGCATCAGGGCAAAATACAAGAAACAGATCTTGTTTAATGATTGAAATGGAAAGATTATTATCAATTTGGATTGAAGACTGCAATCCAAAAAGAATCCCCATTAGTACAGCTATAATTAAAGAAAAGGCTTTAAAATTATTTAATTCCTTGAAGGAAAAAGAGACAAAATACAATAGTGAAATATTTATAGCTAGCTTTGGTTGGTTTGACTGTTTCAAGAAGCGATGTAATTTGCATAATGTATGCTTAACAGGTGAAGCAGCAAGTGAAGAGGAGGAAGCAGCCAAGAATTTTCCTGACAATTTAAAAAAAAATTGAAGAAGGTGGCTATTCAACTAAAAAAAATTTAATGTTATCAAAACCGTACTTTTGGGGAAAAAAATGCCTTCTAACACATTTTTGGCTCAACATGAAAAGTCCCAACCTGGTTATAAAGTTGCTAAATATAGGCTAACCCTTTTGTTAGGGGGCAATGATAAGGGTAATTTTAAGATGAAGCCTATGTTAGTCTACCGTTCACAAAACCTGTGTGCTCTAAAGGGTTTAAATAAAAGAAGCCTGCAGGTAATTTGGAAAGCAAACAAAAAGGCTTGGGTAACAAAGGTACTTTTCTAAATTGGTTCAGCAATTATTTTTGCCCAGCAGTGGAACAATATTGTAAAGATAATAATATTGCTTTTAAAGCCCTTTTACTTTTAGATAATGCAACAGGGCATCCTGAAACTCTTAAGTGACTTATATGAAAATGTCAGTTGTTTTTATGCCTCTAAATACTACATCTATTCTACAGCCTATGGATCAAGGAGTAATTGCTACATTCAAAGTGTACTACCTTCAAAGAACTTTTAAAAAAGTAATGATTTAGCAACTGGAGAAAACTCAATTTTACTCACTAAATTTTGGAAAAATTACAATTTAAGAGATGCGATTGAAAATATTCATAATTCGTGGATTGAAGTTACAGAGAGAAACATGAGAGCTGTCTGGGGTCGCATCCTACCACACTGCTCCAACAACTTTACTGGGTTTACCCCACAAATTGACAGTGTTGTTAATGAAATTACAAATGTAGGGGCTAGAGATTGGTTATGAAGTTTTGGGTAAAGGAAATGTGAATGAGTTACTGAAATCTCATTCAGAAGAGCTCGACGGAAATGATCTCAATATCGATTTACAGAGAACTTATGAAGAAACACCCACTTCATCTTTGAAGAGGGAAATCATTCACAAAGAGTTTGGCAAAAAAATTTTAACTTTAGAGAATTTGAAACAGCAATGCATTGATGCAGATTCAGATCCAGACCGTAGCACACAAATTTGTAGAGATTTAGATTCAGCTTTAGCACTTTATCGACAAATTTATGAAAGACATAGAAAGGAAACTATCTCCAGACGACTCACAAAGTTTTTTATTAAATAGAATTGATCGAGTATGAACACATAAATCATTAAATTTAGCTCATTTCTATTTACATATTTTTATTTTCCTTTGCTTAAATACAACTCAGATTATGTAAATACAAAAAAAAAGAGGCTATGATTTTTTTTTCTCCATGAGCTTCAAATAATTGAAGGTGTAGAACATACATATGTCATGTTTTTTCAATTGACTTTTAAGTTTGATTAATGTGATTTCAATTAACGATGCACTTTGGGGGGATGAATTAATTGTGTTAATCGGGGGTTTCTTGTATTTTGTTTTTCTCATCCTGCAATATCATTTTTTAAATACTAGTATGTTTGAGCAGCTATTATACTTGGTGTGTAAAACTAATAATTCAACAGTACTTTGAGCTATATTCAATTGCTTAGATATCCGTCTCTGTGATTTCTAAGATTTATGTAAAGGAAGAATAGCAACTCAACAATTCCTACTAAGTTGGGGTTTAGCATATATAGTGTAGAAACACAAAGTGTAGACTGATTTTTACAAATCATTTTAAATATGTTAATATACTATTAATTAATTACTTTCTATCAAGTTCTTTCGTGATTTATTGAATTTTGTGAATCAAAATTCACAGCTTAAAGAGACAGGCAGTTGTCATCCAAGAGTGCAGAGAGAGAACCACCCCACTCAACTTGCTTTGTAAGCCAAAGTGAGCCATGTGACCATTGGAAAATTGCTGAAAGATGATCTGAAACTTCAGCCATTTAAGAGAGCTGAAGGACATCTCATTTCCAACACCACCAAAAAGATGAGAGTAGAAAGAGCATATCTGCTTCTCCAATAGCTCATTGATGACTCACAACATCCAGTTTTGTAGATAGATGAGAAGCTGTTCACTCCCCTGGCCCTCCACAACACACAGAATGAATCTGTTTTGGCACAAAATAACAATGAGATTCCAATTGAACAGTAGATATCTTTCAAGAGACAGAAGTCAGCTTCAGTAATGGTGTGAGAAAGCAGAACATTGAGCAAAAAAAATGCCTCTCATCTTCAATAAAGAGACGGGAAAGAACAACTTTTATTTGAACATATAGAAGAATGACATCCCTCTGGTGTCTGCCACCATAGGAAATGGTAGTGTAACCCTTCAACAAGAGGGAGCAACCTCACACAGAGCAAAAAATGTTCAAGACTGGTGCTAAGCAAATTTTAAAGAGTTTTGGTCAAAGGAACTTTGGTCTCTCAGTTCGCCAGATTTAAACCCCATGGTGGACTTTGAGAATGTGGCAACTGCTTGAGCAGAAGGCCTCTACCAAATCTCATCGGTATCAAAGTTCTGAAGTGAAAACTGGAAAAATGCTGGGAGAAAATATCAGCTGAAAACCTGCATGCCACTTGTACTCAGGTCATACCTAGACTTCGTTGTGTCATTGTGGTAAAAGGCGATCCAATTGAATATTAGTTACATCTTATAGCATATAATTTTGCTTTCATTTTAGTCTAAGCATTATCTAATATTATGTCTTCTAAAAATGTGAATAAATATCAATCTACACTTTGTAATTCTACCCTGTATTATGAAAATTATTTTAACCTCACTTGTCAGGAAGATAAAAATTACAAGAAATTAATGAAAACTGGGAAGACACTGAAACACATCTACTCAAAATGAAGGATAGCAGAACACTAAAGTTCTGAAAATGCAGGCAACAGACAGGTCTCAAATAGCTGAACAACCTACATGTTACCAGATATTACTATATAGAATAGAAACTGAATTAATATAGAGGAAAAAAAGATTGTATTTCCCACAGTGATGGGATACATTTTGCAGGCACTGTTAATACTCTTCACACCACCCAATAGTTTGCCACTCACTCCATACATTCTTCTTCTTTTTTTATGTGCGACAAAACATTCCCCCCTAAATCATAAGTATCTAATATTGCATCTAAATGTTCTCCTATTTGTTTCTCATTACATGAACAAGAGCAGATGTCAAATATTTCATTAATCGCTCCTAACTTTTTTAGAAACTCATTTCTTTGTTTTAGTGGAACTTCATTTAATTTGCTAGGGACATCTATTAAACATTCTATTTTGAGTATGATTACTTCAAATGCAATGCAGATAAAGAAAATTGTGCAAATATTTTTGGCACATCTTTAGCAACAATTCTATACCATTCTTTTTGCAATCTTGGAAGTTTAGAAAATTACTTTTCACATTTTCCTCAAAATAAAAATCAAAATAAATCAGCCTTGGAAGGAATCATGGATGGTAGAAATTCTGTAGGTTGCCCAAATGCAGAATTATGGGTTTTTCTTCCGCTTGCTATTTTATTTATTATTATGTATTTTAACTACTTTTATTATTTATAAAAGCTGCAAATAGTCTGAAAAAGAATGTAATTTCTCTGATTATAATTTCAGATTCACTTCCCATAGGTTGCTAGGTTTCCTAGTTCACTGATCAGTGGCAGAACACAGCTGCGGCTCTTTCTGCACATTCACCCCAATAAGGACCACCCCGAGAGATTTTGTGCTAGCCACCAATAAGTATTTTTATTTTTATGTTAAATTCATTATCCAGTAGGTGACTATATCCGTGATTAAAAAATGAACAGGTGACACAATCCTCAATAGGAAACCTGACTTCAAAAGTCTTCCATTCTCTTGTCGTACAAAACACTGCTGTAATTTTTAGAATTGAAAGGGGATTATGAGTCCTTCCCAAAGGAATGCTCACCTTCAAATGAATGAAATGACGCAAAATTGACCCATAAAGTTTGATGTCTGATGGATGCACAATGCGCAGATCGACCATAAAAGTATCTGCCATGAGGGACATTGGATCAAAATTTTCTGGTGATACAACCTGAGGAATAAAAGTGAGAGAGAGAACTTGGTTCAGAATTACTGTAGTAGTGGTGTCTCCATTTAGCCCACTTTATTTTCACTTTAGCTTCTCCAATAAATAAAAGTGGCTTACAATATGAAAAATAAAACAATTCCACCCCACCAAAAATCTTTACAGTGTAAATTTTGATAACAGTGTAATAAAACAATTTTGAGCATGTAAGGAAATTGGAAAATTTCTCTCTTCCAGAGCAGTACCTTGTGAGGTGGTAGAGAATTCTTTGTTTTATTCGGTGCACGGATCGGCGAAAGGAGAATCTCCATCTTTTCTGGAGTGGAGACATTGGCCTGGGGTGATGGACCCAGTGGGGGCATAGGATGATATGTATAGCCCAATGTAATTTCCAGTTCAGGAACCTGCCAACAGTCTACCCATCCAGCACTGAAAAAATATATACATAATATTTTCCCCCTGTGCTTGGTTGAAGCATAAGGATTGAGGACCCAATATTTACAAACCACCAGATCACAAGTATAAGTGACTGGTAAATAAAGCACCATGTGTAAGGCGAATAAGAGCTACCTTACATATGACTTTATTTAGTCACATCGACAGTACAGTTCTAATAATTATCACTGAGACATTATCCATTGATACCAGCACTTATTTAATTCACTCACTTCCAACCTTTCTTTTTCCCATTCCAAGCAGCATCAATAAAGGCATTTATTTCATTATATCCATTTGCTTTATTTTTGATCGCTCTACCAGTCACTCTATTCCCTTCCATTATGAACATCTTTAAATTCCTAATAAACCACTTGCCATCATTACCTTTTCACACATCTCCTAAACATACTTTAGGGCTACTTCTTCACAAGATGCCATTCCACCAAAGTTTATCTTCCTCTCAGATACATTGTTCCAATTTTCTTCACTATCCTTTAATCCAATACTTCTAGATTAACCTCTTCCTCCAAACAGAGAAAAATGGAAGATGACATTTTTACCAACTTGAACATATTTTACCCTCCATTCTGCATAACAAACCATGGGCTAGCACTAGAAAACCTTCCAACATAAGATAAAACCCTTGTTATGGATACTTCAAAGCCCACAATCCTGACTGGCTAGAATCCACTCGCAAAATAAAAAAGAGCATCCAACATTTCAGAACACCTGAACCACCTCATATTCACTAGATGATGAAACTGCTTTTGTCACGCATGTCTCTGATGATGAAAGAGTTATCATCCTGAAATAAATTAATGTTTTTCTGTTCTGTAATTTTGCGAGAGTATGGTATGAACATTCCTGAGCATTACTCGAAGTGTCCGTCTTATAATGACATCATTCTCAACTGACCAATAAAAACACTTTGTGGGCAGGGTTTGTTTATCCCCTCAAGACAAAACATGTTCTATGCCAGTTGGAAATTACTTGTGATTAATTGCGTAATAAATAGCATAAACTTTTAATTTTGTTGTATATTTTGATGATGTCTTCAAGCGATAGTGATAAATATGAAGATAGTGACTTCAAACCCATGCAGTGACAATGAATCAAATGATAGTAGTGATAGTGACACATATTTCAATCAGTGATGAAGAATGTTTCATAGTAGACCTATAGGTGAGTAAGCAATATTTTTTTTATTTAATTATTTGAAAGATATTCTCAACATGAACAAACATCATAAGAATAATTGGCAAAATTTAAACATAACCGTTTACATGAATAATGCAATAAATGTAAAATTTAAATTTAAATAAAATGTCATATACAGCACCATACGCAGGTGCCGCAGACTCGAGCAGAAGGGGTTAACAAACCTTCCACACCCACTCACAAGAAACTTCCCATGGACATTACTCCATGTTCACCAAACCTAACCATCAAAACAACCTGAAAATACTGCAATACAGCCCATCATACTACAAACATGCATATGTAGTAAATCCAACTACAAGAAAGCAAACTGAAACCTTTTCACCAACTATAGTGAAGAAAAGCTGTAAGGCTACTTAGTTGCCAGGTAGAGCGACATAAACAAGGCATGCACGCAATTTGGAAGCATGCTCTCAACAGGTAGCAAACATATACCAATGGGATATCTATGACACTCTAACTCAAACTTCTCCCTGGAAATCATACAAATCACAAAAACCAGAGCCAACCTAAGAAAACAACAATAAACTCCAAATAATAAGCATTACAAACATATGCAACACAAGTACTCTTTATTTTTCATCCTTTTAGTCCCGCTTCTGCAGGATTGGATGGTCATATGACTCTTCTCCACCGGCTTCAATCCTGAGCATCTTCCTCCATATGTCCCAGTCCCCAATATCTTCCACAACACAGTCCCTCCAAGTTTTCCTGGGTCTTCCTGGTGTCCTTCTGCCTTCCACTTGCATATGATAGCCTCTCTCAGGTAGCCATCTTCCTCTGATCTCTCCATGGGACCAAACCATCTGAGTCACCTCAGTCACAGCTCAGACTCCAGCTCCACTAGACCAAATCTGTCCGCCACCTCAGAGCTCCTGATACAATCCTGCCACTTCACACCAGCAATATATCTCAGCATATGCAAATTATGCAAAATCCAAACATTATTCAACAACATAAAAAAATACATTAGAAAGTCCTCCCGGATACTCTAACCAGGGGTCTCCAACCTGCAGAGTACCACAGGCCACATCAACAAGTCCGAGAGGGCCTGAGGGCTACACCAATAAAAACTTTGACAACAACATATACAGAAGGAAAAAATTCAGAGAATGTATCAATGATCAACCTGGAGACATTTCTCAGCACAAAGCTTATCAAAATCAGGGGTAATGGAACTAAAAATCAGCAAGAGAAGGTCATCCAAGTGGTCATCTGTTAATTTTGACAAGCGGCCATCGGCCGCAAGGAATGGCCCAGTGAGCTCTGGGTTGGGGACCGCTGCTCTAAACCATAAAGCAGACAGTAATAAATTCTGAAAAACTATTAGGAGATTAGCCAACTCTAATAACAGGAAACAAAACTTGCAAGAAACCATCCACCCAAACTCAAAGTAAACTTTACCAAACAGGCAAACAACCTCATACAACAATATGCAAAATTAGTAACACAACACTTGATCACTAACACAAAGGCAAAAACAAGTAGCTACTCACATAATTTACTAAATAAGTAATCCCAGGAAATTCTGCAGGCAAAATACTTAGGGGCGGTCAATAAGTTTTGCGAATCGGTAGGGCAAAACAGAGGAAGTGGGATGGCTCTTTGTGGGGGCGTTAGGACAAGTTATGACAAGTCAGGACTTGCAGCCGCACGCTCCTGCCTCTTCTATTTATGAAGCAGTAGCTGATCGCAGATCGTTAGTCACGAATTTTTCAACAATGGAGAAGGTTGAGCACCACCCAGTGATCAAATTTTTGACCAAGGAAGGCAAGAAGGCAAAAGAGATCCATGAACGCATGGTTGCAGTGTACACCAACATTGCCCCTTCCTATGCAACCATTGCTCGCTGGAATAGGGAGTTCCGCCATGGTCGTGAGGCCCTTGAAGATGACCTCCGTAGAGGACGCCAGTCAGACGTGACCAACGAAGACAATGTGGCCCGTGTGGAGAGGATGATCCTCGAAAATCGACGGGTGAAGGTCGAAAAAATCGAGCGAGAACTTGGAATATCACATGGAAGTGTTATCATCAACATCATCCACGACAATTTGGCCATGACCACGGTCTCTGCCCGTTGGGTCCCTAGAAACCTCACGCCCCATGATCGACTTCAACGTCGTCAAAGTTCGGAGGAGGTGCTGCTCTTGTACAACCAAGAGTTGGCGGGATTCGAGTCACGCATAGTGACAGGTGATGAAACGTGGGTCCATCACTGGGATGCCGAGACCAAGCTCGAAAGCATAGCCTGGAAGCAGAGGGGCTCTCCGACCCCCATCAAGTTCCGGAACCAACCCTCAGCCGGGAAGATCATGGCCATCATCTTCTGGGATTCTGAGGGAGTGTTGATGGTGGACTATGCGCCTCGTGGAAGGACCTCACAGGCCAATTTTACGCTGAGGAACTTGCTGGGTTGAAGAAGTTCATCCGTCAAAGGCGGCTCGGCAAGTTGACACGCGATGTCCTGCTCCTCCGCGACAATGCCCCTGTCCACAAGGCCAAAGTTGCACAAGCTGCCCTGCGCGAGTGCAGATTTGAGGAGCTCAACCATCCCCCCTACAGTCTAGATCTGGCCCCTAGCGACTACTTTTTATTCCGCCAATTCAAGGCTGCACTGCGTGGACGCCGGTTTGGGGTCGATGAAGATGTCCAGCACGCCGTCCAGGAGTGGATTGAACAGCAGTCGGGAGATTTCTGGTTGTCGGGAATTCGAAGCCTCAGGGACAAGTGGCGCAAGTGCATTGAAGTCGAGGGTAGTTATATTGAAAAATAATAAAACACTTTTCCTCATATCTCGTTTTCTTATATCCGAATTGCAAAACTTATTGCCCCCCTCCCCTCGTACTCCCCAGTGGCTGTCCCTGACAACAAATCAAATATTCACCTAAAACAACTAGGTCCAGTCCAAGAAGAAATGACACCCTCACTCAATTCTTCAACCAATATCCCCTATTACTCTAATCCAAATGTCTGTAAATCTGCGCACATAATAACCAGCTTAAAGCAAAATAAACCACCCACTGTCCCTGCATAGGTCGGAGGAGATGGGGAAACCTTCTTCGAAGACAAGACCCTCTCGGCAATGGCTGTACGCTGAAGGCGCCTTCAACTATGGAGCCTTATAGGGGAAGGTTGGGCTGTCTATGCGTTTTTTCTTCCCTCCACCTAAAACCTTTGGCGAGCGGGGCGACTTCGAAGCTAGAGTCCGTCCTTTGGAGGGATCAACCATCTCTGAGCCAACCAGTACAGCCTTGGGTGGGGGCGTAGGAGCCTGAGTTCCTTCGGTACTGTCCTCCTTTCGGGGGACAGCTTTAGGAACCCTTGAAGACGGCCTCACGACTACCTTCAGGGACGGTTGCCTTCTGCGAGGCTAACGCCTCGGTGCAAGCCTGCAGCCGTTTCGCCTTACGGGAAACGGTCACACTCGGGGAGGGGGAGCCTTGGCTTTAGCCGAGGCTGGGTGTGAACCCTTCATGCTGTCAGTTCTACAAGGAGAGCGCCCGGGAGGGGTAGAAGCCGCAGAAGGCTCCCAAATGAGTGCAGAGGGTACCTTTTTAAAAATGGGGCTAAGACGTCCCAGGCAGCGCTGGGTGGGCCAGGACCAAGTCCATAGCCTCGCGAAATGAGAGATCATCCGCAGCCTGAAGGCCAGGATTTCTTTTTCCAAGAGATACGCACCAGATTACTTCAAAAAAGCAAGGTGCAGTTCTCCGCAATTGCCACACTTGGCCATACACAATGAGAACTTATCGTGTACTGCCCTCGAGCAACCTATACAGACATGAGTAAACCTGACTTTGCATGTCTACATGAGCGATTTGTATGACCGAAGCGGTGGCAGTAATAGCATCTCGGCGGCAGTTGCACGAATGCCTTCACGCGGTATTGATACTAACCAGCACGGACCGAATCAGGGAGAATGATAGTGAAAGAAAATAACAAAACGCATGGAAAGTAGAGAGTATGACCTCCCTATGAGTGGGGAGGTTAAGAGAAAAAGTCTCTATATGATCAGAAAATTCCAGAATGTGATCATTTACAGATATCAGACTCGCAGGTTCAAGCTAAGATGGACCTTGGCAACTCAACCCACCATTTAGGCGAATTTGTCCTTGAGCTTTGACCATAAAGAATGGGGCTGATGTAGCCCACTTATATGTGTACTGGAAGGTAAGCAGAGTCGATGGCCCAACACACCCTATGTCTAATACTTGCCTCAGCCAGCATGCTTTCAGCCCTTGCAATAGGTAGGAATCTAAGGGTATACACTGCCACTCAGCTAAGGCCTCATACGAGGACTCTTGGTCTAGGTTTTTTTCAGATCCATGCTTATTTTTTAAGCCTAAAGGCAAAAAACCTCTTATTGGAATTATCATCATCATCATCACTAACTATAATTTAAGAAGGGGATTTTATTGAGTATTTGAATAATAATTTCATCTTAGTTTGGTTATGACTTATGTTTTTTTTATCAAAGTTATTTCTTATAATTCTTTTATAATACCAAAAAACAAAATAGTTAAGTTCAGAAATAAATATAAGTATGTATCAAAGTTTTATGGAATTTTTTAAAACCCAAGGAATTATAAATGGTGAAGTTCAGAAAATTTATTTTTATACATCTTCTTCTATAGCTCTATATTTTAGCAAAGTTATATTTTGAAAGGGGGGGGGGGGAATTTAGTTTAGAGTTTCTTTTTTAAAAATTATTATAATTGGTGAAGTTCAGAAAATTTATAAAAATTTAACCATGGCTGCTTTTTTTTTAGATTTTAGATTTTAATCTTATTAGTGAAGCCATTGCCTGGTTTTGATATACAGAAAAAACAATCCACAGAGCTCTTTTTTCCCAATCTAAATTTGCTTTAATATACAAAAAAATACAAAAAATAGCCATGCCTTAATTTAATGCATTTTCTGAACTTAACAGTTTGTAATTATTTTTGTTTTAAAAAATTCCAAAACATTTGATAATCATATTTATTTGTTCTTAACTCTTAGAAAAAAAACTTTGATAAAAGCTTCAAATATATGAAAAACCAGCCCTCAGGCCTTTTGGGGGAACTGTGAAGAAAGTTTTTGAAAGAACATGGAGAAAAGCCTCAAATATATCTAGGTGACACAGAAACTAAAATTCAAACTGTTAAAAAGAATTGCATTTCTAAAATATAGTGTTATGGATAAATAAATTAGCACTGAGAGAGAGGTGAGGGGAAAGTGCACCAACAACTTTCCCAGGCTCCCATCAGTGTGTTCAAGTGAACCTAATAACAGGACTTCCCTAATTTGCACTCAAGTCAGGAGAATGTACAGCTTCTCTAGGTAGCAAATGAAACGAGTTACACAGGGTAGGATGCACCAATAAAGGCTTAAGTTCTTAGATTGCAATTTTCCAATAGTATGTGAAACCAAACAGGCATAACATCATGAACATACTATAGAGATATACACCAAAGAATTCTACTACCCCGCAAGTGGGCCACCATTACCCTAAAACAATCTACACACACACTGCACAGCATGGCATCCAATCTCTGGGTCCAAATCACCTCAATGCCATTACATCGAATATCAACCAGAAGCAGCATCCCTCCCCCATCACCCTGGCAAGGCTCGGGTGCGGTCATGACTCAAAATTAAACACATAAAATACTTTGCTGGCTTAACTGTTTATGTCTCATAGTAAGTCAGAAAAAAATAAATGAATGTTGTAGAAGAGTGTAAAGTTATGTTGAGAAAAGTCATCTGAAAGGAAAAAGTAATAGGTATTCTATAAAGTTTGCTGGGGAACCAACCATGTTACTAAAAACTGGCCAAACTGATACCTGTTCTTGTTGCAACCTAGTTAAATAAAATGTGCTGCGAAGCCTTCAATTCCCAAAGTCTCGTTCATAATTTGTTTCCTTAAGAGTATTCCACTAGTTCGACAAACTTTCCACACTGAATCAATTTTACTTCCATGCAATGAAATGCCTTTCCACATCAAATAGATACTCTTTCATCTTTAAGAGATTGAAGCGTAGTTTGTTAGTACTCATTAGTCTTTAGAAATCACATCTCTACTTGATGTAATTGAATACAATTTATCAGCCTCTATATTGCAACGCAATACCAACAACCACTTATTTAGTCCAGCCATTCTCCATAAACACAGCAGCCACTGGAGCCTTCAAGAGACAAATAACTATCAACTATTATCCTCAAATAAGGTTCTCTCAGTTCGGCGATTCTGTACCATGTAAAAATTGGGTGTGCAAATTCAGGAGCTCAGTCATATTTGTGTGATGTGTGTGGGTCAAAGGTACTGCTTTTTGTTGCAAGTGATGGATTCCGTGGATTGACTAGAATGTAGTGACGTTAATCCTCGAAATGTGCGTACATTTTTGTATTTTCTTAAATTATTGTGATGAAGTCCTGTTGGGCTTTATGAGGAAATGGGGTGTTTGAGAGTGCAATCATGGATGGCGATTGCGCACTGGAGAAAATTAGGGGCGGGTGTGGGGGGCCGGGGGGGGGAGCGGTCCTCAAATTAGGTTGAAGTTAGAGTTTGAGTGATGTATCGTTAAAAGTTCATTCTGCGGTGTTGGGCGAGTCTGGGTGGCGTCATTTGTGTAGTTGAAGAGTGTAATGTTGGGCGTGATAAGAAGGGAAATTGTAGAAATTGTTAGTTTGTTGCATTGCAAGGTGGTCTAGAGCAGAGTTGCAATTTAGGGAGCAGGAGTCTGGGTGGATTATGGTAATTACATTTTGTTGATACGTAGAAGGAATTACAAAAGATTTGTGAAAGGCAAAGTCCAAGCACGCCTCCCCCCAATCACGCATTCGTACAATAACAATTATTCACCTTCCCCAATGAACAACTGAAAACACGGTGGTGGTAATGTTACATCCCCTTATTGAATTCTCAAACACGAGTTTACTCGCACACTCAACTTGAGATTACATTAAAAAGGAAGGAGACTATTCAGACACCAAATTTTATTATATTTAAATTAGAAGACATTTCGTGTGCATGCGAGGAGGGGGAGGGGGAGATTACCAATACCGTTTTCTGAGGGGTCATACAAGGTGACTAATTTCCGATAGGGCTGCTGACCTGGAGAAGCCGTGCACCCGAAGTTGTCTTTCCGCATGCGCAATACACAGTGGGTGTTGGTGGGGGGCCAACTCTTTGGGAAAAAGCAGTGGGTGATAATGAGGACATAGGGAGAAATCACCACTACATGCAAGTTTGTGAGAGATAAGCGGGTGAGCGAAGGAGAGTTATCTCGCCATTTGCGAGATCGGATGTGATGGAGACGCGGAATTGCCTCACCTCAATTTGCAGAACTTCCGCCATGAGGAACTCTGGAAAAGCTTCTTGCATTCGCTGCCTTGGAGCTTAGCGTTCTTGTCAAGAGCAGCAATGATGTTGCTGGAAGTGTTGGTGGTCGGCAGGAAGAGGCTTAGGTACAACGTCCGTCCCTTCATTCGACGGCAACAGAATGAGAAGAATGAGATAAAATTCCGACATACCTGAGTTGAGCGAATCAACATTTAATATTGTTCTCACCTAGGGGTATGAATACTTTCTTGAGCAAGTGAACACCGAGAGGCATCTGTCTCTCCCGTCTTTGTTACCTTAACCACAATGAGGGCGTTGGCATGGACCAATGCAAAAGGGGTGAAAAAAGGAAGGCAAAAATCGAGGGCATCGCCGTAAATTATTTTTTATTTTTTTAAAAATTGATCATTTTGAGG
Source organism: Ceratothoa steindachneri (assembly GCA_963969495.1). NCBI lineage: Eukaryota > Metazoa > Arthropoda > Malacostraca > Isopoda > Cymothoidae > Ceratothoa > Ceratothoa steindachneri. The sequence goes on from OZ018329.1 coordinate 40,787,014, forward strand.
GGTGAGTGAACCTCATGCCTTTGTCGTCGTTCCTCCAAAGATGAAGGCAAGTCTCAATATGGATGATAGGATGAATAGCTCGAAATTAGATATTCAATTTTCAATAAGAGAGAACAAAATGATCCGACTCAAGTCCGTTTCCACATCCAACGAATAGCAATACCCAACGTGCCTCAGCTTCATCCATGCAGGAAGCGATGCTTAACCTCGGCTATGTCGTAGGACATAGTGTTCCTTTTTTTATGACGGCCACCGGAGAAGACAGTCAGATGAGAGATAGTAAATAAAGAAAATCACTGAACTTTACACAGACTTACCTTTAAAAAAAACTTCAGCGGTACAATTTCGGGTAGGAACGACACTGAGGGCAATTTGAATCGAAGATCAATCACTTCGCCGCAAAAGGCAACGTGCGCTACAAATGAAAAAGATCAGCCTATTTTATTTTTTACTTTTAATGCTATGTCCTGGCGTCCGCCAGTGAGGGCAGAGGTCACGCAATTAAAATGAAGCCTATCTTTAGGTCAGATTAATATAACCATAAACTTAAGAACAAAACGAGAAAAAGACAAAAGGGCATACAAAAAATAACAGCAACAAAGATGTATAAAAATCTACAAGACACGCTCGGGTGCCCGAGAGAGACCCGCCTTCCTCAGGGGCATGAACATGCAGCCAATAATTTAGAAAATTAAATACTATGGAGAAGATCCTGATCCTCCCAACACTCAATCACACCAGACTCCGGTGTGCAGAAGTTCGTTCCAAGGACTCGCGACAAGCGGCAGCAACCCCGCTTGTAGAGGTAAAGAAGAGGTACTGCTCATGAAGATCCCCAGACTTTACACAGACCTACCTTTACCGGTAAAGGAGAGGTACAACTCATGAAGCTTCCCAGACCATGACATTCAACCAAAGATGTCTTACTGTCTGGTAGACAAAAAAATCTTGGCTGAAAGGTTCAAGGTGGCGGTCCATGCAATGACGCTACGTCCCACAAGTGTGTCCGATTCGGTGGCGACAAAAAATGATGATACCGTTGAGCCACTGGGGGATTTTTCGGGGTACGATTACACACACTTTTGAATCCTGTCTGTCGTCTCCCATATTCTTGGCGATGTAGTCCGAAGGCGTGCCAGAGTAGTAGGGAAGAGAAAAATGCCAGTACGGTCGCTCAGGCTGTGCTCTCTCGCGCCCTCGTGGGCGCACCCCCCCCCCCCCCCCTCCATACATGTCTAAGAACACAGTAGAAGACAATCTTGACATCCTTGTGACTAGTAGTAGTAATGAGGTCATGGATACAGGAAAACGGGGGATGTGGAGATCGCAATGCCTCAAGGGCCATTTATCGAGCTTGGGGAATCGCTATGAATTACAAATCGGTCTTGACACCTGGCACGGCGCGTAATCCCCGGTACCAAGAGGTGCAACAACTCCTCGGCTGTGAAGACAGATGAATCATCGGGATTATCCTCACCGGTTTCAAACATGAGGATGGGGGGGGCATGGAGCCAGCTCTCTCTTCGGATTTGGAGCTATCCGTGTACACTGACACGGCTTGAGTGAAACACATGTGCTCCGAGAAGTACGTCTGCAGTAATCGCATGTTATATATAAGCCTTGGAAGGAAAGGCGTGGCGAAAAAAATTCAAAGGTGGTGGTCCCTTATAGGGTGGCGTGGTGAGTAGAACCATCGCCGAAACAGGTCCGAGTTACACCAAACTATCTAAGGAATTTTCTTAGCCATAAACCGAAAGGTCTAGGGAATGGGTGGAGTCTCAATAAGACATAGACACCGTCCGTATCAGCTAAGGATGAAGTGAGAGTGATGAACACGTGTACAAGCGATGGAGCACACCATGTAAGAAGTAAAGCCACTAGCATCTCCCCTACATCGACAACGAGGCTCACTAAGGGGGACTTGCGAAGGCAGTGTAATGGAGACCAGTGTAATGGATCAAATCCACCCTTGGTGGACTTTCGGAGGCAGAGGGATAAAATTCGCATTCGGATTCAGTTTAGATCGAACAAAGAAGCGCTAAATGGTTAGAAGAGTAGCCCTATTAGTAACCCAATTACTCAATGCCACGGAGCGGAGAATATCCAAAGCGCAGGTAAACATGACCCTATAGCTGCGAATATGGGGTTCCCTGGTGAGGCGTCGATCGTAAACAAAACCAAGGAAGCGATGTGACTCTAGCATTTTCAAGCGAACCCCATCTAGGAATAAGTCCGGGTCAGTGTGAAGCAGCGGACGGTGCTATAAGTGCGCTATATTAGTGTAGGGCAAATCAAACCGAAAGCCACTCACTTCGGCATAGCAAGATAGGCATCTGAACTGGACCATAAGAGACCGAAAAGTGGGCTACGGAGAGTACCGAGAACATCGGTAGCACAGAGATAATACTGTTGATGTTCACAGCAAGGATTGTGACAATGAGATGATTTCTCTAGACGATGCCCTATTCGACCAGAGAGGGGTCCCCCACCACCCATACGCTGAATAAAAGATCTGGCAAAAACTCAAGCACTTAGATTATGAGGCGTACCCTCGCTCAGAGGGAAGCGACCCTTGCTGGAAATATGCGAGGGCTACCACATCAAGGTGGATGGACGTGGCTAAAAAAGAAAGTCCAAACTGTAAGGATTGGCACTTTAACCCATTAGTCACCCGAGGGCCTTTATACGACCTCGATTCAGTGCTTAAGCATCTAATTAAAATACATGCAATACGGATTGGTGGCGGTAGACCTTTTGATGAGGAGAAAAAGAAAAGGAAAGCATAAAATAGAACCAAAGATCAAATGGTGGAGATTGAAGAACGAGGAACTGGAACTCCAATTTAAAGAGAGAGTTTTTAGGAAGATATAATTAGAGAATGAAGTTAACACCTGATGGGAAGAGAACAGAGGTGGTGGAATGCAGATACCCCATTGAAAGTCAAGAAGCAAAGGAAAGCATGAAGAGCATATGATAATGAGAGAAGAGAGAAAAACAAGCAGCTCTGGAAATGTAAACAAGCATGTGAAGAGAGCACTAGTGAGGGTGAAGGGTGGGGTACTAAATGAAATATATCAGAAAAATGAAACACCAGAGGGACAAACTAGTATCTACAAAATAGCTAAAGGCAGAAATAGAACATGAAAAAGAAAGGTGTTTCCAAAAAGTATGTAAAATTGATAAAGAACATGTAACAAGGAATAACTACACAAGTGAGAAGCAGTTTGTCTGTTACAGGGAAGTTTGGACTGAAAGCCGGATTGCATAACATTTCTGGTTTAAGCCCATATATTTTTAGGCTTTTGATGGATGTGTTCGTGATGGACAGCAAATAGCAGACGCCATGAATCATGTTCTTTGCAGATGACATTGTACTGATTGACAAGAGCAAAAACCTGAGTACTTGTGAATTAAGTTCAGGTGGGTGAAGTAAGACTTGGACAAGATATATGAAGAGAGTGATAACATTTAAGTATGTGGAGTTGGATGTGTCAAAAGGTTGAGAGTTGAATACAGAAATAAACCACAGGATTCAATCAGCATGGATAAATTGGAAGAAAAGGTGGTGTATAACTGTTGTTAGACCAGCAATGACCTATGAGAAAGATTTATGGCATATGAAGAGGGGACAAGAAAGTAAAATGGAGGTGGTTGAATGTAAATGTTGCGATAGATATGAGGAGGGACAGGGATGGATAAAATTTGACATAAGAGAATAAGAGGGTCAGTAAAAGTAGTAGAGGTATTGAAAAAAATAAAGGATAAGCGATTGCACTGGTATAAGCATGTTATGAGAAGAAATGACTAAATTACTAAGAGAAAGATGAATATGGAGGTGGAGGGGAGAAAGCCAAGATTAAGGTGAGAGGAGAGGGTAACACAAGACCTGCGCGAGAGAGGATTAACGAAAGAGGCGGTGCTCGATTGGAAGGAGTGGAAACAGATAACAAGAAAAATCAAGACCATATGAAGATGGGAAGCATCATCATTACCATCATGCCCATAGATTGGATGGTGTCAGCAATCAATTCCCAAGTATGGGTAGTTGTTTATGCCGAAGTTTTACCAATGATCTGCACTCTTGCCACTGATCCGCACTCTTTTTCGAGGCCATTCTCTTATTCTATCGCAATGCCGATCTTCAGTTAATGTGAATTCAAACTACGGGTAGCAGAAGCCGCAGCCAATCAGTCAATCTTAATTGGAACATCTAGTGACTAACCACACCTGATGCAGTTTAACATCCCTCAGCTGGGAAGTAGTATTTCCACTCGGCTAAGCTGTTGCTGGCTACGAGGATGGAAAAATATTATCAAATAGAATTTTGAAAAAGAGGAAATAGTGAATGGCTGACTTAGGGATTGGTGAGCTACTGGCCGGATCCAAGGTCACGACATACGTAGGATTATTACAAAAGAAGTTTATTCCCATCTATCAGTATGTACAGGCTAGGATAATCAAAGGGTGAAAATATCAAGGATGGCAGCTTGTAATTGCAAACCACATCAACAAAGCTACAATCGGGAGTGAGGATCATTTCAAGTACTCGGCAGGTATGTACAAAGAGTAAACAAATTAGTGACAAGGCCTCGGGGTACTGTGGCCTTGCTTTTTCCTCACCATTTGCTTGATGCTGCGAGGAACAGTCAATCCAGTTGTACTCATTAGCGAAAGTGATCAATTCAAACTGCTTGAAAGCAAAGTTGAATGACCAAGTGTACGGAACGAAGTGAAGCACATCTGGCTGCATCTTCGAGGACCAATCTTCGATCAAATCTTGAAATATAAAGATGACCAGAAATTAATGCGATTCTAGACGTAAGAAAAAGCTCACTGACAAACAGGGCATAAGATTTATCGGAAGAAGCAGGACACATTTCAAAACTTTCACAAAAATGTGTGAAGAATCAAGATAATAGGGAAATTGATCTTCAATATAAGTAAATTACAAATGATATAAAATATTAAGTCACTACAAAACATAGGAGAACTTTACCATGAAAAAAGTGTTTGTGAGCATATATGAAATGGTATGAGACTTTGGATCCATTAAAGTGCATGTCCCACATTTGATGTTTATTCCAGATGAGGGGGTATTTTACATTTACCTCATATTTGAAAGACTCAGCCTCCAGCAGGGTTCGATTCTGAAATATGAGAAGTACTTTTGTACATGTATGAATTCATACCTATCTTTTGACTGATGTATATATTATAACTTTATCAATTTTATTTCATTAACTCATGATTCTGTTAGACATAATCTAAATCCTCATCAATAAGTAAATAACTCCATCTTGTTTGTAAGAATTACCAATCAAATTCTTATATCTCTCACGCAACTCAAACAAACTTTCCTAATATTACACTCCTACATGTGCAATCACAGCTGCATCACTAAGACAGCCAGACACTAGTCCTCATACCTCTCATACAAACCACTTACTCTAGCACTCAACAAACAAACACTCAAACCCTTCCATCTACTTGTAACCAACTTTCTAAAATATAAAATCTGAGAGCTCTATTAATAAAAACCACACTCCTAACTCTATCCGCCATCCTAACTTGATAATTACTTACAGCAAGAACTTCCGACAGCTCATTCACTTCTTGTACTGCACTTCTATACCTCCTCCCCTTCTAGCTCCCCTAAAATCCAAAACCTATTACTACAGGCAAGAGGCACAGACATATTCATGATCTTCTCTACCTTACCTAACCTCCTACAAGACCCATTATCTACCTATCCATTCTTGCTTATAGTCAAAAAAATTCTCTCCATATAAATTAGCCTCACTTGCACATGCTTTACCTGCCTCACCACCCTTGAATCTCTAACTAATTTAAGATTCATGCCATCATTGATCACCTTCCAGTCTATCACTCTGCCCATTGTCACCTTCGCTCCTATTGAACATATAAGTAATATCCTGACAAGCCTCTCCAATTCATTCTCTCAACCAACCTCTCACATATTATTGAGCATATGACACATTCAGAAAAATTTTCATTCCTTATCACTCCACAAACATCACACAAAAAAAACAATCCCCCCATTCTCAAATAAAATAAAATACAAAAATGCGCTTATAAAACTTAATGCAATCACTTATAAACAGAAAGCTCTTTACCTGTAAACTTGTAGAGGCATCAAGATACAAAAACTGGCCAACAATACGTATCGCATAACCTTCCTTCTTGACAACCCATGGAAGTGTCATCTCAAAGCATGATCCCTTCTGCACTGTCATATGGACAGCACTAGTCTCTTTCTCCTGCAATCAAGAAGCAACATTGAAGCTAACACAGACAGGAGAGACTTTCAAAGTATTTGTATTTCTTAAGGCATTCTTACATAACAAAATATTAGAAGGTATATTAAAATATCACATAAATTTGGGTTATGTTACAAAGTGCTTGATCCCATTCTTGTGCCAAAATGTTGGATATAGGAAAAAGTTTGCCATTAGAGATCTCTGGATATCCGGTAGTTATCCAGTTATCTGGCTTGGTTTTACCAACCAATATCCAACTTGTCTTGAAATATCTGGCTGGATACTAGGTAACCTTTAATATCCAGCAGAGTAACTGAATATTGCTAAAAATTTCTAAATTAAAACTAATTGCCAGACTGTTGTTGTTGTTGCTTAGCCCTAGGCTGTCTGGCTGAACAGCCTCAAGTACCTGAGGAAGGGCACTGTTGGCAGCATCAGGTGTCCTGCAAACTTTCCAGTGTGTATGTTGTATAGTCTGCATAAATAATTGTGGTTTATGCAGTCTTCCATTATGTGTTTTATGGTGCCGGTGGATATGCTACAACCTGGACAGACATCTACAATGGAGTCATCCAGCCTTTTCTGCTAGCTCTGGAGGGCTGGGTGGTGTTAAACCTCAGTCTAGCCAAGTGCATCCTGGCCTCACAATGCAAGGTGGATTCAGATGTATGTATGTCAGGGGAGGAGAGTGTGTAATTGTTATTGTTGGTGAGCACATGAATAGAGCGGCAAGCGATTTCTGTCCAAACTGGAGTTGTATGCACTATTTGCAGTTACTATGGAGTATAATATAAAGTTAAATGAACCAATAGACATTACTAAAGTATAGAATAATTTCTTTAAATTGTTCAGTATTATAATGGATAATCATTATGGTGATAAATCTATTCAACCAAATTGACTTGGAAGAAGTTCCTGAAAGCTTAAAATCAAAGAACAACAGCGGACATTTGTATCAGGATCTCTAGCCTTTTTTACTCAATATATTTTTTTTAATTTGGCACTCACAAAAGTATAATTTAGGGGGTTTTTTACTACCTCTAGAAGAATATTTCATTTTCAGATCTTACTTGGATAAAAATTCTTTCAATTGTTTATTATTAATAATAATTATTATAATAATTTATGCAGCCTCCATGCTTGAGTGAGTAAAGACATGTGAAACTAACTCAACAGTATAGTGTTTGAACTCAAATAGAGGTGGGTACAATAAGTCATTTGTCAGGAGTTTTTTTTTCCCTATCAAGGAAATTTACAGCATTAGTATCTATTGATACTAAAACTCCCAAACTCATCATAAATGCCATAGCCACTGTACAACATAACATATTGCTTCACTATCCTTAACCCTTTAAGCACAAAGCACCAATTTTCTGGATTGTGCCAATTCAGCAGACTGATCACTCAAGAGGTAAATTTTAAATTTTCTCTCATCTCACAGATGGACCCTAATTGTGGTTTTGTCATTTTTGGGTATATGTGGCATTGCTGTATCAAAATGATTTGAAAAAAAATGTTGACTGGTATATTATGTTTGCAGATGATACCAAAAGTGAACTGTGTTCCCTTATTTGAAAATTGATAATGGCGGGCAAAAGACAACTATCAAGTGAACAATTGAATCTCTTATTAAGTGATAGTGATTCCTGCGGTAACAGTGATCTTCTGATGTAGAAAGTAATGAAACCAGTGTGGAAAGTGATAATGATGAAGCAACCACCAGCTCCAAACAGTTAGTAGCTGGTGGAAAAATTCATGCAAGGTTTTAGTTTGTTGCTAATGAAGATGTGAAAATCCAAGTAGGCTCAAACAAGCATTTTTCAGAAATGCTAGAATTTATTGTCAAAGAAATTAATATGTATGAAAAAAAAAAAGAAAAAAGAATTGCATACATATGTAAACAATGCAAAACACTCCTCTGTATTATCTCCTGTTTTGATGCAATCAACTCAGCTCATTAAATATTATTTTGCCCTCGGTAAGCACTCGGCAGAATTATTCCAATATGCATAGAAACTATAGAGACAGCGGGCCACAAAGATTTGCAACACAATGTTAGAAATGTAAATACATATATACTTTTACTTCACTCTGGTTAATGAAATTTGCAACACACATGGAACTTTGTATAATAAATACAATGGAAGATCAGAAAAGCAAAATTGTGAACATGCGCAAAATTTGACAAAACAAAAGTTTATAACACATTCATATAAATATGGTTTAATACTTGGTTGCATAACCCTTGTTGTGAATTACAACTTTCAGGCGTTTTGAGTAGTCTGATATGATCTTTCTACAGGTGCTTATTTTGTTCCATTCCTACAAACATAAGAGATTGACGTGGCCATTCCAAAGCATTGATTCTACCTGTATGCAGCCAATTCTTAGTTTCTTTTGTTGTATGCTTGAAGTCAATGTCTTGTTGAAATGCACATTTTGGTTTCAAGTTCAGAGAACAAATGCTAGATAACAAATTTCTTTGCAAAATTCCCCTGTACATTTCATCATTCATTTTTCCAACCCCTGTTGAGCAAAATCAATCCCATACCATACTTGATCCACCAACAAATTTAGCCTTAGGAAACATGTTTTTTAGCGCACAAGTTACACATATTTTCTCTAAACCCTGCTGATTGAATTTCAACTAAAAAGTTCTACTTTTGTTTCATCTGACCAAAGGATTTGTACTCAGAGCATTACCAATTTATTTAAATATTCATTTAAAAATGCTAAGCAAACTTTACAGTGAGTTTTATTAAGGTTCTTGGAGTATGAGAAAAGAAATCATAATGACAAAGCATTTTATATATTGTATCCTTGTTAACTTCAACTGTACTTATTCTAGATCTTCCTGCAGCTCTCTAAGAGTAGTCAGTAGTTTGTCATATACTGTTCTAACAAGTTATCAAGCTGCACATTCTGTTAACATCCAAGGGCAACCTGAACAACCCAAAGGATGAATTGAATTACGAGACTTCCAGTTGCATATCATAGCACCAAATGAATTTAGAGATACTTTAAGCTGCACAGAGATCTTTATCTACCCAAGGCCACACTTATGAATGGCTACAATGCATTCACAAAGATCTTGACTGATTTGTTTGTTTTTCCCCATGCTGAAGATGTTGATGGTATGACTATCGTGTAAGGATTGACGAAGTAGCCTTACATGATGAAGAAAGAAACCTCACATTTAGTTTAGAATATTCTAGATGTTCAGGAACAAATGAGGATTAGTTTTTTATGAGACATTTCGCAGATGTAACCTATTTATATAAATGTGTTGTAAACTTTTGTGTTGTCAAATTTAACATTTGTCCTTATAAAATTTTCCTTGTTCAATATTTTGCTTTTCTGATAAATGCATTGTATTTATTACATAAAGTTCCATATGTATTGTAAATTTTATTATCCTGCATTAAATGAAGTATGTAAATTTTCATTTCAAACAGTGTGTTGTGAACTTTTGTGGCCCACTGTATTATTCTATTCTTTTTCAATTTATATCTATGCAACTCTTAGTTTCCTTTCATATTATTTTTTAAATCAACCATCACAGATGTCAGCCAATACTGCAAATTTCAGCCATAGCATGCAGGTTACTGTGTAAGTAAATTTTGTTATAGATATACAAGAAACAGCTTTGCCACTCCTTACATGAGAAACTTGCCTTCTGCATGCAGACCTTCGGGCTGTGGCATAGGCAATATCCAGCTATGGCAATGGGCTTTTAGTCTAATCTTTTGTGAATATGAAAGTATTATTTCTGTGTGAGTATTTCTTTATAAGGATACTTTTTCCTTTTAAATTGGTCAAAACTTATCAAAAGACTATAGCCTGTAATCATCATCATTAGGGTCGGTGAGCCAACCTCCATTGGGAAAGAAAGTGGGGTAGGTATGCCAGCCCCCAACAATGCCATTATACTGATCGATTACAGTAGCAGGCACAGCATGATGGGCCCCACTACCCCTAGTTACTCTTAGGGGGTTTGCTCTGTCCAGCTAGGAGCAGTCAATTTCTGGCCACCTGTTCACTGTTTTGAGGTAGGACCCTGTGTAAAGGAATTATTTATTATTTTTTTTAGAGCCCATCTGGCAACTGCCCACTTGGGCATAAGTCGCCGGAAACACGACAGCCTAGAACTAGGCTACTTTAAAATAAAAATATGAAAACATAATGATAAAAATGTGAAAAACTTAACAATTAGGAAGCAATCTCCGGCATCGGGGGGAGGTCCCCCTCACCCCGGTGCAGGAGCGTGCAACCTACAAAGAAAACCATAACAAACCCCCCAAAATAGAACCTTCTTAAATAAAGGGGAGAAGCCCGGCCTCCCCCCAAAAGTCAACAAGTCCACACGTCAATGTGCACAAACTCATCCCGAGTAAAAGGGACAGGCGGTAGCGACCCCGCCCATCTCGGTACCAGGACAGGTATCGTTTGCGAAGATCACCCAGACTGGGACATTCGACAAGAATGTGCCGAACAGTCTGGGGGACGACACAGTCGTCGCAATAGGGCGCTAATCAGGTCCTTAAACCTAAATAACAAGGTGCAGTTGCACTCTGGCTGGGAGGATGTGAGGCTCCTCCAGCTACCAAGCATAACAGGCTACGGAGGGTCCCTCCTTATGGGAAGCACTTGGAAGAGCAGTGTTGTTTTCAAACTGGGGCCTGAAATCCATCCTCCATTCAGATTTATAGCCATCAATGCTTACAAACATAGCTCCAGCATGACAACATGTGTTCCAACAAGAAAAATAAATGCATTACTCCCAGTGCTGAAGAAGCTGTGCGAGCACAGGCATAGTGACAAATTTTCAGAAGTGGCATCCTGGGAAGAACCAGCCGTGCCAATGGCCCAAGAGCTACATTGAGCTCTTGAAAGAGTTTCCTTGCCACAAGCCAAGGCTTAGGGTCAAATAGGGGTCTCACAAAAAAAAAGATAAAAAAGGTGGTGAGCTATATCCCACATATGACCACTCCTGCCAAACCCATCTAAGATTTTTGGACCTTTGAGAAGAAGTTGCCTACCAGTATACACAAAATATGTGGAATCAAATGTTTGTTTATGGTCCTGTCTGAGACCAGGTGTTCCAGTATTGTATAAGGGTATTTGTCAGTTGGTAAAACCTAGGATCGTCTAGGTAGATGATTCCATGTGTCATGATAGATGATTTCAGTCATGTTTGAGTTCCAGATTGCTTTCCACAATTTCCTGATGTCCGTTCTGTATTTTTTTTAAACTTAAAGATCCCTTTTGGCAGCCATCAAGTTTATAAAGATAAGCCAGGCCTATCTTTAGACTATTTAAAAAAAAATAAAAATAGACAAAACTAATAACAAGAAAAACAATAACTATAGAGAAACAAAACATGCAATGCTAAGGTACCCAAAAGCAGATCTGCCTCCATCTGGGACTTAAGGGACCCACCAAGAATTTGGAGGTGGCAGAAAATGACTTGATACTATCAAGGCAATAGGGTAAAAGGTCCAGAGAGGAGTCAAGTGATTTTTTTTATTATTATTTTAAGTTTCCTTCTGCTGAGCACAGCTAGAGCACAGCTGACAAAATCACAAGGCAATCTTTCAGCCAGGTTACTTCGGATCTACAAAAAGGAAAGTCCACCACCAACAACAGCAACACAACATACAAAAATCTACAAAACACACTCAGGTTCTGGAGGGAGGCCCGCTCTCTTGTGGGCCTGAGCGTGAGGTCAAAAATTTATATATATATAAACACTTTGAATGAAGCCTGCTAAAAAAAAAATCACACCGCAGTCAAGTGTACATGAATTCTTTTGTTAATGAATCAGTGTTTGGATTCATTATTGTTTATATATATATATTGTTTACATGAGTTATCTGAGCCCTGGAGAAAAGTTTGGATTGTAGTGGTACATGACCCTCTTGACATGTATGTTACTTACTGTTGTAAGTTGGAAAGTGTGAATACACTACACTTATGCAGCTGAACATGAAACTGAGACGTCTTGGTGATTTTGTTTTAAAAATTGATAAAGCAGTCCCAGTCTACTCTGTTGTAGTTAGTTAAATAGTATGGGGTTGCTTTATATGGGCTTTTTGAGGGTAATTTGTATGATGATTTGCAGATTATGTAACTGGGATTAAGGCTTTAGCCCACACTTGTCAGTTTAGTGATCAACTCTTTGATATGCTCAGGAGATAGATTTGTAATGGGCCTCCTTAGTGAAACTACTCAGCACATGCTTGTAGCTGAATCTGACCTAATATTTCAACTTGCAGTAGAGATTGCTACAGCTACAGAAGCTGCTCATAGAGATGTTCAGGAAATGCAACTCTAGCAAGTGCATAAAGTAAATTCTAAGCCATCTAGTAATACTAATTATCATCCTAATGACTGTCTCTATAAGGACGTGGAATGTTTCTTGTGTAAGAAAAGTGGGCATTTAAGGAAAATGTGTTTTCAGGTTAAAAGGCCTAACACTAATCTGAACATGTCCTCTAGTGCTAATACTAATTTTGCTAATCCTTCTAGTAATTCTAATGATGGAAGCTATGATTATGTCTTTTCTATGCCTGATAATAAAAATAAACCTATAATGATGAAAGTGAAATTAAATGACACCATCTTGGAGAAGGAAGTAGATACAGGGGCAGCTTTTGAGAGACTTTGGCCATCTGCAGGTTCTCATCTTAAACTTAGGGAATCTATGGTGAGTCTTAAAATGTATGGGGGTTCCCTGTTGAAAGTTGCTGGTGAAATCTTTGTCACTGCTTGCCTGCCTTCAAGCATTAATCCCTGACTTAATGTCCCATTGGTAGTTACAAATAATCATGGACCTTCTCTACTGGGAAGGGACTTGCTTAAGTCTCTTAACTTGACAGAAATCAAACTTGATACAGTTCATAAGGTGTCCCTCTCATGTTCAGCTGCTCACAGAGTTTCCTGACTTATTTTCTCCAAGTCTTGGTTGTCTGAAAGACAGAATTATCTCTATTGATGTTGATCACACTGTACCGCCTAAATTATGCCAGGCCAGAACGGTACCCTATACACTAAGGGACAATATTGACACAGAACTAGAGCGCCTAATGAATGAGAACATAATTTCTCCAGTAGCTTCTTCACCTTGGGCTGCCACTATCGTTCCTGTGTTGAAGCCTGACAAATGTGTTAGAATTTGTGGGGACTACAAACTCAAAGTCAACAGAGCTGCTAGAATGGATACTTACCCCATTCATAAGCTGGAGGACCTATTTAGTAAACTATCAGGTAGTTCTATTTTTACTAAGCTTGATATGTCCCAGGCGTATGCGCAGCTGGTGCTAGGTGAGTCTAAACCCTATACTGTTATAAACACTCACAGAGGTTTGTTTGCCTACAACAGACTCTGTTTTGGTATCTCATCAGCACCAAGAATTTTTCAGAGGTGCATGGAGCAATTGTTGAGGATATCACAGGAGTATCCTGCTATCTTGATGATGTCCTAATTTCAGGATCCACTCCAAGGAACATAATGTGACTTAAAAAGGTGCTCTCTACTCTCCATGCAGCTGGTCTCAAGTTGAGACTGGAGAAATGTTCAATTGGTGTCAACCAAGTTGAATATCTGGGTTTTCTCTTGGAAAAAGATGGTCTTCATCCTACAAATGAGAAGATCAAGGCTATCCAGGATGCACCTAGACCAACAAATGTGTCTCAGGTTCGGGCTTAATTAGGTCTAATAAATTTCTAGCGTCGGTTTCTTCCTAAGGCAGCTTCTATTTTGCATCCTCTAAATAATCTTCTAAAGGCTAACCAAAAATGGTTTTGGGGTAAGGAACAGGAAAATGCATTCATATTGTCTAAGAAACTACTGCTAAATTCTACTCTTCTTGTTCATTTTGATCCCACTAAACCTATTGCAGTTGTAGCAGATAGCAGTGCCTATGGCAGTGGGGCAGTGCTATGCCATGTAATTGAGGGTGTAGAACGCCATGTCTTCTTTGCTTCTCATTCACTCTCATCAGCTGAGAAGAACTATTCTCAACTCGAGAAGGAAGCACTGGCTATGGTCTTTGCCTTACGCAAATTCCATTACTATTTGTGGGGCCAGAAAGAGTTTACCCTGGTGACTGACCACAAACCCCTCCTATGGTTGTTCTCACCTACAAAGCCTATTCATCAACTAGCTTCTGGTCATATCCAATGTTGGGCACTTCTCTTACAAGCATACTACTTTATTCTTAAGAATTGCTCTGGTCAACTCCTTGGTACAGCAGATGCTCTGAGTAGACTTCCTCTGTCAATCCTTAATGACAGTACTCCTATCCCAGCAGAGTGGACATGTTTGGTCAATTTTTTAGATTCAAGTCCAGTGACAAGTGATGATATCAGAACTTGCACCAGGACAGACCCAACTCTTTCTAGAGTTTTTAAGTATTGTGAGCAAGGGTGGCCTACCATTAGTTTTTAGTTTTAGCTACCCCAACTTGCAAGTTTATGCGCAGAGGAGGAATGAACTGTCCATACAAAGTAGCTGTATTCTATGGGGAACACGAATTGTTGTTCCTACTAAGCTGCACCCAGCTCTCCTTCAAGAACTATATGTGGGCCACACAGGGTCATCCCGCATGAAGGAGCTGGCCTGTATTTATGTTTGGTGAGCAGGTCTTGATAAGGGTCTGGAGAATATTACTCTGTCCTGTTCTAACTACTTAGCACATCGTGCTAATCCTCCTAAAGCTAAGTTACACCCTTGGGAATGGCCTAGTTCCCCTGGCACAGACTGCATGTAGATTATGCAGGTCCTGTGGATGGTAACTATTTTCTAATTATTATTGATGCACATTCTAAGTGGGTTGACATCTACTGCACTAAAGGTACAACAGCTCAGGTGACCATAAAGTGTCTTAGACACTCCTTTTCTATTTATGGTCTTCCCGTCTCAATTGTGTCTGACAACAGTCCCTGTTTTACATCTCATAAATTTAGGGATTTTGCGGTAAACTGTGGCATTCACCACATCACTACAGCTGTCTATAAACGCTAAACTAACGGTCTTGTGGATAGGATGGTGCAGACATTTAAGAGCGCTCTGCACACCTCCACAGATCCTGTTGTCACCACTATAGATAAGTTTCTCTTTAACTACAGGATGACACCCAATTCTACCACTGGAGTGTCACCTGCTGAACTTATGTTTGGCAGGAAGCTACGTTCATGCTTGGATTTAGTATGGCCAGGCGAGTCCATTACCTCCCAGGTTGCTGATAAGCAGCGCTCTCAGAAGAATCACTCTTCACATGCTAGATCCTTAACCCTTCTTCATGATGCTCCTACTTCAATTCATAATTATGCTACTAGAGGTCCCAGATGGGTTCCTGCTAAAGTCCAATCTCAGACAGGACCTCTCTCATATCGATGCCAGTTGCAGGATGGTAGCATTGTCAAACGCCACCAAGATCAGGTTGTTCCTAGACATCCTCTCCCTACCTCTGCTAGTACTGTGACCCCAATTGGGTCCCCTCCTAAATCTGCATCAACACAAGTAGTTAGAGATGCAGCTCCTGAAACACAGTCTCCTGTTCAGCTGGAGTTTGCAGGTCAGCATGGGTGTCTAAACATGTTGTTCAGTTCAACTTAATCTATAGTTAGTCTAATAAGGGAGGATTTACAGTGCGGGGGGGGGGGGAGGTGATTTCAAGTAAGGGAAGAGGGGTGTAATATAATGGGAACTAATATTAATATAACAAAATTGTGGGATAATTTTCTAGAGAACTTCTGACAGTAATGTATAGTTGGGATAGTGGGCAATAAAGCATTAGATGAAGCATAGACACGAAGCTAGAAGGTTGTATGTAACTTGTGCTCCTACGTGTTACCATACTGGTGTATTGCAAAGTATAAAAATGATCTAATTAACGTAATAAGTGGTATTGTGAGTACTTAGACTTGCCTTAACTATCATCAACTATCCTTTCTCCTAAACTGTCTTTTCTTATTCCCTTTATATTTACCCTTTCATGTACCTACTGGTATTTATATATTTGCATGTAGTGCTCCTCTAATGAAGGTTAGTATATTTTGGATTCTATTTCTATATTTGTGTGTGTATTTGTTAAGGTGTTTATATTCATTAAAAAGGAATTTATTCCTTTTAAACAAATTCTTTGAGGTAATTACAACGTTATAACAATAAGGTGGCTGGTGAAGTCCTAATGTCTTCAGCAAGTGCTTGAACTGTCCATGGGTTATTGGCCACTGCAGCTGATAATTCTTCATTAAGAACCAGTTTGCACCTCTCCCAAGGTTGATTATTTGTGCCCATGATTGTTAACCCAAACTTAATGAATCTATGTCAAGCAGCTCTAACTGGAGTGTTCACCTCAAATGCTTTGTTGATGTTATCAGAGAAGGTTGTGATAACATCGCCAGTGTCCCAATTTGAATTCATACTTAAAGATTACTCTTAATATCTTGGGTAAAATAATAAGTTGGTAGTGGTATTATCACCAATCTGCACTTTTTTGAGCCTCTAATTTCTTGTTAAAATTGGAAGTGGTATTTTCATTTGGCTAGGTCATAGACCTTTCTTGGGTAGATACCATTGCTGTAGAAGGGGCAAAGGGTATAAAATACATTAACTTGAACTTGATTTACATTGAATCTGAAAAACATGCAATACATGAAAAAATCATTCATTTTAGCATTTTCCTTCATGATGTAAAAAAAATTCAGATGAAACAACCTAATATATTTTCAAATAGGACACTAAGCAATCATGTTTAACATAAAAAACTTTATATAATTCACTTGCAAATAAGTTTAGTAAATAAATGCTTTAATAACAAAAAAATGAAAAAGTCAATCCCTCGATCACACTAAAAAATATAGTTGTCTAAGAAAGGATTAATAAAATATCACTGATTCCAATTCCAAAACAATATATAATTCTTCAAATTCTGCTAAAAAGGCAACCATATTTTAGTATAATTTTCAGGTCTTGAAATATGTTCATATCATATGGAAACCAAACTTCCATTCAAAACTGCTCACTCGGGTCAAGGAAAACTCTGGATTTAAACAAATAAATGTGCTTTGGTTAATTTTCTATGGATTTTAACTAGAAAAATTCATTCGTTTTTAAAACTCTATTAACATAATATGAAAACTTTAGTGAATAAACACAAAAGGCAAATTTTTATAAAGCACAACTTGATATTCTTTATGTTGGTGAGTATGTAGAGGTGCGAAAATGTATGAAAGAAAATTCCTTCTAACTCCATAATATAAATGGCCAATAAACTTACCAACTAAAAACGGACTAAGGCCAGTCGTATGGCTAGAGTATTGGCATTTATATCAAGAGGTACCGCGTTTGAAACTCAACAATCCAAAAACTTTTATGAAGATCTGTCAAGAAAGAAAATGGAAGAAAATGCTTGAAGGACTAACTCAACAAGAAGCACAAAGAAACCAGCCCCTGGAAGATAAATGGAAGAAAATAAAGAGTAACAAAAATAAAATGAAGATTAAGGACCAACCCAGCCAAGAAGAATATGGAAGTCAAGAAAAAGTGAAGCCAAATGTTTGAAGGGCCAACTTAAAGAAATGAGGAATTTTAGTCAAGAAGAAAGAAGAAAATTTGAGAAAGCTGCATCAAGAAAATCAAGATGAACAAGAATAACTAAAATAACTCCAGGGTCACCAGTTATTTTAGTTATTCTTGTTCATCTTGATTTTCTTGATGCAGCTTTCTCAAATTTTCTTCTTTCTTCTTGACTGAAATTCCTCATTTCTTTAAGTTGGCCCTTCAAACATTTGGCTTCACTTTTTCTTGACTTCCATATTCTTCTTGGCTGGGTTGGTCCTTAATCTTTGTTTTATTTTTTGTTACTCTTTATTTTCTTCTATTTATCTTCCAGGGGCTGATTTCTTTGTGCTTCTTATTGAGTTAGTCCTTCAAACGTTTTCTTCCATTTTCTTTCTTGACAGATCTTCATAAAAGTTTTTGGACTGTTGAGTTTCGAACGCGGTACCTCTTGATTTAAATGCCAATACTCTAGCCATTTGACTGGCCTTAGTCCATTTTTGGTTGGTAAGTTTATCGGCCATTTATATTATTGAGTTAGAAGGAATTTTCTCTCATACATTTTCGCACCCCTACAAGTATACATAGCACGAAAGGCAGCCCCAAAATAGTAGTAATCAAAGTAGCAGCAAAGATTAAGAACAAAAGGAGAAAAAAAGGTAGAGAAGTACAGAAATTAAACAAATAAAGAATGACATGACATGTTATTATAAATCTTGCCACTCTCTACCGGAAGCAGAGGGACCAAAATAGAAGGTCTTGAATCCTGTGAGCAAAGGAGTCACTAAGCTATCAATGGAAACAATGGAGTGACTTGAAAGGAGAAACATGGCAAAAATGTACATGCATCACGCAGCAATTGACCATTATTTGTAATGCCTAGCAAGAATATCAAATTTTGATTTATAAATTTTTCTTAATAATTCAGAAGGCCTAGGGGGTCATAAATACAAAAGTACGACAACCAACCTTTGAAAAAAGAATGTCAATTGTTGCCTCAGTCAGGATGGTCAAACGAACATCAAACTGTTGGGCCTGTCTTGCCATACCAGCCTCCTGCCTCTTTGTCACTTCCATCTTCTGATAATCCTTCATGATCAATAGGAGAAACATTTAAGACCTCAAGAAATTAATCACTATCTGAAAATCTCAAACAATAACTAGACACCAAAACAAATCTTTATTGTTGATAGTAGTAATACCAGTTGTCAAGAACTTATATGTCAGTTGAAACTGTCATCACAATTTTTAGTCCATTACATTCAATGATGGCAAAATGGATAGCTTGTATTGGGTTATATTGACTCTAAAATGACAGTTTCCATTCAGAATCCTATCTCTAGACATGCAAGATGATTATTTTCAAAAATTCTAGTTTATAATGGTGAAAGGTGAGAGGGTATCCATATTAATACTCTTAAATATTTCAGCAATTGAAAGGGCATCCAAAATAACAAGGATTAAATTCTAGCAAATGAAAAACCACACACTAATTTACAACACCTATCCTGCTAAGCAGACCATTGTTCCTTCATAGAATCATCCCCAGGAAGAATACGTCCAGTATACCACATACCACCCTTGCACAATATCATCCATGTGTCCATTTGTAGCTTCCCAATCTCAATCCCTTACCCCATAAGCACACTCTAAGTCATAAAATTCGCATTCTGTCCTTATCACAGCTTGCAGTGGTGAATGGTGAGTGATTGTGAAAATGATGATGGAACTTGAAAGACATCCACTCACCCACATTTAGTTTCTTCTTTCTTTTTATAGGACATTGTACTTTGCTATTATATTAAACTTTTAACAAGAGATTATGCTCGTTTTAATTAACATTAATAGAAATAGCCCTTGATAAATTAAACATGGAAAGGAATTGCTCAAGAAAGTGACAAAAGAAGTGAATCCGACAAGGACAAGAGGAGCAGGTGAGGTTGCCATCCACACACACACATAATACAGAGAGTCATCCAATCTCTGGACCCAAATAAATCCAATGCCATTCTAATGGATGTCAGCCCAGAAGAAACATCACTCCAACAACACAAAAAGGTTGCTAGGGCAAGGCTCTAGTGAGGGCAACACCCATAACTAAAGACACAAATATCTGCAACCAGACAAAGCTCAGTTCGTAAACTAGCTCCACACAAACAAAAATTTCTCCCCATCTAAGACCGCCTAAACATGATAGAGACAAAATTCTTCAGTAAACCACAATGACTCTCACACAATCTCTACTCCTACCCCCCACCCAATGCACTTAATTGTTATCTGACTTCCCACAACCCCACCAAATCAGAACACTATAAAACAGATCCACATCCACTTTACCCACAACACTTTAAATCCAGATACAAAATGCCTTACTCCAACCCCAGCCCCCTTTAATACTCACCAATCCAAAGCCACTATAAATCACCAAGCCAGAGTTTCAGAGGCTCACCAGCAATCATAATACCATACCTCATTATATGAATACAAAAATAGATTAAGCACTGAAACCTCTCCCCAAGTGCAACCTCCAGCACCCTAAAAGTGCTCCCCCCTCCCTTGAGCATCTCAAAACAACTTTCAATTTATAACATTTCTAGGAGACCTCTGGAAAAGACCATATGCTATGGTATCCTTCCTGAGCACTGCCAGATTCAAAGGAAGAAAACCTAAGGGGCAACAAAGTGAAGTGAAATGGTTGCACTTGCAGAATTAAGACAAAATTTAAAGAGGCATAGGGGTTTGAACCTCTGATGGAAGCTACCAGGCATAAGAAGTGGACCTCAGCCAAGGGCAACTTAAGTATTAGTTTACACATTCAAGTATTATTCAGAATTGAACCCCATTTCCAAATGACCACTTTTTTTCATATGTATACTATTTTGTCCCATTTCAATAAATGATAAGAATGTAATGCGCCATTGAATTTTTTTGATATCCGGTTTCTTGACTTACGATTTCACAAGATACAGGGTGTGGACAGTATTCATTTGCAATTTTCAACTACAAATTTTTTACATTCATTGTCCTCTTTTTTTCTTAAACATACTATTATTATTTATCTATTTTTTTGGCAGAATAATTAAATATAGCAAATTTAAAACACCACAATATGTGGAAGAAGCATGGAGTCCAGAGAATCTCTGTTGGAAGGTCAGAGAAGGAGATTTCAGACTTCTACAATGTCAGCAGAAGGATGGTGGAAAAGAATAGAAAGGAGCTAGATGATTCAGGATTCGACTACAACATGATAAGCTGAGAGGAAAACCTGTGGTCTATGATCTGATGCCATCAGAATGCCGGAATTCATTGCTGAAATCCAGATCTTAAAAAATGATCCAAGAAAGTCAATGAGTGTTATTGCAAGGGATAAAGCTCATCAGGCTGGTAGTGCATAAGGACATTCGCAACTTTTCATATAAGATGAGGAAGGGGCAATTTCTGTTTAATGCAATGGAGGAAAAGCGACTCAAGCACACCAAGAAGCT
The DNA here is from genome assembly GCA_963969495.1 of Ceratothoa steindachneri. NCBI lineage: Eukaryota > Metazoa > Arthropoda > Malacostraca > Isopoda > Cymothoidae > Ceratothoa > Ceratothoa steindachneri. The sequence goes on from OZ018329.1 coordinate 40,808,343, forward strand.
GATTAACAAGTAGAAACCCCCATTGGAGCCAGATATGCTGTGATTCTTTTCCAACAAAAGAATTTCTTCCAAGACCAGAAATCAACTTCCAGAACAGCAGGTGGCTCGATGTTGTACACAAGGATATACCCAGTCATGCAAATGAAACTTCCAGTGACAAATATGGTCTTCGTTGTCATTAGCAGTGAAGGTGATGTCATGTCACCCCACTTCTTCCCTGAGGGCCTCAGGCTGAATACCAATAGCTACATCCGTGTTTTGAGCAAGGTGGTGAAGCCCTGGATTAAGTGGGTAGCTGCAGGGAGGCCTTACATATGGCAGGCAAGAGTGCACCCTGCCACACCAGCCATAAGACCTAGGCCTGACTGTTGGAGAATTTCTTCAATCACACAGCCCCTGACATTTGGCCTCCCAACTACCTGACTGCAACCCACTATACTTCTTTGTGTAGGGCAGTGTGGAATGAGAGACCAACAAATCCAACTGCAACATGAAGGATGAACTGAGGGCCAGGAATACCATGGCCTTCAGCCTAAAATGTGAGATAGTGATGAAGGTCTGTGGCTGGTTCCAAGGTAATATGGAGGATGTCATCAAGGCCACAGGTTGTTCATCAAGTGAGATTGATAGAAAATGTCATGAAGACAAACTTACCTAAAGTTGATGAATATATCTAAAAAATAAAGCAGAGTTTTATTTTTTTCCTGAGATGGTCATCATGCAAATGAATACTTTCTCTACCCTGTAATACTTTTGATAAAAACCCTTTCCTAATCAATCTAAAAATGCATTAAATATGAGAATAAATTTTTGGTCTGCTGAATAAATCTTGAAAACTGGTTACCACTCTGTAAATAGTTGAATTAATGCTCATATTTTCCACAAACAGGCATGTGAATATCTCATCCAAACCAAGAAAATGATATCAATGCAAATATAAGTAAATGCTTAGTTAATAATTTATGAAAAAAATAAGCTGATAATATCCCCCGTAAGTAATTAAATAAAATGATACACAAAATAATTTGTCTGGAAATTTGACTACAGAAATCACACAAAAAATATACAAGATTAAACAAAATAAATTGATTAAAAAATAGGTAATGGAAGCCATTTTCCTTACTTGAGGAAAGAAAAACTTGAAAAGTTGCTCTCTTTGGCGGTCTGCCCAAGGGCCATAGCTCAGATTAGTTCCTTTTTCGCATTTTATATCCAAACCCCAAATAGGGGCTGGAGCAGGATCATCTCCTTCAATTAGAAGGTCCTATTAAGCAAAAAGAGACAAGAAAACATACATGAATACAAATAGAACTTTTATGACATTTCAATAAAGAAGTGAATTTCTATTTCCAAATATTTGGATGTAGGCCACATCTGCACCATGATACATTTCAGAAGTATGATCAGAAGTTTGCAAAGAAATTCAAACCTTTTATAACTTACAGGATTCCTATCAGGCACAAGCCCCGCCTCATCCATATAGTAGTGAAACAAAATTTTGCTTGAAGACATAACAACAAACCCTTCTCCCATATAGCGAGGAGGTTCATCCATTATTCCAGTATATTTCGGACTCGGAGCCAAAATTACCTGCAATATTATGTACATAAAAATATTTCATCCTTCAACACATTAAAAAAGTAAGATATATTTCCTTAGAACAATTCAACTATTTAGGAGTGAACAAATGAATTGAATTCCTGAAAGATGATAGACTGTCAGGTTCCAGCATCAAAATTAAGCAAGTCTTAAAAGCAACCATCAAACTATCCTCAAACAACTTAATTACTTGGTCAGTTGCCCCCCAAGCTTTGCAGTGACATTGTGGCAGAATACTTAGCAGGGTGTCTACTTGTTTGGTGATTTTGAATTCAAGGACTTTTCAAAGTTTTCAAGGACTTTTTTTAAAAATAATCAAGGATAGTTTTAGCCATTGTTTTCTTTTTTTTTTCAATTAAAAAAGTGCAATAACATTATGGGACATTGATGAAGGTGAGGTATTTATTTATACAAAGCATAACCAAAATCAACTCAGTGCAAAAAAAAACAAGAACCAGGTATCCAAGCGACAGTCACAGAAGTATAGCGAGCATCCATCATAAAATACAATGCATCCAAAGCATACATATGTTCACTCACATTAGTGAGTAGATTAACTTAAATATTACTATTTTCCTAATAGATATTAAAAAGTATATAAATAGTGAATTTGAAAAATCATTTGAACAATCACTCAATGATTTATTCTTTGAATTCAAGGACCATCTACCTTTTTTATCAAATTCAACGAGTTTTCAAGGATTTCAAGGGCAAAAAATACATTCAAGGGATTTTCAAGGATTTCAAGGGCAGTAGACACCCTGTACTATTAGCCACACTCCCAGTTCCCACTCAGGATAGTAATGGAAACACTCGACATAACCAAAGCCTTGAACATGGTACCGAGACAGATCCTCATCAACAAAATACTAAACAACACACTTAAATATAACTATAAAATATGGCTTGCCAATTTTCCTACAGGTAGACAAGCAAGTATTATGTCCCAGCAAAGTATCACAAACACACATCATACACAATGTAGTCGGGCAGGGATCTGTACTCTCCTCTACTCATTTCAACCTTTTCTTCCATGATATCCACCTCTACAACCCTAATATAGCATGCTACAGCTACACAGATAACATCACCATTCTCATACAACAACCACACTGCAACCAAGCAGCTCTGAATCTACATGACTCAAATGCAGGTGGCAACCAAACCAACGGATCATCTCACCCAATTCCTCTGTTACTCTCTTCACAACATACAAAATGGGAGTACAACAAACACCCCCACATTACTTCAGCAAACACATCACTTCCCTTAAATAAAATGCCTATGGTGCTCAGTGTCACACTAAATGCAGGATTAAATTTCCAACAACATAAGAGAAACTGCAAACAAAGCTAACACACCCCAAGCACTCACAGGAACTACATTTTGACAATCAAAAAAATCCATCACCCACACATACAAGCAATACATTAGTCCCTACTTGCCTATGCCTCCACAACCTGGCCCCCCTTCACCTCAGCACACTATTGAAAACAAAAAGAACACAACCTAACAAGATGTTGCACCCAAATCACTTCAATTAACCACCTACACCATGAAACAAAGGTTGTGCCACTACAACTCCATCTCAACATTCTGGGAACACGATTTCTCCAGAGTACAAGAAGGTACTGTTCAGTGATGAAAGGAAAGCACCTAAAGGCTAATGTGGGGGAGCTCAAGTGTCATGCTTCGCCCCAAGTGTGCGTTATGATATGACCCAAAGCATATATTTAGGACTGTAAAATACTGATAGTGGGATGCTTTTTTTGGACATGAGGGCAGGGAAGGTTTATATTTCCTTTAATAGAATATGATTACGAAAGGGAGTAATTATCTCTAAGTGTTAAAGGACCATTTGCTAACATTCTAGTAAGTCTATGAGAGTGAATATTTTATGCATGATGGTGCTCCTGTCCACAGGACCAAAGTAGTTAAAAAAACTGTGACAAGTGAATAAAAAAGCATTAGAGTAGCCTGATAACAAACTCTACAGACATGAACCCTATTGAAAATGCCTAACATATAATGAATGAAACATAAAGTGCAACAGGCCAGACCCACTAGCATTAATGACCTGGAGGAGAGACTAAAAATTTGGCAGGGAGGGGGTGGGCACAATGGATAACAACTTCGCCAGTCACTGAATCAATGCCAAATTGGCTGCAGATGGCGATTAAACAAAAAGGCCAACCTCAGTAAATACTAAATGTCAGGAAATAATTGAAATAGAAGACAATATTTTTTGTTTTTTACACATTAGCCTCAAAATGCCAATGTATATATTTCTAGTGTGGCCATTGCATTAGTTAAATGCACCACCCATCCCCCAACCTGATAAAAAAATTGACATAAAGTTCAATTGGCAATTGCTGTCACTCCTCATAGGGGAGATTACTATCAACCAACAAGGAGAAAACTGTTCATTGCCTAAAGGAGGGTCATTCATTCCTTGTAAGGGGAGTGTGGATATGATAACCCAATGGCAGATTCGGAGATGGATGGATGATTAGAAAGGACTAGTCCTATGGCACACACTAATGGTGATTGCGCTGAAATAAAATCATAATTTCATAATTTTTTAAAAGTTTCAAATTTGACAAATTGATCAATGGAATGAATACTCAGGAGATTATGTAAGGATGGGTTGAGTGGTTTGAAATAATGAACATGGTTACAATCTGATGAGTAAGTTGATGGAATGAAATGAATGGTAAGTTTGTGCAAGGGTGACTGAAGTGACTTAAAAAATAATAATAAAAACAATTTTTCTCTACAGTTTGTGCAGGAAATAAATTTTTTTCTAGGTACCAAATGATTCTGCTACCAGGATGGATATCCCCTATCATTAGGGCATCATGGAATGATGAGGGTTCCTCCACCATTGCTAGGTAGGTACTAGTGCCATAGTTCACTAAAAGTTGGGAAGTCTGTTAAAAGCAGGGTGACTGTTGAAATAATAACCCCACCCCACCCCCTACACTGAGGAGGGTCACCCCCAATCCATTAGGAAACTGAGTTAGCAGAGTATGGCCAATACAGAGTTGGCAGATCGATACTTCGTCATTGTGTCGGGTTTTTAGTCTTCCATGTTGATAAGTTGAGAAATATATGGCACAGCTTATATGTTCCACGATGATCTGCCCATCTGGCTGACCAGATTTGGGGGATGGCAGGGTGGGTTGCAGTGATGAAGTCCTTGTAGGAGAGGTAGGCTGGTAGTTCTGGCTAAGCAAAGGGCAGCGGGCTTTGGTGCTGCATCAGCTCTTTGATTTCCCACTACTTCTATATGTGGTAGTACCCAGCAGATTGAGTTTGAACTGAAATCATGCATTGCTCTGGAAACCAGGGTCTTGATCTTTATAAGTGGGTGGAGATAAATTAATCTTTTTAATGACAGGAGGCTGCTCGATGAGTCAGAGAAAATTGAGTTTCTTTTTGTGTAGGAGCATCGTATGCCCATTATGTTGTATGGTTCAAAGCATAGCATTTGGCAGTGTAAAAGCAGTTTTGGGAAGTTTTGTAATCTCCTGTGATTATCAAGAATCCTCCTCCCATCTTTGGGTTTGGATCCATTTGTGAAGATTTTGGTGTCTTCATGTGCCATAGCATGGTTTAGGAATTACATTTTGATTTCAATTGAGAGAATAGAGGATTACCTTGTTGTGGTGTAGGGTCAGACCTCAACTACACTTATCAAAAATTGGGTGTCTGGGGAGGCAATTCTTTGGATAGCATTGTGCTACTCCAAACTCATCCATTAAGGCTAAGGCTCTAGTTCAGACTGATCATTAAGATGATGGGTGTGCCCTATAAAGTTATATAGGGCAATTTCTGTTGTCAGTGATGTTGGGAGTCATTGCAGATTCCGAGATGGAAGAGTGATATATTGTCTGTGTGATTGGCTATGTATGTAGTAACCTACATGGTTGGAGCTGTCTGCATAGATACCTCAGAGTTGATGTATTGCCTGATAGAAGGCAGTTTTCCTAGCAAGCACCAAATTCATCTCACTGGAAATTAAGCCCAGGACCTAGGCATGGAAACCCAAAGCCTTATACACTAGGCTAATGATCGCTCCCTTTGCAGTGTCTTTAATGAATCTGGAGAACACATTTGAATATGATAGCCCCTTGCTAGATCATTCAAAATTATCTATTACAACATTATGCAAATACAAAAGATTTTGGTTTTATTCAAGAAAAATAAGAGTAACATTTCATGATAATATAAAGTAAAAAAGCTTACCCTGAAGTTCTCAGATTTTGCTTTCAAGACATGCATGAAGAAATCCAAACTGCATGCAGGTGGTTTTGTTGAGTAATGGCATTCTGCTTTATCCATGGTCAATATCAAGGTGGATGGAATTAAGTAGTTTCCAAATACAAACCGGGCCTTCAAGAAGAAAAAAATAAATAAGAAACATATACATCAATTAAGAGCTCACAAAGTACCATCCAAGTTAGAATTGTGTAAAAAACTGACCGGGACAAAGAATGAACAAAATACATCAGCTTATATAGTAGAGAAGGGTGGGAGATCTATTCTCCAAACCTTAAGAGAGACAAATTCTTGTAAAATCTTAAGTTAAAATTAGATGTAGGAAGTAATAATTGCCTATGAAAACAACCAATGGTTCATGTTGAACTTGGGAGAAAGTGTTTATATATACACATGCTAAAATATTTCTGGAAATATAAGTTACTTAGGGTTTGGGAAGAGGAGGACAATACACCCACCTCTCAAAGTCTTTGGAAACAAAAAAGTCAAGATGGGGCAATAACAGGGCTGTTTCATTCCTTTCCAATCACCCTTATAAGATAGATAGATAAGGTCTCAAAGACATGTTTGAATAGGTTTGGTTTTGTAAACAACTTAACACAAAGACAAAAGCAGTTTTCCACAAACCTTTAGGCTACCCATAGTATTTATATACACATATATCCAAATTGTAATAGCAAATGAATGGATGTTAAAAAAAAAAGTATTTTTCTCACCATATTTAAATCCATTTTAATGACAGGAATCAAGTCTCTCCATGAGGACCAGAAACTCATATCTTTTGTTTGCAAAATGGGAGGACTTTCCTTTGAACCCAGTGAATCACTGGAACTCTTCTCTTTCTTAGGAATTAGTTGAGGATCAAGACCAAATAATTCTTCCAATTTACTGTAGAGCTCTGAACGATTGTAAATATGCAATTCAGGACCATTGAGTTCTATCCACAAACGGTGATCACATTTTGACATATCTGACCAAAAGGAATTTGAGAAGGCAAAAATTGTTGATGAGTTTTGATGTTTGATACCTCAGATCAACAAGAAAAATCAAATCTTAGTCTAGTCAATTAAAAAGGTGAAGTAAACCTCTGAGCAGCAGAGAACTATAAAGGAGCCATTTTTTAATATATATTTAATCTCATTCAACCACTAGCACCATGGAGTGAGGAGCTACAATTTAGCAAGATTTCTGAATCATGCATTGCTATGACATATGCGCTAGAGAAAAAGACAATTAATTACCAAGATCTTTCAATACTTAGAGCACTACCTCTTTTGAAACAAATAGATTGATTAAATACATTTGTTTTTCAGGGAAAGGGTGAAGAGCACTAATGCTATTCTGCAAAGCTCAATGAAAATATATCAATAAATGGGAAAGGTGGAGCAAGGGAGAGAAAGATAACACTTTATAGAGCCAAGGTGAGTGGTAAAGAGGAAGAAGAGATTACCCATTGAAAATCCAGGGCCTTCAGACAGCAATAAATCTAAATGCTCTAAATGAGCAAAAAGGAACACTAGAGGTGAAATACATGGAGCACTCAATGAAGAGGAGAAGAGGAGTGGATACACTGAGTCCAAATAGGGGATTATGAGACATATGGCATCTGTAAGTTATTCGGTCTAAGCAGGTTTGGTCAGCTGCCTCACTGCCACGTAGTTCCCTAGTGAAGCATGAATAGTTGTGAATGTGTAAGATATTGAAGCCATTTTTCTAATTTTGTCAAGTGGAAACACTTGACACCTGAATTTAAGCCACTGGATGTAATCTTGATTTATGTTGACTTTACAGGATTTGCTATACTCTGTAGATACCCAAGGTTCGAACTCCACATTAAATTGTAAATCTCCAATTAGAAGTAAAAGGCCTCTAAAAGTGAGTAGATCAGTGGTAAAACCTATTTTTTTCACTGGTCCTTTTACACTTCTTTTTCTTTCTTGATCAGGATATATGATGTGAGTAAATGAGTGTAGGAAAGAATCTTTCAAGATGTCATTCCTTGTTAACGGGACTTATAAAATTGCAATACAAAGAATTGACATAAATGGTCATGACATGTGAGTGGGTGTATTTGTGACTAAGGAAGTCAGCAAAGAGGAAACTGGCCAGCTTTGAGAACATTTAAAAAATGGCAATGACAATCACAGATTTTGCAGGGGTCAGCTTCTAAAAGAGATTTGGGAGAAAAAGGACAAAGGCAGGGGAAAGGGTGTGAGGGAGATATGACACCATCTTGTGGAGGTGTCAACGAATCCGTTTCAACTGCAAGGGACAAGTGATAGTGCCCCCACTCATCCTGATACCTTGACAGATAACATGAGTGAAGATCCCCTAGACTGGAACACTCAACAAGAATGTGATGAATGGTAAAGAGGACCCACACAATCGTCGCACTGTGGTGCAAGGGAGTGCTCCATCATATGACGGTGTGTCCCGCGAGTGTGCCCAATTCGAAGATAAAAGAAAGTGACCTAAAGCCGTTGTGGCTTGGGAGTTAAGTTCAAAGGAAAAGTCGCGGCATGCTGGCACACAACTTAAAGTTCTCATCGGCCATCTCCCCTCTTCTTTGCCAGGCAGCCTGGTGGGCTGACCTGATTTTTAACATGTAGTCAGAGTGGGAAAGAGAAAAACGCTGGTCGTGAAAACCAATCCCCTCTTCGGATTTGGAGCCATCCAAGAGGCACAGAGACCCTGAACCTAGGCAAAAGCCATAACTCTGAATTGGTTCAAGGCATCATAGGGTCAATGAATGAGGTGAACACCAAACAAAATCTAGATTGGACTGGACTAGAGCAGTGTAGAAATAAATCATCATGTAGTGGTCAACAACCCATGTAGCATAAAATATAAGACATGTAAGGAATATAAGTCTTCTATGACAATATCTCATCAAAGATGAGGCCTGGAAATCTCACCAATTGCTTTGCAGCATAGAGACCCTCAACATGCACAGGAATGGAACAACATGTTGATAATGATGGGGACAAAAGGGGGTGCAGGAAGATTTATTGGGGAAGAAAGAAAATCCCTTAGAGGTAGGCCAATCTATGGCTGCAGTGATGGCGGGATGGGCCTACCATAAGACCAAGGGGCATGATCTAACACAGTAATTGATTACCTGGTTGTCTGCAGGGTGCATGCTATAGATAGAATACTAAAGGAAGAAGATTACCATGTTCATTATGAGGAAGATGAGGATACTCAAGACCTAACCCTGGGTAATACCCCCTCCCCCTATCCAGGAAGAGGTCAGAGTATGATGAACAGATTCAGATTTTGGATGGACCATGTATGAATCTGGAGTGAAATGTAAGCATAAATCAACAAAGGCCCAAGAGAGCACAGAATTTTAAGGAAGAGTGGAGCAATGGGTATGTTGTATACTTTGTGGATGTTTAAACATAATTACACACTCACCCCCTGACATACACATGTCTGAAGCCACCTTATATAGCAAAGACAGGGTACACTTGGCCAGACTGAGATGTGGGCTCCACCCAGCCCTCCTGAGCTTCGAGAAAAGGCTGAATGACTGCATTATGGAAGTTTGTTCAGGTTGTATCAAGTTCACCCACACTATAAACACATAATGGAGGACTGCATAAACCACAACCACCTTTGCAGACAACACAAATACACTCACTTAGGGCTAAGCAACAACAACAAGATTTGATAATGTTGCGACTGGGGCAGTAGATCCTCACAAAGTGATGCTGTTTAGCAACTCTGCGACAGAAAATAGTTGTTTGAGAGCTTGCTTATGGTAAGACTGAAAGAGGAGTCACCAATGAGGACCTTAAGATGAATGATGGAAGAGGAGACCTAACTTTTCAGCCACCTCAACCTCTTTAAGAGGAATGTCACTATCTCTGAAGGTGGGGATTAAGCAGCAGGATGGCCCCTCCCGCTGCACTGCAGACTCACGAGGAAGGGGGAAGAAGAATTATCAGACACAAGTCAGGAAATGGATAGAGCCGAATCCCACCCCCCTCCCTCCCTACATGTAGACATGTTAAAACCCACCACTCAAATCGGGACAAAACCAGGGAAGAATGGACAAAAACTAGTTAACAACTAGCCTGGAACATTAGCCACAGGCCAAGAAAAATAGGCAAGAAAGTTTTGTAAAGAAAGTGGTGAGAGGGTAAAATGGAAATGACTAGAAAGAATAAAGCCCAAGTAGTCCCAATCTAGTTTAAGACTGCGAGGGCACTAGGGTCAGAAGGTCATACCAATTGTAAGTCTACACATGGGCACTCCTTGGCGGGCGATAGAGTTGAAAGAAAATAACAAAAGAGCAAGTAGCCAAAGTGACCAGAGATTTGAGAGAAGACTAGTGCCTCCTCAAGTGTGAGAGCTGTATGCTTGACACATAAACAGGTAGTGCTAGCTGAGAGTGCGCCTCCTGCTGCATTCCAGGAAACCTCCCTGGAATACAGTCTAAGAGAAGTCCAGTAGTGCCTTGTTTAAGGCCATCAAAAGGTCAAGAAGAGTGAAAAAGCCATTTGAAAGTTTAAGATAGGTAGGTAAACCATAGTTTAAGGAAGGGCAGGTCATCTATAGGCAACAGGAGAGTGGGTGTGAGATAGTTGGAACAGCAATCTTCCTAGATAGAAAACATACCGTTGTATCCAGCATGATTTTTTTTTTGGGGGGGGGGTATCTAGTGTGAATGTGTACAGGGGCACAAGTCACCAAAGTCTACCGGAAGAAAAATCTTAGTGGTGAGGACAGGGTTGGGACCTTTGCACTAAGATACCCTTCAAATAGATATCCCGAATAGCCTATATGAAGATAGTGCCCTTCCAGTAGTGAAGATGGAGTTGCTCATTCACAGAGATCATGAAATTCAGTATTTGCCGGACGTTGAGGTGGAAATCCAAGCACCTAGCCAAATAAAAACCATGAGTAAAGATCAATCAGACTGGGGCTGGACGCCAAACCTATCAAAAGGGGTCTGTGAATGGAGTGCATGAAAGAGGAGTTTAAAGTTTGATGGAAGAGCTGGTCAGAGGAGCAAAACACTGTTTATAAGGCAGAGAATGAATGAAGTTGAGCCCAAGAAATGTTTGGGGTTGTTGATGGGGAGCTGGGTAAAGAGCTATTTAGTGTGGTGTTGGAGCAGAAGGAAGGGACATTAAGGGTGAATAAAAAGGTGGGCAGGCAGAGATACTAGGGGAAGAGGGGTGAGGAAGGGTCACAATTGAGCATGGAAGCAGCTATGGTATGGGAGGGGCTGTGCATGGGTATAGTCAGTGTAGTTGACCTTTATCTGTTGCACCAGGCAAAGGAGTTAAATTTTCATGTGCTGGGATCCAAGAGGAAGCCAAAGTAAAAACCAAGATACATAACTAATGTGGGGGACTAAAGATGACCTACATAGGCCGCTCACATACTAGACAATGAGCCTTGCAGTCAATTAGTGTCCATTTAATCCCTAAGAACCAATCATCCTTCATTGTAACTTAACAAAAGGGAACCATGGTGAAAGGAAAAGCAAAACAAATTACAGACAAAAATGGGAGATTAACATTATTAAATAATAAGCATGAGTCCTTCACTAGGCAACATAGGAATTAAATCAAATACACTCAATTAGCACATGGCGAAAAGTTTTAAAACAAAATAGTTCTAAAATATTTGACTATTCTTATGCTCACTACCACCTACTTCATTTGATGATAAAAATGAATCATTCTTTTTGATTCTTACTAAAACCTTTAACAATATTGCATTACAAAACATGCAGCAATAATAAAGAAATCAACTCACCTTCATACAGTTCTTTCTTCAAATATGGAACCCAATAATGAAACTGAACAATGGCATCAGCAATCCGCAAACTGTAGTCTTCAGTTATATACATTATGTCTCTGAACATCAATTTACCCCATAATAATGAAATTGATATTGACCCTAGGAAAAAAAAAAAGCAATTAATAGTGATTTAAATCTATAGTAAAAAGTAAATTTGAAATTTTTTCACAAATAATGAATGAAAAAAATTCATTTTTGATTTTGAATCTAGTTGCAGCTGGTTGTGATACAGAGAGCTATGTTATTTGTATTTTCTCCAAGTTGTTGGATAACCTATTTGCCCAGGCTGGGGATACGTAATTTAGTGTGGTGTGAATGAATTATGTGTATAGTATGTTAAGTGTTTCTTTCTGATGCCCAAAGTTGGTATTTGTGAGTGTGCTGAGAGTGTTTAGTTTTGTTATTGCCTTGGTAGTCATGTTGTGTGTATGTGTTGAAAAAGTCATGCTTGGTAGGGTTACAGATGAGTGGGAGTTGTCTTTGGAGTGTGATATGGGGGTGTTTGATATATTTGTGCATGTGAGGGATGAAGAGTTGTTTGAGGTATATGTTTAGGTGACTGGAGGATGTGTGTGAGGTGGTGGCTAGGGATGTGATGGTTAGGTCATCAGCATATATGTTTCGGTGGATTGATTGGGTTATGGGGAAGGGACATCATGCATGAAGAGGTTGAAGAGAGAGGGAGAGAAGATGATACCCTGGGGACACGTTGTGGAGTCTTTGTGTCCTCGACTATGATCCGTGCTGTAATACATGACTCTGTCTGTTTGAGAGGATGTTAGCTATCCATTTCTTGTTGTTTGTGTTGTACGGAGTGTAGTATTTTTTGTATGAGGATGTGGCATGGTACAGTGCCAAAGGCTTTGCTGATTTTAATTGTTGCCATCACTGTGCTTAGCTTAGAAGGTTGTGGTTGAAGCCTTCCAGGATGTGATTTGTTACGGAGGTCAGTAATGTGGTTGTGGAGTGGCGTTCTCTAAAGCCATATTCTGTGTGGGAGATAGTTGTGATTGGTTTCGTTTAAGGATTAGTTTTTCAAATTTTTTTTAATTAAGGGGCTATCTGGCGACTGCCGACTTAGGCATAAGTCGCCGTAAACAAACAGCCTAGTTCTAGGCTACTTTAAAAAATTGAACAGGAAACAACAATAAAAAGAAATAACAATAACAATAACAAAACAATAACAAAAACAATAACAAAAACAGCAATTAAACCTGGTTAAATGAAAGGGAGAAGGCCAGCCTCCCCCAAAAAGTCAACAAGTCCACCAGTCAATGTGCACGCACTCGTCCCAAGCACAAGGGACAGGCGGTAGCGACCCCGCCCATCCCGGTACCGGAACAGGTATCGTGCGCGAAGATCACCCAGACTGGGACATTCGACAAGAATGTGTCGAACAGTCTGGGGGACTACGCAGTCGTTGCAATAGGGCGCAGGCGAGCGCTCCATCAAATAGCGATGCGTCACACGAGTGTGCCCGATTCGGAGACGACAGAAAGCAACCTGAAGCCGCCGCGGCATTGGGGGATAGGTCCATGGGAACAGTCGCGGCACAATGGCACGCAACTTTAAGTTCCCTTCGACCGTCTCCCATCTTCTTTGCCAAGCAGTCCGAAGAGCTGCCCATATTCCTGCCATGTAGTCGGTGTGAGGAAGAGCGAAACGCTGGTCCAGTCGCAGAGTCCTCGCGGACTCTTTGGCGCCCTCATCGGCGCGCTCATTCCCCGCAATTCCTACATGTCCAGGAACCCAACAGAAGATAATCTCGACATCCGCCCGGCTCGCCAAAACCGTGGCGTCACGGATATCGCGAACCAGGGGATGCGGAGATTCCAATGCCCCGAGAGCACTCAGGGCGCTTTGTGAGTCGCTATAGATCACAATCCGGTCTCCGAACCGGGCACGTCGCGTAATCTCCCGTACCGAGTGGTGTATTGCCACCAGCTCGGCCGTGAAGACAGACGCAGCGCCTGGTAGAGCCCCGCTGACTTCAAACAGAGGGAATACGGCGTGGAAGCCGACCCCCTCTTGGGACTTGGAGCCATCCGTATACACTGGCACGGTTCCAGCGTGACACGAGGTGTGCTCCAAAAAGGTCAAACGCAATACTCCAGGCGCCGTACAAGCTTTGGGAGCAGAGGCGTGGCGACAAATAGCCAAATGTGGTACCCTCCAGGGTGGCGTCCTGGGCAGAATCAGGGGCGCCACCGGTCGGAGAGCTATATCTACCTCTCGAAGGAGTTTCGTGACCCTAAACCCGAAGGGCTTAGGGTAAGACTGGCGTCTCTCGGCGGCATAGGCACCATCGAGATCAGCTGCGGAAGCAGTGAGAGCTGTTGGCGACTGAGGGAGGCGCCGGGCTCGCGCGTACAGGCGGGTGATGCACTGCACGCGGCGCAGAGCGAGTGGCATCTCCCCAGCATCGACCAACAGGCTCTCAATGGGGGAAGTGCGGAAGGCACCGGTCGCAAGGTGAAGGCCGGTGTGGTGGATCGAATCCACCTTCCGCAATAAACGCTCGGCTGCGGACGCATAAAACTCGCATCCGTAGTCGAGCTTCGAACGAACAAAGGATCGATAAAAAAGTAGGGCAGTAGTCCTTTCAGCGCCCCAAGCGCTGAACGTCACGGAACGGAGAATGTCCATGGCGCGGGTACAGGAGACCCTGAGGCTGCGAATATGAGACTCCCAGGTGAGGCGTCGGTCGAATACAATACCAAGGAAACGGTGCGACTCAACCACATCCAGGCGCACCCCATTAAGAAACAAATCTGGGTCGGGGTGAAGCCGTGGATGGCGGCAGAAGTGCACCACCTTAGTCTTGGCCAAAGAAAACCGAAACCTGTGCGCTTCGGCATAGCGAGAGACGCGGTTCAATGCCTGTTGGAGTCGACGCTCCAGAGTTGGCATCTGGGCCGCGCCAAAAGAGATCGAAAGGTCGTCCACGTAGAGCGTAGCGAGAACATCTTCCGGCAGCACCGAGGTGATGCCATTGATGCTCAGGGCAAAGAGTGTGACACTGAGGACACTTCCCTGCGGGACACCCTCTTCCTGCTCCTTTGGGCCGGAGAGTGCTCCCCCCACCCGTACGCGGAATCGACGATCTCGCAAAAATTCAGATATAAACATTAGGAGGCGTCCCCTCGCCCCCATCGTGTGGAGAGTCTCCATGATACCGTATCGCCATGCGGTATCATAGGCCTTCTCCAGATCGAAAAACACCGTGGCGTAGTGCTGTCTACGAAGGAAAGCCTTGCAGACGGCATTTTCCAGTCGGAACAGAGCATCCGATGTGGAGTGGAACTTGCGGAAGCCACACTGTGCGGAAGACAGATGGCCTCCACTGTCCAGGAAAAAGGCTAGTCTAACATTTACCAATTTCTCCATCAACTTGCACACGCAAGAGGTTAGAGAGATTGGGCGGAAACCGGTCGGAGTAGAGTGATCTCTCCCCGGTTTGCGAAAGGCGAGCACAGTAGCGATTCGCAAGGAGTCTGGGAGAAGACCCTCCACCCAGATCCTCTTGAACAAATCTAAGAGAAAGGCCATGCCTCGCTCACCCAGGTGTCGAAGCATGGCGTACGGGACATCGTCCTGAACATGGGCGGTGTCCGCGCACGAAGCGAGAGCGGAATGCAACTCACTCACAGTAAACTTGTCATTAAAGGGTTCTCCGCCTCTGGAGGTAAAGTCCAGCCGGTGGCCTTCCGCGACATCACGACGTGCATTGAATGCTGGCGGAGCAGCATCACGGCTAGAGAATGCGGAAAAAGCGGTCGCTAAGGATTCCGCCACGGACGTGGGGTCCGAGATTGCGGTCCCATTCTCCTGGAGAATGGGAGGGGAAAACTGCGAGAACTTGCCCCGAATCCTTTTGACTCGCTTCCACACCTCAGCTAAAGGGGTCTTCCCGTTAAGTGAAGACACGTATGCCCGCCAAGAAGAGCGGCGGGCGTGCTTCGAAATATACCGGAACCTAGCCCTAGCCCGACGAAATTCAGCGACAGTGAAATCGTTCGGGCGGCGCTTATAGCGCATGTAGGCATAACGCTTCTGTTTGAGGGCCGTCTCACACTCGGACGACCACCATGGCAGTGGTCGGCGTGCAAAACGGCCAGACGTCCTAGGAATAGTAGTCAGGCCCACGGCGATGAGGTTGCCGGAGAAGAACTCAACGGCCTCATCTACCGATCTAAACTCCTCGACTGAGATAGAGAATTCAGTCATTTCCTGAAATGCAGGCCACGGCGCCCGCGCCAAGCACCACCGAGGTGGTCTCTCAGGCGGCAGTTGCCCAGAAAATGATATTTGAATGGGAAAGTGATCACTACCATGGAGGTCATCGACCACCCCACAATCAAAATCAGGCTGTGCATCCGAAGAGCACAAAGATAGGTCAAGGCAAGAAAATAAAGCGGTCCTCGGACAGTGATGCATAAACTCATCCACGTTTAGGACACCCATCTCAAGCTCTTCGATTAGATCGGCAAAAACTTGTCCCCTGGGATTTATGGAGTAATCTCCCCAGAGAGGATGCCTGCCATTCAGATCTCCAAGCAAGAGATAGTGCCTCGGCAACCGTGCCACGACGCGGCGGAAGTCCCCCGCGTCGAAGTCAGCTGACGGTGGAATGTACGCAGAAATGATAGTATACCTCCTATCCAGGTGCAGCTGCACAGCCACTGCCTGGAAGGGGGCATCTAAAGAGAAAGGAAGAACGGAGACATCATGCCGGGTGTAAACCGCGACGCCCCCAGCCCGGACATCCAGCGGTGGTAGGGTCGCAAGACCCTTATACCCCGGGAGGGCGGGCAGGGGGCACGCGCCTAGCATGGTCTCCTGCAAAATGATAGCTAACGGGGAGCGGGACGAGACGAGCCTCCGCAGCTCCTCCCAGTTGGCCCGGAGTCCACGGCAATTCCATTGAAGGAATATGCCCTCCAGGCCTAGCTCGGAGGAGACGCGGGGGCCCTCCTCGAACTGAAGACCCTCACGGGAATGGCCGTACGCTTCCCGGGGGCAGAACCTCGGGCGCTGTTGGCCGGACAAAGCGCTGAAGGCACTGTCGCCTTCGAGGACTTATTGGGGGAGGTTGTGCTCGCCATGCGAGTCTTTTCCTGCCTCCGCCTCGAAACCTTAGGCGGGCGTTGCGGCTTCGGAGGCGGGGGGGGCTCTCTTTTCGAGGAACCACCGTCTCCGAGCCACTCGCCACACCTCGGGGCGTAAGCGAAGGAGCCGAAGCTCCTTTGTTGCTGTCCTCCTTTCGGGGGACAGCTTTAGGAACCCCGGAAGATGGCCTAGCGACCATCTTCAGGGGTGTTGCCTCCTGTGAGTCTAACGACTCGGTGGAGGCGCGTACCCGTTTCGCCTTACGGGAAACGGTCACGCTGGGGGAAGAGGGGGGAGCCCTGATTTTAGCTGGGGCTGGGTATGAACCCTTTTTGCCGCCAGCTTTACCAGGGGAGCGCCCGGGTTGGGTAGAGCCCGCAGAAGGGCTCCGAATGGGCGCGGAAACAACCGTGCTCGTTGGCCTGGATGGGCCAGGAGCAGAAGGTGCCTTTCTAACTATTAAGGCATATGACGTCCCAGGCAGAGCCGGGCGCGCCAGGACCAAGTCCTTAGCCTCGCGGAATGAGAGTCGATCCTGGATTTCTTTCTCAAGGAGATATGCACCACATTGCTTCGAAGAAGCAGGGTGCGGCTTTCCGCAATTGACACACTTGGCCACACACGATTTGGACTTATCGTGTGCGACCTTGGAGCAATTTACACAGACTTCGGGTGACCCCGACTTTTCACGTCTACATGAGCGATTCTTATGGCCGAAGCAGTGACAGTAATAGCACCGCCGCGGCAGTGGCACGAATGCCTTCACGCGGTAGCGGTACCAACCGGCACGCACCGACTCAGGGAGCTTGTCACAGTCGAACATGATGAAGAGTGTAGGGGTGGGTCTCGAGGCCCCTCCCTGTTTTCTCATCACACGTTAGACCTCGACTGCCCCATGGTCGGCCAGTTCTAGGGTGATGTCCTCAATGGAGTAGTTAACGAGTTCCCTCGCATAGACTACTCCTTTCACAAAGTTCATGGTAGAGTGCGGCGTCACACTCACCGGGGTGCCATGAAGTGTCCGAAGAGCACTTATCTTGGCCGCCTCGGCGGGATTCGCCAGAAGGCTCCCGTCCGAGAAACGGGTCACCTTCGGCTCTCTACCAATTGCACTAGTTAATCCTCTCCTCTGATGGATCATGTTGCCATCAGTGGAGCGAATAATGAGTAAGCGTTTGAAGCCAGCGGGCTCGAAAATGCCAGGTAACCTCTGAATGAGGGGCCCCGATGTCATTGAGGCTCCGCCCTCTGCACTCTTGGTGTTAGTCTTAGTCAGGGGCTCCGCACACGGGGGGGTAGAGGGGCCGGATGTGCTGATCTTGGCTTGGTCGCCTACTAAAGTGGCAGTAGACCCATCCGTCCCCGAAGCCCTCACGGATGGAGAGGAGCCCCGAGTCTTCTTTGTCTTTTTAGTCCTTTTAGTCTTTTTCTTTTTTTGAGAGGAGGGCGGGGAATGAACCCGCTTCTCACCTCCGCCGGCAGAAGCCCTCATGCCAGATGGGCCAGCCTCAGCCAGGTCCCTCTCCGAAATGGAGAAGTTCCTGGTAGTTGTGGGGGCACCTTTCGGAGATCCCTCCCCTCCTTGTACTGCCTCGGAGCCCTCAGCCGTTTGAGGGGGACCTTGCATGGGGCGGATTCGGATTTGGTGCTTGGCGCCGAGCCCGGATTCCCCCCCATGGAAGGCCTTACCGTCTGAGGCTGGGTCTCCTCAAGGACCATGTCTATCACAGGAGGGGCCTCCTGTTCGCCATCCCCTCCCAGGACATAGCAGGTCCCCTTGGCAGCATCAAGAGTCTTTTGTGTGGAGGCACAGGCCTTAACCCTGGCAAGGTTCAATATCCTTGCCAGCAGGTCTTTTGAGGGAAGCGACCGAACGGGCCTGGCTTCCCTCTCCCCCCTAAGGGGGTTTGCCCTACCGAGCCGCTTCGATGGGAAGCGGCTGGCTAAGGGCTGCCTGCTGGCTTTCTTGGCAGTCCCCGTGGAACGAAAAGAGGGAACTGCCGCTGGAAAAAGCGAGGTGCCCGAAAGCACCTCCAGAGAAGGGGGTGAGGGGGAGTCCCCTACACCCGTCGGTTAAAGAGGTATGGAGGGTCCCCTGAGCAAGCACAGGGGGGTAGGACCTCTATCTTTTCTGTGTAGCTGCACGAGGGCGGCTCCGTTGTTTTAGGGGGAATTAAGGGGAGATGGTTTTTTTTGGCATCATTGGGCATGGTGATCCTCTTTGTTTTACGGGACGCAATCACTCACCACCTCTTGCAGTAGCCCGCATTGCAAGAGGTGCTTACAGGCCCGGCAGAGCCAGGCGCCGCCATTTGGGACCACCCCTCCCGCCTGGTGGCCTGGCAGTCCTTCGGCATGGCGGCTCCACCTTGAACACTGCGTAAAAAAGATAGATTTTGAAGACAAGAGGAAAAGGGATGTGAGGAAGGTATAGGTGGGGATGAAGCAGGTTGTTAAAAGCCAACCACCCCAGACCAGAGCTCAACGGTTAGGGGACATTGTCCCCTCCCCCCTCAGCCCCGATCCGGGACGATTGGCTGAGCAGAAGGTCAGCTTCTACCCTGTGAAATTAGAGGCTGACCAGAGAAAGTTGTGGGAGAGGTTGTATGAAAAGCGACGAGGTAGGATAGGAATACAGGCTATCTGAAGGAAGGAAGAGAGGCTAAGCTGGGGCCGGACGGGGCGCTGGATCCCGTCAGCACGGTGGCCAGGATGGCAAATCACTATGATTCATTATTTGCACTTTTGTTACTATTTCTACACTTCCAATTAAGCACCTATTCCGGGATTGGATTATACTTTTTCAATTTTAGTTGGTTGTTCACTCTTTTGGAATTTGGAGGTATTTAGTCTTAAACTGTTAAGAGTATTTAGCAGAGATATTTTTCATTGATCCAGTGGGCTCCTTAGAATCCTATCACTTCTTTGATCTTGTAAACATCTCACACTACCGTTTGTGTTTCTTTATCATGGTATCCACCCCCCTGTATCTTTTCAAAGTATGCAGTGGACATTCACCACAGGGTTACCCTGTATACCATGAGTTCTTGTTCTTCGCCTTGGGTGCTTTGAGTGGCAATTGTCACTGAATTTAACAGATGCCTGAAACCTGACTTTGATGGGCAGTACCATCCCTCTGTCTATGTAGCAATTTCAAGTGCTTTGTTCTGTCACCAATTGTCAAAATATGTCATTTACGAGTATGGGTTGTTCCTCCCTCATAAGAACTCCAGGCTACATATTCTGTGTGTGTACATGAAGAACCTGATGACTATGCAGGTCACCCTGGCAAGACTCTGGTGCAGTCATCAATCTAAATCAAACACATATAAATATCTTACTAGCTTGACTAATATATCTACACCATGTTCAATACTAGAACATACAACTGAAACAAAACCTTATAAATATACAGTGATGTATCTCTGGGAGAAAGAATTTTGTTCAGTAAGGAGTTTGTCAAGACTCCTGCCCTATGGGATAGATCTTAGCAATGGACAACTGAAGTAAAGTAAGTAATCAAGGTAGTGATTGAATCCAATTTTAGCAGTGAGAGCAAAAGATGTTTTGACTAGAAATGAAGAATGCAAAATAATAAATTGATTAGGTGGGTAGAAAAGTAGCAAGCATTCTCAGTAATTCTAGGCCTAATATTCTACCTAGTCTGCTTTAAAAAAAATCATCATTTAAGGTATCTTCTTCCTACTACTGAGAGAAACTCTTTATCATCTTTCTGATTTTTTATTTATCTTGCCCATATTTGTCCCAATCTTTGGAATATTTTTAATTTTATCTTTTCACTCCATTAATCTTCATTTCAGTCATCTTTAATTGAAGGGGAGTCCAATCTGTAATCCTTTACTCACCTCAAATGTGTTTATTGATTACATACTTTCTTTTCAGAGAGATGGATTGTCTTTTTTTTGAGGATGGTGTTTGCCCTTTTAAATATTTACTACCTGAGGTTAATTCTGCATTAGGTTTCTTGTTTGAGCCACTTTTATGTATTCTCCTAGATAGGTGTATTTATCTAGGATTTCAATTTACCTATTGTTAATTAGTATGTTAAATAAATTACTACCTGGCTGGTTTGAAGCAGTATTTAGATTTTGTCTAGGGTATCACTTACAAGCACACTACCAATTTTTTTAATCATTTTGACAACCTAGTTTTGCCAATTTAGATTTCTGAATATTTATTCAAAATGGAATTGAACAATTTTTCCTTACTCCTCTGTGCAATCAAAAGATTTCTGAGTATTTGGGCAATATTATATACTTAGGTTTTACATTTTGCTTAGTGCGCTATAATTGTTCATGTTTCTAATGACTCAAAACCTCTTTTATAATTTAAATCAATCACATATGAACAATGGCATTCTTTTCAGTAGTGTCAAATAGCAGGAGCACAGTTGTGGGAAGAGGATGCCAAACAGGACTTACTTTTGCACTCCCAATGCTCTTAGTGAAATAGAATGCTTCTTCCTGCCCCTGTGATGTTAAGCTCATCCCACATCCAAGCTCCACTTCATGCCCCACCCTACATTAGTGAAAAGAAGTGCACATCTGAGACCCTTTTATCACACAATATATTCAGAACATGTCCAACATCCTCACAAGCCAAAATCTACAGATGCAAGGAATTATCAATGTTGCTGGTCAAGAGGCAGGAACCTAACTATGGGTCAATTTAATTAACTAAACATGTATAATCAGATTTTGTATTCTGAGGACTTCTTAATAAGCTCAGGAATGGTATGTAGGTGGTTGATCATTGAGAACCCCTTTCTGAAACCAACTTGTTCTCTTGGCTGTTAGTCGATAAAAGGACTTTGCAGTGTATTGATAGTCACTCTCCTGAAAGGTTTGGAGACACATGAGAGAAGGCTGATTTAACAGTTTCTAAGATCAATTTGGTACCCCTTTTCACTACCAAAATTATTATTGAATTGTTTCAGTGGTTAGGAATTTTGACATGCCTGACATACTCAGTGCAGAAGTCAACTTGCTAATCTACTCTTGTTTTTGCAGCATGTTTAGGTAGGTCTGAGGTGATTTTGGTCAGCCCTGGTGATTGAGATTTTGTATTTGATTACATGCAGTTAAAATTGAGTTGATAACAGTAATAATTTAGTAAATTTTGGTTATGGCATGTTCAGGGCCATGGGCCTTCACAGAGTGCCTTCTTATCAACTAAAGAACAGCTACAGAGAAGACATGGGTCTTCATGCCATACTCGAAGGCACTAAAGAGAAAGGGATAAATGTATTGGAGCAAGCAGATCATTGAATGGGGTCTTGTTGTTACTTAAGTCAGGTTCTTTATATTATATTTTGTTCTAACTAATTTGTGCCAATCGTTGATAATAATTATTCCATCTTCTTCTCCTATACTAACCACCTGTGATTTTTCATTTGGTAGTCTCATTTTGCCAGTCCTTTCAACAATATTTCTAATAGATTTTCTAACAGTGCTTTAGATAACTGGGACCTCTGAAGCATGTCAATTCTTTTTCAAAATTTATGGTGCAAGAGCAACAAGGCATTAGCATGCATAAAGTGTTAGGAGATGTGCAAAGAAAGTAGTGAAGGTAGA
Organism: Ceratothoa steindachneri; assembly: GCA_963969495.1. Classification (NCBI taxonomy): domain Eukaryota; kingdom Metazoa; phylum Arthropoda; class Malacostraca; order Isopoda; family Cymothoidae; genus Ceratothoa; species Ceratothoa steindachneri. The sequence goes on from OZ018329.1 coordinate 40,830,743, forward strand.
TGAATTGAAGTTGCGGGTACTGGGGCTGTGAGAGTATGTCATTCTCACAGGTTTCAGTTGTAATAGTGGTATTACCACTGTTACACCATCCACCCCTTTGCGGACTAATGATGTGTGTTGAGAAAAGCAAATGTGGAGCTTGGAAGACACCCATATCATCTTACTGATACATAACATAAAATGCAAGTAAAACAAATAGGAGAAGTTGGTCTAGGAAGCTGCAGTACCCAAATGGCAGAAATACAAGGGGCTGTTGGAGACCTCATGGAGACCTCAAGCAATCCATATGTTTGAGGAGGGGGGGGGGGCTTTAATTGGAGGGGTTTTACCACTGAACTGCACTAAATTAAGGTTCCTTTATTTCTCAGTGAGGACCTACTAATTGTGGGATCCAAGCCATGTTGCAACCAGCCAGCAACTAACCATACCCAATGTGATTTAATTTTGCTAAAATTGGAATGTGTTAATCTTGAGGGATAGAGTTGGGGTAAAGGAGGAGTAAAGTATGTATTTATAGAGAGAATATAGATGCATTAATTATAAGAGGAATATGAAAGGAAATGAAGATGTGTGTGAGATGGAGGAGTGGTATAATCATTCAAATTCAAGTCGTTTTAATTTCAAGATTTTAGATTAATGATATTTATTTTCTAGTACAAACATTTGATTGTCTAGCTATTACTATTTTGGGGTTCATGGCAATCCATTTTTTTATTTAAGTTAGTCAGGACTTAACATAATTTATGACGCTAATTTATGGAACTGTACGAGAGGAGTTGAATGAGTTTGGATAGTTGCCGAGTGCACTAATTCAAACTTTCATTGTGCTATTAATTTCACACGTTATTTTTTTACCTTGTCTATTTGGTCCCCAGGGAATTTGTATGTATGTGCAATGTTCAGGGTCTAAAATCTTGAGGAATGTGACAGATAGCAGAAATCTGGTGCATTGTAGTGTTAATAGAAAACTTCTAGCTAACTCATTATGAACCAACATTGGGATCTGATGGCTAGAAAATATTTACTAGACACTATTTTAAATATATGAATCATATTGCCTCTAAGCAATCTACATCCAATGGAAAACATTTTTAATGCCTTCAATTTTTCCCTATATCCATGTGTTTAACTAAGTAAAAAACAAAGTTGAGTAAATATCTAGATATGGTCCGGTGTCGGGGGTAGGCCCGCCGACCCCATGCCACAGGAACATATGACTCATGGCAAACAGCCAAATAAAGTGGAAGAGGATAGCCTCCTCCAAAAAGTTGTATAGTCTACAAGTCAGTGTGCACAAATCTGGTAGCGACCCCGCTCAGGAAAAGGAGGCGTGTGGAAATATCACCCAGGCTGGAACATCCACTAAGAATGTGTGGAACAGTTTGAGGAACAACGCAATCATCCAATATGGTGCAGGCAAGTGCTAAATCAAATGGCAGGGAATCCCACGAGTGAGTCCAATTCAGATACGACAGAAAGCAACCTGAAGCCGCCGCGACATTGGGTGGTAGGTCCATGGGAATAGTCGCGGCACAATGGCACGTAACTTTATAGTTTTCAGCCTATACTTAATAAGATTTTAAAAGTTTAGAAATTTTACTTACAAAAAGTTAGAAAAATAGTTCTGGTATGAGTATTTCTTGAATTTTTGAGTTTCTAATTTCTAGATCCAGATACAGAACGAAGGTTCACGAATCCTAAAACACGAATCAATTTCTCGTGAGAATCGACAAGAAAAATACAATCTTCCTTGCTGTCTTGTTCCTTTTGTCACATCCTCTCCTCCCTTTGCTAAGAAGCCCGAAGAGCTGCCTACATTCCTGCCATGTAATCAGTGTGAGGAAGAGCCAAACGCTGGTCTGGTCGGACAATCCTTGCAGACTGTTTGGCGCCCTCATCAGCGCACTGATTCCCCGCAATTCCTACAGGTCCAGGAACCTAGCAGACGATAATCTCGCCAGCTACTCATCTCCCAAAATGGTGGCATCACGGATGTCGCGAACCAGGGGATGCGGAGATTCCAATGCCCTGAGAGCACTCAGGGCGCTTTGTAAATCACTATAAATTACAATCCTGTCTCCAAACCAGTCACATCGCGTTATCTCCCATAATCAGCTTGACCGCGAAGACATTTGAAGCACCTGGCAGAGCCCCGCTGACTTCAAACAGAAGTGTGCTCTCGGCACTGTAGAAGCTTTGGGAGCAGAGATGTGGCGACAAATAGTCAAAGGTGGTACCCTCCAGGGTGGTGTCCTGAGCAGAACCAGGGAGGACACCGGCCCGAGAGCTATACCTACAAGTAGCTCTCAGAGTTTCCTGGCCCTAAACCCAAAGGGCTTTGGGTATGACTGGCGACTCTCAGGCATAGGCACCGTCGAAATCATCTGCAGATGCAGTGAGAGCTGTTGGTGACTGAGGGAGGCGCCGGGCTCGCGCCTACAGGCGAATAATGCACTGTTACGGCGCAGAGCGAGTGGCATCTCCCCAGCATTGACAAGTGGCTCTCAATGGGGAAAGTGCAGAAGGCACCGGTCGCCAGTCAAAGGCAGGTATGGTGGATCGAATCCACCTTCCGCAAGATACGCTCGTCTGCGGATGCATAAGACTCGCATCAATAGTCGAGCTTCAGTGCATGCCATGCACTGAATGTCATGGAATGAAAAATATCCATGGTGCGGGTACAAGAGACCCGAAGAATGCAAATATGAGCCTTCCAGGTGAGGCGTCGGTCAAATACAAGAACAAGGAAACTGTGAGAGTCCGCTACTTCCAAGCTCACCCCATTTAGTAACAAGTCTGGGTCAGGTTGGAGCCATGGATGATGGCAGAAGTGTACCACCTTAGTCTTGGTCAAGGAAAACCGAAGCCTGTGCATTTTCGCATAGCGAGAGACGCGGTTCAATGCCTGTTGGAGTCGAGGCTATAGAGTTGGCATCTGGGCAGCGCCAAAGGAGAACGAAAAGTCATCCACGTAGGGCATAGCGAGAACATCTTCCGGAAGAATCGAAGTGATGCCGTTGATGCTCAGGGCAAAACGTGTGATACTGAGGACACCCTCTTCCTTCTCTATTTTGCCGGAGAGGGGTCCACCCACCCATACGCAGAATCGACGATATCGCAAAAATTCAGATATAAAGTTTGGTAGGCATCCCCTCAACCCCATCGTGTGGAGAGTCTCAATGCTACCATATCGCCATGTGGTATCATAGGCCTTTTCTAGATCAAAAAACACCATGGCATAGTGTTGTCTACAAAGGAAGGCCTCGCAGATGGCATTTTCCAGTCGGAACAGAGCATCCGATGTGGAGTGGAACTTGCTGAAGTCGCACTGTGCAGAAGACAGATGGCCTCCGCTGTCCAGTAAAAAAGCTAATCTAACATTTAACAATTTCTCCATCAACTTACACATGCAGGAGGTTAGAGAGATTGGGCAGAAACCAGCCGGGGTAGAGTGATCTCTTTCCCGGTTAGTGAAAAGCAAGCACAGTAGCGATTGGCCAGGAATATGTAAGTATACCATCTACCTAGATCCTGTTGAACAAATCTAACAGAAAGGCCATGCCTCGCTCACCCAGATATCGAAGCATGGTGTACAGGACATTGTCTGGACCAGGGTCGGTGTCCGTGCATGAAGCGAAAGCAAAACCCAACTTACTCAAAGTAAACCAGGCGTTGAAGGGTTCTATGCCTCTGGAGGTAAAGTTCAGTCAGCATCCTTCCGCGACATCAGGACGCACATTGAATGCTAGCAGAGCAGCATACCGGCTAGAGAATGAGGTCACAAAGGATTCCACCACGGGCGCGGGGTCCGAGATTGTGGTCCAATTATCCCGCAGAACAGGAGGGGAGGGGGTTCCTGAGACAACTTGCCCTGAATCCCTTTGACTGGCTTTCACACCTCTGCTAGAGGGGTCTTCCCATTAAGTGAAGACACATCTGCCCCACAAGTAGAGCACCAGGCATGCTCGAAATATAGAGGGACCTAGCTGTAGCCCGATGAAATCCACCAACAGTGAAATCGTTCAGGCTAGAAAATAATTGAATAGGAAAGTAATTACTACCATGGAGGAGATGCAGGGGCCCTCTTTGAAGAGAAGACCTTAATGGGTATGGCCGTACGCTTCCCGGAAGCAGAACTCTGAGGGCTGTTGGCTGGACAATGCGTTGAAGGCACTGTCACTTTCGAGGACTTAGCAGGGGGAGGTTGGGTTCCTCATGCAAGTCTTTTTCTCCTTCCACCTCAAAACCTTAGGCAGGTGGGGGACTCACTCTTTTGGAGGATCCATGGTCTCCAAGACATCCAGCCTACCACTGAGTGTGGGTGAAGGAACCAAAGCTCCTTTGGTGCTGTCCTCCTTTCGGGGGGGTAGCTTTACAAACCCTGAAAGATGGCCTCGTGACCAACTTTGGTGGTTGCCTCCTGTGAGTCTAATGACTGGGTGGAGGCGCGCGGCCTGGGAAAAGGGAGGGGAGCCCTGGTTTTAGTCGGAGCTGGGTGTGAACACTTTGTGCCACCAGCTTTACCAGGGGAGCACCCAGGGTGGGTAAAACTCACAGAAAGGCTCCGAATGGGTGCAAAAACGACTGTGCTTGTAGGCCTGGAGTAGAGGGCATCTTTTTTAACATTGAGGCATAAGACGTCCTAGGCAGCACAAGGCATGCCAGGACCAAGTCCTTAGCTTCACAAAATGAGAGACGATTCTGGGCCTGAACAGCCAGGATTTCCTTCTCAAGGACATACGCACCACATTGCTTTGAAGAAGTGGGGTGTGACTCTCAGCAATTGACACACTTGGCCACACACGATTTGGACCATGTGTGTCCTTGGAGCAACTTACAGAGACTTCGGGTAACCCCGACTTTGCACTCTACATGAAAGATTCATATAGCCGAAGCAATGGCAGTGGTAGCCCCTCCACGGCAGTGGCACAAATGCCTTCACAGGGTAGCGATACCAACCGGCATGCACCGACTCAGGGAGCTTGTCACAGTCGAATGTTAGAAAAAGTGTAGGGGTGGGTCTTGAGACCCCTTACTTTTTTCTCATCACACATCAACTTTGACTGCTCCATGGTCGGCCAGCTCTAAGGTGATGTCATCTATGGAGTAGTCCACGAGTTCCCTCGCATAAACTACTACTGTCATGAAGTTGATGGTAGAGTGTGGTGTCAAACTAACCGGCGTGTTATCAAGTGTCCAAAGGGCACTAAATGGCCACCTCAGAGGGATTAGGCTCATTTGTCAGAACCTCTCCTCTGATGGATCATATTGCTCTTAGCCAACATGCTGCCATCAGTAGAGCGAATAACAAGGAAGCATTTGAAGGCAACAGCCTCGAAAACGCCAGGTAACCTCTGAATGAGGGGCCTCCCTGACATACTTGAGGATCCGCTCTGCACACTTTTTGTCCTAGTCTGGGACTTACCACCCGAGGGAACACCGGGGCCGGACATGCCGATCTTGGCTTAGTCGCTTACCAAAATGGTATCGGCCCTGTGGCTCCTGTGGAGGGAGAGGAGCCCCAAGCCTTTTGCATCTTTTTCATGATCTTTTTTTTTCTTAGGAGATGAGGGCGGGAAATGAACCCATTTTTCTCTGATGGTAGGAGCCCCTAGGCCAGATGGGCCAGCCTCAGCAAAATCCTTCTCTAAAATGGAGAAGGTCTTGCTTGTCAAAGTAGCACCAGCCAGGGGAGGAGATCTCTCCTCTCCTTGTGAGGCCTCGGGGACCTGAGCTGTCTGAGGAGGAGCTTGCATAGGGGCACACACCTGTTTTGTGCTTGGCCCTGAGCCCAGGTTTGACCCCATGGAAAATCTTGAACTTGGCTGTTGGATCAGTCAAGCATCTCCTCTGCCCAGCAGCTGCTCCGCCTAGCTTGATGGTGGTTTAGCCCGCTGGCTGAGGCGGTGATCTATGTATATATATTCTATTACTCCTGTTGCCTATAATTTGTTTTAGTTCTATAGGGCCTATTTAGCTCGAAGTGCTGCCATACCAAAGTTGGTAATGGTTTGGCAGGGCAGTCTCACCCCCTGAGTGGGATTACATGGCCAGTCTCAATAACCTATCCTAATCTATAGTTACAAAAAAAATAAAATAACTAATTTTCATTCATTTAGTCTTCAAATGACTCATAAAAAAACACATTAGGAGAAAGTCTCACAAACTAATGCTGGTAAAAGTACAAGGCAAAAGGTTAGGCTGTTAAATGATACTAAAGTTAGTCTAAAGGCAAAAACAATGATGGCAACGAGGCCAGACGCTGATGTTGATTTGGATGGGTTTTATCATTCTCCGGTGCCTACTAATCTAAAGCAAAGATGCAAATGCTGCATCAAAGCTTACGCACATATGCCTGTTAAAAGATCAAAATTGTTTTATTGCATTTCATAAAAAATAAATTATCTGTATATTATTTTATTAAAATTAATGAAAAAAGAATTAACTTTTATTTGGGGGAAATGTGGTTACTAAATTCCAGGTTTTCTTTGTTATTTTCCAAATAATTTTATTTTTTTAGGTTTATTCATGTTTGCATCAACACTTTCCAATGATGCAATGTGGAATCATTTTATTTTTGTGCAATTCCTTCAATATTCAATAAAAAAAAGTTGTATATATGTGTTTTATGACCTAAATGAAATATGTTTTAAAGACCCTCAAATTTTTATTTTACATAAAGCAATACTTCGAGAAAGAAAGGGTTAACCAACTACTATTCAGATCATAACCAAATACTCTATTATTAATTCCATATGTTTTACTTCTATATTTTTCTACATTGAATTTATCTGCCACCATTCAGACAAAAATATTTTCTTAAATCCTTCTGGAGTCTCTATTCCATTCTCTATTACCAATATCTCAAAATCCCTTGAGCCTGATTCTTTCCCCTACTTGTTATTCACCCTAACCCATAAATTTTCCAAAAATTCAACTACTTACCAACTCTAATATCTCCTGTTTTAATGAATCTTCTTAAAGCTATTGTGCAAATATGTCCCACAATTCTTGAATTATATAGAATTATATAAATTGCCCACACAATTGCAACCATGATTGATAGTACCAAATATCCATGATTTGGATCCTGTAAATAAAATATTATTAAGTCACAGAGGAAAAAAATGTAATTTAGGAAATGAATTAAAAAAAAAATTGAATTTCTGATCCTTAAAACACTCAAATATAGGTTTTTTATATCTAGAGCTAATTTGGGTAAAGAAAACTGTTAGTTATTTTTAATTAATTTGTGTGTAATGCACCAATAAAAAAAATGATTTCTAACAGCTTTCTTACTCATGATTAAGAGTAATAATAAATTTAAAAAACTGGAGATCTTTCAATTCAAAAGGTTTAAAACTATAATACCATTAAACAAATCTAGTCATGAAAAAATATTTTAAGGGGTAGGACAACTCATAAAACTCAGGTATGAAATAACAATCTTTTATATTCTTGGGATGAGTCCTAACCTAGTGACCCATAACTTGATAAAACAGGTAGGTTTGTTTTTAATAGGGTATAAAGGTGCAGGATATAAAGCTATTTTCTGTGTTAATGCATGCCAACTCTCAACATCATTTGTGAGACTGGTGAGAGCAAAAAAATTAAAATTCAAAGAGAATGTTATAAAATGAAACAAAAATTAATTACTTGAAACAATGATAGATTAAATGGCTCAAAAGAAAGAATTGAGACTGATTGCAATGTTTCTTGCAGTTTGAGGGGTAGTTGGCAAAACTCAATTAAAAAAAAAAGAAAAGTTCTACACTAATTTCCAAAAGTTACTATTCTTTTCACTTAGAAAAAGTCAAACAAAAACCTATTGCATCACCACTGTAAATTTTTGAAGAGAGGATGGTAAAGAAAGTGAAAAAGTTAGGGGAAGCAAAAATGTATATAAGCTAAAACAGCCAAGTCAGCTAGGATAAGGCTGCGGAAAAAAACATTGAAAAATGATTCAAAAAAGCCAAAACAAAATAAAAATAAACACCAATAAGGGCATGTCAAAGTGCCATCAGCAAATTAAAATTCAAATAGAACAGAGGAGAGAGGGTACAGGAGCCCTGTAACTTACCTTCTTTATCTCTGTTGCAATATCTAGCAACCAATTTTTTGATGTTGCATTTTCAGTTGAAATAACTTGTGATGAGAAATCAGACTCTGAATCTACCGTACTTATTAAAATATTAGTCGTACCTATAGTGGTAGGACTTATTTCATTTTCATCAGATATATAACTCAGTGATGGTAAATTAGTCAACATCTAAAATATAAGAAAATTGAAATGTTAATGATGGTGACAAGATAAATCTGCTATTGTACAGTGAAATCCTGTCAACAAGAGTCAGTTACGGAATAAAGCAAAACTGATGAAACCACATACTTTATATAACTACAATTATACACCATTACCTCTGAACTATAAATAGTGGAAGATTATCCAAACCATTTTCCAGCATATGTCCTAAAAGTAAGGAGCCTCTAAAGGAGAAGTGGTCTGAAAAGACTTTCTTTCTAGGAATTTTATTATTGTGAAAGTGTATTAAGAAATAGCAGGGTTATCACAGACTATATCTAATAAATTCAACTCATCCACAGCATGTATGAACAAATGTGTATGGAATAGGAGGGGTATATATGATAAGGAAGGAGAGGGGTAAAGGATATGTGCAATGATTAGGTATGCATATGTGAGCTAGATAACTATGTGGGCAAAATCTAGGTTTCCAAAAGTAAAACTGTGCATGGTTTAATGTAGAGGTCCTACAATGATAGAACTAAGCCTGAGAAAGAGTCCGCCTTACTAAAAATATATATCATAATTTTCATCTCTATCAGCAGCATCATACAATGTTCTAAATAAAAAGAGAGTAAATTAGTCAATCACAATTTGCCTCTAGTAAAATCATGTTGAGATTCCTTAACCAAATTATGTTTATCTAAGTAATCTCAAATACATTTCACTACTACAGATTCTGGCATTTTCCCAACCAATGATGTTAAACTCACTGGCTAGTAATTAGACAATCATTTTGACAGCGTTGGTTCTAATTTCCCTAAATGGAATATTTATATTCTGCCTGGCAATTAACTGCTTAATCATTGTCTCATATTCCTGATCTACTCTATGCCTCTCTATCTGAGGTTTATTTTTCCCCTAAATGGTTCCAATTAACATCACATTTACTGACCTAACCTGATTCTTTAGTCACCAAACAAAAGTTTCAAGATGCCTCCTCAGACCACTATGATCCATTTTTCTAAAGACAAGGATTTTAACCTCATACTCCTGAGAACCACATTCAATTTTAACTTAAATCTAATTTGTATGGTCACTGTTTCCCAAATTTCCTCCAATCTCTATATCACGAATACCCTCCTCCCTATTAATTAGAATTAAATCCAATATTTTATCATCCCTAGTGGGTTGGTTTAGTTTACAACCTGCTTAAGAAAATAATCCTGCACCATATTAAAAATTTCCAAAAAGGCAATGTAGCAAAAGCCACTCAAGCAGACCAAGAGGCTAATCAAGAAGTTGAAAACACCCTTTGGAAGCAGACATGCTGTGGTTCTTCTCTGATGAGAAGAATTTCTGCCAAGATCAAAAGATCAACTCCTAGAACAACAGGTGGCTCACTGTCACACCCAAGGACATGACTAGAGTCATGCAGATCAAATTTACAGTGACAATCATGGTCTTCAGTGTCATCAGCAATGAAGGGATTTCATGCTACCCCACTTCTTCCAGGTGAACCTGATGGCTAAATCCTTGTTCTGAGGAAGGTAGTCAAGCCCTGGATCAACTGACTCTGCTCCCTGTCAGAGCAGCCGGAAGACCCAGGGCTGGCTGTCCTACAATTTCTTTAATCACACAACCCCTGACATTTTGTCTTCTGACTTGCCTGACTGCAACCCCTTCAACTTCTTTATGTGGGGCACAGTGGAATGAGAGACCAACAAATCCAGTTGCAACATGAAAGAAGAGCTGAGGGCCAAGATTATTATGGCATTCAGGGGCCTAAAATGGGAGATAATGATAATGGCCTGTGACCAGTTATAAGAAGGTAGCCTGCAGGATGTCATCAAGACCACAGGCAGGTTCATCGAGTGAGATCAACATAACATGTCATGAAGACAAACTGACTAAAATTTCCTGAATATATTTTAAAAATTAGAGGCACTTTTATTTTTCCTGAGTCATATGAAGAATACTGCCACCACCCTGTAATAGGGGAGACATAGGTATGGTTCTTATTTTTAGTGATGAGGATAGGACACATAGTAATGGGTTTAAGCTGGAAAAGTTTAGATTTAGGAAAGAGATTAATAGAAATTGGTTTACAAATCAAGTGGTAGATGAATGGAACAGGTAGGCTTAGTAGGCATGTGATAGAAATGTCCTTCCTAGGGTGTTTTAAGAATAGAACGGATAGATTTGTGGATGAGGATACTAGGTGAGACTGAACCTGTTGATGGGAAAAGAAACTGCCTCATATAGGTTATTAATTTGCCTTATAGACACTCCTTTTCTTATATAAAGAACTGCACAGTAAGACAGCCAAGTGGCCATCTTACTGTGTCTTATATGTCAATGTTATGATTGTTTAAAGTTCAGTTTTGCTATTATTATTTGCATAATTGAGCGATTTGACATTTAAGGAAGTTAGCTTAATTTGGCTTTGTTAGTTTTATATAATAATAAGTTGTTTGCATTTTCTAAATTACACAAAGTTGATGGAAATAATCAACTGAAAAAACAATACCTGAAAATAAGAAGCACCTATCGCTATTATCCCCATAAACTGCACTTGCAGTGCTCAATTTAGAAAAGTACTTCTAAAACATCACCAATCAAAAAACTAAAGCATGCAGCTGCAATCTATAAATCAATATCAAAATACAGTGGAGACTCAATACTCAAACTTAATTTGTTCCAAATGGCTGTCTGAGTATCAAAAAGTTTGACTACCCATATCTAACAATCAGGTAATTCGTTCTAACCTTAGCAAAACCTTAAGTTTACAAAAATTTCAATGTAAATCTTTTTATAATTTTGATTTGTACTTACTGTAAGTGAAGGCTGGTAATGGATAACGTAGAAGAGGATGGGAGCAGGGTGGGGCGGAGAAGGGAGGTTATTCGGCGGAGGACAAGTCACCATCCATGAAAACATCTGGTAACTCATCTCCTGGTATGATTCCTGTGAACCCACTAGTGGAGGGCTGTGGCTCACTAACACCTGCACTCTCACTAGATTCCTTTTTCAACAAGAATCTGCCTAATGTGATCTGCCTTTGCCTTTTTTTTCAAAATGTCTCTGAAATGCTGCATCAAATTCTCATTAAACTGGTTATGTTTCTGTGTATGGCAGCAATATCAGAGTATGTCTGAGTATCAAAAAGTTTGACTACCCATATCTAACAATCAGGTAATTCGTTCTAACCTTAGCAAAACCTTAAGTTTACAAAAATTTCAATGTAAATCTTTTTATAATTTTGATTTGTACTTACTGTAAGTGAAGGCTGGTAATGGATAACGTAGAAGAGGATGGGAGCAGGGTGGGGCGGAGAAGGGAGGTTATTCGGCGGAGGACAAGTCACCATCCATGAAAACATCTGGTAACTCATCTCCTGGTATGATTCCTGTGAACCCACTAGTGGAGGGCTGTGGCTCACTAACACCTGCACTCTCACTAGATTCCTTTTTCAACAAGAATCTGCCTAATGTGATCTGCCTTTGCCTTTTTTTTCAAAATGTCTCTGAAATGCTGCATCAAATTCTCATTAAACTGGTTATGTTTCTGTGTATGGCAGCAATATCAGGGTGGCACCTCTCCAAAAAGTTTCCCAACTCTGCCGCAAATATTTCTTGATCTCTGCAGTGAAGACTCTTTCCTTGCTGTTCCCCTCCTCCTGAAGACAGCAGCTCAGTTACCTCCTGCAGCTGTTCCTAGTGAAGTTGACGCAGCTCATCAGTGGTGAGGTCTTCCGAGTGTGCTTGCACCAGCTCCTCCACATCATAACTGTCCACCTCAATGCCTATGGCCCTCCCCAGAGACACAATGTCCTCCACCACAGCAGACTCCTGGACTGAAGGCTTAAATCCCTTAAAATCCTTGGCTGTCACACGGGTCGGCCACAGATTTTTCCAGGCAGATTGCATTGACCTCACAGAAACTTGACTCCAGGCTTTATCTATAAGCCTTAGGTAGTGGAGGATATTGAAGTGATTCTTCCAAAACTCCCTCAGAGTGAGCTCTGTTTCACAAGTCATCTCAAAGCACCTCTCAAAAAGTGCTTTAGTATACAGCTTCTTAAAGCTGGCAATGACATTTTGGTCCATGGGTTGGATCAGTGGCGTGGTGTTGGGAGGGAGGAATATCACTTTGATGAATTTATACCCCTTACCCAATTCTTCTTCCATGCCTGGAGGGTGTGCAGGGGCATGTCCATCAACAGGAGGGCCTTGAGTGGCAGATTCTTCTCTATTAGGTATGTTTTCACTGCAGGTGCAAACATCTCCACAAACCACTCTGTGAAAAACTGCCTGGTTGTCCAGGCTTTCTTGTTTGCCCTCCACATCACACTGAGTTTGCTCTTTTGCATACCATTCTTCTTGAATGGCCTGGGATTTTCTGAATGGTATACCAGCAGTGGTTTAATTTTGCAGTCGCCGCTAGCATTGGCGCACAAAAGCAGGGTTAGCCTATCTTTTATGGGCTTGTGTTCTGGCAAGCATTTCTCTTCCTTTGTTATATAGGTACTGTTTGGTAGTTTTTTCCAAAACAGGCCTGTCTCATCACAATTAAAGACCTGTTGTGGGCTTAAGCGATCCTTATCCACAAATTTCTTAAATTCAGGCACAAACTTCTCACTGTGCCTCACAATAGAATGAATTCTAGTTCTCTTCTTGAAATTCCCAAACCACCCTTTGCTAGCTTTAAAATCTTCACTGGAGTCAGAGATAGTATCACAAATAAGATCACCATAGAGCTGCCTAGCCTTCACACAAATTATGCCCTCTGACATAGAATCACCAGCCATCTGCCTTTCGTTTATCCACACCATCAACAATTTTTCCATTTCTTCCACTGCCACAGGTCACTTAAGTTGCTTTTTCACACCCATTGCCACATCAGCTCCCTTAATGGCCTCCTAGTTCTTCAGTATGGTGGCTACTGTAGATTTCACCATACAATACTCAGCTGCAAGATCGGTGATTCTTGCTCCTTTCTCATATTTATCAATAATCTCCTTTTTCCATTCAATGGTTGTCAATACATTCTTCCTTTTAGGCTTATTTTCACCACTAATAACCCTCTTTGGTGCCATTGTAAGTTTCTAAAGGAAAAAAACACAGACAGAACGCAGGAGAATGTTGTTGTCATTATTGTACAACCATATGTGCAGACATTCAAGTACCAAGTCAAACTTTTGCGTTTGAGTATCAAAAAGTTTGACTTCCAAGACGTTCAAGTATTGAGTCTTCACTGTATACTCATGCACATTTGGTTAAATAAAAACATTAAAAAAAATGTTAGAACATTATTCTATAAACAATTATGATTATATACCCCCCAGACCCCCCCCCAAAAAAATGATTGAAACTCAGGATCATCGTAGGGGAGTCCACCTGCAGGGATAATCCCATTGTTCGCGCCACCGATTTTCATGTTTACCAAGATTAGACTGGAACAAATGGAGGATACAAAATTGGAAAGAGAACAGTAGCAGGTGGGGTAAACATGAAGATCGGCGGTGCACCTGAAAAAGTGTATTTTTTGGCATGTATGTTTTGTTCACCCGCATATGCATATTCATGCAGGTTTGATTAAATAAAAACATTAGAACATTATTCTATATACAATTATGATTATATACTGGGGGGGCGGGGGCACAGCACCACCCCCTGATTGAAACTCAGGATCATTGTAGGGGGTCTCCTGCAGTGATAAAACCCCCCATGAGCAGTCCCCTTGAATTTACTCCAAAAAGGTGAATCATATTGGAACAGGGACGAAATATTTTGCATCCCATCATTCACGCCGCCGATCTTCATATTTACCGCAGGTGGAATAAGAGGTGCTTGAGGATGACAAATGTGTGTGGATAGTAGCAAACTTTAGTTTGCATGAGTGGACAATGTTGAATGTGAATGGGAAGGGATGTAACTGGGATGGGAGAAAGTGGAAAAATGAAATAGACAAAGTAGTGAAAGATGTGGCTCAAAGAAAGTGGATGGATGAGATGGAGAGAAAGAGGACACTAGAGCTATATAAGGAGAAAAAGGCGCCGAGGTATGAAAACTGGTATGATGGAAGCTTGGATGGTGATCTTCTCTTCTGTGCTAGGACACAATGTATAGATATGAATGCAAGAAGTTACAGATGGTCAGAGTCTGGCAGTAAAATGTGTGGGATGTGTGACATGGGTGAGGATGAAACAATAGAGCATGTCATTTTGGAATGTGATAAGTATGTTAGTGAGAGAGTGGAAATGATGCAAGTCATCCTGAATGAAATGGGATGTGAAATGAATGAGGTGATAGAAAAGAGTGGAAGAGAATGGCTGCTTATTCTGTTGGGGCTCTGTGACCAGACAAAAGATTGTAGCAGTGAAAGATTTCCTGGAGAGCACATGGAAGGTCAGAATGTGTTGGTAGGCAGGTAATATTAGGAGAATAGTTTCCCTGTCCTCACAGGTAGTGCCGATACAAAGGCCAGGGGGATTGCCGCTTGATGGTCGCCCACCTGTGGATCAAGAGGCCCATTTGGGTGCCTATCAGGTCAGTTGATAGGAATGAGTCACAGTCTACTGGGCAAGCTCGGTGAGCGGTGGCGCGGATTACCGACTGTTCTAGGTTAAGAGGAACCATGTGGTCGGACGTGATGGTGTATGTGGCAGCTCTGTCTGCTATTTCATTTCCCCTCAGATTTCTACATGGAAGGGTATCTAGGAACAGGAACAGGAGTATCTTGGGGATGCTGCTTTTTTATCAGTTCAGGTTCAGGTTATTGAGCCACCCTTGTTGTTGTTGATTTGAGCTGCTTGGATGGTAGTCACATGAGCCCTGCTGCAAGTAGTTTGTTGCATGTAGGTTACTTGGTCAAGTTATTTTAGATGGTACTTAATTAGTAATAGTTGTGACTTAAGTTTATTGCCCATATTCTTGAGAGCTGTCCGCTGTTGGTGATGAATTTTGCTCTCATTGAGGATTTGTTGACGGATGGGGGGTAAAAACCTATTCCATCTAGCAGGATTGCCAAGGTTAGCTGACGGATTCCCAGGCTTGATAGGAGGGCCCTCGTGTGATACGGATGCTGTAGAAGCGGTGACAGTGTGGCAGGAAGTGTTCCACTGTCTCCTCCTGATTCTGGCACCACCTGCAGTATGGGGAGTCCGTCAGGCGAAGTTTGTACCTGATTAGGCCACAGTGTCCAGTCTACAGGCAGAATAGGGCCACATCCAGGCAACGGTGCTTGTGGCGGCTCCACGGTGCAGGGGAGGTGTCGCTGCAGATTTGTCCAAGGCTGGTTTCTTGTAGCACAAGTCTAAGTTTGATGTACCACTTCTTTTTGATCTCTTTCCTGGTAAGAGTTTGGGCATCATGGTATTCAAGTTGGAGAGGTTCCTCTGTGTCTGGCACCACCTACCTTGTGGCTTGATCAACAATTTTGTTTCCCTGAATTCCAACATGTGACGGAACCCACTGCAGTCCTCCTTTTTTGAGGTGGTGTAGTTGTGCCTGTATCTTGTGCACCAGGGTAGTTAGGGGCGGGTGAGCCTATTGGTAATTAGTGCCAGACTAGTTTGTGAGTCAGTGTAGATCACCACCTTGTCAGATGTTATAAGGTTGATGTTGTCCAGGGCACACAGGATGGCATGGAGTTCCACGGCTATATTAGAGTGGCTGGGTGGTAGTCTCCAGGTTTTGCAAAGTTTGGAGATGGGGAAGTAGACTGCAGATGATGAAATGCCCTTTTCTGGTGAGTGGGATCCGTCTGTAAAAGCTGGGGTGTGTGAGTACAGCTCATTGTGCCTGTTGAGGAAAAGTTGCTGGGCAAGTTGGGGTGGGTCCATTCCCTTATGGAACTTGAGGTCTAGGTGGAGGGAGATTTGGGATGCAAGATCGTACTGTGGTGGAATTGGTGAGACAGCTGAGTTTGGGCCTGGTATGTAGGGCAGAGGGAGTGAGGCATCTTCAAGGATTGAGAGTGTTTTTTGTATCAGGGGAAGGTTCTTGACAGGGCCAACTCCTGGAGACTTCAGGGCATCATTGAGTATTGTGGTGACTGGGTGGCTGGGTGGAGCTGTGGATGCCTTGTAGAGTGTGTTGCACATTTTCACATGGCGGGTGTGGTCCAGTGGCAGGAGTCCTGTTTCCACGTGTAGACAGGGGATGGGTGTGGATATAAATGCCCCAAGAGCTATCCTCAGTGCGGTGTTCTGCACAGCATCCAGCTTTTTTAGGTTGGTAGGTGAAGCAAATCTATAAATGGCCACCCCATATTGTAATTTGCTGAGGATAAAGGTTAAATACAGCATGAGGAGTGTATCCCTGTCAGCTCCCCAGCTGATCCCCGAGACCCGCTTCATGATGTCCATGCACTTGAGGCAGGCAGTGCGGAGGTATGTGATGTGCTGCTTGAAAGTGAGGATGGGGTCGTCAAAAACTAGGCCTAAGAGACTATGTGATGTGACATATGGGATGGCTGCCCTTTCTATGGTGATTGTTGGTAGCTGGGAAATCCTCTTCTTTGTGGAACACATGAGGTGGCTTTTCTGTGGATTTATCTTCAGGTCCCATTGTGTTGTCCACTGGTTTATTTTTCTTGCAACCCCTCTTGTGCCTGTAGGAGTGTGTCAGCTCTGTGCAGTATGGTGATGTCATCTGCATAGACTAACAGGGTGGACTGTGATGTTGGGATGTCTCTCATCAGGATGTTAAAGAGTGTGGGGCTTCAGGACTGATCCTTGTGGTATGCCATACTGGAGTGGGTGTGGTGAGGAGAAACTGTTTCCCACGGCAATTGAAAATGTCCTGAGGGTAAGGAAATCCTGGAACCATCTTAGGGGGCACCATTCAATCCCATTATTGACAGTTTCTGAAGTATTCCCCCATGCGTTGCTGTGCCAAACTCTCCCTGCAGGTCAATGAAAACTGTGAGGAGGACGGTTCAGGTCTGGTAGGCTCTCCTGATGTTATGTTCCATGATGAGGAGGAGGTCCTCTGTGCATCTCTGAGGGCGGAAACCAAACTGGTATACTGGAAGAAGGTTGTTGTGTTTCAGCCACCAGGTAAGACGAGTGTTGATCAGCCTCTCCATCAACTTGCCCAGACATGAGAGAAGACTGATGGGACTGTAGGAGTTGGGGAGCTTTGGATCCTTGCCTGCCTTTGGTATGGGGATCAGCATTGCATGCTTCCACAGTGTTGGGAATGTTCCTTAAGTCCAGCTTTGGTTGAAAAGTGTGAGGAGCTGGGCACGTGCTGTGTTGGGAAGGTTGGTTCTTTATTGCACAGTCCAGTTCATGGAGGGTGAGTGGAGATGACATGCTTGTTGAGGCATGCAGAATTTCTGGTGTTTGGGGTGGAGCCAAGAAAACAACAGGGTCTGGGAGGCCATAGATGGTGTAGTGCAGCCAGTAGTTCTGCTTGTTCAGATGGATGTAGGACTCTTGTGTCTGGACCTCTTAGGGGAAGAGAGGAAGGGGTGGGTCGACCAGACATGGCACGGATGAATTTAAATGTTTGAGCTGGACTGCTATAGAAGGATAGGGATGAACAATGGGTGATCCATGAGGCCTTTTTTGCATGGGCTATTGTTTTTCTCTTGACCGGATCGAGTTTGCAATATGTGATTTGGTGGTGTAGGCAGGGACACTTCCTCCAGGCTCTTCGCTGATCACATACCGCAGTTTCACAGAGTTCGTTCCACCAGGGGACTCGAGGATGGGGTAGTATGTACCGTTTGACT
Source organism: Ceratothoa steindachneri (assembly GCA_963969495.1). Classification (NCBI taxonomy): domain Eukaryota; kingdom Metazoa; phylum Arthropoda; class Malacostraca; order Isopoda; family Cymothoidae; genus Ceratothoa; species Ceratothoa steindachneri. The sequence continues at coordinate 40,848,729 of OZ018329.1, forward strand.
TTTTGAAGTGTTTGTGGCCTACTTCAGTCAGCTGTGTTGTTAGATCAGCTGCCATGCTCTCAGTGTTTAGGGATGTGGGAGTTTGTATTGTGGCGGCATCTGCATTAAAATCTTCCCATTTTCCTGTATTTAAGAGCCAGCGTGGTCTCAGGGAGATTAGTGGGGGGGGCATTGCCTCCTAAATGGATGAACACTGGGAGGTGGTCACTACCCATGTATGGGCCTACCTCAACTTCTGCATCACTGAATAGCCCACTTCCAAGGCAGAGGTATAGGGTAGAGTGGGTGCCCTTGAACAGATCAATCCTTGTGGGTAGGCCTGGGGGAGTGAGGAGGGTTAGTGGTGAGGTGAGCAGTGAATTAAAGAGGGAATGACCCGTGGGGTTTATGGTGCTTCGAGGAATACCTGGTTGCCAGTGTGGGTGTCTTGCATTGAAGTCCGCCATGACTAGTGTTGGTGGGGTTAGCTGGTTGAAGTAGTGAGTGAGTTCTGCTTCTGTTACATCAGTGCATGGGTTATAGCATATAAATATGGTGGCCCATCTCCTGTTCAAAGATATTTGCACTGCCATGGTTTCAAGTGTCCCTCCCGGGAATTGCTGCAATGGGAATTCTGCACATGCCATCTTCTTGTGGGTAAGTAGGACAAGCCCTTCACCCTGCCTGTTTTGATGGTCCTTCCTATAGATGTTGTAGCCCTGGAATGATATACCTGAGGTGTTGTTGGAGCCATGTCTCACAAATTCCTATTAGTAGCGGTCAGCACCATTTTGCCTGCAGTTTGACATCTGCCAGCTTGCGAGGAAGTGAGCGAGCATTCCAGAATATGATGGTGTTTTGCTGATATGCCATGATTACTGGGTGAAGATAGCAAGAAGGGCAGGGATGAGATGGCGAAAGATTGATAATATGGAGCAGCCTTGTTGGTAAAGTGAATAGCCTTTTCAAAATATGTTGATAAGTGAAGGGACCATTGACCACCAGTCAATGCCTGCCGAGTCGCCTGTCTTCTCCGGCATTTGGGGTGCGGGAATGGTCCTAGGTTTAGTTCCTGTAACTTTTTCAGCATACATTCGATAAGTGGGTTGTTCACTTTTCCTGGTGGTAGGTGTGGGGTGGACCTCAATGTCAGCAAACTGATGGTGTGTGCTGGAGAGAACATGCTGGCGGGCCAGTGTGTTGCCTGTAAAACAGCGGTGTGCTTAGGGGTGGCGGGGGCGGTGTGTGTGGGTGTCAGTGCACTGAGAGGTTGTGGCGTCTGCTTTGCATGTGTACTGATCCTCATCTATCGTGTCATAAAGGATAGGGAAGGAATTATTTAGGATCAAAGTGGGAGGCACTTTGTTCGGTGCAGCAGGAGGAGGGATGCGAGTTCTTTGGGTGCGTGTACTGGTGTTAGATTGTGTGTTTGGGGAAATGGGCTTTGGTCTGATTTGTTTGAGTTTTGTGTTCGTGTCCTCTCTGTTCACTTTTTGTTGTCTGCAGTGTTCATTAATCTCTTCTGCCTTCAGCAGTGTTGGACAGTTCTTGCTTAATAAACGGTGATCTTCCCGGCAGAAGTAACAGTATGGGGTGTTCATGCACTGATTCCCCTCTGGTGTCTTGAAGGGATGGTAGCCACTGCAGTTATTGCACCTCACTTTGTATCTGCAAGCTAGTGCTCCATGGCCAAACTGATAGCATCTGCGGCACCGGAGGGCTGGTAATTTGAATTCAGTCACATTCTTCACTTGGTACCCCAGTGCTATTTGCCTGGGGAGCTGAGTGCCCTGGAAGGCCAGCCTGAAGAATCTGGACCTATCTACTTGCGGTGGTAGGGGTAGGACCTCTTTGAGAGTGACACCAACATGGTCAAGGAAGTCGAATTCTTCGGCCAGGTTCTCGGCAGTGTACTGGGGGCTGAACGGTGCAACCTTACCATACAGCAAGCTGGGGTTGAGGCCTCTGGACTTACAGCACTGCATTCTCCATGGGCCAAGGGTGGTGATATCTTCTAGTCGGCATGCCAGCTTGTTCAGGCCATCATGGGTCACCTCCAACCGTATAGCCTGGCCGGTGCCCAGCTCCCTGATGTGGCCTTGCAATATGTACGGTAAATATATAGATTAGCGGCTCGGCCGAAAAAGTGGAATTTTGTGTGTTTACCTTTCGTTCACCCCTACCGGAATATTCATGCACGTGTGAGTCATCTGACATCAGACCCCATCCCTACCTCCATTATAATTCGCGAAACGATTAAAGGTGCTAGCATGATTTGGTTAAATCATTCAATCTGTAAACGTTAGGCCATTACTCTATAAACAATTAGGATTATATACTGGAGGGCAGTGCCCCCCAGACCCCCCAAATTTATTGAAACTCAGGATCATCGTAGTGTGGTCCCCCCATTGTGTTTACCCCCCACACGAGCTGTCCCCTTAAATGTACTCAGAAAACGTGAAACATTTTGGAACACAGATGAAATAGTACATCCCATCGTTTAAGCCGCTAATATAAATATTGGTAAATATGTAGACAAGCGGCCCGGCCAATAAGACGTACTATTTTTGTACGTGTTCCAAAATGTTTCACATTTTTTGAGTACATTTAAGGGAACAGCTCATGGGGGCTTAAACACGAACGTGGACCGCACTACGATGATCCTGAGTTTCATTAAATTGGGGGGGGTCTGAGGGGTGCACTCCCCCAGTATATAATCTTGATATAATGTTCTGACGTTTACAGAGGTGAATGCTTTAACTACATCATATCAGCACCTTTAATCGTTTTGCGAATTATAATATGGGTTAGGGGTGGGGTATGACGTCAGAAATGCTTGATTTCAATTTTGTTTTCCACTTAATAGCTTTTTATTATCCTCATTCGGACTCATTTTTATTTGTCAATATATTTTTCCTCATTTTACTATTTTTATTACCTTCTTTTATACATTTAAATGTAATTAGCTAGATCATTTCAAGGAACTACTTGTTTTTTAGCAGTTTGGGTGTCAAACATTCCCCTTTTACGCAGTTTGAAAATGATTAATCAGACGTCTTTTAAGCAGTGTGAAAATGGTATCGAATTGTGCGTTTTGTCCGTCTTCCATTTCGGAATTATTAACTCTAGTTTCTGATACAGATAAATTGTTCACCTTTTTGGATGTTCATAATTTAGTTAAAATTAAAAGTGAATGTGACATTTGTGGCCGGGCATTAGATGTGACCCCTGTTTGAGTTTAGATGCTCTAAAATAAAACTTGATTCAAGTCAGATAGATTTTGAATAGGATGCAGTTGTGCAAAATAAATAGGCTTTCCTCTTCGCTATTTCGTAAGTATAACCACTGCAATTAAGTATGAAAACAGAGTGTTTCATTTGTTTTTTCGGGCAATTTTGTAAAAGAAAAATGGCCTATATAAACAGCGTTTTTGGTTTGCTTACTTTCTGGGCATTTTTTTAATACAAAAAATGGCGGCAGCTATCATTCGAAGAAAACTCAAATGCGCATGAATATTCAGACATGGGTGGACAATAATATTTACACAAAAATAATTTTTCCGGCCGGGCCACTTGTCTACATGTTTACCTAAATATTTACTATATGTACTACCCCAGGGGGGGATTCATTAAGGGCCCTGGTCAGGGCTGTTGGGTAGGCAGTCAAGATCTTACCTTTGGTGGACTTGATGTAAATTTTTACATTTGCCTGTTCCTCACCTGGTCCACCCTCTCTTGGCTTGTCCTGAGCATGGTAATTTACTCTTACCGGCTGTGGTAGGGGCTGGTTTGCATTCCTGGCAGATTTTTAGGTGGGTGGTTGATGGTCAGAGTTGGCCTCCATCTCCAGGGGTTGCTTAGCTGCCAGCGCGTGATTTACCTGCATGGCAGCAGCTGGTTCATCTTCCTCTTCCTCAGATTTACCCATGATGCACTAAATATACATCCAGATGTTTTCTGTGTTGTTAATCCAAAAGGTATTAGGGAAAACAAACGAGAGAGAACCGGTACGAAGAAATCTCATTGAGAAACCTTTCTGAAAAGGCCTATTATAAATGCAGACCTTTGTTTTTCAAAACGCGATATCTTCCAAAAATCTGAAGTAGCTCTTCTCTACACTCAACACTTAGGAATCCACAATCGAAAGCTTAATGAAAAATAAAAACTTAACATAACATAAATGTATTTAAGAGTAGGTTGGATGAGTTTTTAGGGAGGGAAGGTTGTGATGGTTCCTAAGTTTTGTATATATTAATATTGTTTGTATATATCTATAGATGCATGATTTAGTTCTTGACAAGCCTTGATTGGTGATACCCTTGTTTCTGGACGCAATCCTCTGGATGTAGTTTTCCTGGGAGTTGGGTGCCTTAAAAAAAAAAAGAGGCCATTTGACTCGGATGACCTATGATGAGCCCTTGTGGCTTTTGTCATCTGTTATATTATATTGTGGGGGACTTTGATTTTGTCTTCCCCTGGTGATGGTGCTTTTTGTGGGTGGGTTTTGACAGAGGCGGATGACCTTTGATAGGCCCTTGTGGCTTTTGTCATCCGTGAAATTATGTTATGTTCCAAAAATCTGAAGTACTTCTTCTCTACACTCGAAACTTAGGAATCCACAATCGAAAGCTTAATGAAAAATGAAAACTTGAGGTTCTGAGCAACCCTTTGTATCTGGATAAGTACCATCAGGAACAAAATAAAATGGGAAATATATAGGGGGAAATATTAAATGTTTGCGGGGACTTTTGTCACAACATAGGGTTGGGGGTTTTTATCTGAAATGTTGTACTATCATTAACACCACTGTATGGGTATACTTACTTTCGGTATACTTTCGGTGAATTCTGCCTGTTAATGGCAAGGCTGAAGTCGGCTTCCGCCTAACCCGCTTGATCCCACATTCTCCTCCCTTTCCAGAGTTTGAATTACTTCTGGCAAGGTGTTGTGGTGACGGCTGGGGTATCCTGGTGTTGGTGGATTGTCTTCTAGTCCTTGAAGCCACTTATCCAGATTATTTTTGAAGGCTTCAGGGCTAATTCCACTCAGGTCTCTTAGTTCTTGCGGGAGACAGTTGAATAAGCGGGGCCCATTGTACGTGAAGGAGTTGTGGGCCAGGTTTCTTACTCGCTGTACGGTGCCCTGTACTCCCTTGATGTAACTGAGTCTCCCTTTCCTTGGGTGTTGGTTGGTGACTATGGCCACATTTGGCACTCTGCCTTCCCATATCTTCCACATGTAGATTATTGTGTACCGATCCCGTCTCCTTTGTAATGAGTACAGTTTCAGTTCTCTGAGTCTGTCCCAATAGTTTAAGTGCTGTACCTCTTGGATTCGTGCCGTGTATGATCTTTGGATGCCTTCAAGGGTAGTTATTTCTTGTATTTTATGGGGGGACCAAAGCTGGCAACAGTACTCTAGCCTTAGGAGAACTAGAGACTTCCAAAGTGTTTTAAGGCACTGCCCTTCTCTGGAAGCAAAAGTCCTTAACACCCAACCACTCATGCTCTTTCCTGCTTCAGCCACAGCATTTATGTGGTGGGTAAAAGTAGCATCACTGCTCATGTGGACTCCCAGATCCTTGACATGCTCCTTATCTTCTATCTGCTGTGCATCATATTTGTAGTTGGTGGAGCTCTTGAGTATGTCGTTTCTCCCATATCTTACTAATTCAAATTTTTCTCCATTTAGGAGCATGTTGTTGGTTGATGCCCAGTCCAGTATTCTCTGCAGGTCTTCTTGTACTTTAGCTGCATCTTCTGGGCTTGTTATTTGCCTTTTTATCCTTGTGTCGTCTGCAAAGGAGGATGCTTCGACATGCTCCAGGTTGTTGTCTATATCTCCCACATGTATTATGAACAGGAGTGGACCTAGCACTGAGCCCTGCGGAACACCGCTCCGCACACTGCTAGGTAACGACAGTTCACCTTGCACAGATACCTGCTGGGTCCTCCCAGTTAGGAAACTGTGTAGCCATTTTCCAAGTGAGCCTTCTATTCCAAGGCTTAGTAATTTATGTAATAGGATCCCGTGATCCACTTTGTCGAAGGCCTTTGCAAAATCCAAATATATTACATCGGCATTTTGTCCATCCCGTATGGTTTCTAGAATTCTCTCATAGTGTTGTAGTTGAGACAAACATGAGCGGCCCTGTCTGAAGCCGTGTTGTCCGTCATTGAAGGCTCTCTTTGATTCTATAAATTCAACCATCCTTTTTCTCACTATTCTTTCACAGATCTTGACAAGATGGGATGTCAGGGCTACTGGCCTGTACTTGCTAGCTTGGCCTCTGCTGCCTCCTTTATGAATGGGCGTAATGATAGCCGACTTGAGGGCTACTGGTACAGTACCATTCTGCAGTGAGAGAGACCAGAGCATCTGGAGGGGTTTGGCTAGTTCTTGACTGCAGTTTCTTAGCAGCTGAGAGTGGAAGCCATCTGGTCCAGCCGCTGCATCTGGGGCAATCAATTTAATTGCCTCTATTATGTCCTTCTCCCCAATGTTGATTGATGAGAGTGTGTGAGGAGTACTTGGTCGAGCAGTGAAAAAAGTTCCTGCATCTAATATCCTCTCTTCTTCCCTTGGGTTGCTGAAAACACCTTCATACTGGTTCTTCAGTATGTTAGCCATTTGTTTGGGGTCTGCTGTCGGCTCACCATCCGGTCCGTAGAGAGGTCCCACTGGTGATTTGGTTTTCAGTTTCTTCTTTGCATATGAGAAGAAGTACTTTGGGTTTTCCTTAATTCGGGTTATTGCTTCTCTTTCTTCCCTGCGTTGTTGTTCCTCATGCGACTGTCTTAGTTTTGTTTCAACCTCTTCAATCTGGGACCGTATTCTTCCTTGAAGGGGTGTGTAATTTGTCTTTCTAAGTTTGGTACGAAGTGAGTGTCTTCTTCTCATGAGGACTTTACGGTCTCTGGGGATTATATTTTTGATTCTCCTTCTGGTTTTTTGGGGTATGTGTTTGGAACAAATTTCCCTACATCTCGCCACAAATTTCTTGAGAAGGTTGTCTACGTTAGTGTCTGGTAGAATGTCCTCCCAGTTTGTATCCCTCAACTCTGCTCTAACTTGGTCCCAATTTATGCTAGGGTTGTAGAAGTTCAGGTTGCCTAAGTGGTCATCTGCTGCTGTTTCTCTACTGTGTAGGTGTTCTTTATGTAAGTCAGTGCATGTTGTTTTCACCTGAATGTAATTATGATCCGATAGTATGGTTTCACATATTTTGTATGAGTGGATCAGATTATGGCTGTTTGTAAGGATTAGGTCTAGTATATTGTCGATGACTACAAGCAGTTTTAGCCCTAGATACAAAAAAAAAAATAATAACACCACTGTATGACTGGAAAGAGTCCGTGAATGGCGCTACAAGTGGGTTTTTTTCAATTTCAGAGCGCTTGTATGTAAAATAATTAATTTTGACCTAAAATATCCCTAACACGGATTCAAAAAGTTAAAGTTCGCTGGCTTCAGTCCTGAGATGAAGCTGCTGTGTTGCCGCTTATCAGGCGGACGTCAACTAGGGCAAGCCCCAACTTCCCACGGCGGTAACCTCTCTAGTAAATAGGGTCAGTTTATAAAGAATCCGAACAGATTATTTTCATTTCGTTTTGAGAACAGTTACTAAACTATGTAATTGTGAATAGTTTGTAATCAAATTGTTTACTTTTGGTAAAGTGAGGGCCAGAGAGTTCTAAGGTAAGCACTATGGCAACCGGAAATGGTCAATGCCTGTGTAAGGGTGCGAAGATTTATAAGAGAAAAACTTCCTTCCAAAAGCGAGAATATAAATAGCCCATTAAATTACCAAGTCAAGACGGACTTGGCCGTAGCGTGACGGCAGAGTGCTGGCCTCTTGATTCGAGGACCCGAGATCGATCCCACAGTCCACAAATTTTACGGAGAAGATCCCAGAAGAAAACGGAAAACGCCTTATGGACAACTCAAGAAATCGACTCAAGAGAAAACCGATGTCAAGGAAAACGGTAAGAAAACGACTTCAAGGGCTAACTCATCTCAACTCATCAAGAAATCATCACGTCATCAAGCGAAGGAATCATCACACAAAGATAAATGCAAGTTAATAAGAAGATACATCAAGAATTAACCCAGCCAACTTAAAGAAGTGGAATCATCAGGAATACAAAGAGTCAGATAAATGGAGTCAATGTTTGAAGGGGCATCTTCATCTTAAGAAGTAAATAGATTTGAATATAGAAAATCAACAAGATGAATGATATTGATAAATAAATAAAGTTATAAGAAAGAGCCCCCTTCCCCATAACTGGTGACCTTCAAAAGGCCGAACAATCTTCTGATCTTCGTTACAACTGCACCTGCTCTCCTACTAGAGATTAAGAAAAGGTGCTGCAGGAAACTTCAGGAGATCCGGGAAGGAGATGCTATATTACTCATTGATCAAGAGACTTCGCCAGGCTCTCATCAATCCCACTGAATCAACTCCACTCATCCCGCAGACTCGGAGGTTGTAGGGGGGGGGATCTACTAGTAATCCTCGATTAAGAAATCCAAGACTAGTCTCTCCCCAATCCTAAAATTTGCTCCGCGTTTTAGAAAGGGACCTGTGTAGGGATGCGAAGATGTATAAGAGAAAAACTTCCTTCCAAAAGCGAGAATATAAATAGCCCATTGAATTACCCAGTCAAGACAGACTTGGCCGTAGCGTGACGGCAGAGTGCTAGCTTCTGGATTCAAAGACCCGAGATCGATCCCAGACAGTCCACAATTTTTACGGAGAAATTCCCAGAAGAAAACGGAAAACGCTTTATGGACAACTCAAGAAATCGACTCAAGAGAAAAACCGATGTCAAGGAAAACGGAAAGAAAACGACTTCAAGGGCTAACTCGTCTCAACTCATCAAGAAATCATCACATCATCAAGAAGCAAGAAGAACTCATCACTTTGATCAAAAGTTGGAAGGAATCATCACATCAAGATAAATGCAAGCTTGATATGAAGATACATCAAGAAAACAGAAGATCAAGAATTAACCCAGCCAAATTAATGAAGAAGAAATATCCGCCAAATAAGAATATGGAGTCAGATAAATGGAAAGATAATGTTTCAAGGGGGCAACTTCAGTCAAGAAGAAGTAAATAGATTCGCATATAGAAATCGCAAGATGGATAATGATAAATAAGAAAAGTTATAATAAGAAGAGCCCCCCCTCCCCACCCATACCTGTTTAGTTTCTATGCCCTAGGGCTTAAACGTAATGAATGAGGACTGTAGTTGCTAGGCCGACTCAGCAATCTGAAAAGAAATGGGCCATGTTAGTATATAAGGAAGGAGACAGGTTATATTATGTGTAGCTGACCAGTTTTGGTTAGAAAGGACTAGAGTCTGCGTGAAATTGCTTGGCGGATTGGAGAAGGGTAGCCGACTCCATTTAGAATGACTAGAAGTGTGAACTGCATCACACCAATTTCTCTGAGGTTTTGGAGGAGGAGTATTCAGGGAGAATAGTGGTGTGGACATTCTACTATGAAGTGTCGTATAGTTTCCAGTTGATTGGGGCACGATAGGAAGTCCGAGGAAAAAGAAAGAATAGGTGGGCGGACATACCACATTGACCGATTCTTAAACGGACTAGGGATGACTCGAGGCGATGATTTGTGGACCTAGACCAGGGCATAGGACCAGGATCCTCATATAAGATGGATCTAGATGATCCAACGAGTTGCTAGCAGAGGTCTTCTTTCCATGCAGCCCTGATATGCGACTTCCAGTGAGAGGTGCGTGGTGCTGGAGAGAGGGCAAGTGTTCTTCATATTGGAGTGGAATGAGCGTGATTTTCCGATCTGTCTGCCTCTTTATTTCCGATGATACCCGAGTGGGCTGGTGTCCATTGTAGCTTAACCTCCCATAAAGGGTGGTTAATGAATCCAAGGAGGAGTGCCTGGATGCCGTGGCAAAGTTGTGGGTGGGTGTGAGATGAAGAGGAGAGGAGAAGTTGTAATGAAGATATTGAGTCTGTATAAATTACCACTTTCCTGGGGGAACCATCTATTTACTTTTAACTCTTAATTAATTAGATCGACCCTACCCCTTCCGGCCTACTGCTGTCGGCTGTTTCTTTTTCAACAACCCTCGTCGTCAGCGCTAGCAAAGTAGTCTTCGACTTCGGTAATCACATAATCTCACCATACGCCTGACCCAACATCCTTCATTTCAGGAGAATAATCCATTGGATTACTTCAGTCAGACCACTCTCTTGAAGTCGGCTCCTGTCATTGCCCCAACACTTCAGAAGCTAATATTAAGCTAACATACCCCCCTGACTCTCAATCACCCCTCAAGCAAAGTCACACGCTCTGGTCGGCTGGTGAAAAGCCTTATCTGTTAAAAATATGTGGTATTGGGATATATTTTAAGTTAGCTCGTAGTTCTATATCAGCAGGTGGAAGGCGAGAGGGTTAACCCTACCACCGTAAGCTTCAAAATAAATTTCATTAAGAAAAAAATAGCAATATGTGTCAATTTAGGATTTATGCCGTTCGTCTAACAATGTCTTGCCAATTTCCACTTCGGAACTTTATTATTTTTTCGCATTCCGTGAAATGATTCATTTTTCTATCTCAGTGGAGGACTTTAGATTGTTGAGTGAAGCGGTTAAGTTTTTCTCCGGGACCTCATAGTCGGAAACCTAAGTACAAATACAAGAGCGTCTGGCCGTTTTGCACGCCATCCGCTTCCTTGGTGATCATCCGAGTGTGAGATTTCCCTCAGACAAAAGCAATATGCCTGCATGAGCGATAATGGCCTCATGAACAATTTCACCGTCGGTGAGTTTCGTAAGGCTAGGCTCGGGTATATTTCGAAGTACACCGTAGTTCTTTCTGGCGCGTATATGTTACAGAGGTGTGGAAGCGAATCAAAAGGATTCGGGGAGATTTCTCACAGTATCCATATCCTTTTATTCAGGAGAACGGGACCGCAATCTTGGACCCGACGTCCGTGGCGGAGTATTTCACTACCGGTTTCTCTACATTATATACCCGAGGTGCTGCTACGGTAGCATTAATGCAGGTCGTGATGTCGCTGAAGGCCAATGGGGGCAATTTACCTCTAGAGGCGAAGAACCCTTCAATGACAGGTTTACGTTGAGTTGCGCTTCGCTCTCGCTTCATGCGTGGACACCGCGGAACCATACCAGATGCTACTGCCCAGCACGTCAAAGACAGTCAAATATGTGAAGCCAACTCCTGTTTGGCAAGTAGACGCCTGTAATTACTTTGAGCATATTTAATAATAAGTTAGTGACTTTCATTGTTGACGACATGCACTCTCTGTCCGTGAAGGATAATGAGAAATGTAATAAATATATATATATATATATATATATATATATATATATATATATATATATATATATATATATATATATATATATATATACATATATATATATATATATATATATATATATATATATATATATATATATATATATATATATATATATATATATATATATATATATATATATATATATATATATATATTCAATAGGTTAGCAGAAATTTATTTGATCAATTATTTTTGAACTACTATTTCGTAGTTATTAAATGTTGTTTCATTCATAATTATCTGCATAGCAACCGACAGGATGCGGTGTATATTAATTAATTAATCATTATCGTATTTTACATGATATAATATTAGTTCAGGTCAGTTACAGATTTTATCTGTTTCATTTTTTAAATCAAACCTGAGGAAATGGAGATGGTATATTTATTCGTTTAGAAAAAAAAAAATCACGATGGAATATTTTACATGCATTTTGGGAAGCATTTGTCGGATTCAAAGTGCAAGAAATTTGGAGTGTAGCACTAAAATTGCAGGATAGGTAGGCCCAGTGAGGAACCCACACATTAATTTATTAGGTATTATGCCATGTTAAGCGGTTTGTATGTGGCTTATAAAGTGGTTAATAATAAGTTGAACGTTTTTAATCGTAATTAGCCTAGGAAATCTTGGGCACCATCCAAAGTAAGAAATTACTTTGGCAATGAATTGAGATTAAAAATTGAATGTATGAAATAAAGGCAGTTCTTCAGAAGGGATATTAATTCTAAGTTTTAACAAAATATATTTATTTGAGAAATCTAATATTTTAATATCTTAATTGGGGTAATATAATATGGGGATAGCTTAAGTTATCTCTTTCCCTTTAAATTACAAAATTAAGAATCGTTGCAGTACGACAATTATGGTGTTTTGAAAACATGTAAAGTCATTAATCAATGAATAGAAAATGCACTTAATAGGAGACTTGAAAATTGTGATGATTTTTGTGAGTACAATTATTAAATAGAAGAATTCGCGATTGATAATTGAAACTATGCGATATGTAAATAAATTAGGAATGATATGCCGATTACAATATATTGAAAATAAATTGAAGTTTATAATATATATATATATATATATATATATATATATATATATATATATATATATATATATATATATATATATATATATATATATATATATATATATATATATATATATATATATATATATATATATATATATATATATATATATATATCGTGAGATAAATTAGTTCTAGGGTAAGCGAAAGTTCTATGATAATTAGTTAATGTGAATTTTGGAGTCTGTAATTAGCAAAATGCACAGAATTAATTTAAGTTTGACAAAAAGGGGTAAACTAAACTAAGAATTATACTTAAATTTTGACCAACCTTGTTAAGGCGGGAGCACAAATTAACTGGGAGGATGCCTGGATTTTTGTGTGCATGATTAAAGGAAATGTTGCAGGTTGAAAATTCCGGATATATATATATATATATATATATATATATATATATATATATATATATATATATATATATATATATATATATATATATATATATATATACAGGCCGTTGTTCTCTTCCTTAACAGGAAGAGCTATGTTACACAGGCACCTCTGCGGGGTGTGGCCCACGGTCTTATTTGCTAATCTTAACCGCCTTTTTTAATCCCCTTTATAGACTCTTCATTTTAACACCTTCTTCTTCTTCTTCTTCTTCTTCTTCTTTTTTCCGTTTTTATTTTATTTTTTCCTTTTTCTTTCTTTGTTTCTTTTTCCACTTTTCGTCTTCTTCTTCTTCTTCTTTTTTATTTTTTATTTTTTGACTTTTCTTCTTTTTTTTCTTTTTTTTCTTAGGTGACAACCGAACTAAAAGAAAAACTCTTATTCAAACACCTTCAAAAAATCTCGTTCTTAAAATATAGGGTTATGGATATATTGTTTTGGGGGAAATTAATATATAAACTTGTAGGGGTGAAACCCCTACAATACTCTCCCACCAAGGAAAAAAAACTCGGCCTACATAAAAAAATGTTTACAATGATATTTAGTTCATATATCGGTGAGGTCTCCTTACAAGGCGTCAGAACGTGTCACTCTGCCTTGTGGCAAAACAGATTGCGGGCCGAATGATTGGCAGTGTCACTCAATAGAGGCCAGAGACTGTCGTGAGCGAGGTCAGGCGGGGCGTTTGACATCCGTTCTGTATCTCCCTGACTGGCATCAGTCCGGGGCTGTGCAATGGTAGGCTCTCTTCCTGCTGCTGCCGAGGGCTCCTGAAACAAAAGGGGGAGGCGCCAGCAATTGGGAGGGCAAAATCGGAGGGTGTAGAAATGGTTGAAGGAGGGTTTGGAATTGGAGTAGGATGGTTGGAAAGGAGAGAGCTTGATGGAGGGTTGGAAGTAAGATTTGTAGGAATGACCACTGGATCGCTAATATTGAAAGGAAAAGATAGTGACTCTTCCAGGTGAACGGCCTCTATAAAAGTGGGTTTCAGTCGATCGATGAAAACCGTATCCTGCTTGGTTCCAAGCTGAAGTACAAAGAATTTCGGCTTCCTGGAGACGACGAGAAAGGGTCCGTCATAGACAGGTTGCAAGGATGTGCGAGTGGAATAGCGACGGACAAATACATGAGAGCAAGTTGCCATCTCCTTTGGCACGAAAAGTTTCTGATTAGCAGGCACTCTTGTGGCATTCGGCTTAACCTCAGACATCGCCTGTACTAAATTGTGTATGTATGCAGCAGGATGTATGTCGGAAGGAAGAGGACAGTCATAAAAAGAAAAGAATTAACCTGGAAGACGAAGTTGCGTACCATAGACGAGTTCTGCAATAGAGCAATTCAAATCCTCTGTCAAGGAGGCACGAATTCCCAGGAGAATTAAGGGTAGCTTGTCCACCTAAGTGATGTTGGGGTCAGTGGAGCGTAAGCTTTCCTGGAGAGTCCGGTGAAAACGTTCCACCTTAGAGTTGCTCTGGGATGGTAGCTAGTGGTACGGAGACGAAATGAGCCAAGCACTGACATGAGTGCATCCCATTGGTGGGATTCAAATTAGCTACCTCGATCAGTCATGATCGTTGATGGGACACCAAAACGAGCAACCCATGTTGATACCAAGGCTCGAGTTACAGAGGAAGCTCTGATGTCGGGGATAGGAACTGCCTCTGTCCAAGAAGTAAAACGATCAATCCTGGTGAGAAGATAAGTACACCCTCGCGAAAAGGGCAGAGGACCAACCAGATCGATATGAATGGCGTCAAAGCGTGCCGATGGAAGCGAAAAAGAAGCCAGAGGTGTCTTTGGGTGGCGTTGAACCTTTACTTGTTGACACGGCAGACATTCGTGGCTCCATTTGGCCACGTCGGCGTTCATACCTGGCAACACATAACTTTGTGTGATGAGCTTGCGAGTTACTCGAATGCCAGGATGAGAGACCCCGTGAGTCTGGTCAAAAATGTGCCGAAGGTAAGCGAGAGGAATGAGTGGATGAGGACAGTCGGGCAATGAATAGTCAACCAGGATACGCCTGGAGGGACTGTCCGGCAAGTCTATTTCGCGAACGATAAGCTGAGAAGAGTGACACAGTGTTTGCGTGTCTTCATCTTGTTCCTGGGCAAGCGCTATTGTCGCGTGATCGATGTGCGCAGTTTGGGAGAGTTGCGTGTCCGAAATCAATGAAATGCGAGAGAGCGCATTTGATACGACGTTTGAAGACCAGGAATGTAGCGAATATCGTTTGTCATCTGCAGGATGAAGTCAAGGTGATGAGTATCAACCGCCCGCAGAGTGCACAGAGGAGGTGCTACTAGAGGTGAGCGCACCAACCAATGGCTTGTGGTCGGTAAAAAAAGTAAAATCACGTCCTTCCGAGTATTGTCAGAAGTGACGGAGGGCGAGGTAGATGCTCAGTAATTCGCGGGAAAACGTATTGTACCTCTGTTGAGAAGGTGGAAGAGCTTTGGAGAAGAAAGCGAGTGGTTGCCAAGAGTCACCAACCTTCTGTTGTAGCGTCGCAGCGACATGAGTAGCGGACGCGTCCGAAGCAACGCTTATGGGAGCTCATGGGCAAGGATGGGCCAGGGCGACAGCAGAAGCCATAGCCTATATGGCTTCCGCTGTCGGCCTGACCAATCCTTGCCCATGAGCTCTCAATGCACTTGCGCCACTTTTCCCTGAGGCTTCGAATTCCCGAACACCAGAAATCTCCCGACTGCTGTTCAATCCACTCCTGGAAGGCGGGCTGGACATGCGTTCATGGATCTCTTTTGCATTCTTGCCTTCCTTGGTAAAAAATTTGATCACCTCGCGGTGCTCAACTATCTCCATTGTTGAAAAATTTGTGACTGACGATCTGCGATCAGCTACTGCTTCTTAAATAGACGAGGCAGGAGCGTGCGGCTGCAGGTCCTGACTTGTCATAACTTGTCCTAACGCCCCCACAAACAGCCATCCCTCTTCCTCTGTTTTGCCCTACCCAGTCGCAAAACTTATTGACCGCCGCTCGTATATATATATATATATATATATATATATATATATATATATATATATATATATATATATATATATATATATATATATATATATATATATATATATATATATATATATATATATATATATATATATATATATATATATATATATATATATATATATATATATATATATATATATATATATATATATATATATATATATATATATATATATATATATATATATATATATATATATATATATATATATATATATATACATTTGTGAGAGAAAAACCGAAAGGGGATGGGGCGTTTGACTCTAAGGTGGCGCCTTGCTTACGCGTCGCCTCGAAATTCACTCAATTTTGTAACTTATCGAACGGGTCTGGATAACCAATAAAGCGGTTTGTGCGTGGCTTATAAAGTGGTTAATAATAAGTGGAACAATTTTAATCTTAATTAGCCTAGGTAATCTTGGGCACCATCAAGAGTAAGAAATTACTTTGGCAATGAATTGAGATTGAAAATTGAATGTATGAAATAAAGGCAGTTCTTCAGGAGGGATATTAATTCTAAGTTTTAACAAAATATATTTATTTGAGAAATCTAATATTTTAATATCTTAATTGGGGTAATATAATATGGGAAGAGCTTAATTTATTTATGTCCTTTTAAATTACAAAATTAAGAATCCTTGAAGTACGACAATTATGGTGTTTTGAAAACATGTAACGTCATTAATCAATGAATAGAAAATGCACTTAATGGGGTACTTGAAAATTGTGATTATGTTTGTGAGTACAATTATTAAATAGAAGAATTCGCGATTGATAATTGAAACTATGCGATATGTAAATAAATTAGGAATGATATGCCGATTACAATATGTCGTGGTATGACATTATATGACATCAATACCATATTATATCTATGGGGAAGGACCAATAACTTAGAGGGGAACCAAAAATGGACGGAATACCACTAGTTTAGACGGGCTGAGTAGCGAAAAAGAGTGCAACGAGGTCAGGTAAATTATGGGCAATGGCAAAGCTCAAGGATATTTAAAGAGGCGCTTAGAAAAATATAATTTTATTTACATAAAAATAATGAGAAAATTGACGGGCGAAATTACATCGGATGAACGAGGGGGGTGATTGTGATTGTAGTTATGAATCAGACTATGAAGTTAAAATTAATATATTACGGGAGGAGACTATTCAAATGGGGGGAATTAACGCAAATGGGTTACTGAGGGGAGGGGAAGGGGTTGGCTTACGGAAGACTCCGGGTGAGATGTGAGGGTAAGGCTTCACGGATGTCTTCTGCACGTGAGATGAGGCCGTTCGAAGCTTCTGAGCGGGATGTTAAAGTGATGACGGTACTCCAAAAAAAGGGGGGGATGGTAACGTCCAGTCCAGGAGAGAGTATTTCAGCCACCCGAAAACGAAGGGCGAACGAGGAGGGCTTCGACATGAGGGGACGAGAGAAGTCGGAAAAATCACTCGGTAGCGATCGTTAAATGGAATTACCTCACTGGCTGGGGCTAATTCCAATACACAAAAATAGTTCAGCTGTCACTTTGCTTTGTTGTTAGCACCTGACTTGGAACTAGGGTAATTTTCTTGGGCTTCCGGGCGAGACTTCTCAACCTTGTGTCGGTTTCATGGGAAACGAGCAATATATATGTCTGAGGCTCTCTGCGCGGGGGAAGGGGGGGCAGCTCTACTCTCGAATGGCCTCGAATCTTCTTGCCGAGGCTATTCTAGCCCGTGTAAAGGTGAATCGTGGTGGACGCGGTTCGACGCTACCGCTTGTGGGAAGGGGGGGGGGGCTTACCAATTATAAGCCTAACAGAATCTTCTCCAGCACATGGAACTTCCGGGCTGGAAAAAAAATTCCAACGTGGAATTCCCTCACACATCTCCCAACCGAAAGATGATGCTCTACAGACCAGTTGCGTAGGAAAGAATCATCCTACCCCTCAAACTAGAATTATCAAGAGCCTTCGGAAAATTCTAACCTGCTACGACAGGTGTACACACAAAAAAAACTTAAATCTGAGCTCAGCGGGGAATTTACGGACATAAGCCTTAAACAGGTCAATTCTAAAGAATTTAACTAGTACAATTTTAAACAAAAACAAAAAAAAATCACAGGAGAACATTGGTGAAATTTCAGTGGAACCAAAAAAGGATAAAATTAAATGGAGGCATAAATATGGGACTAAAGACTAAACAATTTAGTGGACCAAAAAAATAAAAAATTAGGAGCATTAATGATAATATATATATATATATATATATATATATATATATATATATATATATATATATATATATATATATATATATATATATATATATATATATATATATATATATATATATATATATATATATATATATATATATATATATAAAATTCACGTGGAAAACCTTCGCTCCCGCCGGAGTATGGATGAGGTAATCCACGGGTTCTCTAGCCTCGAAGACAGGGTAGGGTCCCTTTCACTTGCTAAGGAGTTTGTTGCTTCCCGTGGGAAGTAGCACCAGCACCTCCACGCCAGGCTTGAATTTTCGATTCTCATGACTTAAGGTCAAAGTAGGTCTTATACTTCTCAATAAGTCCTTCTTCACGGGATTCGACACTCGTTTGGTACCTCGGGTGGACTCACGCTCGAGGGCTTTAGTTTTCCCCTAACGGGTGGGAGGAGAGTTGCGCACTCCTTCTGGGCGCGGGAAAACTTGTAGCTACGGAGGGCTTGGAACTCCAGGTCGATAAGGATTTCCAGGGGAACAGGTGCACGGGATTCCAGGGCTGCCTGTGTACGGGTAATCACGGGTTGGCCACGGGATGATCGTGAATTACGGAGTTCTGACGGAACAAAACGGAGCAGAACTGGATTGGGGCCGTTATCACTTCGGCCCAACCGGACATATAGTCACACTCGATGTGACATCGAATTACTGGGAAACGACTCGCCCGGCCAAGGTAGTCGTGGACCACCGCAAATTTCGTGTGGTCGGGCTCAACAGCGGGGAGTAGGTTCTCAAACACTATACTACAGGTGCACCCGGTGTCACGGATGAGGGTGGATACTCGGCGACCGTTCACAGTTCCGTTCTCGAACTTCAATCCACCAGGGTTGTTCTCTTTAAAGAGAAAGTTTACCCGATGGACCGGGTCTTTGGCGGGCGAGGGAGGATCGGGAGTCTCCTGAGGCAAAGGAGGAGGATCAGGGGTGGCCCAGATTTGGTGCACTTGGTGGGACTGAGAATTTGCGAATCGGGAGTTTTGAGGACAGTTCGTGCGGTAATGGCCGGGAACTCCACAGGTGTAGCAGACGATCGGGTTCTTTTGGTACGGCACAACTGGGGGAGAAGAAACTAGGGGCTTAACGTCTCGGTGTTCAGATGGATGGAAGTTTCTTGGCTTCGAGGGACTAGGAACTTTGGTAAATCTTGGAACTCATTTAGGAGGGGGTCTTAGGGCCATAAAATTTAGTTTTAGGGGGCGATTGTGGAGCCTTTTTAACATCCTTAGGGTATAAATCGTGACTACCCACGTAGACATCGGCCTCTTCCAAGCACTCCTTGAAAGTGGCGCAACGTTTATCCGTAATGAAGGCGCGAATTTCGGGAGCCACGGCAGCTAAAAGCTGATCCCTAAGGAAAAAGTCCAGAAGGGACTCGTAGACCTGGGGAATCTTGCACGCATCCAGCCAACACTGAAGGTGTCTTTAGAGGATGTACCAGTGTTATCGAAATGTTTGGCCAGGGCGGATCCTTTCCTGGCGGAATCGGGAGCGGTAGAATTCGCTATTTATATGAACAGCGGCTAACAATTCGGACTTTAACGTGGAATAGTCCAAAGTTGCTTCCGGGGGAAGGGATACGAAGATATCCCTTAACTTAGCATTGAGGAGGGGGAGTAAGCGAGCAAAACCATCATTTTCGAGATCTCATCTATTAATCTGAAAGATTCTCTCAAAATGGGTAAAAAATGACCCAAAGTCCTCTCCATCATTAAAAGTGGGAAGGTGGACTGAAGGAGTTTGGGGAATTTCAGCCCGGGAACCGATGGACTGAGAATCCATTTGATTTCGGCTCATTTCCAGCTCATGCTGCCTAATTTGTTCACATTCTTCCATCTCCATCTTCAGTTTGTTCTCCTCCATCTCCATCTTCAGTTTGTTCTCCTCCATCTCCATCTTCAGTTTGTTCTCATCCATCTCCATCTTCAGTTTGTTCTCCTCCATCTCCATCTTGTTCTTCTCCATCTCCATTTCCTTTCGCTATACCCGTTCGTTCCTCTCTTCTTCCTGTACGTAATTTAGCGAGTCTTTGCCCGAAAGACCCAACATTTCACCCTGACTGTTAAATTTTTCGAAGGATGACATTGTTACGCAGTTAACTGAGGAAACACTGACACGCGAACGATCTAGGACACTACCCACGCGAAACGTATGCTTGAATATTCGTGAAGGCCTTGTTCTCCCCCCCAAAATAAACAGCTACCTATCTCTGCTGTTTCTAAGCGGAAAAAAATAAAATAAAATGGTCCTACTGAAATTAGGACACCAAAGAGCTTAACTCTGTTAGATTAATATCCAGGAGAGTCTCCAAAATTCAAACACAGTAAAAAAAAATTAATTACCTGGGGTCTGACACAAAATCTAAATAGATTAACGTTCCACTGCTCTTCAATTAACTTGAACTTGCCTTCTACCAGTACAATACAAAAATTAAAATAAAGGGATATACATGAATAACAAGAGAACTTCTAATGTCGAAATTAAAATGACACGGGTTCGTAAAAACCCCAAACACACTTGACACCAAATTTATATAATATGTATATTAATAAATATTTATGTAGTGGTATGACATTATATTACATCAATACCATATTATATCTATGGGGAGGGACCAATAACTTAGAGGCGAACCGAAAAGGGACGGAACACCAATTTAAGCCTAACAGAATCTTCTCCAGCACATGGAACTTCCGGGTTGGAAAAGAAATCACATAATATATTGAAAATGAGGCGAAATTCATAATATATATATATATATATATATATATATATATATATATATATATATATATATATATATATATATATATATATATATATATATATATATCGCGTGAGATAAATTAGTTCTAGGGTAAGCGAAAGTTCTATGATAATTAGTTCTGGGGTGAGCGAAATGTCTATGATAATGGTTAACGTGAATTATGGAGTCTGTAATTGGCAAAATACACAGAATTAATTTAAGTTTGATAAAAAGTGGGAAAACCAAACAAGGAATTCTGCTTAAATTTTGACCAACCTGGTTAACGCGTGAGCATAAATCAAATCGGACGATGCTTTGATTTCGTGCGCATGGCGAAAGGAAATGTTGTATGTTGATACATTCCTGATATAACTATATATATATATATATATATATATATATATATATATATATATATATATATATATATATATATATATATATATATATATATACAAACTGTAGGGGTGAAACCACTACACATGTAATAAGTCGTAAATCAAAATAAAATAGATAAATACTTATATCATAACTATACATTTATTAGGAAAAGCATAAGAAAGGCAAGCGACTAACTGGTTTCCCACGAGGCCACACACAGACATATACACAAGGGAGCACCTACTGCTGGACGATTTTTTTTTTCTAAGGGGCTATCTGGCGACTGCCCACTTGGGCATAAGTCGCCGCAAAAAAACAGCCTAGTTCTAGGCTAATTTAAAATACAAATTTGAAAAGAAAACAGAAAAATAAAAAGAGATGACAATTAGGAAGCAAACTCTGGCGTCGAGGGGAGGTACCCCTGCACCCGCCATAGGAGCGTGCGACCTAGAAAGAAAACAATAACAAAAACAACAACGAAACCTAGTTAAATAAAAGGGAGAAGGCGGGCATCTCCCCCAAAGTCTATCAGTCAACCAGTGAAGGTAAACGCACTCGTCCCGAGTACAAGGGACAGGCGGTAGCAACCCCGCTCATCCCGGTTCCGGGACAGGTAACGTGCGCTAAGATCACCCAGACTGGGACATACGACAAGAATGTGCCAAACAGTTTGGGAGACGACGTTGTCGTCACAATAGGGCACAGGCGAGCGCTCCATCAAGTAGCGATGCGTCACACGAGTGTGTTGGATTCGGAAACGACAGAAAGCGACCTGAAGCCGTCGCGGCATTGGGGGATAGGTCCATGGGAACAATCGCGGCGCAATGGCACGCAACTTTAAGTTCCCTTCGACCGTCTCAGATCTTCTTTTCCAAGCAGTCCGAAGAGCTGCCCGTATTCCTGCCATGTAGTCGGTGTGAGGAAGAGCGAAACGCTTTACGCTCTCATCCTCGCGTTCATTCCCCGCAATTCCTACATGTCCAGGAACTCAGCTGAAGATAATCTCGACATCCACCCGGTTCGCCAAAACCATGGCGTAACGGATATCGCGAACCAGGGGATGCAGAGATTCCAATGCCCCGAGAGCACTCAGAGCACTTTGTGAGTCGCTATAGATCACAATCCGGTCTCCGAACCGGGCACGTCGCGTGATCGCCCGTACCGAGTGGTGTATTGCTACCAGCTCGGCCGTGAAGACAGACGCAGCGCCTGGCAGAGACCCGCTGACTTCAAAAAGAGGGGATACGGAGTGGAAGCCGACCCTCTCTTCGGACTTGGAGCCATCCGTATACACTGGCACGGTTCCAGCACGACACGAGGTGTTCTCCAAAAAGGTTGAACTCAATACTCCCGGCGCCCTACAAGCATTGAGAGCAGATGCGTGACGACAAATAGCCAAATGTGGTACCCTCGCGGGTGGCGTCCTGGGCAGAACCAGGAGTGCCACCGGCTCGAGAGCTATTCCTAGCTCTCGAAGGAATTTCCTCGTCCAAAACCCAAAGGGCTTAGGGTATGACTGGCGTCTCTCGGCGGCATAGACACTGTCGAGATCAGCTGCGGATGCAGTGAGAGCTGTTGGCGACTGAGGGAGGAGCCGGGCTCTCGTGTACAGGCGAGTGATGCACTGCACGCGGCGCAGAGCGAGAGGCATCTTCCCAGCATCGACTAACAGGCTTGCAATGGGGGAAGTGCGAAATGCACTGGTCTCAAGGCGAAGGCCGGTGTGGTGGATCGAGTCCATCTCCCGCAATAAACGCTCGGCTGCGGATGCATAAAACTCGAATCTGTAGTCGAGCTTCGAACGAACAAAAGATCGATGAAAAAGTAGGACAGTAGCCCTATCAGCGCCCTAGCGCTGAACGTCACGGAACAGAGAATATCCATGGCGTGGGTACAAGAGACCCTAAGGCTGCGAATATGAGCCTCCCAGGTGAAGCGTCAGTCGAATACAAGACAAAGGAAAGGGCTTGATTCAACCACTTCCAGGCGCCCCCCATTAGGAAACAAATCTGGGTCGGGGTGTAGCCGTGGGTGGCGTCAGAAGTGCATCACCTTAGTCTTGGTCAAAGCAAACCGAAACCTGTGCGCTTTGGCATAGCGAGAGACGCGGTTCAATGCCTGTTGGAGTCGACGCTCCAGAGTTGGCATCTGGGCCGCGCCAAAAGAGATCGAAAGGTCGTCCACGTAGAGCGTAGCGAGAACATCTTCCGGTAGCACTGAGGTGATGCCGTTGATGCTCAGGGCAAAGAGTGTGACACTGAGGACACTTCCCTGCGGGACACCCTCTTCCTGCTCCTTTGGGCCGGAGAGTGCTCCCCCCACCCGTACGCGGAATCGACGATCTCGCTAAAATTCATATATAAACATTGGGAGGCGTCCCCTCGCCCCCATCGTGTGGAGAGTCTCCATGATACCGTATCACCATGCGGTATCATAGGCCTTCTCCAGATCAAAAAACACCGTGGCGTAGTGCTGTCTACGAAGGAAAGCCTCGCAGACGGCATTTTCCAGTCGGAGCAGAGCATCCGACGTGGAGTGGAACTTACGGAAGCCGCACTGTGCAGAAGACAGATGGCCTCCGCTGTCCAGGAAATAGACTAATCTAACATTTACCAATTTCTCCATCAACTTGCACACGCAAGAGGTTAGAGAGATTGTGCGGAAACCGGCTGGAGTAGAGTGATCTCTCCTCGGTTTGCAAAAGGCGAGCACAGTAGCGATTCGCCAGGAATCTGGGAGGAGACCCTCCACCCAGATCCTGTTGAACAAATCTAACCGAAATGCCATGCCTCGCTCACCCAGGTGTCGAAGCATGGCGTACGGGACATCGTCCGGACCATGGGTGGTGTCGGCGCACGAAGCAAGAGCGAAACGCAACTCACTCACAGTAAATCTGTCGTTGAAGGGTTCTCCGCCTCTGGAAGAAAAGTCCAGCCGGCGGCCTTCCACGACATCACGACGTGCATTGAATGCTGGCAGAGCAGCATCCCGGCTAGAGAATACGGATAAAGCGGTCGCCAAAGATTCCGTCACAGACGCGGGACCGAGATTGCGGTCTCATTCTCCTGGAGAACAGGAGGGGGCTCCTGCGAGAACTTGCCCCGAATCCTTTTGACTCGCTTGCACACCTCTGCTAGAGGGGTCTTCCCGTTAAGTGAAGACACATATGCCCACCAAGAAGAGCGGCGGGCGTGCTTCAAAATATACCGGATCCTAGCCCTAGCCCTACGAAATTCAGCGACAGTGAAATCGTTCCGGCGGCGCTTATAGCGCATGTAGGCATAACACTTCGGTTTGTGGGCCGTCTCACACTCGGCCAACCACCATGGCAGTGGTTGGCGTGCAAAACGGCTAGACGTTCTGGAAATAGTAATCAGGCTCGCGGCGATGAGTTTGGAGAAGAACTCAACGACCTCATCTACCGACCTAAACTCCTCTACTGAGATAGGTAATTCAGTCATTTCCTGAAATGCAGGTCACCGCGCCTGCACCAAGCACCACCGAAGTGGGCTCTCAGGCGGCAGTTGCCCTGAAAATGATATTAGAATGGAAAAGTGATCACTACCATGGAGGTCATTTACCACCCCCCAATCAAAATAAGGCTGTGTATCCGAAGAGCACAAAGATAGGTCAAGGCAAGAAAATGAAGCGGTTCTCGGGCAGTGATGCGTAAACTCATTCACATTTAAGACACCCATCTCAAGCTCTTCGATCAGATCGGCAAGGACTTGTCCCCCAGGATTTATTGAGTAATCTCCCCAGAGAGGATGCCTGCCGTTCAGATCTCCAAGCAAGAGATAGGGCCTTGGCAACCCTGCCACGACGCAGCGAAAGTTCCCCGCGTCGAAGTCCGCTGACGGTTGAATGTACGCAGAAATGATAGTATACCTTCTATCCAGGTGAAGCTGCACAGCCACTGCCTGTAAAGAGGTATCTAAAGGGAAAGGAAGAACGGAGACATCATGCCGGATTTAAACCGCGCATCCCCCAGCCCGGCCATCCCGTGGTGGTGTGGTCGCAAAACCCCTGTCCCCCGGGAGGGCAGGCAGGGGGCACGCGCCTAGCCTTGTCTCCTGCAGAAAAATAGCTAACGGGAAACGGGACGAGACGAGCCTCCGCAGCTCCTCCCTGTTTGCCTGGAGTCCACAGCAATTCCATTGAAGGAATATGCCCTCCATGCCTAGCTTGGAGGAGACGCGGGGGACCTCTTCGAACAGAAGACCCTCACAGGAATGGCCGTACGCTTCCCGGAGGCAGAACCCCGAACGCTGTTGGCCGGACAAAGCGCTGAAGGCACTGTTGCCTTTGAGGACTTATTGGGGGAGGTTGTGCTCGCCATGCGAGTCTTTTGCTCCGTCCGCCTCGAAACCTTAGGCGGGCGTGCGGCTTCGGAGGCGAAGGACCCTCTTTTCTAGGAACCACCATCTCCGAGCCACTCAGCTCACCACTAGGCATGGCCGAAGGAGCAAAAGCTCCTTTGTTGCTGTCCTCCTTTCGGGGGCCAGCTTAAGGAACCCCGGAAGATGGCCTGGCGACCAACTTTAGGGGTGTTGCCTTCTGTTAGTCTAACGACTATGTGGAAGCGCGTGGCCGTTTCGCCTTGTGAGAAACGGTCACGCTGGGAGAAGAGGGGGGGGAGCCCTGGTTTTAGCCGGGGCTGGGTAGGAACCCTTTTTGCCGCCAACTTTGCCTAGAGGAGCACCCGGGTTGAGTAGAACCCGCAGAAGGGCTCTGAATGGGCGCGTAAACAACCGTGCTGGTTGGCCTGGATGGGTCAGGAGCAGAGGGTCCCTTTCTAACTATTGAGGCATAAGACGTATCCGGCAGAGCCGGGCGCGCCAGGACCAAGTCCTTAGCCTCGCGCAATAAGAGTCGATCTTAGGCCTGAACGGCCAGGATTTCTTTCTCAAGGAGATATGCCCCACATAGCTTCGAAGAAGCGGGGTGTGGCCTTTTCGCTATTGACACACTTGGCCACACACGATTTAGACCTACCGTGTACGGCCTTGGAGAAATTTACACAGACTTCGGGTGACCCCGACTTTGCACGTCTACAAAAACGATTCGTATATCTGAAGCGGTGACAGTAATAGCACCGCCGCGGCAGTGGCACGAATGCCTTCACGCGGTAGCGGTACCAATCGGCACGCACCGACTCAGGGAGCTTGTCACAGTCGAACGTGACGAAGAGTGTAGGGGTGGGTCTCGAGGTCCCTCCCTGTTTTCTCATCACACGTTCGACCTTGACGGCCCCATGGTCAGCCAGCTCTAAGGTGATGTCCTCTATGGAGTAGTCAAAAAGTTATCTCGCATAAACTACTTTCACAAAGTTCATGGTAGAGTGCGGCGTCACACTCACCGGGGTGCCATGAAGTGTCCGAAGAGCACTTATCTTTGCCGCCTCGCGGGATTCGCCAGAAGGCTCCCGTCCGAGAAACTAGTCACCTTCGGCTCTCTACCAATTACCCTAGCTAAAGCTCTCCTCTGATGGATCATGTTGCCCTTGGCCAACTTGCTGCAATTAGTAGAGCGAATAACTAGGAAACGTTTAAAGCCAGCGGGCTCGAAAACGCCTGATAGCCTCTGAATGAGGGGCCCCGATGTTATCGAGGCTCCGCTTTGCGCTCTTTTCATCTTAGTCTGGGGCTTCGGACCCTGGGAGGGGGGCAGATGGGGCAGATGTGCCGATCTTGGCTTGGTCGCTTGCCAAAGTGGCAGCAGACCCATCCGTCCCGCAGCCCCCACGGATGGAGAGGTGCCCAGAGTCTTTTTAGTATTTTTTTTTACTTTTTCTTTTTTGGAGAGGAGAGCGGGGAATGAACCTGCTTCTCACCTCCGCCGGTAGGAGCCTCCAGGCCAGATGGACCGGCCTCAGCCAGGTCCTTCTTCGAAATGGAGCAGGTCCTGGTGGTCGTAGGGGCACGGGTGGGAGGAGATCCCTCCCCTCTTTGTACTTCCTCGGAAACCCCAGCGCTTTGAAGAGGATCTTGCATAGGGGCTGATTCGGGTTCGGTGCTTGGCGCCGAGATCGGATTCCCCCCATGGAAGGCCCTACCGTCTGAGGCTGGGTTTCCTCAAGGACCATGTATGTATATCTCAGGGAAGACCTCCAGTTGCCCCCCCCCATCCCCGGACATCGCAGGTCCCGTTGGTATCATTGTCTCTAGTCAGGTGTAGGGAGGCACAGGCTTTGACCCCGGTAAGGTTTAATATTCTTGCCAGCAGGTCTTTTGAGGGAAGCGACCGAAAGGGTCTGACTTCCCTCTCCTCCTAAAGGGGTTTACCCTACTGAGCCGTTTCAATGGGGAGCGGTCGGCTATAGGCTGCCTGTTTGCTTTCTTGGCAGTCCCCTAGAAAGAAAAGGAGGGACTGCCGCTGGAAGCAGGGAGGTGCCCGAAAGCACCTCCAGAGAAGGGGTTTAGGGGGAGTTTCCTACACCCCTAGGTGTAGGAGAGGTTATAGATATATGGAGGGTCCCCTGTGCAAGCACAGGGAGGGAGGGGACCTCCATTTTTTCTGTGGAGCTGCCCGAGGGCGGCTTCATCGATGAAACAGGGGAAGTTTAGGGTTGTTATTTTTTTTAATTTGTTCATCATTGGGCATAGTGACCCTGTATTTTCTACGGGAAGCAATAGCTCATCACCCCTTGTAGTAGCCCGCACTGTAAGGAGTGCGTACAGGCCTGGCAAAGCCAAGGTGCCGCCATTCAGGACTACCCCTCCGCATGGTGGCCTGGCAGTCCATAGGCATTGGGGCTCCACCTTAGACACGGCGTAAAATATATAGTGTGTGAAGAAGAAAGGAAAAGGGATGTGAGGAAGGTATGGGTGGGGATGAAGCAGGTTGTTAAAAAACCCTCATCCCGGACCGGAGCTCAGAGGTTAGAGAACATTGTCCCCTCCCCCCTCAACCCCAATCCGGGCCGTTTGCTGAGAAGAAGGTCAGCATCTACCGTGAAATTAGAGGCCGACCAGAGAAAATTGTGGGAAAGGTTGTATGAAAAGCGACGAAGTAGGGTAGAAATACAGGCTGTCTGAAAGAAGGAGAAGAGGCTAAGCTGGGAAGCTACTGGACGAAAAGATACCGATGCTTGGTAACAAGGGAAGCCGATCAAATAACAGAGGGATATATGCTTGAACCGTTTGAGTTCTCGTGAGAGTGTCAAACGAGGATTTACTAGCCGGGTCTGAAAACGTGTACAGCTACTGTAGGAACGAGCACACCTCAGGTGACTCCGGCCAATGTTCAACGGAGAGACTACCAAATATGTTTCTGATCATTAGCTCCACCCCGCGCCTTGAGAAAAAAAAAGTTCACGCCTTTTGAGCAAGAGAACTATAAATAAACGAACGTGAACAGTATATATATATATATATATATATATATATATATATATATATATATATATATATATATATATATATATATATATATATATATATATATATATATAGAGAGAGAGAGAGAGAGAGAGAGAGAGAGAGAGAGAGAGAAGAAAGAAAGAGAGAGAGAGAGAGAGAGAGAGAGAGAGAGAGTTAAGTCATTCGGACCAATAAACTCAAGTAAAGGCATCTATCTACCTAGCCCTATTATCATAACTAGCATCACTAGTCTGTTCCTCGTCCTTAAGTCCTGTCATTTTAACCTCAGCTACCCCCAACATTAGTAAACTTACATACGGCGCATATGACTCGATTTACTTCTCTTATGTCTTATGAGATAGACCCTATTCAAGAATACGAGCCTACTTATCGTAGCTTTCATTTCGAGTCCTTTCTTTTAACCACGTAGGCCGGTAATCTTGAGACGCAATAAAACCGAGAACCTTTTCCCATCACATACGGGTAAGACTCAAAACCCGCTATAAACTGGTATAAGGAGATCCCACCATACACTTTTTGAGATATTAATGAAGTTTATCTTTTTATCATTAGTTTGAAGAAGCACTTTAGGTAGAAGAAATAGAACTATGAGTGTCGAGGTATGCCTGTGAAGAATCACTCGGAGCAAGGGCTCATATACAAGAACGGAGAGATAGCCGACCCGAGGAAGTCTGCGATATGCTTTGGAGCAATTAAAGGAGTGGGAGGCCGCCTCCTTGATTTTTAGAGTGCGTTTACGATTGACCGGAATTTATCTAATGGCTTGCCAAATTGCAGTTCAAATGATATATAAAGATCAAGACCCCAAAATATAATTTTAATATATATAATATATGGGGCAATATATATATATATATATATATATATATATATATATATATATATATATATATATATATATATATATATATATATATATGTATATATATATATATATATATATATATATATATATATAAAGGGGAACAAATTGTTCTATAAGGATAGTTAATCGGATCGTGACAGTTTACAATATAATAGAGCTAAGCAGGCAGTACAAAATTATCGTTAACTCGAACAATGGATATTATTTAAGTTTGAGCGAGAAGTCAATTTAAAAGGGAATGCAGGTGATGATTGACGGGGTATGTAATCAGGGGATTACAACGCAAAATCGCTTTACCTTGAAGCTTAGAGGTGTTCGGAGGGGGAAGAGTAACTGCCCAGGTCTTCGAGGAGATACTTCTGTGAGCCCTGAGGAGGAGGACTCGTAGATGAGGGTTTTGAGTACTTTTTGTTGAAGAACGAGATTTTCTCTGCTCCAGAGAGATGGAATCTCAAACACGAAACGGTTCTCCGGCTCGGCAGGGAGTTTCAGACACGAGGAACGGGAGTCTTGAAAGGGGGTGTGAGATGAGGGTGGGGACGCACACAGTTTTCCGGGAAGAAGCTGACTCGATAAGCTTTTCTCTGAACCAGGGCGAAAGCTTCACGAAGGGCAATTTGCTAGTGAGATCTTAACGACGAGGTACGACTCGAGCAGGGGTTGCTAGACTTCGCGGGGCAACATACAAAAGTATCTGAACGGAGGGACTGGCAGACTCTCAATCTCCTCTAGGAATGGCGGACGCAGGGTTAAATGGTCAGGTGGCTGGTCCGTTAGTTAGCCCCAAGGCATGGCTGTTCACAGAGGATTCTCGACGTTAGTCTATCCAAACTTATTTCGAGATAACGAGTTGGATCAGACAGCGAAGTTTGCCTCAAGATATGGATTTGAGTCTGTACGGCCGCGTTCGTGGGGGAAGAAAATGCCTGTGAGGCATGGGCGCAATAATTCAGGGTTAACGCGAGGAAGGGAGAGCGAGGTGCGTCCCACATAGCAAATACATCCGGGTCGAGTGACTTAGCGCGGGACTGCTTCTTTCTCGAAGACTAAAATTCCCACCCAAAGGAGCACGTGGTTTGGAGCGAAGGGGCTGAAAGGGGTATTCCGTGGGGCTTCCTCTCACACTGGTCTTTCGAGGGGCATCCCCTCTGTGATAGAACGGGTTGAGGCCGCGTTAATTTCAACCACTATCACATGTTATTTAAAACCACGATGCTCCCCACGTGCATCTTCGCTTTGAAGCTGGGCGCCTTATCGCAGCCACCTGAGTCAATGTTTAAACAAGGAGGTTTATCTTCCCCCGTTTGCCCCGTGCGCCGACCTCGCCAGATTGAGTTAGGCTTATGGGCAGATAAGGCATTGTTCCCAGGCTCGGCTGGGCATTCCATCGAAGCTCCCACTCCATTGTCCCCCACGCCAAGGAGATGTCCCGGCTATTTATATGGAAACTTAACCACTAAGATTCAGATTGGAGATCCAGATTTTCGTCGCGAAACATCACTACGACCCACTCTCACCTTGTGCGCCAAGGAACCTCGACCTCGAGATTCACCATCACTTGTCCAGAAGGAAGACAATACCCCTTGAGTGCCAAGGTTCAAGCCTTTCGTGACGCCAAGTCCACAAGGCTTCCCCTGTTGTTCAGAAAGAGAACAACATTAGAACAGCGATTGTTTTTGTGAGCCCGTTGACAAGGAACGGTTCTTACCCTCCCCCCTGTTGTTCAGAAGAGAATAACGTAGAACAGCCATTGTTCTTTTGAGCCCGTTCGCCAAGAAACGGTTTTCACCCTTCCCCCTTGTTGTTCAGAAGAGAACAACATTAGAACAGCCATTGTTCTCGAGCCTGTAGACAAGAGACGGTTCTCACCCCTCCCCCTGTTGTTCAGAAGAGAACAACGTAGAACAGCCATTGTTCTTCAAGCCGTTCGTCAAGAAAAGGTTCTCATTCCCAAGACTCCACGTCAGGATCCTTTAATTCCCCCCCCCCCTTCGGCTGGAACTCGCCATTGGACCGAAAATTCCTTCACGTCGCCTTCCTCTGCACAACAAGTATAATTACGTAAGCCGAACGTTACCTTTTAGTATTTAACCCTTTTGTCAACTCTATCCTGTGCTTTAAATGGTTTAGCGAACCATCCCCTCCCTTTAACTTTATATTTGTTTTACCTTTTTAATCTTTTAATCCTCAGATTAGCTCGATTCCCCACGACCCTTTCCATTTTCTGTTTATGTCAATATTTTCCGTTTTGTGTGTTGTTGATAGTTATTATTAATAAAACTCTATTTTATTAATGATAGCAATATTATTATCCTTGAGCTCAGTTCCACTTCTTAAGCATATCGAAGATACATAATATCGGCCGCCAGACATCCACGCACTCTAAAGATAATTAAGTAAGTTCCCTCAACGAATAGTTATATATGGTATATCGTCGAGAGTCCATTCTACGACACCCTCACACTGAGCTTTACAGGATTGAAAGGAGCGCACACTTACGCTAGATTAGCAGAAAAATGATAATATCTGGCAAGAATTTTCACTCGCTGAGAATGAGATTGTGGCTAGTGTAACAGAAACTAGGTCAGATTTTGTGACGTCATTTACAGAGTCTGGAATCAAAACTGATTGCAGAGAATATATTTAAGATGAAAGATACAACAGAGGATGGCAAAGATGAGGAAGATGAAGAGTTAGAGACTTTAATTCCTGCGCATCAAGACACAAAAACTAGAACAAATAATTGTCTCCACCCATTTAAGATTCTGCTCTCACATTGTAACTCTAATGTCTACAATGGATATTAAAAGTGAGACTTCCAAAATTCATTATTCCGCAATGGTTAAATGCTCTTCTATTTGGAATTTTTCGTAAATGGCAAAATCTGCTGAAATAATTCAGGTTGTCAATTGAAGTCGGCGTGTATAAAACGATGGAACTCCGTACTTGGCAGTTTGTCTTTTCTTTTACTTCACAAATGTCCTTTGCATGAGCTTTCGAAGAACTTGGGATTGCCTCATTTCCGTGAAGCGGGACTAGAATACCTGTAGGAGTACAGGACAGTGATGAGTCCGATTGCACATGCCTGAGACTGATACGGAATACTACTACTGATACCTACGTTTTTGGCCATGAGAAAAAACACCTACGCTTAAACAATGAACCTCTACATTTTGGCCGGCCACTGTTAAACGCAGTGATGAAGGAGAGTCCCTCCCGATTCTCTTCAATTCTCAACATAGAAATATCACAAGAAACAAAGCTAGCAATTCTAGTTTCAGTATTTAAACTAAAATTGAAATGGCTGCCAATAAAGAACGAACTCAACACACTTGCTATTGGTAAAAGAATGCAAGTGATGCTTGTCAACTCTATTAAAACTCTTATGGGCAACTGAGTGCTAACAGCAATACAATAGCTAAACGTGAATGTGCTACAGAAATTGAAGTACTGAAGTATTCGGGAGATGCAGACTAGTCAATAATATAGTTTTAAGTTTCTTGGAATTATAAAAATTTTATTAAATAGAACAAAATCTTTGTTCATTAAGTCCAGTAGAGAGACTGTTCAGCTTAGTTGAGCATATTCTCCAAAGCGAAGCCAGCTTTCAAATAATATGTTCTGTAATTAGTTATCCCAAAAGGATTTTTTTTCTATGTTAACATCTTAAATTTATCTAAAACGAAAATGAGTTTGCTTCTTCAATCATAAAATCATACATAAATATATCTGTTGAAAAGAGCAAAAATAATAATTTCTTAAGAGTAATTACTGTAGGGGTGCGAAGATGTATCAGAGAAAAATTCCTCCCAAATCGATAATATAAATAGCCCATTAAATTACCAACTCAGCACGGGCTAAGCCGTGGCGTAATGGCTAAGAGCATCGGCGTTTAAATCTATCGATACCGAGTTCGAAACTCAATAGTCAAAAACTTTTTACGAAGAAATCTCCAGAAGAAAACGGAAGTCAAGGAAAACGCTGAAGGATCAACTCAAGAAGACCCAAGATAAAATGGATCGCCTCAAGAAAGAAAAACGGAAGAAAACGACTTCAAGGACTAACTCATCAAGGAGCAAGAAGGAATCATCATTTCATCAAGAATCAAGAAGGAATCATCAACTCAAGATAAATGCAATAAAAATGAAGATGCATCATGAAAGAAATAGAAGATTGAGAACTAACCCAGCCAACAAAGAATATTAAGTCAACATAAATGGAAGACCATGTTTAGAAAACCAACTTAAAGATAAAAGAAATTCAGAAAGTAAATAGATTCGAATATAAAGAGAAAATCAAGATGAAGAATAATATTGATAAAGCAATAATAAGGATATACAAATAATTTAGACAGGTTATATGAAGTGGTATTATGGGAATGAGAAAATGATAACCATGATACCACTACAATACTACCCACCCAGGAAATGGTAGCCTCGAAAATATAAAGTATATATATATATATATATATATATATATATATATATATATATATATATATATATATAGTATAAATTTAGTAAAGTCAGCGTGTATTTGCAAGCTGGTTTAATTTCTGCCAACACTGACTTCAAGTAAGTAATTGCAGCCAATAATTCGGGCTCCTTTTATTGAGCGTGATCGCAGTTCATATATTTTCGTTCAGTGTCCGGCGGTAGTCTTGGAGGTGCCCTGTGCAAAAAAATATTCGTCGCAGACGTTCTCTCGACATCGTTCACACGTGCTTGACTCGGGTTCAGAAGTTACAGCCCGAGTTGTTATCTATAATCGTAAAAATTAAAAGTAATTAAAATTCAATATTTTCTTGAAACAATAGATTTGTATAGACATTAGGATTTAAATTCCAACCTATGAAAGGTTTACGTTCTAAAATATTCTTAAAGAAACGAAAGAATATCCAGCAACTCGGGCTAATACGAATGAGCCTGGTAAGTGTAAAATACTAACTGGCATCTCTTGTCAAGCGTATGGTACAGGCGACAGCAGTGCTGCCGCTGCTGGATTTTTCCACCCAGATCTGGGTTTATCAGGTTATATCTGGATTATTATTTTGGTAATAGAGCATAATCTGGGGTTTTCGTACTTTCAATAAGACCATCATAATTATTCACCATTTGCTTAAGAATATCTTAATATCACCTAACAACATCAATTTACGAATAAAAAACTACTGAAATGTTCCAAGTTCACATAAATGCATTTGAGTGAGTTGCGAACATGTTCATTACACGTACACCGTTCCAACGCCGAGCTGACGGCACTGTGTAGTTGCAACAGTTCTCCCAGTCTTGGGTTTTTAAACCCAGATCTGGGTTTTTGGAGTATCGTCTGGGTTTATGTTTTTTTTTATTCAATAATACCTAAATATCTGTTTCTTTCATGTAATTCTTAACTTTAGGTAAAAATTTGCATTTGTTACGTGTTATTTCTGAACACCATATCCCATTTTGGCAATGTGACCACCTTATAGAATCACATAAGAAAGCATTTCATGATAGCCATATTGCAAAACAGGTAAATATGAAGGAAACTAAAGTGTCTTATATTATACAAGATGCATAGCCTACCGTGAAAAAATAGACATTTGTAATATATGCAAAAATAATAAATTCTCAGTGATGATAGAAGAAAGCACATGCCACAAGTTTTGGCTATTGTTGTTAGATATTTTGACGTACAAAAATGTGATGTTGTCGATTTCTTACTTGACACAGTTTATGTTGAAAATGGTACTGCAGAGAGACTGTATCAAGCATTGAAAGATCTTTTCAAAGAAAAGGGCATCCCGATGGGTGGTTTGGAAGCGATAATTGTGCCACTATGATGGGGACTAAGAGTGGGTTTCAAGCATTACTAAAGAAAGATATACCATCAATATTTATAATGGGATGTGTTTGCCATTCTTTTGCATTATGTGCTAGTCACGCAGCCAAGGTCCTACCGTTATATCTGGAAACATTTCTAAAAGATATATCTTCTTATTTTTCGCGTAGCAGTAAAAGATTAAATGACTTCAATATGATTCAAGATGTAAATACTGCTAAACACAAAATACCTAAACTATCACAAGCGCGATAGTTATCTCGTGGTAATGTGATAAAATAATAATTATTGAGCAATGGGATGCGTTACTCGTCTATTTTTAATCTCAATCAAATATTGACAAAATCGATTGAGCAACAAATATTTACACTACTATAATCACCAGAGGAAAGTTTCACATGCTACTTTTTTTTAGTTATGTACTGGAGAAAGTAAATTGTCTCAATAATGAATTTCGATCAGAACATTTTCGATTGCATTTACTTCATTCAATGGTTTCTGTGGAGTATAAAAATATTCTTATTTTTTTTTTTAAAGAAGTGATTAGTTCGTGCAAGTTAGCAGAAATCGATCCAAGCAATGCAATAAATCACAAAACTGAATGAAATATATTAAGGAGGATGTTGAATGTTATTGTTAATTTCAACACCACTTGGTGACCATGAAAATAGGTTTAAAACTGATTGCCTAAAATTTCTTGTTGAACTTTGCATGAAAATCAGGAAAGGATTTCCTCTTAATGACGATGGAATCATTGCCAAGCTAAATATTCTAGATCCAACTGTAGTACATGATCCTTCCAAATCACCATCTTCAATTATCTATTTAGTAATGAATTTCCCACTACTTGTGTCTGAAGACAAAATAGATCTGTTAGATGATGAATGGAGATCATTTCGATTGAATTCTGAAATATCTCCTTCTTACAAAAGTATTCCGGAATTTTGGCATTTGTTAAAGAATATTAAAAATGGCCTCAATAATCCCATATATGAGGTCTTATCAAATTTTATGACCCACCTAACTATTTTACCACACTCTTCTGCAAGTGTAGAAAGAGTTTTCTCACAAGTGAATCGTGTGAAAAACAAAAGCACAAATTCACTTAAAACAGAAACTGTTAAGGATCGATTGATGGCAAAACAGGCAATAAATAGATCAAATCAAAATTGTCATAACTGGATACCTAAACCAGAAGTGCTCAAAGAAGTGGTGGAAGGAACTTGTTATAGACGATAGGAAGCACGATTGGAAAAACTGAAGGATCTTAACAATATAAATTTGTAGGGAAATCAATGTGATGAAAACTTCGATGAGAATTAAATAAAAACTTTTGATTTATATATAGCAGCCGACTAATTAAGTATGGTACGATAAGTGAAATCTTGTGTTTTTTATAACTATAAATTAAAAGTATTAAAAAAGCAGTTTTTTATGGGTTTAATTGAATTGTAATCTAGGTTTATTGAATTATTTTGACTGGGAGCCTTGCGTTTCAGTCTTGCTAGCTACAGCGTGGGAAAGAGAGTTTCAGTACCAGCGTGAATAGTGCAGTATGAACTTTTAGTTACAAGATTGTTAGCTGAAGTTAATTATCATTTGTAAAGAAATATTGTGTGTTTCTTCATGTCTGAGAAAACAGTGTTGATATGAATATCAGAAACTAGTGTATCAGACTGTGATATACTTAATATTCTTAGTTGTTATTATTATAATGAACTTAGCGCGTGTGTCCGTCTGCATTTAAAAAAAAAATGTGATTTTTTTTTTGCACATCAATTTTGAATGTGTTGGGGAATAATAAACCTTTTTCTTTGGCACACTTTCTTAATTTTGTGAGCGAAGCAAACTAGCGCCGCAGACCTAGCAAAAAATGCCCGTAGGGGGGATTTTTATTAGTAACAAAAATACTTCTTTAATCATAGGGTTGTTGAGTTTTGGAATTCATTGCCAGGCGATGTAGTTAATAGTATAAAAGTAAAGAGGTTATTCTTAAACACTACAACGGGTATGTCAGGTCACATTTAGAGTACTGTATACAAGAATGGTCATCATATTTTAGGCATTATATCAACCTGCTGGAGTCAGTACAAAAGAGGGCAATAAAAATAATACTTTCCTGAAACACCTTGAGTATGAAGATAGGCTAAATATGTTTTCATTTGAAAGGTGTGCGATGGGAAATATAATTGAGCTTTTTAAAATTTGTTTTGGGGTGTAAAAGTTGAATTTTAGCAAGTTATTTGAGTTGGAATGTAGTAATAGGACTAGGGGTCACTACTTGAAAATTAAAAAAACAAAGGTGCAGGTTAGATGTTAGAAAATATTTTTTCGCCAATAGAGTGGTAGATTTATGGGTGGAAGATCACCAATTTATAGGGGTGTCGCCAGCACGTTTATAGGTGGCCTGTTTATACGTGAATGGGGATCGGTTTATGGATCATGAAAAGGGATGGTAAAATGTGGTTTATCTAATATGGAAGTATAGGTAAATGTTACCCGGTTAGTGTAGTGGAAGCTTGGTCGTTAGTCACAATGGCGAGTATATTGAAGAGTCCTCGTTGCTATTGCGCACGACGGGTGGTGAAGCCTCTGGCAACTGGGATTACTTTATAACCCCGTCGAATTGTTTCTGACTCTTTAATATTTATCCACGAGGGTTATGATTTAGGCTAGGCTTACCGAAGGTTTCCCGGTAATCGGGGTAAAGAAGGACTTCGAAAAGGACGTAGCAAAAATATAATTTTATTCTTCTACTGACCTATTAAAGGGGCAAGCGGCACGTCACGAGTACTTTGCGGTCAATAAGTAGGCTTTCTATTTTACGTGAAATATTTGGTTCAAAGGCGACAGGACTTAAACGAATTAAACAGATTCCGTAACGCTATCAAAGGAATAAACAGTGTTAACGAATAATGATTCTCTTTCTCTGACTCTGATTGTCCTTCTTACTCTCTGTGTCTGACTATATATATGTGTTCGTTTCCTAAGGGGTGTGACCTAACCTGTTCCGTGGGGGCGGACCCCAGTGGTCTGGTTCGTTAATTTCCACCCCTAAAGCGGTGCTACCGAACGGTTGTGTGTGTAAGATCCACCTCCATATTGATACTAGTTTTATCTTTATTATAGGAATCGCTTGTTACAGATCTGTTTTAAAATTTCTCTTGGTAAAATTCTGGATT
Organism: Ceratothoa steindachneri; assembly: GCA_963969495.1. Classification (NCBI taxonomy): domain Eukaryota; kingdom Metazoa; phylum Arthropoda; class Malacostraca; order Isopoda; family Cymothoidae; genus Ceratothoa; species Ceratothoa steindachneri. Next base: position 40,887,229 of record OZ018329.1, read on the forward strand.
TGTTCAGCTGCTTTGTAGCCTCCCGTTTTCTGATAAATCTTTCCCAAGACGCGAATATTTGTTTATGGGTGACCTTGTAGTATTGACTCAGGTGTCCGACCTGATATCTGCTTTCCGCGTGCCTATTTTGTGTGTTCTCGCGCTCGACTCTACCTACCGCTTGCCTCATCTCTATTTACACAAATAACATATGCATTTTCACCTCTTTATTCTCACATTAGACATTATTTCCGTTATTTACATGTAGGGTAATTTGTTAAGATTTGATAAATCCACCAAGCGTCCATTTGTGGAGTTTCTCGCTGGGCCTATTAAATCCTGCAATTTGGTGCCAGCAGCCTACCTATTATATAACACGAGCACCACAGATTACTGAAATAGTTTGCCACCTGAAACATTAGACAGTCCAAACTTATATGTTTTCAATCACAGATTGGATGATTACATGGGAGGGAAGGGTAACCTTGGGAGGGGGCAGTGGTATTCTGGACCCGGTAATCGTTAATATTAGTGGCGCACGACTTTTTAGAGATATTTGTTGGCTACCTTTCTAGCTACTTTCCATCCATTCCTTTGAGTTTGTGGGGTCTGAGTCAGTTATGGTACTCTCTCTTTAGTTTTGCAGGCTGGGTTTAAGTGATCATCAGCTTCCTTACGGGATGAAGGAAAAATATATATTTATATCTGGATTCTTTATTCTTGTATATTATAGCCGGAATAAGATTTTAAAATGGTGAACAAGGAATATATTTTTCTTATTAAAACAACAATAATTTTCTGATTCTGAAAGCTTTTTACACAAAAATTCACCTATATAAATAGTAATTTCATCTAAACTTAACTCTATAACATTTCAACCAGTCAGGCGCAAGGATAGATTAAAATGTTACTAACGCTTCAATCGTTTGCACATAAACACGGCCGAACTGGGAGAATATTCGACTGAGTAGCATTGCCTTACTACCCTCTGAAGAGCGTTGTTATTTTACGCGTGCTTACTAATCGGACTTTTGAGCCTCGCCATCTAAGAACGCAACTGTCCTGGGAGTCATTAGGATCCCAGTCGATCTGCAAAGATTTTAATATATCTTTTCGCTGCGAGTGTTGGAATAAAATGATGGCCTAAACACCTCATTGCTCGTCCACCGACCTGCGTGGGAACCTGTTCGGATGACTGCCCTTCATTAATTTCGTCTTAACTATGTCGGCCACTTGGACTGACATAATTAAGGGCTTGCGTGGAAACTGGTTTGAGGCCTATCCCACAGCAGAAGTACAAGTCAGAAATTTTCTCGAATCTGGGGCAAAACTGCGAGTCCCGGACGGAGGAGAAATCCTCATCGCCCGGGGGACCCAGCCAGAATCATAGAGGGAAAATACTCCCGTCTCTATGTAGTTGGATGCAGTTTTGGCGTACGTACCCGTGAGGGGGTGGCAAAAACTTAGCGGTCGTTGATTCGGCCGCTATGCATTAAGTCCACCAAGCTCAACCCTCTGAGGTCCCCACCCGAGAACCATCCCCCATGCATCATCACCCATCATCCCGGCACAGTCCGAGCAGAGGATCAACAGGAAATTGGACGGGAGCGTTTTTCACACATCGAAGTCAAACCTAACTCTTAACTCTACCTCTTTTACCACTTCTGCCATCACTTTTTCTCACCCATAACATAATAATTACACATTTTTTTACGGAGAGGGAAAAAAACATCAAGAAAGAAGACACCTACAACGATGGAGGCCCTCCCTAAGAGGGTCGCCCTACGGACCATAGCAGGAAAACAGACCCCCAAAAAGAAGACCGTGTGCCAATCCTTATTTGCGAATTTAAGGATTGTACTAATCAAGTTAATCGACATCCAAAATGGATTCATCGCTATATGCGGTGAGACCAAGGACATAGACCGGCTCCTATCCGATGAAGGGGCCGAAGTGCTAAAGGAGATGGACTTGGAAGCCAAAACCCCACCAGCGATCTCTGCAAACAGGAGCGTTATCTGCCGAAAGGTGGAGAGTTGGGTGGGTGAGAACTCCCCCGCTGACCTGAAAAGTGAAATCGAGAAAAATCACACATGGGAAAAGATAAGGGAAGTGATCAAATTCCGTGATCACACCCATGTCTTTAAGGTGACCTTTCAGACCACCAAAATGGCCCTCAAGGCGGCAACGGAGGGATCCTCATTTTTAACATGAGGATCCCAGGCAGCAATATCGAGCATGAGAAGTACCATAGCATCCAGATGTGCTTCATTTGTTATGCTCTGGAGCAGCATACTACCGTCAACTGCCCCCCGGAAGGAACGATCTGGTGCAGCGAATGCGCCACACAGGGTCATAGATATGACTCCTGCAAAAGCACGGAAAAGAAGTGCATGAACTGCAAGGGCCCATATCGAACGATGGCCCTTAACTGCCCCAAGAGGAAAGAAATCATAAAGAAAATGGAAGAAGAAGAAAAGAAGAGGAAAACAACCACATACGCGAGCACTGTGAAGAAAAATGAAAGGATGGCCTCAACTCCCTCACCGATGATCTTCACCAACGATCTAAGTGCGAAAATCCTAATCTGCATTACTCATGCAAACGTGGCAAATGCAGTAAAACCTTGATGCTACAGCCAAGTTTTAAACGCGCTTCTAAAGGCCAATAACTTGCCATCCATCATCGTGCCTGATGACCCCGAATGCTCTAGGGCATTCAGGGATAGCGTTATTGGGAACAACAAAGAGAAAACCACTGGATTAAAAGAAGTCATAGAATCTCACTCATCGGAAAAATCCGAAGAAGAAGACGAGACTAATGAGAAAGAAGAGGAAGAATCCACATCTTCGGATAGTGACGAGGGCCCATGCACTCGCACAAGAGCGACGAAGAGTCGGTCAAAGACTCCTAGTCCTCCCCCGAAGAACGAAAAGCCTGGGCACTCCAGACCCGCCCCCAGGCCAAGAAAAACAAAAAGACCAAGAAGAAACACAGGTAAATACATCTCACAATGGAACGGAACTCACTAAGAATCATGGAAATTAATACCAACCGCCGGACAGCGAAAAGAACTCTCTACAGAAATTTGTTCAGGGAGATTGATGCAGATGTCATCTTGATTTCTGAACATGGGATTGACACTCGTAGCTCCAAAATGAAGATCTGAAACTACGACGTGTTAATCACGAATTACTCTCAAGAGCGGTACGACAGCACCGCCATCGTCATCAAAAGAGGGATCAAGTAAAAGCCAATAAGAAATCTGGAAGAATCCTATCTTGCAATAGAGGTCGAATTCGATATAGGTAAGCTGGTCATCGCCACCGGGTACCAGCCGCCGAGACGAGAATATTTCTCAATCCATTCTTTCTCTGGCCTATTTGGCAGAAGGACACCCACCATATTATTGGGGGATCTTAATGCCAGATGTCGGGAGTCTGGGTACAGGATCTTCAATGGAAATGGAAGGTGCCTGGATACTATGATGGCCCGAAATATGGTCCATAGAATAGGCTCGGACTTCCCAACCTATACTCGAGGAAGAAGTGCCACAAAACCAGACATTTGTCTGGTTAATCGTCAGCTGCCGTTCAATTACTACATAGAACCAGTCCAGGTACCATGTAGTGATCATATAGGGATCCTACTTACCATCAACAGGAACCCTATACAAGTCCCAGCTCCAGTCAGAAAAGACTACAGGAGAGCAAACTGGGCACGGTACAAGGGTCTCCTCGAGGCCTATCGCCCACCAAATCTGGACGAGGCAATTCTCGAGGAGATAGACGAGTCACTCGACGACCTCAACGAACATCTTATAAATGCAGATAGGGCTTGCATCCCCAAAACCCAGTATAAAACCATCTCCTCATACAGGTGGACTGGGTACATGAAAGAACTCTACAGAGAATTGAGAGTCATGTACGAGTTAAATATCAGAAATGCATCAGTTGACTCGCTACAACGAAGTAGAGAGATCAAGGAAGTGCTCAACCAGTTGATCTTCGAACAACAACAGAGACAATGGGACGATGCGATCGAGAGCCTCGATCAAGATACATCTCCCAAAGACTTTTGGAAGAAAGTCAAAAGTCTCAGAGGATCATCTGGGAAAAAGAATAATGGAAATCCAAAAAGAAGATGGATCCATTGAAACAGAAGAAAGGAACATCGAAGTAATACTCCGGCGTTATTGGGAAATAATCTTCAGCATACCAGAAGAAGAAAACGAAGATTTTGATATGGAGTTCGAAAACAACATCGTAGACGAGCTTAACACAGAAATACACCGAACGCATCCTCATCATCAGGTGGATAGACTGCGTGACGGAGACGCCGAGATCACCGAAAAAGAGATCCTTGGCGCACTCCGCTCATTCCGACTAAAAGCCCCAGGCCAATCGGGGCTTACGAAGGTAAACTTCGAAGAGGCACAAGCTAACATCATTGAAGGAATGAGACGTATTTTTAACGCATGTCTGAATACAGGGTACTTTCCAGATGCTTATAAGACGGCAAAGATGATTTTCTTGCTCAAGCATGTAAAGGACCCAACGTTTAGAGAGAGCTACCGCCCAATTTCACTCCTGTAATTTGGCGGGAAACTCTTTAAGAAGATCCTCAACGGGAGACTGGTGTCTCACCTGGAAGAAAACTCCCTCTACAACCCATGTCAATTCGGGTTTAGAAAGAAGCGAAGTACGGAAATGGCAATCAATGTCATAACGGAAAAGGTTTCCCAAGCCAAACGGGACAGGAGTTATGTGGATATCGTTTGTCGGGATGTATCAAAGGCGTTTGATAAGGTGTGGCAGCGGGGCATGCAGTATAAGATCTTACGGCTGGGTCTAAGTGAAAACTTAGAAAGAACTCTCTGTGACTACGTCATGGAGAGAGCGGCGTATGTCAGTCTAGGATGCACGGACAGACCAAAGTTTCCGCTCACTGCGGGCCTCCCGCAGAGGGGGTGTCTGTCCCCCACCCTTTACTCGATATACACCGCGGATGTCCCAGCCCCTGTGCACCCCTCTTCCCTCAATATTCAGTACGCCGATGATTTCAGCCAGATAATCGTATCTCCATGGAGGAATGCGCCGTTGCAAGATCGCATGACAGCGATGGAAATCGCGAACTTGAACAACTATGAGGCTCAGTGGAAGATAAGAACAAACCAAGAGAAGTTCAAGGTGGTCCCCATTGGACGCACCCTAAGAGCAGACGTGGGGGATACGCGATATCCCTACACCAACGAATGCAATGTACTCGGTATGAAAATCACTTCTACCGGGTACAAGAAGCCCGTCGAAGAAAGAATTTCTCAAGCCTCGGCCGCTGTCAGAACTCTATATACATTTAGAAATCTACGTGAAAGCAACAAGAAAAAGATCTAAAATGCCCTTGTAAGATCTACGTTGCTTTACCCCGCCTCTACCTTCTCATGTATGTCAAAAACACAAAAGAGGCGACTTCAAGTAGTGCAAAATAAATACATGTACCCAATCACGGGTACACGCAGGCAAGAAAGAAGAAGGCAAGAAGATCTGCACAGAGAGGCGGGGATAATACCCATTAACAAAGTGATCGAATGAACGCACAACTACGACAAATCACCAATGAAGACAACCACAAACCAAGATTAAGAAAAAAAAACCCGATTTCGACGATAATCACCAACTTTGAAGAAACAAGAAACTAAAAAACACACGCACACAAAAAATACCAAAACATTAAGCACGCACTTAAATGTATTAAAAAACACAAACAAATAAGCAATGCATAACATACACAAAAATAAACTAAAAATTATTAAGACAAATGGCTTGAACGCCATAAATAATTATTTATAATTATTAAAAATCTACAGAAACAACAAAGAATACACGCTACCAAAAAAATAATAAAAGTTATAGGTCTGATCACCAGGCTCTAGGCATCTCTTTGCACCCTACCACACTTCTTTCTCTTTTCTCCGCTTGTCTATTTTCTCTATCTACCCGCACACCCTTTCGTCCTCCCTTATATGCACCCACTTTAACGTAATCATAATTATATTCATTTCCGAATTTTTAGACTTGGAAGAAATCAACAAATAATTGAGCTCACAGGAAAGTTCACAGCCGGCAAAGGAGGAAAAGTCGAACGAAGAAAGTCAAGAACGCCATCGATTTTTACCTTTTCTCCACGGGACTTCATGAACACGATCTATTTTTGCACGGAGCTACGTATGGCCAACACAAGATATCATACTGCGTACTGGGGAGTCTAACTTCCTGTTTACGAAGGATAAATTCTGCAAAGGGGGAAGTTTATCTTCCTATGTACAAAAACCGTTATTAACAGCGGGAAGTTTATCTTCCTATTTGCAAAAGAGGGCTATTAACAGCGGGAAGTTTATCTTCCTATTTATAAGGTTCAATGTGTGAACCGTTTAAATTTCCAACAAATGTTTCCTAGGTTCATGTGTTAACCGTTTAAACTTTTCAAACAAATGTTTTGGTTCGATCTTCGACCCCCACAAGTTTTTGTAGGCTTGCCTATAACAACGTCTGGCAATAACTTTTGAATTTGCCAATCTAATGCTAGGCTTTCGCATTGGGAATATTACTAGATTATTAAATATAGCGGGGAGTGGAGAGTGCTATAGATCAAGAACTGTGTCAAGCATAAAACTATTACATAAAAACTTTAAAAATGTCTTCATAAGTATTCTAGACTAGTCAAACGTGGGGTGAAGATACACTTTGTCAAACAGACAATCTATTGGCAAAGTTGAATGATTTCACATTCATGTTTTTCATCATTTGCTTTCATAACATACTTTCTTAGGCTGGAAAAACAGAGGTGGGCAGTATTTAAATACATTTATGTATTTAAAATTGTATTTTTAAATACATTTGAAATAATGTATTAAAATACTTTTGAAAGTATTTAAATACTTTTTGCAAATAAGTTTATATAGCTGTTAAGAACGTGCAATGCATGTTTTAGCTTGTCGCAACTTGTTTGACACAAACGGTTGACTGCGTGGGCCAGTGAGGGAAGATTGCTTGCATCAGTTCAAATTCAGTTAACAGGTGGTCACATTTGTTTCGGTTCTATAGTGAGAGAACTCAGCGTTATTTCAACTGCTGCATGGCAACTTCAGCTTCTTCGAAAGAGTGTGAAATGGAGAGATTAGACAATAATAATGACGAGGAAGATAAAGAATCCTGTAATTATAGTCATCCTTTACTAGATGGGAATTTTTTTAGAGTGAAATCTTACGACGGAGAAAAAAAGTGAAGTGTGTATGTATATCATGCAATGGATAAATCTCTGCGGCGAGCAATGCTATTTCCAATCTACGCATTCATTTGAAGGTAAGAATTCATTAAAGCTAATTATATGATACTTAATTGAATTGAAAAGTTTCATTATTTCTTATTTTTTAAAATGGCAAAATTGCTAGTAGCTAACGATAATGTTAAGTAGCGTAAGTTTACCATGCACGAACCTACCTGCTTCCTTTTGCAACACCTTTATTTAGAGTATATGCTGATTGAATTTAACGTGAATCATGGCAACGTGAAATAAATGTCCTTCAATTATCTGATCATGTACATTTATCAACAGAGAAAGCATCCTGCTTTGGCGCAAAAAGCGGATAACTACGTAACAGCTCAGAGAAAAGATTCAAAAAGAAAATGTTCAGTATTAGACGATGGTCCTTCATGCAGCGGTGTTAAAGTAAAGACATTACCGGAGTGCTTTGTGGTGAATACTCAGAAAGTCAAACAATCTGTTGTTGATAAACTGATTCCAGATTTTATCATACAAAGTTTGCATCCCCTATCAACCATGGAGCAACCAGCATTTGTGAGATTTATTAAAGGTGAGTTCTGAGTTACAAATGCTGTTTACAATTATAGTATTAGTAATACAGGTTGAGCTCTTATAACGACCGAATACGAAAGTATTCGGATCATTGGTCACTACGTAGGCTATATAACGAATTTAAATAAAAGTAGACATATACAAACAACAAAGTTTAATACGAGGGGCAGTCAATAAGTTTTGCGAATCGGTAGGGCAAAACAGAGGAAGGGAGATGGCTGTTTGTGGGGGTTTTCGAACAAGTTATAACAAGTCAGGACCTGCATCCGCACGCTCCTGCCTCGTCTATTTAAGAAGCAGTAGCTGATCGCAGATCGCCAGTCACAAATTTTTCAACAATGGAGAAGGTTGAGCACGGCGCAGTGATCAAACTTTTGACCAATGAAGGCAAGAATGCAAAAGAGATCCATGAACGCATGGTTGCAGTGTACACCGACACCGATCCTTCCTATGCAACCATTGTTCACTGGAATAGGGAGTTTCACCATGGTCGTGAGTCCCTTGAAGATGACCCCGGTCCAGGACGTCCGTCAGACGTGACCAACGAGGACAATGTGGCCCGTGTGGAGAGGATGATCCTTGAAAATCGACGGGTGAAGGTCGAAGAAATCGAGCGAGAACTTGGATTATCACATGGAAGTGTTATCAACATCATCCACAACAATTTAGCCATGACCAAGGTCTCTGCCCGCTGGGTCTCTAGGAACCTCACGAAACCTCACGCCTTATGATTGACTTCAGCGTCGTCAAAGTTTGGAGGAGCTGCTGCTCCTGTACAGCCAAGACTCAGCGGGATTCAAGTCACGCATAGTGACAGGTGATGAAACGTGGGTCCATCACTGGGATCCCGAGACCAAGCTCGAAAGCATGGCCTGGAAGCACAGGGGCTCTCCCACCCCCATCAAGTTCCGGATGCAACCCTCAGCCTGGAAGATCATGGCCACCATTTTCTGGGATTCTGAGGGAGTGTTGATGGTGGACTATGCGTCTCGTGGAAGGACCATCACAGGCCAATATTACGCCGAGGAACTGGCTGGGTTGAAGAAGTGCAACCGCCAGAAGCGGCGCGGCAAGTTGACACGTGGTGTCTTTTTCCTCCACGACAATGCTCCTGTCCACAAGGCCAGAGTTGCACAAGCTGCCCTGCGCGAGTGCGGATTTGAGGAGCTCAACCATCCCCCCTACAGTCCAGATCTAGCCCCTAGCGACTACTTTTTATTCCCCCAGCTCAAGGCTGCACTGCGTGGACGGCGGTTTGGGGACGATGTAGATGTCCAGCTCGCCGTCCAGGAGTGGATTGAACAGGAGTCGGGAGATTTGTGGTTTTCGGGAATTCGAAGCCTCAGGGACAAATGGCGTAAGTGCATTGAAGTCGAAGGTAGTTATATTGAAAAATACTAAAACACTTTTCCTCATATCTCGTTTCCTTATATCCGAATTGCAAAACTTATTGACCACCCCTCGTATATTGCGCAATAATTTCATGAGAATCAACATACATATATTATTAAAGCGCGTTACCATTTACTTGAAAATATTAGTGAATAACTTTTTTCAGGAATAATTAGTACAATTATTGATCGATTATAAGTAGTTATTAGATGAATTCCTATTACGATGTATTTCGTTATAGTAGCAATACCAGTATATCATTATGCTAAAACTAGCATGCCCGCCCGTCGAAAAGGTATCAAATAAAGCTTCATAATGTATATATTCATAACAATATTGAAAGTCAATATTTTACTATGTAATTCTGAATATTATGGACTAATAATATATTTATGAATTAATCTACCAGCCCTATTTAGCTATAGGATATTCATTAGCTATATTTTATATATAAAATTTTATATGCCTATCATATATTCTCATTTTACTGTGAAAATCAATTTCACTCACAATAATCACATATTCCACTACCGCAGGTCTAAATTCTTCAGTTGACGTCATTTCACGGCGGACGCTGGGCTGAAATCTTATAGAAGAAGAGAAGGTGACAAAAACTCTACTGAAAAATAAATTAGACAGTACCTCTCACTTATGTCTTACTGCAGATATTTGGTCAACTCGTGACCGTAATTTGGGGGGCGTTACAGTTCATTGGGTTTGTTAAGATTTTGCTCTTTATGAAATTGAAAATGTCTTTACAGTTAGGGAGCTATCAGCTCTTAGCTGAAAGCAGACCTATTTGTTGGTGGAATTTATCTCGATTATATTAATATGTAAAATTTATGGAAACATTTATGAGACAAACATTAGACTGTCTGTTATTTAATCTTTTTTAGCTTGAAGAAGCTGCTCTTGTCCGTCACAGTGGAGTATTAGCCTGCCCAGTTCGAGCAGAATATTCGGCTTACCACCCAGGAACCTGTCCATTCGAAGCCGTACCCCATCCCCATTCACTTAAGAAAAGTGTTCAATGAGGAGCTAGACAAGCTATTGAAGATGGGTATTATAAAGCCCTCGGAGTCGAAATATTGCTTCCCGGTCGTCATGGTGAAGAAGTCGGACAAATTTACCGGATGTGCATCGACTTTCAGAAGTTAAACTCCGTCACCGTGTTCGATGCCGAACCGATTCCCCTCCTCGATCAGAATTTGCACATGTTCGAGAAGGCCAAATTCATTACAGAATTAAATCTCTGTAAGACCTATTACCAGATTCCCTTGGGGAAAAGGTAAAGAGGTACACGACCTTGCCCACCGACAAGGGCTTGATGCAATTTTGTGGACTCCACTTTGGGTTAGTGACGTCATATAGCAATTATAATCGAATGATGAAGCGAATATTGGATTGGTTGCTCCACGTCATCTTCTACTTCGAAAACACTTACTTGGCGAGCCAGGAATGGAACTACCATATGGCTGCCCTTCATGCCCTCCTGTGCCGACTCCCGGAACACAACCTCACGATTAGCCCCAACAAAAGCCGCTTCGACTTTGGTACTATTGACTATTTGGATTTCCACATAGGGAACGATTCCTTGGCTCCTCAAGCTGACAAAATCAAGGCAATTGTCGAAATGCCACTGCCTGTAACAAAGAAGCAGTTGAGGTCATTCATGGTATCCGCCTCCTTCTACCGTTGTTTTATTATGAACTTCGCCTCCATCGCCGCGCCCCTGTGTGAGCTCCTCAAGAAAAAGGCCCCCCTCGAGTGCTTCGTCTGGACATCCCGTTCAATCGCTAGCTTTGACCAGCTCAAAGAGAAGTTAGCTTCAGCATCGATCCTCCGTTACCCGACCCCCTTAAATCTTTTGGCATACGGACTGACGAGAGTAACGATGGCATAGGATGTGTTATCGTCCAGTATGGTGACAATGGCGAAAGTTTCCGCATCGCATTTGCGAGCCGTAAACTCCTTCCCCGCGAAAAAAAACTTGCGGTAATCGAGCGAGAAGCTTTTGCCATCATTTAGGTATCTAAAAGTTCGAAATGTTTCTCTTAAGTAAAGAATTTGTTATCGAGACTGACCATAAACCCCTCTCTTACCTACGGAACATTACTAACAATGATAGTCGCCTAATGAGGTGGAGCCTCTCTCTCCAAGAATTCAAATTTAAAATTGTATACATTAAGGGTTCCGAAAATTGCTTTGCGGACAGTTAAGCAGAAATCCTCTGGATTTGTCTCCAGAGTAATTTCCCATTAATTAATTGTAACGTTAAATGGATTACTTTTGTATATATTCCTAAATAATTATTGTAGTTTTTTGTAATGTCTTATAAGAATATGTGTCATTATATTTTTTTATTGTGTATATATTTTTAAAGAGTTTCCATGTTCGTATGTACCTTTTTTTTGTATTGTGGGACCTTTTTTATTAATATCCTTGTATGTAAACCCCCGGTTATCAAAACTGTCTGTCTTATTGTATTATTAATATTATTTTTTTTTACTTGATGTTGTTCAGTACTAAAATAATTTCCAGCCACACTCGCTCATAAATCTTATCTATGACAAAGCCTATCCACGACTTGCGGAATATGATAAGTATATTGAGGGTAAGGTGTGTAGACTGCTAGTGTTGAGCAATTTTGTGCAAGAATATACTTATATAGTGTGTCGAAGGCTTTGATTGTGTTAACCTCTGCAGGCATTGTTCGTGATGGGAAGATAGTGTTTGTTGAAACCACCCTAGGTTGTGTTTCATGAGATTGGTTAGGGGAGATTTGGTGGAGGGATCTTTTCTGAATCCGTGTTGTTTGTTGGATCTATTCTTTTGTGTATCAGTTTTTCAAAGGTCTTGAATAAAGTGCACAGTTGTAAAATTGGACCATGAGTTTGGTTCTTTTGGGCGTTTGTCTGGTTTGAGTAGTTGTACGATGTGTGCTGTTTTCCAGATTGAGAGAATGGTACTGTTGAACCAGGAGTGTTTGAAAATGTTTTGATAACCGTGATTGCTCTTACTAGACGTTTTATGTGAATGTTACATATATTATCTGGATCTCTTCTTTAATGATTTTGAAAGATTTTATGACTAACTGAATGTTTTCTGTAGTGAATGGCGGAGCTTGTTTTATTGTTGTGCGTTTTTTATGCTTTAATGGATTTGTCTGTTTTCTTTATTTGTAGGTAAAAGGCTAGTATTTGAGTAGCTTCTTAAGTATGTTTCAGTGATGTTTTGATGAAGCTACTTTGTTGTTCTAAATAATGAGTGACTCGTGTGTAGGATTGGATTTGAGAGTGATGTCTGCATTTTCTTTAGGCTTACCCATAGTAGAATCTACATAGTTTGCTGTGTAGTTTCTAGCATGTGCTCGTGTATTGCCTACAGTTGTCTGTGTGTTGTTTTCATATTACATTGATGATGCGAGTATTGGGGTGTTGGATTTGTAACACATGCCACAGCTTTTATCGGGGTATTTATGTCACCATTTTTTTTTGTAACGGTAAATTGGCACTATGTTTTGAATTAAGGACGTTGCTGAAATCACTTTCTGATCAGGTATGTGGTCTAGTAGAGATGTAGGGGTGCGAAAATGTATCAGAGATAAATTCCTTCTAACTTAATAATTAAATTACCAACTCAGAACGGACTACAGCCTGGTCGTGAGGCTAAAGTGGTGTCGTTTAATTTCATAGTTAGCGCGTTCGAAACTCAACAGTCCAAAACCTTTTACGAAGAAATCTCAAAGGAGAAAACGGAAGAAAACGCTTGAAGGACCAACTCATCTAGAAGGACCAAGAAATCAACTCTAGATAAATGGAAGACAAATGTTTGAAGGGGCAACTTAAAGAAAAAGGAATTCCAGTCAAGAAAGAAGTAAATAGATTCGATAAAGAGAAAAGCAAGAATAATAATATGGATAAATAAATAAAGTTATAATAAAAAAGCCCCCCCTTCCCATATAGCAGTCAAATATTGATTTTGTACTTTATTTATAACAAGGTATATTAACAATAAATTCACTATACGTGAATAGGAAATAGTAGAGATAATTTACACTGCCAGGAATTATACATAAATATAAAATAGCAAATTAATTTACACTGCAGCCAATTATTTTCATTGAGTTGAATTAGTCACTAAATTGAATTGCGCTTCACCAGATTGAATTAACTACAGTGCAGTCCCAAACTAGAGAACAAAATACTAAATCTACATTTTCTCAAAAATATTTAGTTAATTTTGATGAAAATTGTAAAAAAAATTCTTTGAAATTTACCTGTTTACAACTTTTATTTCATAAAACAGTAGATGAAGAAGTTATTAGAAAAGTAATATGTATATTAAGAAAAGATGCTTCCAAAACAGCAGAACGATAACCTATAACTTTCAGTTTACAATCAAGAATTATTAAATATGTATGACAAAACTATTATACGCGTGTTGTAGAATGCTATTGAAAGTATACTCATTTATCAGGATGCCAACATAAATTAAGGTCGACAAATAATTCAGAAAATAGCTTGTCTATTAGAAGAGTGAATGAATAACACTGTCTGACCCTCCGAGGCATCTGAATGGTTTAAAAAGCATGATTTAACCACAGGTGGGCGTTATCGCGATAGCGAGATTGGGTTATCGGTTATCCGATTTTTTTTGCGCTCTATGATTCATCGGTATCGCCGATACTTTTGGTTCCAAACTAGCGATAATCGATAATTTCAGCCTTTGGTTCCAGTTTAGCACAGGGGCGAGTCGCGCTTGCCTTGGAAGGAAAAATAGGTAGGTCCGAGCTGGGGGGAGGAGGATTCTCAAAACCTATGAGGAGATGAAGGAGAGCCTCACGAGGTAAGAAACAGTATTCAAATATTCTTACTATTGTATTATAAAATAACGCTATATATAGTCAATAATCAATATTGTATTATAATTTTGGATTTATCGGTTATCACCTTATCGGGCGATAAATTTATCGCCAGTTATCGATTATCGGTTATCGCGGATAAGGTTATCTTTATCGATTTATCGGTTTTCGTGATACATTTTTTTCGTTATCGCGCCCACCTATGGATTTCACGCATAATTAAGCTCCATAAGGAAATTGGGTTGTCCCAGAAAGAACATCCACAGGGAAGGTTGCACGATGCAACGAATGTGTACAAAGGACAGATTTAAGACAGCAGTCACTATTTCACCCCAAATTGTCGAGAACATTAACCTGAATGTGTTTAGCCAGACTGTATTGCGTCGTTTGAGGGAGGTGGCACTCATAGCACGCTCCTCTGCTAAGAAACAACTCATAAGTAAAAAGAATAAAGCAACTAGGTTCGCCTTCACTACTGAGCATGCCCTGTGGTGTGCTGAAAAGTGGCAAAGTGTTTTTCGCGATGAAATCAAATTTCATTTGTTCGGATTTAATGGGAATCAGCATGTAAGGCGTCGTACAGATGAAAGTTGGAATCCCACATGCTAGGAAATAAAAACCGGCTAAATTTTGATGTGGCAGTGTTAAAGTATGAGGTATGTTTTTTAAGCGCTGGATTCTCTCCGTTCTTCTGTTTACCCGGCAAAGAAAAACGGTGCAGTATAAAGGACTGTGCTTCCAAAATATGTGATAGCAAGTTAGGAGGTAGTGTGAGCTCGCGAAAACGAGTGGAACGCCTGATAAATAGCCTTCTCAGGATAGGTGAGTGGTCCGAGAGGTGGCAGATGCCATTTAACCTTGACAAGTATAAGGTAATGCACAGCGGCCATCGTAACCTTCGGGAAAACTGCTCCTTGCTAGGCAAAACAGCTAGATAGCACTGACCTTGAGAAAGATTTAGGCGTGCTAATTAGCAGTGACTTGAAGTTCTCCAAGCAGGACCGTCAAGTAGAAAAAGAGGGCCCAGAGAATGCTTGGGTACACAAAGATAGATTTTCGCTTTCGAAATAAGCAGAGTGCTCTCGCCTTTTACAACTCTCTAGTCCGGCCACACCTTGAATACGCCGTTCAATTCTGGTCCCCAACCCTGCGGAAGGACATTGAACGGCTTGAAAGGGTGATCACTTCCCTTAGACTTAAAAGTTATCAGCATCGGCTACGAGAACTGGGCATGTTCTTGCTCGAGATGCGCCGGTTAAGAAGCCAGCTGATTGAAACTTTTAAAATAATACAAGGAGTTGAAAACGTAGATCACAGGAGGCTGTTCACGTTGAACGCAAATGCTACACGTAACCATGGTTACAAACTGGAATTACCACAATTCCATACTAGCATTTGCGGAAACTTCTTCTCGTACAAAATCTGCGGAACGTGGAACCGTCTACCGCCAGAAGTGGTAAACAGATCGTCAGTCGAATAGTTCAAATCTCGACTTGACGAGATAATCCACACGTTGGTATAGATTATAGATTAGATTAGTTTCCTGATTGTGTTCGTTTTGTAGCACAATCAGGTATCTTTTCCGCTTTCTTGCTCGCAAAAGCGGGTGCGAGAGGTGAATGTGGATAGCCGTCATCTATGCTACGCTTTCTCTTATGCTATAGGTTTGGGCAGCGATTCACAACCAGTGTGGCGCGAAGCAACTGCATGTGCGTCGCGGGGGATTTGAGGAAAGTTGATTCTCCCTCAAACAAGAAAGAGCAATAAACAAATTTCGGTACTGTACGAATGTGGAATAAAATTTTCGTACTTGTGACTCAATCACGTGTCCTGCCGTGACAGAGTGTCCTACCGTAGCTATAGTCCCATAGGCAGGAGACTACTTGATGACGTCAGGGTGGGGGATAGACGATATCCCTACACCAATGAATGCAACGTACTCGGTATGAAGTTCACCTCAACCGGGTACGCAAAGCACGTCCAAGAACGAATCACCAAGGCCACTGCTGCACTCAAGACTCTGTACAGGTTCAGAAATCTTCGTCAAAGCAACAAAAAAAAGATCTATACTGCACTAGTTAGATCAACGTTGCTATATCCCGCTTCCGCCCTCTCCTGTGCCTCAAAGACACAGAAGAGGAGACTACAAGTGGTGCAGAATAAATGTGTGTACCTAATCACAGGTACACGCAGAATGGAAAGAAGATCACAAGAAGAGCTGCACCGGGAGGCGGGGTTAACCCCCATTAACGTTGTCATCGAAGAACGGACAAGGAATATGCTGGAAAAGGTCAATCGTTTATTGGACGAAGATATCGTACAAATGATTGACCGAAACAGAAGAGAAGTATGTCGCGCCAGATTTCCAAGCTCTGCTAGGATTTTAGCTGGCGGAGCAGAAGTACCGTTCTACGCTAGATGAGTCAAATTTACCCCAGAACACGACAAGAAATACCAACTGTGAAATCAACCGAATTCGACAAAACTCACCGATATTGACAAACCCTACCAACTATGGAAAAAATACCGAAGAAGGATGCACACTCAAAAAGATGATATTCATCAAACAAGACAACAGGAAGAAACAACAAACACGAAATACACACACGACAAAAGTACAAAGAAACAAAGACACTAGTACAAAAACAGTAAGTTTATTAACGACTTACAAAAACAACAGCTAACGCGCATAGCATAAACAAAAATATTAGCAATGAAGACAAATGGCTTGAACGCCAAATTATATGTAATATATATATCTGTATATATATATGTATAAAACAACGATAAAAATAACAACGAAACCACAAATCAAAAAAATTTGAAAGCGATAAGCCTGATCACCAGGCTCTAGCATCACTTTGCACCCTACCACACTTCTTTCTCTTTTCACCACTGGTCTACTTTCCGCTATCTATTCACACACCCTTTCTATCCCCTCACCTGCATACTCTCACATACACGATTCAATTCAACCATAGCTATAGTTGCCAGATTTTTACTGATGTCAATAAATTCATTTTCTATCTTTCAATATGTCAATCCAATATTTTATTTAATTTTGTCTTTAGGTATATTAAGATTCATAAGTTTGGTATATAGGTTTGATATATAATTTCTTATAATTGTGAGAAATTTAAGAAGATTAATTCTTAAGGCGACTGCAAGTGTACTACGGGAGATTTAAGAAAGCTATGTTATTAAGGCTGATGTTTACAATTGATATATAATTGCATAATAATTGAGAAATTTAAGAAGTTTAATCCTTAAATTTTGGTGTTTGGCAAATACTATTTCTGTTTTTCATTGTTGTATTTATTCCTTGTTAATTAAATAAGTTGATAGGTTTGTTTAATGGTATTTGGATCTAAAATTTGAGTGCTTTATTTTTTCTTGTACACTGAATGTTTTTCTTTTCGTAATTTGTTTTTTCTGTTTGTCTTAAAATCTTTACTGTATTTATTTTTTTGGGGGGAATGCAGTATGTAATTTTTTTTTTAAGGCATTTTATATTTATTTATACTTTTTTAAATTTAGTATATTTGATCTCCTGCACTATTATTTATTATTCTTTTCGTGTAGTGTCTGCCTATTGTTAATTTCTTTATAATATTTTTTATTCTCTTGTTAATGCACTTAATATTTACTTTGTTTTAGTTGCATTTATTTAAATAAATATTCAGTCATATTTTCTTGTTTCCAGGTCTTATGAGGTATGGTATATATTTTTTACAAAGAATCACAAGTTAGAAAATGACGACAGCGAAGTAGCTGGAGCTAGTTCTGGAATTAAAATAGTTAGGACCTGCAGCGTTACTTCCAAATGAATTGTGCGCCAGTATAAAGAAGTCTACTTGTCCTTTGGATTCGTTTCCTCTGGAGAAGAAGAGCCACGTCCTGTTTGTGTTGTTTGTGGTGAGAAACTGGCAGACCAAGCAATGGCTCCAAGTAAACTGTAAAGACACCTTCAAGCAAAGCACTCTCATTTATGTGAGAAACCAACGGAATATTTTAAAAGTCTTATCACTGACCAAACACGCCAGTCTCAAAAACTGACCAAAATCACCACAATATCTGAGAAAACTCTAGAAGCAAGTTATGCTGTTGAATAAATGGTTGCAAAAAATATGAAATCACATACAAGTGCAGGGTCAGTAATATTAACAGTATGTAGTAAAATTGTGAACATTATGTTAGGCGAAAAATATGAAAAAGAGATTTTGAAAATTCCCATCTCAAATAACACCATTAGTCGTTAATTTCTGATATGTCTCAAGACGTTGAGTCACAAATCATAGCTTAAATAAAAGAAACCAAGAATTTCGTCATCCAGTTGGATGAATCAACTGACATCACTGGAAAAGCTCAACTCTTAGCATTTATCAGGTTTGTTTGTAATGAAGACATAATTGAACAATTTCTATTTTGCAAACCACTCCCAGAAACAATGAGAGGTCAAGACATTTTTTAGGTTGTCGACAATTATTTCAGCTTTAACAATTTGTCATGGAAATCATGTATTAGTATCTGAAAGGATGGTGTCCCCTCTATGTCAGGGAGCATAAAAGGATTCATCGACCTGGCAAAACAGAAAAAAAACCTATCATTGTTTTTGCACATTGTTTCTTGTATAGATGGACCCTTATTTCAAAATCAGTAGTACCTAAGCTTCAGCAAGTATTAGATGAGGCAATCAAAATAGTTAATTATATCAAAAGTAGGCCATTAAAATCGAGGCTGTTTTTAACTCTGTGTTCTGCCATGAAATCTGCTCAAGTACACAACTTTTATTACATACAAAAGTGAGATGGCCATCTCGAGGGCGAGTCTTTTCAAGATTTTATGAACTAAGGGAGGAGATTATTATATTTTTAACATCAGAAGAGTCCAACCTGTCTGACATACTTAGTGATGAATCCTAGTGTCATCTGTAGCCTTCCTGGCTTATATTTTTCAAGCCTTGAACGTTCTTAATAAGAGTATGCAAGGAAAGAAGGAAAACATTCTTACTTGTACAGACAAAATTAGCTCATTTAAGCAAAAACTAACATTGTGGGGATCTAGAATAAAAAAAAGAGAACAAAGTTGAAATATTTGAATTAAAAGAAGATTGCAGATTAGACAAAACTTTCTTACCTTAATTCTACGAAGCTTGTCGCACTGAGTAAGAACATTGCAAAGTATTTTCCATCATTTGAAACATCGTCCTTGGACTGGCTGAGAAATTCGTTTGTGACAAGTGCTTGCGAGTCAGCAGAGCTAACCCTTATCGAAGAGCATGAGCTGACGGAAATCAGGAACGACAGAGGACTAAAACTGAAGCACGAATCCACAAATATGACTGCTCTTTGGTTGTCCATTCAAGACGAATACCCAGCAATTACAAAGAAAGCAATTGAATCTCTTCTTCCTTTCTCAACTTCATATATGTGTGAGGCTGGATTCTCTGCGATGAACACAGTAAAAAATAAGAACAGGTCGCGACTTCAGACACAGGAGGAGGACTTGCATGTATGTCTATCCACCATTCGGCTTCAGATAAGGAAAATTATGAAGCAACGCCAAGGACAAATTTCTCATTCATATTTTTAGGTATGTATGATAAGGATTTTAATTTTTACTCATGTTCGTACTATAATACATTTGGCCACTAAATTAATAAATGATTAACATGCCTAACTTATGAACATTTATCAGCATTTATTATTATATTATTAAATATATTGTTAAATACTGATGGTGTGCCTCGACCATATTACTCCCTGGCTTGATGCACCGTGAGATAAAAAAGGTTGGGAAACACTGGGTTAGGGTATAGGGGTGGGGGGTAAATGTTTGTTTTAAGGGTATTTAAGGTGTATTAATGGTTTCGTTTGTTTGGTTGGATTTTTGGTTGGCGTGATGCGGAAGATTTGTTTTAGGTCTACCCGTCGAGTTTGCTCTGACTCTAAAGGTATCACGGAGATTTCGCTTCTAGGCTGGGTGCCGGAAGGTGCCTTGGTTACTTCAGGGTTAAGGGAAGGACTCAAAAGGTAAGCGAGGATAAGTAGGGTTTTATTCTTGAATAAGGTCTACCTTATTAGGCGTAAGCGAAATAAATCGAGTCCTATGCGGCCGTATGTAAGTTTTTACTAATGTTGAGGTAGCTGAGGCTAAAACGACAGGACTTAAGGGCGAGGAACGGAATCGTGACGCTAGTAATAATAACAGGGCTAAGCAGAATGCCTCTACTTGAGTCTATCCGGCTAAATGACTTAACTGATTCCCTTCATAAGGTTTACGTTCGTTTATTTATAGTTCTCTTGCTTAAGGGGGAGTGACCTCTTTTTTTCTTTCTCTAGGCGTGGGCCGGAGCTAATGATCGGAAATATATTTGTTAGTCTCTTCATTGACCGCTGGGCGGAGTTATCAGAGGTGTGTGAGTTCCTATAGTAACTGTACACATTTTCAGACTGGGCTGGCAAACCCTATCAAGATACGATTGTTTATTTTTCATATCACATTCTCACGAGAACTCAACCGGTCAAACCATATATCACTCTGCATTTGCTCGGCTGCATTGGTATATTTTCGTCTCGTAGCTGCTCCTTTGTGTGTATATGTATGTGTGTCGCCGGGAAGACAAGTTATTCGCTTGCCCCCCCTATGCTTTTCCTAATAAATGTATAGTTGTGATATAAATATTTCTCTATTTTACATTGGTTTACGACTTATTACATGGCATATTACCTAATTTCAATTTAGGACAATTTCTGTGCCACACAACAAAAACGATAAAGCAGTTCTTAGATGCTGAAAATAACAGTATGATGAACTGATCTGCGCAAAGCCCAGATTTAAACCTGTTAGAAAACACATGGAAGATACTGGGTGAGGAGGTTATGATTCAGAAATCGAAGAATGATTGGAAGAGGAATAGAATAAAATCACCCACAAAAATCCAAAAAATTGTGAAACCGTGCAGTCGAAAATGTGTTCAAGTCATTTTCGACAAGGGCCTGCATAATTATTAATATTTTGGTCAATTGTCTATGAGATATTTATGTTGTTTTCTGATTATGGTTGCATTTATACTTACCGTTTAATAGTTTAGGAAGCATCCTTTCTTCAAATACACAATACTTTAGTATGAAAAAATATTTAGCTGCTGTTCTATGAAATGAAACTTGGATACTATAAGAGACACATTTCAAAGAATATTATGTACAAATTTAAAAAAAATTAAACGTGTACTTTGAAAAAAAATTAGATTTTTGTACTTTGCTCTCTAGATTTAGAAGGTACTGTATTTATTAATTTAAATTGACTTTGAATGATTTACGCGGAAAGTAATACGTTATGTTTGAGAGAGCACAAGTGTTTCCAAGCCGATAAGTGCGGAGAGGCTTACTTGTAAAGTTAGCGCCCCTCGCGGGGGTCAATGGGAAGATATTGACTAGTCATGTTGTCAAGAAGATTTTAGATAATCTCCTCTCCTCGATGAGATGCAGAGTTCAAGAGCTGGCGGGTTATTTGGGCCTCATAATCAGAAGGCAATATGTGTGGCGAGGATTCAGCCGACAGATTGCAACAGGTAGAAATGACTGATGTTGATATAGATGAGGAAGAGGATGATTATGAGAGTGACTTGGATGAGGATAATTGTGAATTTATGCCAGGTTGCCTATCAAACATTTTCGTTTCCTTTGGTATGTATTATTGTTCTCATTTGCTCTTATGAGGAAGAGTCTTTCTTTGAAAGCTCTTTTGGTATTTGTCCCCGAGGGGGATTTGAGGTGGAACCTCGCGCGTAGAGCGAGCTTTTCGACTGCTGTGCGCAACTCATGAGTGATGTCACCACTTATCACCAAAGTTGGCGAGCACATGGTCTATATGTGGTCTCCTCACATACTTAATAAGGGCTCGGGTGGGGCTGTCCTCCGTAAGGGGTCTGCGCTCCCACATATTTTTTGTAGTTCTTGTTTTGTTTTAGTTTATCGAGTTTTAGATTTGTGTATAAATTAAGAGTGTATGACTTCCTTTGGTGGTGAGGGAAGTATATTTTTATTGAATTCATTGATTATTTTGTTTGTGTGTGCAAGTTCTTTGTCTAAGGAGGGGCAGTTGTTGATGGTGAAATTGCATAATGTTTATTCTATGTAGTGGAGTTACCTTGTCCAGTTTGCACATGGGTAGTTGTGTATGTGATTGAGCAGGGAGGTGCGCGGTTTGGAATGTTATAATGATGTAGAGGTGGTCTGACGAAAGGAAGGTAATTATGTTCTATGGGGGCCTGGTATGTAAATAAGATAAGGAAAATATTATGTCAGGTGAAATAAAATTGAAGTTCGATTATTGTGTGAAGATCTTCAGTGATGAGTGTAACTTTGTTGTCTTCCGGTTGTATTTCTGAGCCATGAGTGGTGGAGTTCATTGAAATCCCAGCGGATAAAAAGGTTAAGAAACTGTGCGGGAAGGTCTAGATCAGAGGTAGGCAAACTGCGGCCCGGGTTTCATGTCAGAATTCCACAAAATATTAGAACTAAATTATTGAACATTTTGCCAAAATCTCATCTCATTATTTATTTATTTTTTATATAAGTGCTAGATTCTTAAACCAGTCATTTTCTAATATATTTCATTCGCAGATAAAATAATTTTAAAAAAATACTTATTGTCATTACCCTTATCTACACGATCTCTTTCACTAGCGGAAGTTAAGCTAAGTTGACTGTGGTTAGTATTTAGATGGGAGACGCCTGGGACCTGGGTAATTATTACATGATGTAGAATTGTAAATCGAGGTTCGGATTCCACGTTAAGCTGTAGATCCTCACTTTGATATAAGTCTGGAAACAGTTTAAAAGTGGTCGCAAATCTACGCCCCAAAATACCATTAGTTATTAATGTGTAGCTCTATCTATGATTATGTAATGTATGCACACAAATGCACAAGAATAATTGCAATTAACTTATGTTTATTCGAAATTTGCATCTAACTGTTTAAGTGCGGCCCGATAAGCTTTACATGAGCTTCAATGTAGCCCGCCGCTTAAAATTATTGCCCATCATTGCATTAGATTAATATGTAGATTTGCGGCATTCTTCTAGATACATATGTATGGGATATAGGGTTTAATTCGGTTGTATTCGGTAGTTCTGACTTTGACTCCCACAAAAGAGTACCCAAGGAGTCTCAAATTTGACTGAGACTACCTGGGCATTACCCCTCTTTTGACGACCAGCTTTCGTCCATTCTTCATGGTTGAGGCCGGAAAAGGGGTCACCAACTCCGTCTTTTGTCCACTTTGGGGGGTAATTTTTAATGTTTTAACATGTCTACATTCTTCCAACACTTATATTCCTCCACTGCCTCCAATTTTTTTTTTCCTTATCCATTTTTTATACACTCTCACACAGGTGCAGCATGTGAAACCGTGTTGCAGCTGATATTTAGATGATTGTGTGCTCTCCAGGCCCCAGCACCCCTAATTAGCCCTCCGACCCCAATTTTTATAGGATGATCCGCGGTTATATGTGTTCCACACATTTTCACTTCCTCTATCACATTCTTTATACATCTCTCCTTACAAACTTTTTGCGGAGGATGTCCTCGTTGCTATTTCGCTCTAAATTCAAAGGGGAAAATTCTGCTGGATTATATTTTTAGTGTTTCGATGGGTGACGTCATGTAAGTAATGGGGATTGAGTTTTGTACTAAACCCGGTGTTCTTGGTTTGGTGTATAGGATTTTTGTACTGTGTTGGTTGAAAGGCGGATTTGTGTTGACGTGTTGTTGGCGTTTTGAATCAGAGTTATTTATGTGTATGTTGTTGGAGGGAGGGGCGTAAGACGTTGAGTAATTCGAAGTGTTTGGTGGAGATGGTAAGCATATGTTATGTTGTTCCGATGCCGTTGACTAAAGGTATTTGGGGTGGTGAGAATTTGTGTTGTATGTTCGAGTATGATTTTCTCTACTTGGGATGATGGAGTAGTGTAGGTGTATCCAGTGTTCACACGTGCTTCATTTTGGGGATACATAACTGCTTTGTATTGTGCGGTTTCATGTATAAGCGAGGGCCCAGGGTTTGTTTTGATTTCCCCAGCGAGTAGAAGGGTGAAGATGGTTGAATAATCATCATCCTTCATTAGGAAAAAAATGAAGGTAAAAGGGAAAGATAGGAGTGGAAGTTGGCTCTGGGCCCATTTGACCCTCTCCGGATATAGGGGACTGCTTGACCCCCATACCTTGACCCAGAGGGGTCAAGGAGAGGATTGTACCAACCCGACCACTTAAAGGCGGCATCTCAACGGGTCTTCTATTTCTTTGCTTCATTGGCACAATTATTATTCTCCTTTTATAATTTTATGTTAATTAATGATATTTGAATTAACCTCAATACATTTTTTTTTTTACCAGCCCATCACAAGCAATAATAATGAGCATGTTTTGAACTTGTTGCCCTGAACCTATAATGTGTTCCATATGCAAGATGGTATTTTTTTAATGTAGATTTTCGTTTTGAAAATAATGTAGAGAAGTTTTAGGTAAAAAAAATTGTATTTTTATTTGACTTTGAAATAAACTTAACTTTAGGGTAATTATAAACTGTACTTGCTTCTTTAAAATTCCTTTTGTGTACTTTGTAGATTTTATTTTTAGAAATAAAATATTTGGAATTCTAAATAAATAATTACTTTTATTATTTGATTTGTGCGTACATATTTTATAAGCGGGGTCTGTCGCGGGCCCCGTCCTGTCAATCTGGTTAATACGCGTCAATGTGTAAATCGAGTGTGTTTGGAATGTGAGGGATATATGTGATGTGGGAAAGAGTGTAGTGTTCGTCCATGTGTTTAAAACTGGGAGAGTTCAGATGATTACGCTATGTGAGACAAATATGAAAGGGAATGAGGAGGTTATGTAGAATATAGTGCGATTAGGTGCAGAGCAGGGTGGTGTGATTAAAGAGGGTGTGGCAGTTATCTTGAGTGATGAATGGCATGATGCAATGTTGGGTATGAATGCGTGAGCTCGAAAATTATGTGGATGAAGTAAATATCTGTGTAGTGATATGACATTATATTATATCACTACCATATTATATCTATGGGGGATGGACCAATAACTTGAAGGCAAACCGACAAAAGGGACGGAAAGCCACGAGTTTCGATGGGCGAAAATGCGAAATAAAAGTGCAAGGAGGTCAGGTAACATATGGGCATGTAAAAAAATATAATTTTATTTACATACAAATAATGAGAGAATTGATGGGCAAAATTAACTCAGAGAATTAATGGGAAAAATTACATCAGTAAACGAAGGGAGGGAATTGTAGTTAGAAATCAGACTATGAAGTTAAAACTTAAGGTATTACAGGAGGAGACTATTCAAATGGGGGGGGGGATTAAGTCAATTGGGTTACTAAAGGGGGGAGAGGGGTTGGCTTACAGATGTCTTCTGCACGTGAGGTGAGGCCCCTCGGAACTTCTAAGCAGGATGTTAAAGTGATGACGGTTCTCCCCAAAAAGGAGGGGGGGGGGTAACGTGCGGTCCAGGGGAGAGTATTTTGGCCACCCGAAAACGAAGGGTGAACGAGGAGGGCTTAGACAGGAGGGGACGAGAGAAGTCGGAAAAATCATTCGGTAGCGATCGTTAAATGGAATTACCTCACTGACTGGGGCTAATTCCAATACACAAAAATAGTTCAGCTGTCACTTTGCTTTGTTGTTAGCACCTGGCTTGGAACTAAGGGAATTTTCTTGGGGTCTGGGCGAGACTTCTCAACTCTGTGTCTCTTTCATGGGAAACGAGCAATATATATGTCTGAGGCTCTCCGCGCGAGTGGGTGGGGAGGGAGTATTTAGTGGGAAACATATCTACTCTCGAATGGCCTCAAATCTTCTTGCCGAGGATATTCTAGCCCGTGTGAAGGTGAATCGTGGTTGACGCGGTTCGAGGCTACCGCTTGTGGAAGGAAGGGGGGAGGGGGGTAGGCTTACCAATTTAAGCCTAACAGAATCTTCTCCAACACATGGAACTTCCGGGCTGGGAAATAAATTCAACGGGGAATTCCCTCACACATCTCCCAACCGAAAGATGATGCTTTACAGAGCAGTTGCATAGGAAAGGATCATCCAACCCGTCAAACTAGAATTATCAAGGGTCTAGGGAAATTCTGACCTGCTACGGCAGGTGTATACACACACAAAAAACGTAAATCTGAGCTCAGCGGGGAATTTACGGACATTTACAATTTTAAACAAAAAAAAAATCACAGGAAAACATTGACGACATTTCAGTGGACCCCCCCCCCCTCCCAATTAAATGGAGGCATAAATATGGGATTAAAGACTAAACAATTTAGTGGACGCAAAAAAACATAATTAAGAACATTAACGAGGTAATATATATACAATTCACGTGGAAAACCTTCGCTCCCGCCGGAGTATGGATGAGGTAATCCACGGGTCCTCTAGCCTCGAAGACGGGGTAGGGTCCCTTTCATTAGCTAAGAAGTTTGTTGCTTCCCGTGGGAAGAATCACCAGCACCTCTGCGCCAGGCTTGAATTTTCGTTCTCGTGACTTAAGGTCCAATTAGGTCTCATACCTCTCAATAAGTCCTTCTTCACGGGATACGACACTCGTTTGTTACCTCGGGTGGACTCACACTCGAGGGCTTTAGTTTTCTCCCAAAGGGAGGGGAGAGATGCGCACTCCTTCTTAGCACGGAAAAACTTGTCGCTCCGGAGGGCTTGGAACTCCGGGTCGATAGGGATTTCCAGGGGAACAGGTGCACGGGATTCCAGGGCTGCCTGTGTACGGGTAATCACGGGCTGGGCCACGGGATGGTCGTGAATTACGGGGTTCGGGCCGAATAAAACGGAGCAGAACTGGATTGGGGCCGCTACCATTTCGGCCCAACCGAACATATAGTCACACTTGATGTGACAACGAATTACTGGGAAACGACTGGCCCGGCCAAGGTAGTCGTGGACCACCGCAAATTTCTTGTGGTCGGGCCCAACAGCGGAGAGTAGGTTCTCAAACACTATAATACAGGTGCACCCGGTGTCACGGACGAGGGTGGATACTCGACGACCGTTCACAGTTCCGTTCTCGAACTTCAATCCACCAGGGTTGTTCTCATTAAAGAAAAAGTTTACCTGATGGACCGGGTCTTTGGCGGGCGAGGGAGGATCGAAGGTCCCTTGAGGCGACGGAGGAGGATCAGGGGCGGCCCAGATTTGGTGCACTTGGTGGGACTGAGAATTTGCGAATCGAGAGTTTTGAGGACAGTTCTTGCGGTAATGGCTGGGAACTCCACAGGTGTAGCAGACGATCGGGTTCTTTTGGTACGGGGCAACCGGGGGAGATGAAACTAGGGGCTTAACGTCTCGGTGTTCAGATGGATGGAAGTTTCTTGGCTTCGAGGGAATAGGAACTTTGGTAAATCTTGGAACCAATTTAGGGGGGGTCTTAGGGCCATAAAATTTAGTTTTGGGGGGCGATTGGGGAGCCTTTTTAACATCCTTAGGGTATAAATCGTGACTACCCACGTAGACATCGGCCTCTTCCAAGCACTCCTTGAAAGCGGCGCAACGTTTATCCTTAATGAAGGCGCGAATTTCGGGAGCCACGGCAGTTAATAGCTGATCCCTAAGAAAGAAGTCCAGAAAGGACTCGTAGACCTGGGGAATCTTGCACGCATCCAGCCAACACTGAAGGTGTCTTTGGAGGATGTACCCGTGTTATCGAAATGTTTGGCCAGGGCGAATCCTTTCCTGGCGGAATCGGGAGCGGTATAATTCGCTATTCATATGAACAGCGGCTAGCAATTCGGACTTTAACGTGGAATAGTCCAAAGTTGCTTCCGGGGGAAGGGATACGAAGATATCCTTTAACTTGGCATTTAGGAGGGGAAGTAAGCGAGCGACGCCATCATTTTCGAAATCCCATCTATTGATCTGAAAGATTCTCTCAAAATGGGCCAAAAATTACCCAAAGTCCTCTCCATCATTGAAAGCGGGAAGGTGGACTAAAGGAGTTTGGGGAATTTCAGCTTGGGAACCGATGGACTGAGAATCCATTTGATTTCGGCTCATTTCATCTCATGCTGCCTCATTTGTTCACGTTCTTCAAACCCATCTTCAGTTTATTCTCCTCCATCTCCATCTTCAGTTTGTTCTCCTCCATCTCCATCTTCAGTTTGTTCTGCTCCATCTCCATCTTCAGTTTGTTCTCCTCCATCTCCATCTTCAGTTTGTTCTGCTCCATCTCCATCTTTAGTTTGTACTCCTTCATTTTGTTCTTCTCCATCTCCATCTTCAGTTTGTTCTGCTCCATCTCCATCTTCAGTTTGTTCTGCTCCATCTCCATCTTCAGTTTGTTCTCCTCCATCTCCCTCTTCAGTTTGTTCTCATCCATCTCCGTCTCAGTTTTTCTTAGTTCCTCTTCCCTTCGCTCTGCCCGTTAGTTCCTCTCTTCTTCCTGTACGTAATTTAGCAGGTCTTTGCCTGCAAGACCTAACATTTCACCGTGAATCTTGAATTTTTCCAAGAATGACATTTTTACGCAGTTAACTGAGGGAACACTGATACGCGAACGAGCTAGGACACTACCCACGCGAAACGAATACTTGAATATTCGTGAAGGCCTTGATCACACAAAAAAATTAAGATACAGCTACCTACCTCTGCTGTTTCTAAGCGGGAAAAAAAAATTAAAATGCTCCTACCGGAATTAGGACACCAAAGACCTTAACTCTTTTGGATTAATAACCAGGAGAGTCCCCAAAATTCGAACACAATAAAAAAAAAATAATTACCTGGGGTCCAACACAAAATCTAAATAGATTACGTTCTACTGCTCTTCAATTAACTTGAACTTGCCTTCTGCCAATACAATAAAAAAAAATAAAAAAAAGGATGTACGTGAATAACAAGAGAACTTCTAATGTCGAAATTAAAATGACACGGGTTCGTAAAAACCCCACACCTGACACCAAATTTATATAATATGTATATTAATATATATATATATATATATATATATATATATATATATATATATATATATATATATATATATATATTTATATATATATATATATATATATATATATATATATATATATATATATATATATATATATATATATATGTCGTGGTATGACATTATATTATATCAATACCATATTATATCTATGGTGGAGGGACCAATAACTTGAAGGCGAACCGACAAAAGGGACGGAAAGCCATGAGTTTCGATGGGCGAAAAGGCGAGATAAGAGTGCAATGAGGTCAGGTAACATATGCGCAATGGCAAAGCTCAAGGTTATTTAAAGAGGCATGTAAAAAAATATAATTTGATTGACATAAAAATAATGAGAGAATTGATGGGCAAAATTACATCAGTAAATGAAGGGAAGGAATTGTAGTTAGAAATCAGACTATGAAGTTTAAACTTAAGGTATTACAGGAGGAGACTATTTAAATGGGGGGAGGGGGGAATTAACTCGATTGGGTTACTTAAGGGGGGAGAGGGGTTGGCTTACGGATATCTTCTGTACGTGAGGTGAGGCCGCTCGGAACTTCTGAGCGGGATGTTAAAGTGATGACGGTTCTCCAAAAAAGGGGGGGGGCGGTAACGTCCGTTCCAGGGGAGAGTATTTCGGCTACCTGAAAACGAGGGGCGAACGAGGGGGGCTTCAACAGGAGGGGACGAGAGAAGTCGGAAAAATCACTTGGTAGCGATCGTTAAATGGAATTACCTCACTGGCTGGGGCTAATTCCAATACACAAAAATAGTTCAGCTATCACTTTGCTTTGTTGTTAGCACCTGGCTTGGAACTAGGGGAATTTTCTTGGGGTCCGGGCGAGACTTCTCAACTGTCACGGTTTCATGGGAAACGAGCAATATATATGACTGAGGCTCTCCCCGCGGGGGGTATTTAGTGGGAAACATCTCTACTCTCGAATGGCCTCGAATCTTCTTCCTGAGGATATTCTAGCCCGTGTAAAGGTGAATCGTGGCGGACGCGGTTCGAGGCTACCGCTTGTGGAAGGTGGGGGGGGGGGGTAGGCTTACCAATTTAAGCCTTACAAAATCTTCTCCAGCACATGGAACTTCCGGGCTGGAAAAGAAATTCCACGTGGAATTTTCTCACAATCTGCAAGGGGAAAACTGTGAATGATTTCAGTATATGTCCCTTGTTATGATATAAGTGATTCTGAGGAAGAGAAGTTCTGGAATGACTTGGAGTGGGTGGTAGATAAGATGGGGATAAGTATCGGTGGATGGTTGTAGGAGATATGGAAACACGAATAGGTGATGGAATGAAAGAGGAAATAACTGGGGCCTTTGCTACACTCAGAAAGAATGAAACCAGAGAAAAAGTGGTGGGCTTCTTTACTCAAAGAAACATGTGTAGCAAACACTTTTTCAGCACAAGGGTATGATTGATCTGTGCCTAGTAAGGAAGAATATGCACCGCGACGTATTTGATGTGAAAATTGTCAAATATATAAGTAGGGGACTATCTGGTCACATGATTATGGTGTGTATGGTTAAACTGGTTGATGCATAGATGAGAAGACGTGAGGAAGATGGAAAAGAAGGGAGAATCAGATGTGAAAGGTTATTGAATTCGAGAAAAAGGAGAGAGCATATAAGAATGCGTGAGAGTAGAAGAGTGGATATTAGGCCAAGAATTGGATATAAAGCTAATATGGAACAAATTAAAAAAAAAGTGATAGTAGGTAGTGTAAGGGCTGTTTGTGGCTGGGCCAGAACTGGAAAGAGGAAGCATAATACTGAATGTTTCAAATTGTTGCAGTCATACGTTTTAATTAATATAATTGTATACCTCCTTTTATAATGACAAACGTCACTGAAATAATCTTTTGTGCACACAATTATAATTTATATAATTATATAAAAGTGAAAAAGATTGCACCAAAATTTTTTCTGGCTATTTCCGCTCTCCTGGAGCGACGCTATTTGAGCTCGCCTCATTGTTGTTATTTGCCTTCCTAATTAAGATGTGTCTTTGCGTGCTCCTCGAATTATAAATTCAAACTGTAAATAAACGCCTAAATTCATCATCTTTATTGTATTGTTATCATATTCAAAGTAACTCACTCAAGACGTAATTAATATATTGAGTCTATTACTGAAAGAGGAAAAATTTGGTCACAATACTCGTAGTTAGCTTTCACCTATTCGCTTGTCCGATGCCGTCAATTCTAGTCTTAAAGCATCAACTGGTTGAACGAATTCAATATCCGTTGTAAATCAATGTTTGCCAATAGGTTTTCGTGTCTAACCAGACTCGGTTGGCAATATATTGCAATTATTCACTTGGTCATTTATATTTTTATCCATTTACCCTAGACATAGTAGCATTCATTCTTCCATGTGTTTCCTAATTGATGTTAATTGTTCGTTCAACAGCGCCTCAAGCTCAATACCTCATTATGGTTTGGAATTATGGAAGTAATCAACCATTCAAATAATCTTTTGCATTCGTATTGTGATCATTTGTCGTGCGTTTGTCTTCATTTATTTTCTTGTAATTAAATATTAATCGTTGAGTTCCATTCTGTCATTTTATTCATTTTCAAAATGCTGTCTCATAATTTATGTACGTTAATTTCATACCACTGCTTAAAATATCCCATTCCTTATATTTATGGGTATTTATGTGGAATATCTTCTCAGCGTATTTAATACTTTCACCTGTCTCCGTTCCTTTTTCTAATTTCATTAATACCTGAGGATTTGCGCGTTGTTTTCATTAATAAACATTTGTTTTGTTAATCGTCATTTTCAATTTCTTTCTTTGTTTTAACTTTATATAGCAATAGAGTTTTAGGCTTGAATATACCCATGTAGATAGCGGGGTGTAGGAAAAAGGGAGAAGAATAAATATAGAATGAAAGTAGCGTAGGCGAGTTGCGAACAGCTTCCTGCATCGCCGGACCACTGCGAGCAGCGAATATACTGAGTCTACCCCCCACCCACCCCAAACAACCCTCATTCAAGCGAAGCTTTTAAAGAGCTCGCTTGCACTTCTCGGCACGCTACATACTTCTATAGAATGAAGGTGTAAAGCAAAATGGAGACAGACATGTAAATGCGTAATAGTTAAGATGAGAATGGAAGGTTGATACATTTGAATGTGAACAAGGAGATACAAAAATAAGTGAAAAGTTATTAAACAGAGTAAGAAGCAACAAATGAAGCACTTGAACCGAAGAGGAATGAGGATCTTGATGGGAACAGGAAGCTATTCTGGAAGGAACTGAGAAAGGTGAGTAACTAGGAGAAGAATGGTTGTGTGAACATCAAGGACAAGAATGACAGTGAACTTATGAGCAATAAGGAGGTCAAAAGTAGATAGCGAGAATACTTTTGAGGAGTTATATAATCTGCGTATGGAAGATAATGCAAATGTTTTTATGTTTGGCTTTGTGTGCTTAAACCGAGTGTTGCACCAAGTTAGGGAAGAGATGAAAATTCTAAGAGGTTGTTAGTGATATGAGAGGTCTGAAAAATGGGAAGGCAGCTGAAGTAGATGATATTATTGCTAAGATGCTAAAATGGGGTAGTGATTGTGTTATGGCATGAGTCTGGTGGCTGTGTTGTAAGGCGTTTGAAAGTAGAAGAGAGCCTGATGAATGTAAAGAATGCAGTAATAATGCAGTTGTATAAAAGTAAAGAAAGAAAAGTGAATGCAAGAACAGGGTTACAGGGGGATAAGTCTGTTGCGTGTTGTAGGTAAAGTTTATGCAGAAAATGCGGGGGGGGGGGGTAGGAGGGGGTATTTGCACTGAGATAGCTATCGAAAAAAAATAAGGAATAAGGGATGGAAACTATTCGAGATTTATGGATCTAGAGAAACCTTATGATCGTGTAGATATAGACAGATTGTGGAAGGTACTAGAATGTATGGAGTGAGTGGTAAACTATTGGAGAGTGGGAAAAGTATATGTCGGAAGTAAGGCGTAGGTTATAGTGAAAGAAAGCGAGAATGAGTGGTTTGACATATGTATATGGGGCTGTAAGACGAGGTTGTGCTGTCGCTATGGCTGTTTTGCATAGTTATTGGAGTGCTGGGAAGTAACTAAGGGAATGGCGGAAAGGAGTATGAGATTGGTGAGGAATGGTTAGGGATGGGTTAGATCTTTATATGTTGCTATATACTGATTATGAAAGAATAGAGTCAAGGAGCCCCACGTGGACCCCAGAAACCCACGTGGCTCTCAAACACGAGATCAAAGGACAAGGCAACGGGCCTAAGAATCAAGCGAAGAGGCTTTCGGAACGAAGCTGTGTTTACCCATGGAGGTTAACACCCAAGCTTTGAGGCAATCTTGCCTCCTGCCTACCATCTTGAAGCATGCGAGAGCGAGGAAGGACATCTTTTATCGCAAATTCCTGGCTGGAAGACGTCCATGCCCCAGCTTCGTGTTTACATTGGGAGAATCCCCTCCGTGGCCGAAAGAGATTTCACCCCATCGTCAGCCGGTATTTAACGCCAGGCTCAGCTGGGTCAAGTTAGTACCAACCCGCTATAACGCACGAGACCCGTCACTTCTCTATTTTGCTCCGTTTTCGTCTACACGAGCGCAAAGGCAAGAAACTCTCCCGTCGGAACTCCGCCCCATTCAATTGGCGATTTCCTTGCAAAGGCCGTTCTCGTTCACCAGCCTAAGTACTCCTTCGACAAGGTATTCCGAGGTAAATCTAAAACCTCCTGCAATTCTCCTCTTCGAATTGCCCCTTCCCTTCGTCGCCCAAGCATTAACTTCTGCAAGACGTCGACGCGTGCGGATCTCTTTTAATCCGGTCATCCCATAAATATTTATTTGTATTTCGGCTCAGAGCAGCCTTTAAAGACTCAATCCGAGTTTGGTCATTTACCTGCCTTAAGCTCATTAGCTTGTCCCTTTTTGCCAGAGTATCGAGTACCCCATAGTCTTGGATATTCCAATTTAATTTCATTTGTCTAAATATTTATCCTTTTTTTTGTATTATCAAATATTATTATGTACTACTCTTTAAATAACCCGGAACAGCATTCAGCCATAGCTAAGTAATTAACGGCCAATCTGCACTCGTTTTTTGTTATTTGCCCGCGTACTCAAGGGAACGGTTTCCTTCCCTCTTTAGCTTAACCACATCATCTGGTATTATAGCTGAGGAGGGGTCAACTGAGCGTTCTTTCGCCATATTCTACACTACTCGGCTAATCAAATCCCCTCCGTAGATATATATATATATATATATATATATATATATATATATATATATATATATATATATATATATATATATATATATATATCGGCTATACCTCGACACATGATATGGGGTTAGTGGCTGAGAATGAGAAGTATTTGTAAATGTTGTTTGTAGCTTTTGATAGGGTGTGGTAGTAGTAATTCACCAACCTGCCTTTATTAAGGCAGATTCGGATCGGATAATGAAATAAACATTAAGGTCAGTATGACAATCGCTGGTGAGCCCAAGGGAGCCAAAGAACGGTCCTCTTTGGCCAGAGGTGCCAGGAAGTGTTGCGTTTTAACACTAAACAGCGCTCAGGAAAGAAGGAGCTGTTCTGCGTCAAAATTCGGCTCGATAATTAACAAAAAGCATTTAATCCTTTAACGCCCATTTGTTTTTGCATCAAATTTTCTGAATTTTTAGCAAAATAAATAAAATACAATTAGTAGAAAATTTTATCTTTAGGTTTTATCTGTAAAACTAATATTTTTAAAAATATATGGGATGGTGCCACCGGGCTAAGGTCCAATACAAAGAGCACATTACAGATTAAGTTTTCTGTGCTCTGAATTTAGAGGAAGGGGAACTTTGTATTTGTTGCATTGTTTTTGGCAATGTTCGTGATTGCATTTTTCTTTATGTGAAAACCTCAACTGTTGTCACTTCGTACGATTTGCCTTCCTGGCCGCCGTCCTGAAGGGACTCAGCACCCAGTCAGGCCTAGCTTAGCCTCTTCTCCTCTCTGACACCCTGTCATCCTACCTTTCTTCCTCACTTTCCGTACAACCTCTACTACAACTTTCTCTGGACGCCTTCTAATTTGACAGGGTAGATGCCGACTAGCTTAGTCACAGCTAACCATCTCGGATTGGAGCTTAGGGAGGGGGGGACGTCCCCTAACCCCTGGGCTCCGGGTTGGGGCAGTGAATTTTAGAAAGTTGCTTCACCCCCACACTCATCTTCCCCACATCCCCTTTATCTCTCCTCTTCACAGTCTATCAACTTTACCTCGTGCCTAAGGTGGAACCGCCATACCGATGGGCTGCCAGGTCACCAGGCAGGATCAGTGGCCTCAAATGGCGGCAGCTGGTTGTGCGGCCCTGTGTTGACCCCTCGCAGAGCGGGCTACTACGTGGGGTGATAAGCGTTTGCGTCCCGTGATTATTATAGAGGCACCATGCCCTCTCCTCCACCTTCCCCTCGATCATTTCCGGAGCCGCCTTCAGGCAGGTCCACTGAAAAAATGGAGGTCCCTCACCCCTGTGCTTTCGCAGGGAACCCTCCAAAACTCTTCTACCTGAGAGGAGGCTTACTTCAATCCTTTGCCTATGGATACAGGGGACTCACACTCATCCCCTTCTCTGCCACTTTCTCGAGCGTCAGTCCACCCTTTACATTCTAAGGGGACTGCCAAGAAAGCACGCAGGAGGCTCAAAATTGATCGCTTCCCGGTGGGAGCGATTCGATAGAGCTAACCCCTTAAGGGGACAAGGGATGGCAGAGCCCGCCGGCCCGTGCCCCCTAATGTTCTGCGTGCGTGCGCAACCAGCTTTCAGGGGATCAGTATACCTGTAACGCTCTCTTCCTCGACGGATGCCGGTTCGCCGGCGCATGACAGAATAAAAGGTACCTTGAAAGGCACCTGCGATGTATTAGGGTGGGATGGCCACATGGAACCCCCCCCTTTAGATGGATATGGCCCCTGAGGTGACCCCACTCGAGACTGTAGGATCTTTCATGGGGTCGAACCCGCGCTCGGTGCCAAGCATATAAACCGTGTCCGCCCCTATAAAAGCTCCTTCTCAGACGGCTCGGGTCCCCGAGGCCTCACAAGTAGAGGAAGGATCTCCTTGCCCGGGTGGTGCCTATTGGAAGCAGCGACCTTCTATATTTCGAAGAAGGATCTTGATGAGGCTGGTTCATCTGGCCTAGAGGCTTCTGCTGGTGGAGGAGAGAGCGGGTTTATCCACCGCCCTCCTGTCATAAAAAAAGAAAAAAAAGACGAAACAGACTCTGGGCTCCTCTCCCTCCGCGGGAGCCACGGGGACCGACCCATCCTCTGTCGTTTTGGCAAGCAACCAAGTGAAGACGTGCACGTCCAGCCCCGTAGCTCTCCAGGAAGGGTATTACCTGACCAAGACCAAAGGTGCAACTGCTCAGAGCAGAGCCTCGTTTACTTCGGGGCCCCTCATTCAGAGGTTACCTGGCGTTTTCGAACCTGCTGGCTTCAACCACTTCCTTGTTATTCTCTCCACTGATGGCAGCAGGTTTGGTAGGGCAACATGATCAATTAGAGGAGAGAAATAGCTAGCATGATTGGTAGAGAACCGAATGTGACCCGTTTCTCGGACGGGAGCTTTCTGGCAAATGCATAAAATCCCTCCGAGGCAGCCATGATAGTGCCCTCTACGACACATGATGGCACGCCGGTGAGTGTGATGCCGCACTCTACCATAAACTTCATGAAAGAAGTAGTTTATGCGAGGGAACTCGTGAACTACTCCATAGAAGATATCAGCTTAAAGCTGGCCGACCATGGAGCGATCAAGGTCAAACGTGTCATGAGAAAATAGGGAGGGGCTTCGAAATCCACCTCTACACTCTTATTCACGTTCGACTGTGACAAGCTCCATGAGTCGGTATGTGCCGGTTGGTGTCACTACCGTGTGAATGCATTCGTGCCAGTACACAAAAGGTGCTACTACTGCCACCACTTCGGCCATACGAATCACTTATGTAGAAGTGCAAAGTCTGGGTTACCCGAAGTCGGTGTAGTTGCTCCAAGGCCGCACACGATAAGTCCAAGTCGCGTGTGGCCAAGTGTGTTAATTGCGTAGAGCCCAACCAGCTTCTTCGAAGCAATGTGGTGAGTATCTCCTTGAGAAGGAAATCCTGGCCGTTCAGGCACAGGATTATCTCTAATTTCGCAAGGCTGAGGACTTGGTCCTGGCACCCCAGGCGCTGCCTGGGATATCCTATGCTTCAATGTTAAAAAAGACACCCTCTGCTCCTCACCCTTCCACGCCTACGAGCATGGTCGTTTTCGCACCCATTCGAAACCCTTCTGCGAGTTCTACTCACCCCGAATGCTCCTCTGCTACAGCTGGCGGCATAAAGTGTTAACACCCAGACCCGGCTAAAACCAGGGCTCCCTCTCCTCCCCCCACTCTGACCGTTTCCCATAAGGGGAAAAGGCCGCGCGCCTCCACCGAGTCGTTAGAGTCACAAGATGCAACGCCCCTGAATTTGGTCGTGAGGCCATCTCTCGGGATTCCTAAAGCTGCATCCCGGAAGGAGGACAGCACTAAATGAGCTCTCCTCCTTTAGTGCCAGCAGCGCCCCGAGTTCTGCATATGGGAAGTGTACCGACATTCCCGTGAGGGTTTTCTCTTCGAAGACGACCCCGCATCTCATCTGAGCTAGGCCTTAAGGGCATATTCCTTCAATGGAATTTCCGCGTACTCCGGGCCAATTGGGAGGAGCTGCGGAGGCTCGCCTCCTCCCATTCCCCGTTAGTTATCTTATTGCAGGAGCCTGCCACGATGGTGCTTGGCGCGGGCGGTGGTCCGCATTCCAGGAAATGAGTGATTTTTCCTTCTCAGTCAAGTAGTTTATTTCGGTAGATGAGGGCGTTAGTTTTTCTCTAGCAACCCCATCGCCATGGGCGTAACTATTATTTCTATATCGTCTGGCCGTTTTGCACTCCAGCCGCTCCTGTGGCAGCCAGCCGAGTGTGAGACGGCCCTAAAACAGAATCGTTATGACTACATGCGCTATAACGACTTTACTGTCGGTGAATTTCGTCGAGGTAGGGCTAGGTTCAGATATATTTTGAAGCACTCCCGCCGCTCTTCTTGGATGCCATACGAATCCTCACTTAAGGGGAAGACCCTTCTGGCAAAGGTGTGGAAGCGAGTCAAAACGATTTGGGACAAGTTCTCGCACGACCCCGCTCCAATTCTCCAACAGAATGGGACCAAAATCTCAGACTCTGCGTCCCTAACGGAATCCTACGCGACCACTTTCTCCACATTATCAAGCCAGGATGCTGCTCCGCCAGGATTTAATACACGTCGTGATGTCGTGTAAGGCCACCAACTGGACTTTACCCCCTGAGGCGGAGAACCCTTCAACGATAGGTTTACTTGAGTAAGTTCCGTTTCATTCTCTATTCGTGTGCGGACACCGCCCCTGGTTGAGACGATGACCCCTACGCCATGCTTCGACACCTAGGTGAGCGAAGCATGGTCTTTTGTTTGATTTGTTCAACAGGATCTGGCTAGAGATTATCCTTCCAGATTGCTGGCAAATCCATACTCTGCCCGCTTTTCGCAAACCTGGGAGAGATCACTGTATCGTGCCAAGTTTCCGCCCAATCTCTCTAACCTCTTGCGTGTGCAAGTTGATAGAGAAATTGATAAATGTTAAAATAGCCTTTTTTTCTGGACAGAGGAGACCATCTGGAAAATTCCGTATGCGAGGCCTTTCTTCTTAGAAAGCACTACGCCACACTGACTTTCGATCTTGAGTAGGCCTATGATACTGCATGGCGATACGGTATCATGGAGGCTCTCCACACAATGTGGGGGATGGGACGCATCACAATCTTTATATCTGAATTTTTGAGAGATAGTAAATCTGCGTACGCGTAGGGGGGGGGGGCTCTCCGGCCCAATGATGTCCAAAGCTTGTACAGCTCCGGGAGTATTGCGTTCGGCATTTGTGGAGCACACTTCGTGTCACGCCGGAACCGTGCCAGTGTATACGGATGGCTCCAAGTTACAAGAGGGGGGGGGGGCGGTTTCCACGCCGTGTCCCCTCTGTTTTAAGTCAACCGGGCTTTGCCAGGCGCTGCGTCTGTTTATACAGCCGAACTGGTTGCAATACACCGCTTGGTGTGGGAGATAACGCGATGTGCCCGGTTCGGAGACCGCATTGTGATTTATAATGACTCACAAAGCGCCCCGAGTGGTCTCTAGGTATTGGAATCTCCGCATCTCCTGGATCGTGATATTCGTGACGCCACTGTTTTGGCGACCCGGGCGGTGGTCTAGATTATCTTCTGCTGGGTTCTTAGACATGTAGGAATCGAGGGGAATTAACACGCCGATGGGAGCACCAAAGAGTCCGCGAGGACTGGGCGACCAAACCAGCGTTTCCCTTTTCCTCACACCGATTACGGGAATACGGGCTGCCCTCCGGGTTGCTTGGCAAAGAAGATAAGAGTCGGTTGAGAGGAGCATAAATTTACGTGCCATAGCTCCACGACTGTTCCTTTGCACCTACCCCGTAATCCCGCGACGGCTTTAGGTTTATTTCTGTCGTCTTTAAATCGGGTACACTCGCGTGACGCACCGCCATTCGATGGAGCGCTCGCCTGTGACGACTGCGTTCTATCCGACTTTTCGGCACATTCTTGTTGAATGTCCGAGTATGTGTGATCTTCGCGCACGTTATCTGTCTTGGTACCTGGACCATCGGGCTTGATACTGTTTGTCCCTTGAACTCGGGACGGGTTCGTGCATACATACGTGTCGACTATACGACTTTTGGAAGGAGGTGGCCTCCTCCCCTTTATTTGACTTTTTTTTGTTGTTATTCTGTTTTTGTAGATCGCATGTTCCGGCGCCCGGGGAAGGAGGGCCTGCCCCCGACGTCGGAGAGTGCTTCCTTCTTGTCTTTTTGCTTTATTTTCTTATTGTTGTTATATTTTTAGCCTTTATTTTTTATCGTTGTTATTTGTTTGTTTTTTAATCTAGCCTAATAGTAGGCTGTGTTGTGTACGGCGACTTATGTCCAAGTAAGCAGTCACCACATGGGCTCGATAATGAAAACAAAACAACATTATTTTACGGTTTTTTATATTTTTTCTAAATATTATTGCACTATATTATGACAAATTCCCGAAATATAGATTTTTCCCCTCATCACTTGATATATTTTCCATGCATTCAGGCAAGCAACATTAATAGTGAGAGCAAACAAAAGAAACCACCATTTTTTCTCCCGTTGACAACTAACATCTCTCCACACCACCCATAAATTTCTTATACAGAAACAACCTCAAGGAACATTAATTTTTCTTCTTCTTCTATCGACTGAAGCAATCATTTGAGGCCCGGGTGATAATGATGTTATCATTCTTACTTAAAGGTTGCAAGGTCAGATGATGTTTTCATAGCCAATGCGCCACCTCGCTTCTTCTTCACTCATAGTGATTTAATATTAGATAGTCTCCAGGATTGTCTTTGTCATCATGAAACTCAACCTCCTCACCTTGGGTTTCCAAATTCTATACAATCTTCCCCATCGAAATAATGGGAAAATAAAATGATCACGTTTTCTAAATTATGAAAAAACTTACAAAACGAAAGATAAAATTTGTAAGCTACATTATAAAATACATACATTGTATATATAGTGATCCAAACTGTGTAGTAGCAACTCTGTAGATGGTAGAAGCACTTTGCGGATTCATTTTAATGGTTAAAAACAATCTCGTTCAAAACATTATTATCAGCATTTTTGGTGAATCATTTCACGGAAACATTTGTTTTACATTTTCCAGCCATTGTTTGAACCCCGCTGAGCTACTATGACTTGGAACAAAAAATGGCGACCTCTCTCTCGAAACACTCTTAACATGAAAAAAAAAACAATCTAAGAAGGAAAAAACACTAAGTTTTTACTCTTCTGTTGAGTAACTTTCGGGTTTAAGCTAAACTTTTCCTCTTAGCAACAAAGGTGGGATTCTGCTCGTGAACGATCCTGCTTCCGAGCCTCCATCTCTCTTATAGTTCACTTGGATTAGGAGGCGAGGTAAGACAACAGAGAGGTTCGGCAGCCTTGAACAAGGTCCTTCAGTTTCCAAGTATATTAGTGAGGTTCCAAGTTTGCCTACCATGTACTACAAATGGAAAAAACGAAATATCACAAGAATTGTAATGGTAGTATTCTTTATAATTTAGTGCAGTATTTAATGGTGAAATTTAAATTTAATTGTGAATTCCATTAGAAAAGTAGTTTGCCACTTAATAGAGTTAGTTTATTTTCTATCAACAGCTGAAAGATAAATGCTTTAATTCTGTCACCAGCATTTATGCAGGATTGATGTTTAGACAACTATTCAAACCTTAGTTGGTTTCAAAGTCGAGTATTATAGATTTCAAATTTATATTTTTTACATGTACAACGCCAGCTAAGTCAGCTAATATATATATATAAATATATATATATATATATATATATATATATATATATATATATATATATATATATATATATATATATATATATATATATATATATATATGGGTTGCAGTCTTTCTTGAATGCAAATTTTGTTGAAGACCAAGGTGTGTTTCACTGGTAAAGGAGGAAAGAATATATGAAGACGCTCCGAAGATGATCGAATAAGATCGAAAGCTCAGCAATTTAGTTTGGTTTTTACCAGACACATTCATTTACAAGAGAGATGAATAGAGGGTAAGTGATCCACTATCTACAAGAT
The DNA here is from genome assembly GCA_963969495.1 of Ceratothoa steindachneri. NCBI lineage: Eukaryota > Metazoa > Arthropoda > Malacostraca > Isopoda > Cymothoidae > Ceratothoa > Ceratothoa steindachneri. The sequence goes on from OZ018329.1 coordinate 40,929,118, forward strand.
GAAATAAAAAAGATAGTTAAAGAGGAGAACGTTGCCAAAGGAAATTAACTAAGGCGAAATACACCATGGTCTTCAACAAAATTTATATATATCATTGAATGTGCTTTTATAAGCCAATGTGATAATTTTAACCTTTTCCTGGCTTATATAGAATAGATGCTATAATTAAAAGATTAATACTTAAAGAAATTAGATCTGTCTTTCGTTCTTAATTTTTTATATACATTTTAGTTATGTGGCCCCTATTTTATTTTTATTTTTTATTGTTATTTTTTATTTTTTATTCGTCACTGCTCTGTTTTGTACATTGTATTTTTCCCCCTTCTGCTCATCGTGTCTTATAATCTCCCTCGTTAGGCTATCTCCATTTCTTTGAATCTGTTACCCTTTCCATCTTCTCAATTTGACCTTACTACCGGCTTCTTGTAATTCTTAATGTGAATCTTTACCTTTCCCCTTCCGTCTTCCTCATTGGTGATTTCTTGTTTTTGAGTCGGTCTTTCATACTTTTCTTTCGTATAAATACCTATAATATAATACTATTTCTTGTAGTTATCCTTGATAAGGAACTTAATAAAGTTCGAAAGTACTTGGAAACACCTTTTCATTTTTTCCTGCGCGACATTGCATTCATTTGCTACCCCACGTGATACTTTGTGAGTTTTTCATTTCATTTCATATTATATATATATATATATATATATATATATATATATATATATATATATATCGTTTTAGGGATGCATATGTCTGTTATTAGTTGCCTATTGTTCTTTTTCTTGGTATTTCTCTGTCTTGTTATTGTGTTTTTCCATTGGTTGTACTATGTGATGGGCGTTCCCTTCGTATCTTTGTACCCTATATAAGGTTGTCTTCTCCATTTTCATGCTATTCCTTGAAAATGAACTTGCAAATATAGTTCATAAGTGCTTGGGTTCATCTTTTTACTTTCCTGTGGGTTAATTTTCATATTATTGCTTTCCTCACGTGACACTTTGTGAGTTTTTTCATTATTATACATATACATATTATATATATATATATATATATATATATATATATATATATATATATATATATATATTTATATATATATATATATATATATATATATATATATATATATATATATATATATATATATATATATATTTATATATATATATATATATATATATATATATATATATATATATATATATATATATATATATATATATATATATATATATATATATATATATATATATATATATATATTCAAAATTTCAATAGACACCCACAGTTTTATGATCGCCTGTTTGACTAGTATTTGTTTCCATCTTTTCCAAATTTACTATTAACTGTGCCTAGAAAGCAAAATTCCAAGGATTGTCTGATTCTCAGAGTGGATGGATTATCCAATAGACAAATTGGCAATTCTGAAATTGGCTGGATTGCGTGCCGAACCGACCCCAAATTACCACCTATTTCAATTCCTAGAGACCTACCAATTATTTTAAAAATCCTCGCCATAGAAACTTAAGGTGGGAAGATTCGCTCGTTGTTTTTCGCTTTTTATTAAAGTCTTTATTGGATTTATTTTTCTGCTCGAAATTTAAAGCGCAATATTACCGAGGCTCATGCAGAAAGGAGAGAATAAGGAAGGAGGGGGAAGCGAAAATAGTGGAAGATATGTATCCGAAAGTCCCCCTTTATGAATGAGAGGAGAGGGAGGAAGAGTGAAAAAGATGGCGGATTTAGAGATGTGCAGAGAGAGAGAGAGAGAGAGAGAGAGAGAGAGAGAGAGAGAGAGAGAGAGAGAGAGAGAGAGAGAGAGAGAGAGAGAAAGAGAGAGAGAGAGAGAGCACAAGTTTCTCGTATGGTACTGGTTCAGCAGGGCTCACCACTCTTACAGGTACCACGTGATACAGTCTACATGGAGTACCCGTCTTTTTGGCAAGAGAACTCACACACGAGGTGAGCTGCAAACGCGAGGTCAGAGACTTAATGAATTGGCACAGTGCCACACAGAACTGATTTAGAGTGATTGTGAGTCACTGTCTCCTGATCGACCGATCTACAAATTCGCACTTCCTCGGATTGATTTTTTTTATATATATATATATATATATATATATATATATATATATATATATATATATATATATATATATATATATATATATATATCATCATCATCACTAACTATAATTTAAGAAGGGGACTTTGAGTATTTGAATAATAATTTCATCTTAGTCTAGTTATGACTGTTTTTTATTATCAAAGTTATTTCTAATAATTCTTCTATAATATGAAAAAACAACATGGTGAAGTTCAGAAATAAATATAAGTATCGAAATTGTGAAGTTCAGAAAATTTCTTTTTATATATCTTCTTCTATAACTATATTTTAGCAACGTGATATTTTGAAAGGGAGGAAATTTTGGTTTAGAGTTCCTTTTTAAAATTATTAAAATTGGCGAAGTTTAGAAAATTTATAAAAATTTAACCATGGGTGCTTTTTTTAGATTTTATATATATAAATATATTATTTTTAATTAATTTAATACTTAGTTTGATCCCTTTTGCTTTAATTACGGTCGTAATTCTTCATGGTGTGGTTTTCACCTAATTTTCCTCACTCAGCTTCTATTTTTCATAAACAGTTCTGTTTTCTTTGTATCTGTGGTACTTCTCATTCTTTTCCCCACCACTCCACAAGATTTCTATTGAAATTAAGTCTGGGGTCTACGGTGGCCCCCCATAGAAGTGATGCTTATTTCTCTAAACCAATTCTTGGTGAAGTTGGGAGTATGGCAAGGAGCAATGTCCTGCTGAAATATAACTTCATTTCTTGGTATTGTAGGATGCAATTTCTGGCTAGATAGCACTTGTGACAATATGGTGATATAAATTGTAGAGTTCATTCTTCCCTGGCATAAAAATATCTCCCATCAGCCTGATGAAGACTAGCAGCCACATACCATGATAGAACCACCTTCATGCTTCACAGTTGGTACCACAAGAGCAGGGTGAAATGTCTCTCCAAATCTTTGCCTCAGGAAAATAGTTCCAGATGTGTTGAAACTACAAATTTGTTAAAAATGTTAAACTTGTCATAGTTTTCCAAGATATATTTAAATAGAATTATTTTCTCGTGGATTTGCTGACTGTTAAATGGTTAAGTTTGGGTGTGAAAACTTTTGGGAAGTCTCGGGACGAGTTACAGTGGTTATACTGGCAACTGCTGAAGGGTTTGTGTTGTGATAGTAGAGAAGGAGTGGTGTGGACGTAGAGCCACCCTTGAAGGAAGCAAGAGAAGATGGTCTTGGGCTTCCTTCCGCCTGGAAGCCACAGGGTGATAGGCAGATATGAGCTTCACCTTTGAACTTCTGGTTATAACAGCAACAGCTGGCTGACTCATTCCCCGGGTCTTCCGTCAGGGAAGAGCCAGACCCACCCGAGAAACGAGGCGCAGCCAGGACCCTGACCTTGGAACTAGCTTTTACTCGTACCACGCAGCTCTTTGGACAGATATCGGACTGCCTGTTGAATTTGTTCATCTTGTCTTCTAGTGATGGGTGGTCTTGAGTGGCGGGAGAGTTGCGCGAAACTCGGTAGGTCGGACTATTTTAGGCGGTAGTGGCGAGTAGCTTCTGACCATCTAACACAGCCTGAGTTAACAGGCAATCAGCAGACTCTGCCAAGTTGTCGAACGGTTGAGTTCTCCCAGCACCTCCAGGATTTGTGTCACGTGAATAGGGAGGCAACTGAGGAAGCCTCATCTCAGCTGTGCTGCCGGAAGTCGGCACCCACGTGGTCTCGGAGCTGCCGAATTAGAGTTGTGGGCTTCTTCACCACCAGAGGGAGGTTCCGACACCCTATCTGATAAGAGGGCTCGTGGCGCCGAAGAACGATGACCTTGATAGTTTCCTAGGACCTCTGCTCTGTTGGCAACTCTCATAACCAGTCCGCTACTTCCATGCGGTCTGCTGGTAAATGGGGAAAAGACAGCCGGAATTTGCTCTCTGTGGTCAAGGTATTTTGTGCCTCAAATGCCAGCTGGCAGAGACGGAGCCAGTGTTTAGTCCTATCTAACAAATATTGAGGCACTTGAATCGACGAAACAATCGGCGTGTCAGTGTTAGAGGATTTCTAGTTTGTTTTATTATTAAAGGAAAATGTCTAATGCGTGTAGAATTCTCTTGAGTGATGAATTTACTTGATGTAGGCTTGAGAAAGTGTAAATTGTTCAACATGCTTATAAATACCAAGCTTGTAACCTTTAGGTTTTGATTCAAAATATGAATACAACACGTTAATAATAAAAATAATAATAATAAGTCTTTTGTAATGCGCTCTTCAAGGCCTGAGGCCTTCCCAGAGCGTACGTTATGCGCTCATGAGAATGGAAATTCAATGGAAATTCAAGAGGGGGAGAAGGCAATTCTGAAAAGATAAGTTTTCAGGAGATGCTTAAATGTGGTAAGATAGGGAGAAGACCTGATTTCAGCAGGAAGAGCATTCCACAACTTAGGGGCGCAGATTGAGAAGGAGCAGTCTCCCATTGAGCAGAGGGATGAACGAGGAATATTCGAAAGAGGTGCATGTGATGACCGAAGGGCCCGAGGGACATGACGTGGCGAGAGGGCACAAGAGAGGTGAGACGGGGCCTTGTTGTTTAGGGTCTTAAATGTGAAGAGAAGTATCTTGAATGAATACGGGATCTGACAGGGAGCCAGTTCAGTTCATGCGGCAAGGGTTTCGAGGGAGAGAAGCAGAGTAGCATAGTTCTGTTCAAGTTGAAGGGGGCGGAGAGAGGAGGATGGCAGATTCACAAGCAGAAGTTACAGTAGTCAAGGCGTGAGGTGATGAAGGCATGAACAGCAGTCTCGAGACTTTGGCGATCAAAGTGAGAGCGAATGCGAGAGAAGTTACGAAGTAAAGAGGATTTGCCGACATTGCGGATATGAGGCTTAAAGGAGAGATGCTTATCAAAAACAACACCCAGATTCCTAACGCAGTCAGAGAAAATGATAGTATTACCGCCCAGAGTAAGCGAGGGAAAGATTTAGATTTTTTGACAAGGGCAGGGGTGCCGACAGGAGGACCTCAGTTTTGGAGTGATTAAGCCTGAGGAAGTTGGTAGAGAGCCAGTCAGAAATGGAGGAGTAGGCAGCCAGGAGGTCAGTGATAGAGTAGGCAAGAGATGTGGGGGATGAGGAAACGGAAATTTGTGTGTCATCAGCATAGAGGTGGAAGGATAGACCGAGATTACGGAGAAGGGAACTAAGAGGGAGAAGGTAGATGGAAATAGTAGAGGATCAAGAACAAATCCTTGTGGCACTCCAAAGCGAATGGGTGTAGAGTCAGATGAAACGTCGTCAATCACATGGATTGGGTACGAGACGAGAGGTAGGGGTGGAACCAGTCAAGCACGGTGCATGATATGCCGAGGAAAGAGTGGAGACGATCAAGTAGGACGGTATGGTCAATAGTATCGAAGGCAGAGGAGAGGTCGAGTAGAACGAGGATGGAGGCACAACCCCTGTCCGCGGCTCTTCGTAAGCAATCGGACACATTGAGAAGGGCGGTTTCTGTGGAGTGACCCGACTTGAAACCAGATTGATAGGTTTCATCAATGTTACAGGCCACCATGTGACCGTTGATGCGTGAAGCAACCACTCTCTCCAGAACCTTAGAGAGGAAAGGAAGTTGCGAAATCGGGCGATAATTGGAAGGGTCAGTGGGGTTCAGTTGAGGCTTTTTAAGAATCTGACGGGTGTAGGCACGTTTGAAGGAAGAGGGAACAATACCAGTTGCAAGTGAAGTGTTGAACAGATAAAGAAGCGTTGGGAGGATAGCCGGCAGAATTTTAGATAACAGTTTAGGCGGAAAAATGTCCTTTGGGGAGCCCGATTTCTTAGAACGCGAGAGCAGGGCTGTAAGCTCCAGCGCGATCACAGCGGGGAAAACGATAAGCGGCTGAGGCGGGAAGTCAGGGAGAATAGCAGGAACTGGGACAGAAGACTGAGGAAGGGAGGCACGGAGGTTAGTGGCCTTATCAAACTCTTCTCTCAATGTCAACCTAAGACCATTCAAATGGTTTCGTAATCCCCTAAACAAGTGATAATCAGAATGTGAAAGGTCAAGAGACTATGGATGATGAAACAATATTCTTAACCGAGCTCCTCCAAGATATCTTTGGTCATTAAAGTAGTGTGAGGCCGGGAATTATTGTGATGGACGATCACAACCCCTTCTGTTGACTAAGTAGTTCGTAATGGACAATTCTTTCAATATCACACCATTCACTCAACATGATATTTTGGGGATGAAGTCCTCATCTCGGTTAAGTTATGTTTCCCCGACTGATCCACGAACGGCGGAATTTCACGTTATGATAAAGGATCCACTTCTCATCACCAGTTACAAACCTGAAAAAAATTTCTGCCTTAAGGTGTCGTCAAAGCGATGATTCACAGCAAACACGCTGTTGCAGATTTGCAATGGATAGTTTGTGGGGGACCCATTTTCCAATTACTGCAACCTATCCAATACTCTAGGTTAGCGTAGGATTATCGTATGGGTTAGGTTAAATTGTTCTGCGAGTTCGCTACTAGTTGTAGCAGGATTTGCTGTACATAACAACAGCGTTCAATTCTTCGGAATCAAGTTCTTTTGAATGACTTTTTTGTTGTTCATGTAGCCGGAATTTCCCACTTAGGAAACGGGAAAACGACCACTTGCAGAATCTTTCATTTACTGCATCATCCCCATAACTGCTCTGAATGGGTGTAGCCGCTGTACATACATTGATACTTTAATGAAACTAGCGCAAAACATGTCTAATGTGATCTTTAGTCGGGAAGAACATATGGATGAATACCGAAGAAGAGTGTGAACAATATTTTTATAATTTGAAAGATAAAAAGTATAAATTAATCCTTGCAGCTTTCTTACACGATAAAAAGAGGCCCTACTTTAAATACTTAAATTTTATTGTAGAAAATCAAAAACTTTCCTCCCAACCTGATAAATTATTTATCTCATGAACGCGAGAGAATGGTGAAATAAAATTATTCATACCGCAACGAAACGGAGGATAAAATAAATAATTTTTCTGAAATTTTTTTTTTTTTACTAATTTTGAAAAAAATATGAGAAGGGTGAAGATCGACCCAAACACAATAGGGCAGCAATCATCGATTTGATCTCAATTAAAGCAACGCCATATACCACTCAGCTAGGTATGAGAACAAAGATTTTCACCAAATAGACAAACTTTTAATCCTTGCTTCGCTCGGTCGAGCGGAACGACTGAAAAAGATAAATTAATTGATAATTCAACGTACAAAAGAGAAATAGACTTGAACGCGCGGCGAATATACGCTATTTATCTCATGAACGCGAGATCAAGGGCTGAAAGAAGGAAATGCGAGAGAAGTTATGGATATCTAAGGGTAACAGAAATCCCCGTGTCGTGGGTTAGCCGAGATTATAATTTATTTTATTTATTATGATTAATAAAAATAAATCGTACGTTCGTACTTCCAGTGATCGCTACAGGATCAATCTCTAAGAGCTCTTTTCTTGATCTTTATTCTATTGAATGAATAAAAGGGGAGTTCTTCCTTTAATATACCAAATGCTGCCAACGCAACTTCAACCAAAAAATAGACTTTTACTGAACATTAATCAAATCAAACAATTACTATATACACGTACAAGATACAAATAAAAAAAAAATGTTTTTTAAGTCCCGCTATCAATACTCAGTTCTTGGTGGCTTTATGGGAGAACAATTTACTTTAAACAACTTTTTATTTAAGATATACAAATAATCTACTTTAAACGCACGGGGAAATGAAAATAAGATTATTTACTTACATAAGGTAGTGATGATTATTCAAAGAATCCACGAGAAATACATTCGTATAATCTGATCCAGAGAGGCGTCTTGAGAGTAGTTTGTTGGTTTCTCACTAAATGGAGGTATTTCGAAAGAGATGTGGACGAGTGACGTCACACGGAATTTCGAGTCTGCGTAGGGGAATCAAAACAAAGACGCCGAGGAGGTGGTTGGTTTTCAGACGTTCATGACCTTGAAACCGTTTTCTTCAGACGAGGGTGGAATATGTTTATGCTTTTCTATCGATTTAGGTCTCGCTTATAGAGTTTCTCTTTTGGATGAGAAATCTATCTAGTTTGGGGTTGTCAAACTCAGATAGAGTAAGATGAATTGACGATCTTTGGTACTCGAACTGTGCTGAGGATACTTGTAGATTAGATCCCTTGACGATCCTTGGTACTTGAACTGTGCCGAGGATACTTGGAACAATCTGGTATTGCCCAAGAAAATGAAAGTCTTTCTTAACTTGCTGGGGAACTCTATCCCGGCAAGTTCTTCTCGATCTCTTGACGAAAACGAAAAAGTCCTCGTTTTCTCCTGACGAACTGTTTTATACTAGACTTACTCCCGCGGGGCAAAGAGAAGGGGGTGTAGAAAGGGAAGATCCGAGGGTGTCCTGGCTTTTGAACGTCTGATCTTTCTCTACCTCGACCTTTTGAACTTATGAAAAATAGATCTGTTGAGTCGACAAAAATGGGTATAAATTCAGCCGGGCTTTGCGTCTTGTAGCTCTGGGAGATGGTAATACAAGATCTGCAGTTTGCATTTTTGAATGGATTGTTTATAAGTACACCCTCGAAAGGCCTGCCTTTTGAGCTGAAGTCAAGAATAACTGTCTCCTAAATTTACCATTTTTCTATTTCTTGTATGTTACCGGAGACCGGTTAGAGGGGCTCAGAGAAACCCAGGTGGGCTTTGGTTTTCCTTCATTATTTCTCTTCGCCATGAGGAAGAACTCGATATACGAGTATATATACACTCTCAATTTCTTAACTGATATATCTCTACACCCCATCTTGACTGGCCCAAAGATTATAAAAATTGGAGACATGAACAATGGTCTAAAGCTATTTGGTCATATCGTAGAATGTACCTTTCGATCACTCCACACCTGACACCACTTTTGTCGTGGTATTTTTTGTTGTCGTGATATACTTCTTTGATGAAGTAGGCTTTGTTCTAAGAGTGCTAATGTTGTTGTTTTTAATGAAGAGCCGCTTCAACACGCAAGGATAAGAAGGAAACATACAGAAATTCCCAAAATAAACTTATATTTTAAATTTAACAATTTACTACACAGAAACTAAACCTTAACCACAGAAATAGTCCGAATATTAAAATACAAAATAATTACTTCAATTAACTTGACCCTCTAAAATTGGCTAAACATGATACGCACTTCAATATACAAGAATTAGGCTAATTGTCTCTACTGGAGTTTAAATACCTTAGTTGCTCTGGCGGCTGGTTTGAGTTTGACCTTGAACTCAATGAGCCCCAGACACCACAGGCATCTGGTAGGTCCTTTGACGCGTGCTCCAACCAGATTGTTGGAGGTAGACTCGAGATCACGAGGTACTTAGGCGAGTGTAGCAGATGGGGGTCCACACGGTATTTAATGGGGGGGAGGCTTCAAGGGCGAGGAGGCACTTTAGGAGGCACCAGGGTAAGCGGGGTCTTTCTGGCGAGAGTAAGTTGAACTTGGTTCTTAAACAAAGTTAACTTAGAGTTTGGTGTGACCACCGGCTAACGGGCTCGAGGGGGAGCTTTTTCTCCTTCGTTACGTAATTCCTCAAGGGCGAGGAATTTCCCTGGCTTTTACGATGCACCAGGATATGAGGAGTCTCTCTCACGAGAGTAAGTTGAACTTGAACAAGTTAACTTAACGTTCGGTTTGATAACCAGGGACTAGCTTGAGGATGAGCTGCTTCTTAGCCCCCTAGATAGCCCTGGTAGCCCCGCCTCTCTTGCAGGGTTCTTCGTAGCCTGGAGACTGACCTATTTTACCTGTCCAGTCTCGGTAACCCGGCCTCAATCCGGGGACTTTGTAGCCTGGAGACTGACGTATTCTACCTGTCCAGTCTCGGTAGCCCAGCCTCAATCCGGGGACTTCGTAGCCTGGAGACCGACTTATACTACCTAGTTTTCCCCGAGTATTTCTTATTTATACCTCGTCACCCAACTGGGGTAGGGGTAGGAGGAAGGGGGGCTTGTGGACGGGCCCAGGAGGGTTGTTACTCCAACGGTTTTTCTCATCAAGTCTCAACTCTACTCCAGCTGGGTTTCGAGCTTGAGAGAAACGCGTCTCCAATTTCTTACTTCAGGTGAAATTGAATATACTCTCGTAGGGGAGAACTTGCAGTTTACAACCGTTCGGCTTTTCATAGCGACGAGTGGCGAGGGGCTGTGGCTAGGAGTTTGACCCCACGGTGCCGTGGCCGGATGTCTTTGCGGTTACCATCCCGTGTCTCCACTGAGAGAGAACGGGCGAGTGACGATTCTCCTACAGGTCAGATGAAAGTAATTATCAATTATGCATAAAAGACTAGTATTTTTGTTTTACATGTAATTTATATAAAGCGATATAATAATATGGGAGAATTTCTTTAGAACGATACTTTTTTCAGATTTTTAGCAGTTTGGAGCCTTCCATTTTACGACGAAAAGTTGGAGAAGGATATATTTCATTCTACTTATGTGGTACGAACTGTTAAGTATGTAGGCGTTTCTATAATGGTATGGGGCAGCACGTTTTAATCAGGGAAACGGTATATGTTTTTTTATATCAGGGAAGATTGAGCTCCGCAACTGATAACACGCTGCTGTAAGAAGTTTCAGAGTTACTCATCAAGAAATTGTGTCCCACAACACCAAGAAATTAAGTTTTATTTCAGCTGGTTAATGACGCATGTCATATATCCACCGAAAAAAAGAATTGGTCTGGAAAATAAAGATCACCTAAGAAAAGAACCCGCGAATTTTCGAGGAAATCCAGGCTACGAGTATCATTGACAAATATCCCAGCAACTAAATGATGTTCATTCCCAGGGACATCAGAGCGTCAGATTCTCTCATGGGGCAGGTAGTGCACAAGGCCCTCCGCTACTACTCATAAAGGATGAAAAAGGGGCAGCTACTGTCAAAGAAAATGAAAGACAAGCCTGGCATGCTTTGGTTCTTCTTAGACGAAAAATAATTTCTGCCAGGACCAGGTAGTGAACACGCAAAACAATCAGTGACATGCTGTGTACTCCCAAAGATGTACCGAGAGGGACGACTAAGTTACCTCTCCACATCATTGCGTTTGTCATGGTCAGTAGCGAGGGTTACGTTATGCCCACGTATATATTCAAGGATGGCTTCAGACTAAGACTAAATCGGATAGCTACAGCAAGTGCCATGGAGGAGGGGGCGTGTTGCCCTGGATCTAGGAGGTACCAGCAGGATAAACCAGTTTGCGAGAGAGAGAGAGACAAACAGACAGACAGACAGACATAAGCAAACAAACAAACAGACAGACAGACAGACACATACACAAACAGAGAGAGAGAGAGAGAGAGAGAGAGAGAGAGAGAGAGAGAGAGAGAGAGAGAGAGAGAGAGAGAGAGAGAGAGAGAGAGAGAGAGAGACAGGCAGAGACAAAGAGAGAGAGAGAGAGAGACAGAGAGACAGACAGATAGACAGCTACAAGGAAAAGCGGGTACCCTAGAAGACCTTACGGTCCATACAAGGAGGGTACTTTTAGCGCAAGCTTCGAAGGTGTCCGTTGGTAACCTCGAAGATCACTCGCCAGGATCTTAACGGCAATTTCGCAAGACTTTATCTAGTCTTGACTTGAACTGGTCAACAGATTCACTGTTGACAACTTCCGTCGGAAGTGCGTTCCAACTACCGCAGATATTGTAAGTGAAGAATTTCCCACACAGATCATGGTGGTATCGCTTCAGTTCAAGTTTAAAGCCGTGATTTCTTGTTCTCCCCTGGCTGAGCTGGAAAATATCCCCGTAGTCCAGTCTGTCGAAGCCTTGAAGTATTTTAAATACTTCGAAAAGCTGACGACGTAGTCTCCGGTTCTTCAGCGAGAACATATCTAATTCCCTTAATCTATCTTCATAACTTTTATGTCTGATAGAGGGAATCAGTTTGGTTGCCCTGGCTTGCACGCGTTCCAATCTCGCGATGTCTTTTCGGAATGAAGGACTCCAAAATTGTACGGCATACTCCAGGTGCGGTCGGACAAGGGAGTTGTACATACAGTAATATCTTCTTGTTCCGATATCCAAACTGTCGCTTTATATACCCTAACATCCTTTGGGCTTTCTTCTCCACCTCAATACACTGTTTCGAGAACTTGAGGTCACTCGCGATAGTTAGACCCAAGTCCTTCTCAGTGTCGGTGGATTCAAGAGCAGTACCCTTAAGGATATAGAGAAATTTAGGATTTTGGTGGCCGATATGCATCACTTTACATTTGTTTACGTTAAAAGGCATTTGCCACGTATCAGATCACTCCTCAATCTTCCCAAGATCTTCCTGCAGGCTTGCAGTATTTCCATCCTATGCAACATTCATACCAAGCTTGGTATCGTCGGCAAATTTGGAAATCTTAGCAACCATGTCACCGTCCATGTCGTTGACGTAGATGATGAATAGTAGTGGTCCCAGGACAGAACCTTAAGGCACCCCGCTAGTAACGGGCAACCACTCAGAAGCCTGTCCATTCACCAACACCCGTTGCCGTCTGCCACTTAGCTAGTTCTCGATCCAGCCGGCTACTTTTCCGTCTGTGCCCAGCGCTCGCACTTTCCGGAGAAGGCGGCGGTGTGGTACCTTATTAAAGGCTTTCTGAAAGTCCAAGTACACCACATCCACCGCCTTATCCCGATCGTGCTCACTGAAGAAGAAGTGGAAGCATTCCACAAGGTTCGTCAGTCATAACCGTTGCCTTCGGAAGTTGTGCTGGGAACTCCTCAGTAGCAGGTTTGACTCTGAATGCGAAGTCATTTTATCTACCATCATGCTTTCCATGAGTTTACCGACTATCAAAGTCAGACTGATAGGTCGGTAGTTCGACGGTTGGCTACGGTCTCCTTTCTTGAAGATAGGAGTCACCTCCGCCTCACGCCAGTCTCTAGGAACGCATTCGGTCTGGATTGACACGTTGAAGATTGCGCTCAGGTGTCGTGATACTTGATCGCGCACTTCTTTCAACACTTTAGGTAGAAACCCACCTGGGCCAGGTGACTTATTCGTCATTAGGTCAGTGATCTTTTTTATTTCTCCTTCGGTGAAGTCCATATCCTACAGCTTTTTCCCCGAGTATGAATCCGTCGGCTGGGGGATGGGACCACACTCTTCAGTAAACACTGAAGAAAAGTAGTCGTTGAGGAGGTTAGTATTTTCTCCATCTGAATGCTTTAATTCCCCCTCCTCATTTCTCAAAGGGCCAATCTTTCTACGGATTGGTTTAAGGCTGTTCACATATCAAAAAAAGTCCTTGGGATTTTCTTTACAGAGTCTCGCCACTCAGAGTTCCTCAGACAGCTTAGCTGCCCTTATGCTGGACTTCACTCTCCTTGTTAGCCTCCGGTATACGTCAAAGTCACCCGAGATCTTCGATTGCCGGTACACAGTTCTCTTCTTCCTAAGCAGTTGGCCGATTTCTGGATTAAACCACTTTGGTTGAACAGAAGACCAACGGGGACATTTCAGAGGGATGAAACGCGATTGAAGACTCATGAATGTGGTTTTGAAACTATTCCAAGAGTCTTCAACAGCATCGCACACTTCTAGCCTCTCGTCAGTCAGTTCAGCACGAAGGCTTGCAAAGTCTGCTCTTCTCAAGTCAAGTTTCCTTGATTGACTGGCAACAGACCTTACCTTCGGGATCTTGACGCTAAATCTAACTAGCTGGAGATCATTGCCACCGAGCTCCTCGCATACAGAGAGATCATCAACGATATCGTCCTCAGAGGTGAAGACTAAGTTGAGGATATTGTCTCATCTCGTCGGTTCTCTGACCCATTGAGTGAGGAACTCGTTGTTGGCGAACTTAAAGAGTAGCACGCTCTCGCCACAGGCTGCTCTGGTTTCCCAGTCAACCTTGCTGTTGAAGTTGCCCATAACGATGCACACTCTGCCTTGAACAAGCTCACCCAGCAGCTGGTACAGTTCCCCGTCCTTTTCAACGGGTTGGGAAGGGGGCCTGTAATGCACCAGGGTCCTGTATCTGACAGGACCTATCTCTAGGTCAACGGCTAGGAGCTCGTGGTCGGATATAATGTTGGAGTTCGTAGATTCAATTGTATCCTTGACATACAACATTACACCACCACGCTCCATGTCTGGCTTATCTTTGGGGAAGAGTTGGTAGCCAGGAACCGTAATTTCGCCTTCAAAGTCTGGGTTTAAGGTTTTTATCCACGATTCTGTTATGGCTACCATTTCGGGTTTTTCCGTCGCTACGAGGCCACAGAGCTCAGGAAATTTGTTACTGATTGACCTCTCATTGAACAGAAGAACTTTCAGGAAGTCCCCGACTGTAGGACTCCCTACGCTCTTCCGTTTCCCGGCTTATTTTTTGGCGAGGAGGCACCCCTCTTTGCGACCTCTGAAAAGGTCGTTTCAGGAGTGACACGGGCGTACGTCAGCCCTCACTTTGGGCCGGATACTCCCTGGGGTCCTCCCCACGACATCCTGGATGATGTTCGACAGAAAGGCCTTTCCTTTAAAGGAAAGATGTACCCCATCCCTTTGGTAGAGATCATTTCTACCATAAAAGGTGCGGTACGGGTCCACTAAAAAGACACCCTCTGCTGTACACAAATCTGCCAGGCGCCTGTTTAAAGACGTTCATCGAGTAAGCGGTCCGTGTTGGACCTCTCCTCGGGAGCATCCCGACTACCACACGCTTGCGGGTTTTCAGCCCAAAGTCGTCCACGGCACCCATGACCGTGTGGAGGATTTTATCTGCAGAGCCTACCCTACCTCCTCTCAGGTAGAGGTCGTTTCCACTGACCATCAGAGCAACGACTGAGCTCTCAGAAATCTGTGATTTCTCAGCCTCTACTCTGATGTGGTGGTTTTCACATCTTGGCAGGCAGCTTACCTTCACACTAGTGCGAAGGCGGGCCACTAACAGGGGCTGCAGACCCCGTGCTTGAGAATCACCAATAAGGGTGACTCTTGCACATTTGTCTGCAGACGACTTAGACTTTCCTTTCGGAAGCGACTTGTCGCTTTCCAATGGTATCTCTACATTTTTCATCTTCTTCTTGTCTTCCTTTGTTTTTTCTTCTTCTGTTTCCCGTTTCTCTTCTTCTGCTTCTACTTTTTCGTCCTCTGTTTCCACTTTCTTTTTTTCTCTTTCTACTTTCTCTTCTCCTCTTTTTACCTTTTCTTCTTCTCCTTCTACTTTCTCTTCTTCTATTTATAATTTCAGTTCTTTCGTCTTTCTTTTCTTCTTTGACTCGTTGAGGAAGCCCTTCAGCAGAAGAAATCGGCTGTTGGACGTCGGGAGCCTTCTCGCCTGAGCATCTGAATCTCTCTGTTTTTAAGAGTTGAACTTCCCTTTTAAGGCGGGAGTTCTCCTCTCTCAGTTGAGCGATGCTCTCGCCCAGGCGCTTCTCGAGTTCGCAGAAGTCACAGAGACTAACGGCATCTGTGAGCTCCTTGCAACTCCTGTCCCCGAAGTCTTCACTCCATCTGTAGACTTTGCATATTTTGCAGGTTAGCTTGCGAAACGGAGGGCCATTCTTCTTCGCCATTTTACAAAACCCTCGGACCATACGCATTGAAAAAGGGTTTTTTGGTTGTGATTTTCTCTTGCACTAATTACATCCGCCTATTTCCAGGAGGTTTTCGGTCGTTCGGCGAACATAAACCCTTTGACCAAGCACACCAACCCTAAGGTCTTCCCTGGGACGGACGTCCCCAATCGTGCCGCAGCTCCCAACTGAGCAGCACGAGAGCCCCAGTGAACTGGTTCTCTGATTTTTCGACAGAGATGCTTGAGGTGTAACCGTCTTTCTACTAAGCCCTACTAATCAACTAAAAACGGCCAGACTTAAGGCAAAGAGTAAAGCTAAGTGCCCACGACTTCATGGGAGATCTTTAGCTGATCTGGCAACCAGCAAGGCAAAAAAGCTCTCTCACCAAAGAGCAGTTGAGCCTTTATTCACCAAGTAGCTGTCACAGGGAGCTGGTCAGGCAATTACACGTTAGGAGAAAGCTTCTAAGGGAACCTAGCATTTCTCCATTAATCGTATTCCAAACCCTGAGATCCCTTCAATCTCAGTCTCTTGCAACCAATGAGTGCTCCAAGGCGTTATTTAAAGAGGTCCCAAAGCCTCTCTTTTCACGCGGCATAAGGGAGCTGGTGAGGCCCTTATTAATAAACAACTTATTGTAATAGAGATGAATGTTTTTTTTTTGTTTTTTTGACAGTTGAAGAGAGTTGGTGAAACTTAGTACTAACAGAATCGAAGAGATTGGTAGGGGGATGCAAGGAGACGCATCAAAGAAGTGGTAGAGAAGTTTAACAACACTTAGTCTGGATCCTACTACAGCTACCTTACTAGCATGGGTGACCCTACGGGACGAAAAATCCCCCAGCGTAGCTATCCTAACTCAAGCAGATCACGCAAGCTCTCTCACCGACGGCAAGGTGGTTGTTAAAAAAGAGAGAGACAGAGACAGAGACACAGACACAGACACAGCCACAGCCACAGCCACACAGAGACACAGCCACACAGAGAGATACAGCCACACAGAGAGACACAGACACAGAGACAGACACAGACAGAGAGACAGATACAGACAGAGAGACAGAGACAGACACAGACAGAGAGACAGACACAGACAGAGAGACAGACACAGACGGAGAGACAGACATAAACAGAGAGACAGACATAGACAGAGAGACAGACACAGATAGAGAGAAAGAGACAGAGAGAGCGCTACAAGGAGCTACAAGGCAAGGTGGTTGTTAAAAAAGAGAGAGACAGAGACAGAGACACGGACACAGACACAGCCACAGCCACACAGAGACACAGCCACACAGAGAGATACAGCCACACAGAGAGACACAGACACAGACAGAGAGACAGATACAGACAGAGACAGAGACAGACACAGACAGAGAGACAGACACAGACAGAGAGACAGACACAGACGGAGAGACAGACATAGACAGAGAGACAGACATAGACAGAGAGACAGACACAGATAGAGAGAAAAAGACAGAGAGAGCGCTACAAGGAGCTACAAGGAAAATAAGTACCCTAGAAGACCTTACGGTCCATACAAGGAGGGTACTTTAGGCGCAATCTTTAAAGGTGTCCGTTGGTAACCTCGAAGATCATTCGCCAGTATCTTAACGGTGATTTCGCAAGACTTTATCTAGTCTTAACTTGAACTGGTCAACAGATTCACTGTTGACAACTTCCGTCAGAAGTGCATTCCAACTACCGCAGATACTGTAAGTGAAGAATCTCCCACACAGATCACGGTGGTATCGCTTAAGTTCAAGTTTAAAGCCGTGATTTCTTGTTCTCCCCTGGCTGAGCTGGAAAATATCCCCGTATTCCAGTCTGTCGAAGCCTCGGAATATTTTAAATACTTCGATAAGCTGACCACGTAGTCTACGGTTCTTCAGCGAGAACATATCTAATTCCCTTAATCTATCTTCATAACTTTTATGTCTGATAGAGGGAATCAGTTTGGTTGCCCTGGCTTGCACGCGTTCCAATCTCGCGATGTCTTTTCGGAATGAAGGATTCCAAAATTGTACGGCATACTCAAGGTGCGGTCGGACGAGGGAGTTGTACAGACACAGTACTATTTCCTTGTTCCGATATCCAAACTGTCGCTTTATATACCCTAACATCCTTTGGGCTTTCTTCTCCACCTCAATACACTGTTTCGAGAACTTGAGGTCACTCGCGATAGTTAGACCCAAGTCCTTCTCAGTGTCGGTGGATTCAAGACCAGAACCCTTAAGGATATAGGGTGATTGAGGATTTTGGTGGCCGATATGCATCACTTTGCATTTGTTTACGTTAAAAGGCATTTGCCACGTATCAGATCACTCCCCAATCTTCCCAATATCTTCCTGCAGGCTTGCAGTATTTCCATTCTTTGCGACATTCATACCAAGCTTGGTATCGTCGGCAAATTTGGAAATCTTAGCAACCATGTCACCGTGCATGTACATGACGTAGATGATGAATAGTAGTGGTCCCAGGACAGAACCTTGAGGCACCCCGCTAGTAACGGGCAACCACTCAGAAGCCTGTCCATTCACCACCACCCGTTGCCGTCTGCCACTTAGCCAGTTCTCGATCCAGCCGGCTAAATTTCCGTCTATGCCCAGCGCTTGCACTTTCCGGAGAAGGGGGGGGGGTGTGGTACCTTATCAAAGGCTTTCTGAAAGTCTAAGTACACTACATCCACCGCCTTATCCCGATCGTGCTCACTGAAGACAAAGTGGAAGAATTTCACCAGGAGCGTCAGCCATGACCGTTGCCTTCGGAAGCCGTGCTGAGAACTCCTCAGTAGCAGGTTTGACTCTAAATACGACCTAATTTTGTCCACCATGATGCTTTCCATGAGTTTACCGACTATCGAAGTCAGACTGATAGGTCGGTAGTTCGATGTTTGGCTACGGTTTCCTTTCTTGAAGATAGGAGTCACCTCCGCCTCACGCCAGTCTCTAGAAACGCATTCGGTCCGGATTGACACATTGAAGATTGCGCTCAGGTGTCGTGACACCTGATCGCGCACTTCTTTCAACACCTTGGATAGAAACCCTTCCGGGCCAGGTGACTTATTCGTCTTTAGGTCAGCGATCTTTTTTTTATTTCTTCTTGGGTGAAGCCCATTGCCTCCAGGTTTTCCCACGAGTAGGAATCCGTCGGCTGGGGGATGGGACCACACTCTTCAGTAAACACTGAAGAAAAGTAGTCATTGAACAGGTTAGCATTTTCTGCATCTGAGTTAGTTAATGCAACCTCCTCGTCCACTAAGTTCCCAATCCTACGATGGATTGGTTTACGGCTATTTACATAGCTGAAGAACTCCTTGGGATTCTCCTTGCAGAGTCTCGCCACTCAGAGTTCCTCAGTACGCATAGCCGCCCTTATGGTGGACTTCACTTCCCTGGCTAGCCTTCGGTATTCGTCAAAGTCACCCGAGATTTTCAATTGCCGGTACACAGTTCTCTTATTTCTAAGCAGTTGGCCGATTTCTCGTTTAAACCACTTTGGTTGAACAGAAGATCGACGGGGACATTTTAGAGGGATGAAACGTGATTGAAAACTCATGAATGTGGTTTTGAAACTGTTCCACGAGTCTTCAACAACATCGCACATTTCTAGCCTCACGTCCGTCAGTCCAGCACGAAGACCTGCAAAGTCTGCTCCTATCAAATCGAGTTTGCTCGATTTTCTAGTTGCAGGCCCTGCCTTCGGGACTTTGAGAGAGAGAGAGAGAGAGAGAAGAGAGAGAGAGAGAGAGAGAGAGAGAGAGAGAGAGAGAGAGAGAGAGAGAGAGAGAGAGAAAAAGAAAAGAAAAAGAAAAGAAAAAGAGAAAGAGAGAAAAAAAGAAAAGAAAGGAGAGAGAAGAAAAGAAAAGAGAGAAAAGAAAAGAGAGAGAGAAGAAAAGAAAGAGAGAGAGAGAGAAAAAAATAAAAGAAAAGAGAAAAAGAGAGAAAAAAGAAATGGAGAGAGAGCGACACTCACACACACACACACACACACACTCTCTCTCTCTCACACACACCCTCTCTCTCTCACACACACACTCTCTCTCACACACACACTCTCTCTCACACACACACACACTCTCTCTCTCTCACACACACTCTCTCTTCATAACGAAAGTAGAGGGAGAGGTGACGCCCCCTTGTCGCGGGAAGAGAGCTTGTGTGGACCTTGGACTTTTCGAGCTATGTCAGCGGGGGTACCTCTTCTGGGTACCCCTGGTAGGGCTTTCCTTGTCGATTTGGTCGGAAACGAGGTTCCAGACTAAGTGCGTCATTCCTTCCTTTTTCTACTCTATCCCTCTCCTTTTTTTACTTTTATCCTATCTTCCACTTATACAAAAAAAATAAAAAAAATAAGGCTACTCCTATCATGTCAGTCTTTCCCTTTCTTCCTCTATCTACATATAAGGACCTGGCAGCTACCTCATGCGTCAGAAGAGAGGCTTTGGAACCTCTATAAACAACGCCAATCGACGCTCACTGGTTGCGAGAGACTAGGACTAGAGGTGTCCTAGGCGTTGGGGTACGATAAATATGATAAGGGTAGTGGCCCGTTAACCCCTTCCCTCGCGCGTAATTATTGACGGTTCCCAGTGCCCGTTGACGGGTGCTTCTGGTAGCATTGGTCCGAGGTGACGGCCCTTTGTTCCCATGTTGGTTGCCATGCCAATAAAAAGCCTCGGGTCGAGTTCCTTGGTGTGGCGGGATATCCAATGAACGCTACTCCGAGATCCTGGCCGTTGTAAAGGGAACTAGTAGGAGTTTAGTAAGGGGCGTGCTTCGTTGTTGTTCACTTGGTGACAAATTGATGGCCACTTCGGGGACCGTCAGTGCTGCTTGGTTAGGAGCCACGGCACGCCGAGGTTTGACGACTCGGTCGGACGAACAGCAGCACATGGAGCGTGCCTTCTGAAAGATCCGAAACCTCTCCGATAGATAGGTGGGAGCGACTCACGCGGGGAGAACTCACCAACGCCCCTTTTTTATGATTGATTGGTCACGAGTTTTCAGAGAGAGAAAGCGCTCAAAATGACAGGCAAAAAAAGGACCCGTTCGTCTAAAACACAACTGTGCAACATGCCAGTTAGGAAAGTGGTGCGTTGACTTTCCGGAGGGCTGCTACTCAAAATGCAGCCCTGAAATTATCTGCACTACTTGCATATTGACGCGAGAGGTGGAGAAATTAAAAGACCTCTATAGAGCCTCAGAGGAGAGAGCTAAAATCCTTTAAAGAAAGTTGGAGAAACTCGAAGCCCTTAACGCAGCTCAGATTCGATGCCTAGAAGAGGCGCCACCCACTGAGGTGTCGGAATCCCCTGGTACCCAAGCGGAGATTCCGGCATCATCTGAGGCTAAGCTAGCTGAGGCGAGATAAAAAGAGAAAAAGAAGAAAGGAAAAACGAAGAAACAAAAGAAAAAGAATAAAGTTGAAACAAAAGTAGAACCAAAAATAGAATAAAAACAGATTATTATTATTATTATTATTAAAGTTCCAAGCCACAACCCCAACTGGAAGAGCAAATAGCTATAAGCCCAAGGGCCCCAGCGGGGAAAGAAACCTGGTATGGAAAAAACGAAACAAAGATTAAGAAAAACATAATAAATAAATAGAAAATTAAAAAAAAAAAAAAAAAAAAAAAAATTAAATGCTATAATGTTAAAAATATTATAATATTATATATGTGTGGATAATGAATAAAATATTAAAGTTATAAGTTTCTGTTAATTAAAAATGTATTAGCACCCACTTTAAATTTCTGAAGTTCCAAGGACTCAACAACAACAGTAGGAAGTTCATTCCACATTTTAGTTGTGTTAGGAATGAAACTTCTTGAAAACTGTGTTGTGTTGAATCTCATAGGCGTAAAGGCCCTACTATTGGCATTTAGTACACCTCTGGTAACTCGTTGAGGGGCATATAAATTGGGCAGATCGTGATGCAGTGGATGATCTGCATTGTTAAAAATTTTATATAAGATGCATAAGGAGCTTATTGCTCGCCTGTGCCACAGATCAACTTTGAGGTCAGGAATTAAAAATTTTATTGCTCTCAAATTTTTATCTAATAAATTAAGATAAGAGTTGGCTGCCGAACTCCAAACAGGGGCGCAATATTCAAAACACGGAAGAATAAAAGCATTAAAACAATTTTTAAGAACAGTCTTAAACAACAGATAAACAACAAGAAAAAGAAATATAAGAATGTGGAGAGTAAAGAGGAAAAGGGGAGGCCTCTTCGACAAGGGAAGACCCCGTCTTCAGAGACCAAGTGTCCGAAGGTCACCCTCATTGGTGACTCGCAAACACGGGATCTGCAGGCGCTGCTAGCGACCCGCCTTCGCACTAGCGTGAAGGTAAGCTGCCTGCCAGGGCGGGGTAACCACAACATCAGAGTAGAGGCAGAGAAAGCTCAGATTTCTGAGAATTCAGTTGTTGCTCTGATGGTGAGCGGCATCAGAGGGAGTAAGGTTGGCCTCGGTGGTAAGACCATCCAAACGGTGATGGGAGCCGTGGATGACATAGGGCTTAAAACCCGCAAACGTGTGGTGGTTGGGATGCTTTCGAGAAGAGGTCCATCCCGAACCACTCACGAAAGAAACGTCGCAGTGAACAGAAGGTTGGCGGATCTCTGCACGGCAGAAGGAGTCTTCTTCGTGAACCCCTATCGTACCTTTATCGGTAGAGACGACCTCTACCAAAGGGACGGGGTACATCTCTCATTTAAAGGGAAGGCCTTTCTCGCCAACCTAATTCAAGATGTTGTGGAACGCACCCAAAGGAGCGTTCGAAACGGAGTGAAAGCGGAGATATGCCAGCACGCCCGTGTCACTCCTGGAACGACCTTCTCGGAGGTCGTCAAAAAAGGTGTGACCACGAAAACAGAGAAGCCGGGAAACGCAAGAGCGTAGGGAGTCCTACACTAGGGGACTCCCTCAAAGTTCTTCTGTTCAATGCGAAGTCAATCAGGAATAAGTTTCTTGAGCTCCGTGGCCTCGTAGTAACAGAGGAACCTGAGATGGTGGCCATAACGGAGTCGTGGATAAAAACCTCAAACCGAGATTTTGAAGGTGAATTTACGATTCCCGGTTACCAGCTCTTCCTGAAAGATAGGCCAGAACGAGCGGGTGGTGGTGTGATGTTGTATGTCAAGGATACTCTCAACTCGACGGATTGCAACATCGTATCCGACCACGAACTACTAGTGTTGACCTAGAGATAGGTCCTGCCAAATACATGACCCTGGTGCTTTATAGACCTCATGCACAACTTGTTGAAAAGGACAGATCTGTACCAGCTACTAGGAGAACTTGTCGAAGACAAAGTGTGTATCGTCATAGGTGATTTCAACACACAAGTTGACTGCAGGAAATGCTAACCTCCTCAACGACTACTTCTCTTCAGTGTTTACTAAAGATGTGGTCCCATCCCCCAGCCAATGGATTCCTACTCGGGGGAAAAGCTGGAGGATATGGACTTCACCGAAGTTGAAATCAAAAAGAAGATCAGTGACCTAATGACGAATATGTCACCTGGCCCGGATGGGTTTCTACCTAAAGTGTTAAAAGAAGTGCGCGATCAAGTGTCACGACACCTGAGCGCAATCTTCAACATGTCAATGCGCACCAAATGCGTCCCTAGAGACTGGCGTGAAGCGGAGGTGACTCCCATCTTCAGGAAAGGAGACCGAATCAACCGTTAAACTACCGACCTATCAGTCTGACTTCGATAGTCGGTAAACTCATGGAAAACATGATGGTGGACAAAATGACGTCGTATTTAGAGTCAAACCTGCTACTGAGGAGTTCCAAACACGGCTTCCGAAGGCAACGGTTATGCCTGACGAACCTTGTGGAATTCTTCCACTTCGTTTTCAGTGAGCACGATCGTGACAAGGCGGTGGATGTGATGTACTTAGACTTTCAGAAAGCCTTTGATAAGGTACCACACCGCCACCTTCTCCGGAAAGTGCGAGGGCTGGGCATAGACGGAAAGGTAGCCGGCTGGATCGAGAACTGGCTAAGTGGCAGACGGCAACGGTTGGTGGTGAATGGACAGGCTTCTGAGTGGGTGCCCGTTACTAGCGGGGTGCCTCAAGGTTCTGTCCTGGGACCACTACTATTTATCATCTACGTCAACGACATGGACGGTGACATGGTTGCCAAGATTTCCAAATTTGCCGACGATACCAAGCTTGGTATGAACGTTGCAAAGGATGAAAATACTGCCCGCCTGCAGGAAGATCTTGGGAAGATTGGGGAGTGGTCGGACACGTGGCAAATGCCTTTTAACGTGGGGAAATGCAAAGTGATGCATATCAGCCACAGAAACCCCCAATCTAAGTATATCCTTAAGGGCACTGATCTTGAATCCACCGACACTGAGAAGGACTTGGGTGTAACAATCACTAGTGACCTCAAGTTCTCGAAACAGTGCATTGAGGCGGAGAAAAAGGCCCAAAGGAAGCTAGGTTATAGAAAGCGCCAGTTTGGATATCGGAACCAGGAGATTGTACTGTGTTTGTACAACTCAATTGTCCGACCACACCAGGAGTATGCCGTACAATTTTGGAGTCCTTCATTTCATAAGGACATCGCGAGATTGGAACGCGTACAAGCCAGGGCAACCAAGCTGATTCCCTCTATCCGACATAAAATTTATTAGGATAGATTAAGAGAATTAGATCTGTTCTCGCTGGAAACCCGTAGACTGCGTGGTCAGCTCCTCAAAGTTTTCAAAATACTTCGAGGGTTCGACTATGTTGACTGCCGGGATATTTTCACACTGAATCAGAACAGAACGCGCAATCACGGCTTTAAACTTGAACTGAAGCGTTACAACCGCAATCTGTGTGGAAATTTTTTCGCCTACAGTATCTGCGGTAAGTAGAACGCACTTCCAGTGGAAGTTGTCAACAGTGAATCTGTTGACCAGTTCAAGTCAAGACTAGACAAGGTCTTGAAAAGTGGCCTTTTAGGGACGCAAAACAATTGAGCAGCCATGTGCCGGCTCGATTGCTAGTCCAAAGGTACCCTTCTTAAATGGGCCGTAAGGTCTCCTAGGGTGCTTTCTTTCCTTGTAACTCACACACACACTCACACACACTCTCTCTCACACACACTCTCTCTCTCTCACACACACACTCTCTCTCTCACACACACTCTCTCTCTCTCACACCATCTCTCTCTCACACACACACACTCTCTCTCTCTCACACACACACACTCTCTCTCACACACTCTCTCTCTCACACACACACTCTCTCTACTCCTGGAGTTCACGAACAACGAGTTCCTGGCTCAATGGGTGAGAGAGCCAACGAGAGGAGACATTATCCTCAATTTGGTTTTCACCTCTGAGGATAACATCGTTGAGGACCTCTCTGTTGGCAAAGAGCTCGGTGGCAGTGACCACTGACTAATTAGATTTGTGGTCAAAGTCCCCAAGGCAGAGCTTGCAACTAGTAAATCAAGGAAACTCGATTTGAGAAGAGCAGACTTTGCAGGTCTACGCGCAGGACTGACTGACGTGAGGCTAGAAGAGTGCGAGGCTGTTGGAGACTCTTGGAACAGTTTTAAACCAGATTCATGAGTCTTCAATTGCGTTTCATCCCTCTGAAATGCCGCCGTCAGTCCTCTGTTCAACCAAAGTGGTTTAATCGAGAAATCGGGCAACTGCTTAGGGAGAAGAGAAATGTGTACCGGCAATCGAAGATCTCGGGTGACTTTGACGAATACCGGAGGCTAGCCAGGAGAGTGAAGTCCAGCATAAGGCGGCTAAGCGGTCTGAAGAACTCCGAGTGGCGAGACTTTGTAAAGAGAATCCCAAGGAGTTCTTTGGATATGTAAACAGCCGTAAACCAATCCGTCGAACGATTGGCCCTTTGAGGAATGAGGAGGGGACATTAAAGCACCGAGCTGCAGAAAATGCTAACTTCCTCAACGACTACTTCTCTTCTGTGTTTACTGAAGAGTGTGGTCCCATCTCCCAGCCAACGGATTCCTACTCGGGGGGAAAAGCTGGAGGATATGGACTTAACCGAAGGAGAAATAAAAAAGAAGATAACTGACCTAATGAAGAATAAATCACCTGGCCCGGATGGGTTTTCTACCTAAAGTGTTGAAGGAAGTGTGCGATGAAGTATCACGACATCTGTGCGCTATCTTTAACATGTCAATCCGGACCAAATGCGTTCCTAGAGACTGGCGTGAGGCGGAGGTGACTCCCATCTTCAAGAAAAGAGACCGTAACCTACCGTCGAACTACTGACCTATCAGTCTGACTTTGATAGTCGGTAAACTCATGGAAAACATGATGGTGGACAAAATGACGTCGTATTTAGAGTCGAACCTGCTACTGAGGAGTTCCCAGCACGGCTTCTGAAGGCAAGGTCATGCCTGACGAACCTTGTGGAATTCTTCCACTTCGTTTTCAGTGAGCACGATCGTGACAAGGCGGTGGATGTGGTGTACTTAGACTTTCAGAAAGCCTTTGATAAGGTACCACACCACCGCCTTCTCCGGAAAGTGCGAGTGCTTGGCATAGACGGAAAGGTAGCCGGCTGGATCGAGAACTGGCTAAGTGGCAGACGGCAACGGGTGGTGGTGAATGGACAAGCTTCTGAGTGGGTGCCCGTTACTAGCGGGGTGCCTCAAGGTTCTGTCCTGGGACCACGACTATTCATCATCTACGTCAACGACATGGACGGTGACATGGTTGCCAAGATTTCCAAATTTGCCGACGATACCAAGCTTGGTATGAACGTTGCAAAGGATGGAAATACTGCCCGCCTGCATGAAGATCTTAGGAAGATTGGGGAGTGGTCGGACACGTGGCAAATGCCTTTTAACGTGGAGAAATGCAAAGTGATGCATCTCAGCCACAGAAACCCCCAATCTCACTATATCCTTAAGGGCACTGGTCTTGAATCCACCGACACTGAGAAGGACTTGGGTGTAACAATCACTAGTGACCTCAAGTTTTCGAAACAGTGCATTGAGGCGGATAAAAAGGCCCAAAGGATGCTAGGCTATATTAAGCGCCAGTTTGGTTATCGGAACCAGGAGATTGTATTGTGCCTGTACAACTCACTTGTCCGCCTACACCTGGAGTATGCCGTACAATTTTGGAGTCCTTCATTGCGAAAGGACATCGCGAGATTGGAACGCGTACAAGCCAGGGCAACCAAGCTGATTCCCTCTATCCGACATAAAAGTTATGAGGATAGACTAAGGAAATTAGATCAGTTCTCGCTGGAAACCCGTAGACTGCGTGGTCAGCTCATCGAAGTTTTCAAAATACTTCGAGGGTTCGACAATGTTGACTACCGGGATATTTTCACACTGAGTGAGAACAGAACGCGCAATCACGGCTTCAAACTTGAACTGAAGCGTTACAACCGCAATCTGTGTGGAAATTTTTTCACTTACAGCATCTTCGGTATGTGGAACGCACTTCCAGTGGAAGTTGTCAACAGTGAATCTGTTGGCCAGTTCAAGTCAAGACTAGACAAGGTCTTGAAAAGTGGCCGTTTAGGGACGCAAAACAATTGAGCAGCCATGTGCCAGCTCGATTGCTAATCCAAAGCTACCCTCCTTGAATGGACTGTAAGGTCTTCTAGCGTACCTTCTTTCCTTGTTGTTACTCACACACACACTCTCTCACACACACACTCTCTCTCACACACACTCTCTCGCAAACACTTTCTCACACACACTCTCTCACACACACACTCTCTCTCACACACACACTCTTTCTCTAATAAATTTCTATCAAATATTTTTTTCGCAATTTAATTAACAAGTCTTATTTTCACTGATTAGCAAATAAAATACATGAACGAAATAAAATGCATCCACGAAAATCTAAGGGTTTCACTATAAAAATATTGATGTACGAATATGCGTATATTACTAATGTATTTATAATTATTTTTGTTGATACAATTTGCTCTTCAAATAAGGAGGCAGGATCCTTTATACAGCAGTCAGAAATGTATAAATAGAGCTCGTATCTCGTTAAGGAGTTGAATTATTTTGTGGCACTTTCATCTTAATTTTTCTTTAATATTTTAAATAAAATTGATAAATCATAAACATCAGTTTCAGGAGTCCTAGTTTATAATTATACCCATGCAAAAGACCTCAGTTTACCAGAAATTAATTAATTGTAAAATTGGCAGATCCTACGTAAGATATCATTCGATTGGCTGAAGAAAGCATCAATATGGCAAAAACTATCGTACGACAATAGTTGCCAGTTCGTTTCTATTTTACTTATTCTTAATTGATTTGTAAAATCCTAATATACTTGGAAAAGAATTCATACCTAAAAATTTGTGTAGTATTTTTATATAATTATTTTTGTTTAGTGTTTATATATATATCATGTTGGCTGGGATTCTGCTTTCAAATGTCAATTGTAAGCTATGAGAGCTTATGGTAACTATACCTGGTCTTAAAAACGTGAATTTACCATTGCCTTGTCATTCTTCTCCAGGCAAACGTTCCCTCTTTATCTAAGCGTGTAATCCTTCAATTGCACTTTGCAACGATAACAGACAAGCAATACCAATTGCTTATATCCCACTCCATTTCGTGTATTTAAATGTGCTCGACTTAAATGATTTACCATGGTGATTTCCTCTTATGAGAACATAATTTCGTTTAGAATAAATGAAATTTATTATGTTGATTATTCCGATACAAGGGTGGGGTGAAGTAAAATTTTTACTTTGAGTGTGGAACTTTTTTTTTCTATAAAACAACTCTTAAAATAGTTTGTCCAGAGTTGGGAGCATCGTGCATAGAATAACTTGAGTAGGCTCATTACCCCTTGTATTAGTGCATTTATCAATTTGATAAATTTTACTCGACCCTGATATTTCATGGTAGATTCAAGAGATATTCCTACCAAACGAAGCAAAATGGTTACTCTGGAAACGCTGACTACCGTAAGTATCGAACTGTTTAACCTTTCACTTGTAGTATGACGTGCATTATGCCTATCATGCTGTGCCAGGTGGCTGTACGAGGTGTCTGCTGTATCAAGGCCAGAAGGCGTGTATTTGCACGCTATCTTCTGATTCGTTGTCCAATTGCGTATTGGACTCTCAATTGGCCAGCTGAGAAACCGGTTACTCGTTGTCAATTTGAAGAAATGACTGTCGTAATTTCAATTTACTGGGGAAAGTTAAGAGCTTTGAGAAACAACACCGCCTTAGCTTGATCCTAAGTTATTTAAGCAACTTGATAAATATTCTCCCAATAGTATCTAATTTCGTTTCGCGATATTGCACAATTCTCCCCCCCCCCCCTAAGGTCTGATTTGCATAAGCAAAAACACCTTGAAGTTAAGGCGGCATTCTCAATTTCTGCATCTTCCGATGATTAACTTCCCTCAGGACAAACCCTACTCAGCTTTTATTTCTTTGAGTAATATTACTGGAAAGTAATGTTAACGCTTATTAAAGCAGCAATAGTAGTAACATGTCCTCATTGACCTTTATTTTGGGGAAACCTGAAGATCAACGGTGCGACCGATGGGACGCAATATATTTCGTCCCTGTTCCAATAGGTTTCACCCTTTTTGCGTAAATTCAAGGGGAGTGCTCGTAGGTGAGATATCACTACGGGGGTACCCCCTACGATGATCCTGAGTTTCAATCAATTTGGGGCTGGGGTCTGGGGGGCACAGCCCCACAGTATATAATCTGAAAAACCTTTTTCGGGCGCGCCGCCGATCTTCAGGTTTTTCAGGTTTACTTTATTTTTAATTGCTACTCTTATCATGTCGGAAAGGAAGGAAAATTTTTATCATTCCCTTGTAAATTTATTTTAGGGGGTAATTCCCCCCTTGTGACCTTTGCTGTTGAAGTCCCTAAACACTTGGGAGATTTGGCTTCCAACTATACTGCAGTTGACAATTTTAAGATTAATTTAGTTCAAGTCTTAACCCTCACAAATTTAATGTGTGTTGGGGGGGGGGGGGGGGTGCTACTAAACTTCCACAGACATTCACTTACCCCATTTTCACATTATTTAAAGATTTCTCTTACCATCCTCCCCCTGAAGGGCGCGCCGCTCCTCCAGGTGCCAGATGTAAGTCTTCCAACCGGGAAGCGCCCGTCGGTAGATTGGGACTACCTGATTCTGGTTATTTTTCGGTTTATTCCCGCCCTCGAATCTTTTATATATAATTTTAAAAATAATTGTTTTAAACGTACAGTTTTTTCTTGGTCAAATAGCCTAATATAGCCTGTGTATTTTTTAAAAATAAAAATATAACAAAGGCCCATGAAATTCGACAGCGGGCATAAACCGAAAAATATCTTTATTCCTTCACCCCCCCATTTCCCTTTTTACCCCTTTATTTAAGTCTATTCTTTCTTTTTTAAAATTTTCCTCCCGGTTATTTTGCACGGTATTTATTCACCAATCAGCTCTTCCCCACACATTCGCCAGAGGGGTGGGTGGGAGAAGCTCCTTGCTCATGTCGCCGGTGTATGGGAAGGGGGGGGGGGTTACTTAGCATCACTGACTTTCTCCCTCATTTTCATTTATCCTGCCCCAGTATCTTTCAATTAACATTATTTACAAGCGGGTATGAGGAGTATCATGAGCAACATTGCTGCAGCCGACATCTGAAGGATTGCCTGCCTAACAGATCCATTACGAAAGGGTACATTTAGGGGATACAATGGTATCCCCGACTCGCAGAAAAAGTATTTGTTAATATCTAAAGCCAGCGATTTCTCTCAGTCGCCAGTTGTGAAATCCTTCCTGGCGGGATCCTTTTCCGGGACGTGCTCTACGCTCCTCTTCCAACCCCTGGATCTAGTCAAAACCAGAATTCAGTCCACCCTCCATATTGAACACCGGTAAGCCTCTATTCTTCGTATAAGTATCCACTTTTTATTGGGGTGGGGAAGTCCCGGGTGTAGAAGAAGGACTAATTTGCTATCGGTTTGGCTACTGATCAGCCCTCCTTTTGAGGCTATTAAATTCTCAGAGACCTACATTTTAACGTGGGATTCGAACCAAACCACGAGGATCTACAATGTGTGCCACCCACTGAAGTCTAGCCGAATCGAGGCTCTATCTGGAGACCAACTACATACACCCAGTGGCTTAACTTTGCTCCAAATCGCCGGATTGGCTACCACAATGGGAAAACCCCCTCCGCTCCAAATCGGCTAACCACAATGGGACCCCCCCCCCCGCGCTCCAAATCGGCTAGTGCGTAGCCAAGGAAGGGAAGAGGCTATGAAACTCGGATATTGATTTTTTTTTTAATTATTATTAAAGTAGTCCAGTTTTCACTTCTAACCTATGCAAATATCCTCGCCAACCTTCCGGCGAAGATGCCCCATTGTTTTTTCGCTATGTACATTAGTCTCATCGTTGGACAAGTTTCATCGAAAGTAACATGGCTTTAATTCTGTATTGGTGTTTTTCGGGAAAACGATTTTAAGGATATTCGAGTTTAAAGTTCTGCACAGAACATAAACTGTAGGCAAGAAAGAAATATCTAAAAAGAACACTCAAGCTTTAAAGCTAGAATATCCCCGGAAAGCGAATCCCGTCCTATCACTAACCACAGCAAAAGATTCGCGCCCTCTCTCGCCCCTCCTTTGATGGTTGGCTCATTCTCAGACCTCGCACCGGTCCCGCTTATTCCTGAAGTGGCAGTGTTTCTCTCTACCCTCGCTCGGACCTGCTTTTGACATATTAGGTCCGCGTGGAGCTTCCAATTGTCATCAAGAGATTACTCGAGTCTAGGAATCATGGCCTACTTCAGATAGGCTAGCTAACTTCTTTTTGTTTTCTGCGATGACCCTCCTCCCCATCTTATTATGGTTGTTTCCCACTTACCAGATCACATAGTATATTACGAGAAAATTCTAGCATTATGATTTGAGTTTTATGTGAGATTTCGAATACAGGGAGGAAATAAGTTTGGCACCTCTGATTATATAAAGCGTTCAATCTTTGTTTTCTTGCTTCAGGTACCTAACACTTGTACTATTCTCTGGGTTTTCGTAAAAAGGCGGGGGGCGGGTCTTAATTTCGAGTTGCACTCTTTCTATTAGAAGGCTTCCCTTCCAATACCCCTCGGCTTTAATTTTTTTTCAATAGTAGCTATAATTTTAAACGTTTGAGCTTCCGAACTCTTACAAGTTGTCTTGAATTTAATCCGGGGGGGGGGGGTAATAATACCAACTGGTGTTACCACGTCGTGGAAACTGCCTCTTATGCTCGAAGTATAGGCGTTGGCCTGGTAACCCATTGTGTAATAATTCCACGAGTATGCTCAATGACAAGAAAATTTAGAAACTTGTATCTTCGACATGATCAAAGATTATATGTACAATCCTGCGATGAAACATGTGAGGAGCTATGGTAAGAGTGTGCGAGTTGCTAGAATTTAAGTTATAGGCTCATGGTGTCGTGACTAGAAAAATTGATGGATGTTGAAATGGGTTGTTTTGTAGTAATAATCAAGGATGTAATCTGGAAAGTTCGGTTGTTTGGTTTACGACACTTCGAAAAAGACTATATTTGTAGTGTATAGTGGGTATAAATGCGTTTGTAATGATAGAGGAAAGGGTGTCTACCGCGAAAAGGATGTTGGTCTGTGCAACTCTCTACCCGAGTCACTGGGGAGAGCCGTATATAGTACTGCTTAGTGTCGTTTAATTGAGTGCTTGAGCAAACCCCCAGGTGGTTGCCATAACAACTTGACCGGCCTCACCATTGACATACTACTGACCATTCCGTGGGTATGGTGTTTGTACAATGGTAATATATCTTGGAAGTAAACTCCGCGGACTTTTGTATTATATTTGCCCGCAAGGAGTGTTGGCCGAATTACCCTGCTACACCCAAAACATGGAGGAATGGCAGGTCCTTCCCGGCCCCAATGCTTATCCTCCTAGGGTAGGCGTGCCGCAGCCGACATCTGGTGGAATTCTTGCTCTCCAGCCAAAATGCCCGTTGAGGATCTGCATCTCTAGAGATCTCTTGTAATAAACTGCGGGATATGCTCTTGTTTTCGTTTAAGATTCAAATGAAAAATTGATTTTAAGCGATTTTTATCATTATTTCGATGCAATCATTGCTTGGGAGTTTTACCCCAATTGTTATGCTTTGTCAGTGAACGTTGTTGTCGAGGCGGCCACTTGGTGACTTTTTGGGGGAGGCCGGCCTTCTCCCTTTCATTTAACCAGGTTTAATTGTTGTTTTTGTTATTGTTTTTGTTTTGTTATTGTTATTTCTTTTTATTGTTGTTTCCTGTTCAATTTTTTAAAGTAGCCTAGAACTAGGCTGTTTGTTTACGGCGACTTATGCCTAAGTCGGCAGTCGCCAGATAGCCCCTTAAAAAAAAAAAAAAAAATGTCGAGGCGGCCTTATTTCCCTGCCAACATTTTCCAAGATGGGAACATTTTTCGGAGACGTACAGTCGCCAGTACACGTAATGCTTTGGCATCAAACCATGGCCACCCACCGTCCGTAATCCTCTTATATGTTTGCCAAAATCATCCATTATCTAAAAGGTCGGTGTGGACGCGACTGGTAGCCATGCTGGTTTAATGAGACCCTTTCCACCCCCCCCCCCTCGCCGGTCGACGACATTCGCTATAACCATCCTCTCCACCCTTGATTCTTAATCGCCAGCTCCGCACTAATGTTCGAATACTTGTAAATTGACATCCAGGAGGTTTGTGTCTACCATGTTCTTCCATCCTAACTTTGCCGCTTCAAAATCTTTTAAGTAGTAATATTCTCTTTATCTATTGCCACTTGGCTAACTTGTGGATGATTTCAACATCTCGAGGATATATTTTCGGCTCCCTATCAGCTTAATTAAATAGAGTGGTTACTAGGCATATTTTGAGGT
Source organism: Ceratothoa steindachneri (assembly GCA_963969495.1). Lineage (NCBI taxonomy): Eukaryota > Metazoa > Arthropoda > Malacostraca > Isopoda > Cymothoidae > Ceratothoa > Ceratothoa steindachneri. Next base: position 40,962,669 of record OZ018329.1, read on the forward strand.
AGGTGACATTCCCCGGTCACATTTTAAATTCGGAACTTAAAACATATGTTAAAGGGGCATTAGCGCTTCATATTTAAGACTACGGAAATGACGAGGCCGATAAAGTGGAGGGGGGGTTATTTTATTACTAAAGTATCAACTCTCCCTTGAGATTGTCCAAGTGATGTAACCTTGCCCCCCCCCCTCCCATGTTGGATTAAAGTGCATTGCTGACGAATCTCCGTAGGTCAAGAACGTTTTTGTATATATACAGTTTGCCTAGCTAATTACAGTCGTTAAAACGTCAATTCATCTATGCGTTTGAAGGACATTATAATAAATATGGTGATAATACCAAGCGATACAAGAAATAAGGAGGTTGTGGTCTATAATTTCTAAATTTGAAACGCGCACGCCTTCTCATTTTTCCTCATAGCAGCCCCCATTCCCCTCCTCCCTCCTCCCATTTTCTGACCTCGCACCGGGTGCTTTCTAAAATGGTTCGCCGCTACCCTCTCTCCACTCAGCACACATGAGCGCGCTTGCCTCTCCTCGGCAAGCCAGTGTGTGGGGGGGGATGTCTTATCATGCTCACCATCCCCAACCCCTGTTCTCCCCTCGCGGTTGCATTTATAGCTTATTTATCGTGTCATACTGTCCGTTGCACGGATGGGATCGACTGGTGTAGGGCAATCGAAAAAATGTCTCAGTTTTCTTGTTTTTGTTTTACAAGAGGCTAACTGGCTTTCATTCCAGGAGCCATTTAATTATATTCTACCCGATGAGACCACTGTGTTGGAAATCTTTGGTAATCTTTTCTCTTCATCTGTCATAATTTTCATTAACATGCGAAAATAAACAAAAGCATACTTAGTTCTTAGCCTGCGGCATATCCTAAAGTCGTATCTTACACCGCTTTCAAATACACCCTCCAGCCCTATCTATATATTCTGCCACCCCCGGCAATCGTTTATATATCTATATAGGTGACAAGAGGCCCGATTGCCACAAATGTAAGGCTTAGTCGCCTTTTTCAGCTGTGCAGTAAATCTTGTTCGAAAATCTTTATATTACGAAGCTGTCCTTTTTGTGGCAGCAATAAAGCTTCTGATCAGCAGAATTAAATTGAAAACTGTCCTTAGAACTTGGAAACGGTCCACACTCTGTTACCTCCCCATTTGATCTCCCCCAAGGGAAAGGAGGGCGTGTAGACTTGCATCTAGCTACTAGAACTTGGCGGAACGGAAAGTCCTCCCGTACCAGGGTCCCAAATTTCTCACTTGATTGAGACAACTGGGTTTCATTCCGGCCATTTTGAACCTTTTCGCGACTATACAAACTCTTACTCTTCTCACCGATTTTCTTGGTCGGCGGCTAATTTCGTCTAGTCGCCAACCAGCGCTCGTCTATTCAACCTTGGTCGGGCCCGGGAAGGGAGAGACTTGTTCGCCCTTCCCGCTTGTCTCCAGTTAGGGTGGTGATTGTTAACGCATGCATGCATTAAAAAAAAACCGCTAGTGCAAACTATGGGCGGGGGGCCTGAGAGGACACGCAATCTTCCAGATGTCAGCCGCAGCAATGTTGCCCATGCTACGACTATCATCACCTTGCGGCTGCGCAAAAGTATCCGGCTGACACTTGGAGGACTGTCTCTGACCCCAAATCAACAACAACATTACTTACACCCGACAAACACGAATTCCGCCGATACACACAAATCGGACTACATCACATACCTACCCCTAAATAAACCTCACACCCTCTTAGGAATCAACACTAGATACCCACATGCCATTCAAAACACACAAAACATTAGCAAACAAAGGCACAGCGAAAATTAATGCCCTATAAAAACTCTAGCTAACACCACCTTTGGACAACAGAAAGAACCACTCGCCGCACTATATAAACAATTCATCTGCTTCTCAAGCAACTATGTAGCACCTGTTTGGCAGCCAACATTAACAAAAGCCATTTCAGACAAACTCCAAACAACACAAAATAAAACGGTCATCACAGGATGCACAAAAAACACTCTCATCCCACACCTACACGCAGAAACTAAAATCGCAATAGACCTAGACATGATATGAACCCAACACTTCAGCCGAGCACTCAATCAATCATACTCCAACGACCACAATACAGTTGAGCTTTGTAATGTTTGGGGGATTATTTTGGGGGTATTGGTGGTGGTAATTGTATTGACCACCACCAATACCTCCAAAATAATCCCTCACAAATTACAAAGCTCAACTTACCCCCCCTCTTCAGCACAACTTAATAAAACACATTCACACAACCCACACTAGCAAGGACTTAAATGTTACCCCCCCCCCCCTCCACACATACATGGACCATACAGAGAGATCTTTCTACAGAACGAGTAATCCTCTCCCAACTCCGATCAGGAGACTCTGCCCATTCTACAACAGTACAAACAATAAACTTCACCCGAGTGTCAATATTGCACCAGGGGCAATCAAGGCCCAGAAATAGCAGGGTTAGTACAAGCAAATTTTAAAAAGAACCAAAATTTGCAGTTAAAGGTACCGAAAAAAAATAAATGTAAATTTTGCGAGAGATAATACAAGAATTGTTAAGAATTTGTCTTAAATTAGTGCAATAATACAAGAATTGTTAAGAATTTGTCTTAAATTAGTGCAATAATACAAGAATTGTTAAGAATTTGTCTTAAATTAGTGCAATAGAACCATTTATGTTTTAAATAACGAGACCCTATTAATATTTAACAATAATTTAATTAAACTAATACATGATAAAATTGGCTTGATTTGCTTCTTTTTATATTAATTTGGTACTTTTGCCGTTTTAGACACTTCTAAAAGAACCAATTCTGGTAGTTTAGTATCAGTTGTGGTAACCCTGCCCAGAATATTAAAACACCTTAAGTCTTTGGCTGCCAATCGGCCATGTATGGATAGAATCTAAAATAACGGTTCACTGCGGATCGGCCATATATGGATTTGATCTAGTATTTCTATCCCTATTGCCCGAAGGTTTGTGATTTTTTTTTTTTATCTAGTTTCCTCTGGCACTCTCATTCCAAAATAGTACCTCTCATAGTGTGTCTACTGCCCTTGAAATCCTTGGCAGTCCTTGAAAAGCCCTTGAATTGATTTTTTCCCATTGAAAACCTTGAATTTGATGAAAAAGGTAGATTGTCCTTGAATTTAAAAAATAAATCATTGGGTGATTGTTCAAATGATTTTTTAAATTCAATATTTATATACTTTTTAATGTCTATTAGGAAAATTGTAATATTTAAGTGAGTGAGTGAAGATATGTATGCTTTGGATGCATTGTATTTAAAGATGGATGTTCGCTATACTTCTGTGGCTGTCGTTTGGGTACCTTGTTCTTGTTTTTACACTGAGTTGATTTTAGTTATGCTTTGCATAAATAAATACCTCACCTTCATCACTGTCCCATAATGTTTATTGCACTTTTTTAATTTAAAGAAAAAAAAAACGATGACTAAAACCCGTCCTTGATTATTTAAAAAAAAAAAGTCCTTAAACCTTAAAGTCTTTGAATTCAAAATCACCAAACAAGTAAACACCCTGTCTCAGAATGTCTAGTAGAGAAGTGCAGAAATCTTGCACACCGAATGTTATATCCCCAACCTCACAACCGCGCCATACACACTATTCCCCCACTCAGGACTCAGGAACCTATGGACGCGGTAGGGATTTTCTTTTTTTTTATAAAATATAAAATATTTTCCTTCGACGAATAAGGTTGTCATTTTCGAAAAGTGGATTAATCCAGTTTTAGCCGAAAAATCCCAGGACAGTCGCCATTTTACTTCAACGTCATTCACGCGACACAATTTATTTCGAGCGTCGTTAACCGCAGCTACGAAGTTCCTACTGTCTGCCTAATTTGATTGATCCAGATTGAATTTTCCTACATCTCAATATTCATAAAAGAAATCTCGCCCTGACACGCACCAGATGCAACCAAAGCCCAAGACAGCATCAAACGACTATTCATAATGCCCATGTCTCACGCAAGCACCCATTACACACGATCTCTCTTATCGACCTGCGGACCCACCCATGGACCATTGACCTCTTAGACTTCCTAGCCCACCTCCCCGACTCGCAGAGAGGTAGGGGGTGGCAGCAAGTAAGCAATATGTGAAATATCGCCTTAAATGTACTCCTCTCCCTGGATATGCGTCGTTCGACATGCATTGCCAGATGTAATCTCGCCCTGACACGCACCAGATGCAACCAAAGCCCAAGACAGCATCAAACGACTACTCATAATGCCCATGTCTCACGCAAGCACCCATTACACACGATCTCTCTTATCGACCTGCGGACCCACCCATGGACCATTGACCTCTTAGACTTCCTAGCCCACCTCCCCGACTCGCAGAGAGGTAGGGGGTGGCAGCAAGTAAGTCAATATGTGAAATATCGTCTTAAATGTACTCCTCTCCCTGGATATGCGTCGTTCGACATGCATTGCCAGATGCTGATTGCGCCATCCTTCGCTTTTGGTTCTTAGAGGTTTCCCGACCGGATACAGAAACTCGCATAAAGATTAGAACGACTGCAGTGAACCCATGTGTATCAGGCCAAGGTCCTCCTTATTGTGAGGAGGTAGAGAAAGGGAGGTTCCCTGTCAGGGGACGGAAGAGTAAATATGTGTGCGAAGAAAGGAGGAAGAGACGGCGAACTTGTGATTACGTGCTTGGCCGGAGTTGACCTACGCGTCGGCCAAAGTTTCGACGTACCGCTCCCCGAATGGCAGCTGCTCCCTGTGAAGGCTCTTTTACATTATGAATCGCTCTCAAATATTGAGATCGACCTTTAGGACTTCTTACCAGATGCAACAACATTTTTTTTTGGTTCCTTCACATTTTACTCTCGAGGTGAATAATTTGAAGTTCGAATTCTTTGGGGGGGGGGGGGGGTTATACGAACTTCACGAACTCGTAAACAACAGAATTAAATTAAAGTTCTCGGAATAAAATGAAAATAATGTACTTCGTATGAGGCAACCTAATTTGGTTAGCATTTGTTCGCCGTCCCGTATTTTATATATTTGCAGAAAAAAATTTGACAGGAACCGATGCAGGGTAGAGCTAGTCAAGTCAGCGCTACAGATATAGGGCAATTTCACACTGTCCTGTTCTGAGTTCATCACATGCTCAAACCAAACACCATCTCTTGAGCAGTTGGATCCACTACTACCTCAATTTAGGCGTCTCTTATTTTAGTTTTCAAAATCTGGTTACCCTGGCCGAGACAGCTATAGTTGCTGGCTTAGAGAATGCCTACACGAAGTCACCTAAGCGAAAGTTGTTTTTTTTTGTTTTTTTTACTCCCCCGCGCAGGCCCTAGTAGTTTCTTCCTTGGGTCACGCGGGATCTGTATATCTCAGATTTTCACTTCCTGTAATCCCGTGGCAAAAGTTAAGAGCTTTGTTTTTGTACGGGCTTGTTAATTCTCCGCCCGCCTTCAGTTTGTAGGTTCGAGGTTTACTATTGCATAGCCAGCTTTATCCTTTTTCATTATTCATTCCCTTTTTTGCCATTTTTCTATCTTCCCAACCGAGTAAAAAAATATTCCTCGCGCCGCATAAGGTCGAAGGATTGAGGAGCTTCGGGACGAGCGAATAGTATTGTTGTCAGCTGCCAACATTGGACATTTCGTCGCGGGAGGTGACACACACCATTAATTAAGTGCATTGGAATAAATAAATAAATACTGATATTTAGCCGTTTTTAGCTCTCGTCCTCTTTCTAATCCACATATAAAATGCCATTGTAGTTTTTCTTAGCTTACACCCAAGGCGATTGGAAACGCCGCGTCCGATTACAGAGAAACTGTGGCTGAATCGAGTCCCCGATTCCGGTCTATTTCACGGAGGCTTGCGCAACGCTCTAGATACACGTGGTTCGGATCGCCTCTAAATTGCCCCCCCCCCCCCCCCCTCCTCCTCCTCCTTCCCCCCAACACACACTGATAGATGAAAGACCTAATAAGTGGAAAACTCCCTGCCAAGTTATTTTTTATCTTTTTCTCTATTTTATGAAAGTAAAAAAAAAAAACGAAGCATAAATTACGATGGCGTGACCCTCCCTGGTAACTGCTTGTGGAACCTTTGAAAAAAGAAATCACAACAAGAACTAAGTAATATTTGTTATGGTGCCAAAATATTAGAGATTAGACAGAATTTGCTCCTTCAAGCAGCATAGCGCAACCTACATTTCCCTTTTTAAAGCAAGATGATTCCCCTGCCCAGAAACTGGTTAAATAATGGGTAGGATATGTATGACATTGGTTAATGAAACTTTGGACTTCATTCTTGTCGCCATTTTTAATTAAATGATATTATTAATAGGTTTAATTTGTATGGTATTAAGAACATCTTAACCTTGGTGCTTCCCACGCTACCCTTCCCAATAGCTAAAAATATGGACGTAAACTTTAATAGTCTGTAATCCCTCAAAATATCTGTTGCCAATGTTTGTAAACGTAGTCTCTGCTTTCTCCGTAATCTCTGTCGCTTCCGTTCCCAATTTGACCACAACAGCTTTGAGGTTGTCTTTCATGCTTTCGTCACTTCCCGTTTGACTACTGAACTCCCTTCTAGCTGAATCACAGGCTTCTATTCTTTGACCTTGCATGCTTTGCTCCTTCCCGTCAGGGACGTTTCTCGTGCAACTCCTCTGCTTTGCGATCTGCACTCCCCCCCTCCCTTTCGATATAGAATCACCTTGATGGTCATCTACTTAACATCTGACTTTAAATGCAGCCTCTACCCCCTACCTGTCTCTGCTCACCACATCCCAGCTCCCTACCCTCGGCCTCTGCTCTCCTACTGATTGTTCCTCGTGGTCGTCCTTGCTATAGTGGTAATCGTGCTTTCTATATCTTTGCCCCGAGAATGTGGAGTATGCCTGCTACGATACGACCCCCCCCCCTCCTTTGGTGCCTTGAAGACCCACTCTTATCAAGCTATTCCCACGGCTGCTCTGTGACCCTGTCGCCTGTCAACTGCACTTCGTGGAAGACCGACTAGCTTTGGTTAGAGGCGACATTTGGGGGAAGGCATGTTCGGGGGATGAATCCCTTACTTAGGCCATTAAACATTAATAATTATTATTTTACACAGCATTGATAATAAATACGTGTCATACGGGAGTGAGCACTAACTCTTATCAGATCCGAATCTTTTCCCACACATCAGAACATTATTTATTGTAGTTTTTGGATGTCAGCTAAGGAATAATACTGAATTTAATAATTAACTCTTTCTGAAAAGCAGAATACAATTATGGCTTAAAAAATAAACATCAAATAAATGGGTCTGAGATTTGAGGGGCTAGGCTTTAGCCCCCTTCCCCTGGATCTGTGCCTGATAGTGTCCTATCCACAGGTTTGCTCCACCAAAAGGCGTGGAGAAAGGAGTACGATGGTAACTCCTATTCCCGGGTATTTTACTTTAGAGCAGAAAATCTTAAGACATTGGGTGAACTTTTTTAATCTAATTTTCTTCCCCTTTGTTGCATTCGCAGCGCTTCCTCCAACGGACTGATTTCGGTCGTCGGTCGCGTGGTGAAGAATGAAAACCTGTTCGCCTTGTGGAAGGGAATGGCCCCGGTGAGATTCCTTTTATTAACGCTCTCCATCCACTATGAGGTGAAATGCAACGAGGGCTTCTCGATTCTGGGTTGTCGTTTTTTTGTGGTCTTTAGAGGAGGTGAAAATGTGTAGTAGCTACATAGCCCGATGGTGCATTTAAAAAAAATTCAAATCAGTTTGAGTGGCTTTAATGCCCTCTTTCATCGACCTTGGTTTGGAGATGAGAGGACGAAAAAAAACTTTAAAAAATAAATAAAATGGATTCGTTAGTAAACCTCAATCACTAAATGTTGGGGCAAGGAAGGTACGTTATGAAGTTCATAAGGAGAAATTGTTGTGAAAGGTGATGACTTGAAACTGCGAGTTTGAAAATTGAATATTATTACTGGTGGGTGGTGGTGGTGGTGGTAACAGTAGCAGTAGTGGTAGCATGGGCAACAGTTAAAACTGGATTGAGAAGTCATAAAGATGTCGAGAAAATCTCATAAAAAAACTCGTGGTCTGGAACTCATCCAAGGCGTTGAACCTTGTGAGGATGAACTTGACCCTCTCCCAGTCCCCTAATGCTCACGTTCCCCCCTCCCCCCCTCTTAAGTTCCTTGAGGGTTCGATGCCTTCCTGGTCCTTTGTTTTGAAGTAGTCTCCCCACCCCTCGTTAGTGCTAAAGCCATGTACCTATTATACCATTTTCCCCCCCTCCCCCAATAACTCCGACCGACCCTTTCTTTGCAAGCATCTTCCAAATCATTTCGACGGAGTGACATTATTGGTTTTGGGCTTCTTACTTTTAAGTCCTCAATTGCTTTTACCTACAGAATGGAGTTTGCTCTCATCGGTGCCACTAAAACCCCCGCCATTTAAGTCCCATCAAGCAAAACTTGAACTTTTACTTTTAAGTAGATACTATTTTTATCATTGACCATCAAAGAATTCTCTGTTGTAACTGTTCACCGTTTTGTTTGTTCCCGAAATCCCCAAAGGCCTCCTATTTCAAGGGTTCTCCTTACTGGTTCAATTAGGAAATTCCTTTTAACCCTTTACTTTCACCGTTCCTGCATTCATTAACCCCCCTCCCCCTTTCCCCGCCTTTTCTTTACCCGTTGAGTGCATAGCTTGAGAGTATGACGTCACCATCTCCGAGTGCATGCTTGCGTCTTCGGAGGATGACAGCTTGTCCCGATTATTCAGCAATTCTTTTGTTTCTTGCACTAAACTAATACCTTCACTTGCAGAGTATGCTAAGATGCGTACCTGGCGTAGGTCTTTACTTCTCTTCCCTGCACTACCTCAAGTCCAACTTTTGCGAAGGTCCTCCAAGCCCCGTTCAGGCAGTAGCGCTCGGAGTAGTGGCTCGAACGTTTACTGGTGTCACCATGATTCCAGTCACCGTAATCAAGACGCGTTACGAGGTAATAATGGATGCTTACGTAAATTGAGACACCCTCCTTCCCAGCAGCTGCCTTCAGAGAAGGATTATTCTACGAGATCTACTCACCGACCGCCCCCCATCTGCTTGAGGTATAACCTGACTGGATGACGCCTCACTACCCTAAACATTTAACCAGTATTATCTTCCCTCCGAGTAAGAGAACGCACGAGACCGAGCGAAATGGGCTTTTTATTTTCAACGACTTTCAGTCAGCAGTGGGACTTTCCTTCATGGCGCAATGACCAGGTGTAGAGTCGAGCGATTTCCTCGCTGCTAAGGTTTCATGTCCTGGGAGGTGTACTTTCCGCGGACTTTTACTTCCTTTCACATCACTTTATGGGGGGAAATGCCAGCGTTTTTCCTCTTATTTTTATTAAGTACCGGAGTTGCGAGGGTGCTTTAGGTTATCCCGCGATAGAGTGAGACTTGTTGATTTGCGGCTTGGAACTTTCTTCTTTCTCGTGAAAATCAGCTCCCTTAGGACCCCTAGATTGTGTCTGTGTTGTTTTATTTTTCTTAAATTTGCGTAGCTTTAAACCAACAATAGTTTAATAATGCAATTTGTTGTGGGTTTAGAAAAGGTTGTTGGTGTGAGGATAAAGTATTTGCACTGAGACAACTTCATAACTGAAGTAAAAGGCGATAAGAGATGTGGTGTATGCTGGGTTCATAGATATAAAGGAAACTTATGATTGCAAGCTATATGGCGGTTATAAGAATGTATGGAATGAGTGGTAAACTGTTTGATGGTGTGAAAGTTATTTGTTGAAATTATGACCCTTCGGATAAAAGACTGCCGGTGTTAGTGGTTTTACATGTGTTAAACCCGGATGCAAACACCTGGTCCGGAACAGGCGCTACAAAAGTGTACTCCATAATATTCTGTCAATTCAGCTTATATCAAAATAGGTTTATGTAAGGCTGGTAAATCAAGTGGTAGGCCATAGAAGACCAAGCAATTATCCAAATTGCGAGAGACCGTTTCTTGAAAGATTAGTGAGATTTTGGTCATAGTCTCCAGGCAGACCGTGTACGTCGGCTGGAGGAAGACTATCTTTGCACTCGCACACGCCGTCAAGCTATTGATCACACCGAAAAACTCTAAAGGCTGGTCTTGCCTTTCCCACTAAGCAGGGTAGATGGACGGATGACCAATGGAACCAAAGCCACTTCAGTAACTAAGCGAAGTTTAATTTGTTCTGATCCGATGGCAGCATCTTCGTTCATTGTAGAGCATTCGAAAATTTGTCATGTGTACCAAAATAGAGAAGTTTGGTTGACGAAGTGTCATTGAATGGGGCGCGAATTTGGTAGAAGGCACTGGGCTACTTGTGCTCTTACAGGGCACAGTGAATGCACAAGTGTACAAGGTATTGCTGCGGCAGCATGCTTTTCCCCATCTGCAAGCTTCCTAACCCAACCTGCAATCCAGGATAACTCCCCCTGCTACGCGACCAAGTCGGTGAAGACCTTCCTGGACGACGAGCACATCACTGAACTATAAATTGGTTTGTACAGATTCCGCGCCTGGATCCCATTAAAAATATTTGGATGAGACTTGGAAAGAACTCTAAAGCAAGAAATCCCCAAACAGTTAAAGAAATCTGGGAAATTTTTCCAAATGAATGGAGCAAGATTACTGCAAAAGTGACATTTGGTTCGTTCCTGCGACTTGTCAAAGTATCACCGAGAATAAAGATGGCCACTTTAAATACTAATTTCTTGCGTTTTTAGTTTTGGATGATGACTGCTGCTTCGGACCTGCGCCAGTGACTTGAGTGACATACATAAGTGATGTTTCGTCTAGTTCGATGATTGATGAAGTGGCCTTTATGAGAGGGTTTGGACACAGATTGGATGGATTGTTTGTGTGATGTGGAAAGTGAGAGGGGGCATTCTTTCGAATATCACCAATAATGATGAGCAAATGCTAATGGAAACTGCCATTTTATTAGAAGTGGAATAGGGAGGTGTGAAAATGTGTGGACGTTTCATAGACAGTGTTAGGGCTCTACACCTTTTCCCCCTCCCCCCAAAAATGAACTTCAAAATGTAAAAAAAAATTGCCATTTAAAAAAATTAAACTTCAAATTTTAAAAGTTGGATTTCAAGTTAAAAATGTTGACCTTCAACTTAAAAAAGTGACTTTCAATTTAAAACGTGAAATTCAAATAAAAAATGTAATATATCTGAATGTGTGTAACGTCAACGACACTAATTTCTTCACCAACTACGCAAAAATAACTTGGTTTTCGCTTCTCACACTTATTTCTCGATGAAATACCATCTTTTATACATAAAAACATTGGTAAGAGTCATATCTACAGTATTTATTAACATATGCGTTTGTAATTATAAACTGCTTAAAATTAGAAAAAAATCAAATTCGCCATCATAATCTTCCAAACGTTTCCAACATTTCGGCCGACTCTACCGTGACGTTAGAGAAGCCTATTTTCGTAGCTTGTGGGGATTTCTTTTAATCATATCCTCATTGGCACCTCTTTTGCCCCCTTCCCTAGCAACTAACTGTTGTTATGCATAACTAGGGCCTCTCAAGAACCAATTGAGTATTTTTTCAAATACTGCACTGGAAAAATATTTTAAAATTCAAATTTGCAATACTAGTAAGAATTGTATAGAATTAAGAGATCTCTAAAAAAAAATGAAATGATATCCTGTAAAAAGATAAAAAGTAACTAAAATAAGAGATGGGCTTAATACCACCTCCAGGTCCCAAGGCTTGGAGAAGGCAAGCAAGGAACGACCTTGCAGCACGTGATCAACCAAAGTGGGAACACTGGCCGTTGAAATGGCCTAAATGGATCGCAAAAGGTGCATTGGCCATAAATTAATACGGTCTCCCCCTTCTCGCCGGGAAAATTTATTTATTTTAATTGGAAAGTCAATTAAAAAAAAATTGAAATCCAGCTTCTTTTTTTTAAAAAAAAGGTCAACTTTTTAAATTTGAAGCTCACTTTTTTTTAGTTTGAGGATGAAAAAGGTGTAGAATCCGGGAAGGTTTGCATTTCTTCTTTAGCTATCCCTCCTGCAACGAAGGGGGTAAGGCATGGACAAAACTAATTGCTCTCTCTTATCCAAGAGGTCAAAATAGATGCCTTTTTTATTGTCTGCGGAAAAAAATCACTTAAAAATACAAAACTGGTGTAAAAAGTTTGTTAGGTCCCCTCTTTAATGAGGGGAAACTCTTTTGATCAAATGTATTCAAACCATCTCGCACCTATTTCCCTTATATTATGATATGAAAAAAAAAATGATTATTCGCCACATGAAATCCGCCTCTTTCCATCATGGTGTCTGAAGCCCAGCATTTGTAACAATTTAAATACGTTCAGTTAACATTTTCATAGCGAGTCTCCTTCCATTTCAGAGTGAAATGTACAGTTACAAAAGTATAATAGAAGCGGTGAAGCTGATTTATACCAAAGAGGGTGTCCGAGGACTGTCCTGTGGCCTGCTACCTACTCTGTTGCGCGATGCCCCCTTCTCTGGCCTCTATCTTATGTTTTATACACAAACCAAGAGCTTAGTTCCACACTGTAAGTGTAGACAATGGATGTTCTTTACTATGGCGGTTTGGCTTGCCTAGATTTGGATCAGTTATAAGGATTATGAAGTGCCCGCTTGATTTATGGAAGGTCTGGGGCTTAGTTGACAAAATTGGAGATCCGTAAAGACTAGAAGGGGTCGGGCTTACCCGATAGCGACACCGACAGTGGATTTACCTCCCATCTAGGTCACTCAAGGTGGCAGAATCCTTTTTTCTCCCAGGACCGCACCACTACACTAATATTCTCCCGGATATTAAGAGTACTATCCCCCTCCCTCTGTAATAACACCTACTTTTCGCACTATTTGAGACCACCTTCCGTTCCTTTTCTTATGAAATAGTCAGAAAATGGCAGTTGTGCCGCAAGTAATAATCCCTTGCGAATGATGATAAAATCATAGTAATGTACTTAGTCCTCCTCATTGCTCCAACTGTCCGAGCGGAAACACCACTTCCAATTACAGCGAAGTTAAGCCGCATTGGGTGTGACCACCGGATGAAAGTCTCCTTCAAGGTGGCTCCCATATGCTGTAGAGACCCATGGTTCGAACCCCACGTTAAATTCTAGGTCCCCACTGAAATAAAAGGCATCTTAAATGAGTGCAGATCAGTGGTAAAAACTCTACCATTTATTTTTTTACCACACACCCAGGATGGTACGTTTGAACTTTCAAAATAGGGACCACGCAGGTAGTGCTGTGTAGACTTAGACCTGGTGGTACCTAGAGACTGCACGTCCTCGTGACCCGGGTGTCCCGAAGTTTAGAAACTTGGACTCTAGAGCTTTTCTAGATATTTCCGCGTTACCTCTTTTTTTACCCCTCCTTTTTAAACTAACTTCTCTACTCAAGGGGGTATGCTTTGTAGGAGAGGCAAAGCCACTGCTGCAGCTCTAGCTTGGAGTGGTGGACTCCCCACCCCCTTCCTGCCCCAGTTCCACTGGCACTCTAGAACTAGATTGTGAGACTACCCCCTTATAAGACTTCTTTCACTGCTTTTTTTTTTTTTTTTTTTTTACTACACCCTTTCTCACGCATTTTCTTAGCCAGTCTCTAATTTTGGCTTGCTAGTCACTGACCATTTTTCATCCATATTTCTTCGGGCGGGGCATGGATGGGCGGTTACTCCCTTCCTCTAGACTGTTTGGGGATGTTTTAACAAGGCCAAGTTTCTCCCCCTTCCCTTTTTCTTTTCTATTTCTAGCCCAATCCCCGGTGGCGCGCCATGGTGCGGGACGTTTGCCCACCGGGTAGTGAAGGGCCGTCCTAAATGGTGCCCCGCCGGTCCTCCCTCCACCCTATGAGCTGCCCCGGACCGGGCTCCCGGGATAGTCGTTTGCATCCCGGTTTTATAAATCGGACCCCATGCCCATTGATGATGTAGGGCTACGGTCCTATACTCGAATGAGACCCCTGACGCCCCGAGGTGAGAGGAGGCCTCTCCGTGGGTTGATGAGGATCACGTTTAGGGCAGTGGGCCCTTCAAGAAAAGAAAAGAACAGTCTCTTCCTCTTTCGGGAGTTCTGAATGTTAACGGGTCCTTTGTCATCTCGACGAGGGACGACCAATCCGAGACAAATCTGTCCGCGGCATCGGACATCCCTCGGGACGACCAATCCGAGACAAATCTGTCCGCGGCATCGGACATCCCTCGGGACAGAAGAAAAGAAGCGGAAAATACCTCTACTTATCCTCGAAGAAGAAAGGAAAAGGAGGGCGGAGCCTCGGAGGACCTTTTCCTTGGCCGCTTATCAAGAAGCTGCTGGGATTTGGAGTGATACCCGAGTAATTATTCGCGCAATGATGGAACAAAGTTGTCTGAAAGGACGCATGTTCCATTAGCGCAATAGGCTGCGTTTGGCGTTAGGGAACTGAGGTTAATGTGGCCAACCCTGCCCAGAGGGCCAAATTGGGTGGTTGCCGGATTCTCAATGGCACACATATGCAGGTATTCCCATACTCTTACCATGAACCTTTGTCAAAAGCGTAGTGTATACCAGTAAAATGGTAAAGCTACTCTGTGGAAGACATTATTGAAAAGGTGACAATCCAAGGGGCGATCAGTCGAGGAACCCGAGAGGGCTCTCTAGACCTCTCTCGTGACTAGCTTTAGAACTAGACAGGTTTGCTGTGTTTGTGCATGAAGGCTTCGTCCCGTTACCTGCTTGTGTAATCAGCCTCTGCTTCGCACGCACGAATAAATCCTGTAGACGTGCTAAGTCGGGTGAACCCCAAATCTGTTCACTGTTTTTTGGCCTTACGCGATAATGATTTTCGTGTCGGGCTGAGTGTGTGAATTGTGGCGGATCGCACCCGGCTCTCTATAAGTATTGCGATTCGTATTTGTTTGAAAAGGAGGTTCTGGCCATCCATGATGTGGACCGAATTTGATTTAATTAGGCAACTACTGTCTTTTTTTTTCTCGCGGTCTGCTAACACTTCACACAAAGTGAAGCAGACGCGCGCCTCTTAGACTGATAAGAACAAACCCCAGGAATGTGGCTATGACACCATTCCATGGTTTGTCCAAGTCTACGCCCCAAAGGGTAACAAGGGAACATCGGATCCCATTTCTTTGCCTGAGGTTAGAAGGGGCTCTTCGGAAAGTTTGGGTCCTATACAAAGCCGGAAGATTCGAGGTAGGAAGTGCTCGGGCGTCCAATACGCTTTCCTCCAATAGGTCCTGCATTGCAGGGGCGCATTCTGCAGCGGCCCTTAGAGTTTGATCTTCAAGAGGTTGAGGGTCTTGACTTCTAAGAGGAACCCGGCGGCTTCTTCAAAATAGATGCGGTAGGCACTTTCCTGCAATGAAATTGCCTTCTACTCTTGGCTAATTTGGAAGAGCATCTTCTTTCGACTTGTCGATATATTTTCAACCATTCATAGCTCAATCTGGAAACCGGTACACATACCACCGATCAAACAGGCAAGTCCCCCAACACAACCTAATAATACTATCCATCTCGCTACTGTGCACATTATCCAAAAACCTCACCTAAAACAGATATAGAAAAGATAACTTCGTAACAAATCTACTAACTAGCTTCACGCAGACATGGTTAAATGCTCCAATACCTGAGCCAGTCCTAAAGGCAAAAGCTCCTAAACGAGGTCTCTCAAAGTGCCATCCTCTCTTCAACCTTCTCATGACATCTCTATCCCCCAGAAACCTAAGCAGCTACCTACAACTCCAAAAATGCCTCACTCTAAACATGATGCCCACCTTCACCAAAACAGTCACCCTCCTTACCACTGACAAAAAAAAAAAAAACTACTACCCACACATCTTGCTTCACATCCAACGTTTCCCACTCAACCATAACCCCCTACTTCCGAGTGTTACCCTCTACCCTCTTCCCATCTTCGCTCAACACAATCAAATCACCTTGAAAGCCATATGCAAACTCCCCCAGAACCCTCAAAAACACCAACTTTAGATACCATAAAGAAACTGACTGTTCATTCGCACGCCACGCCACTACACATCCCCAGGCTGGGCACCAACCATATCTAATAAACAACTACATAAGAGAAAGAGTGACCTCCGAATCGCCCCTGGCTCCACAAAAACCTCCAATACACCATTTCCGCGCCGAAGCAAAAATCCCCCCAATCGAAAACCACCAGTAAGCTGAAATTACCTCTCCCCTCCACACACTCCAAAAATTCCCCTACGCCACACCCCTCTCCCACTATACCCAATTATTAGCTAACCTCCCCCCAACCTTACCGAACTAGAACACTATCAATCACATGCTCACACCCCACTTTACCCGTAAACACTTCAAAACCAACAACAAAACGCCCTACTACAAAGCATATGCGTTAATCGACGTCCAACCCCCAACCATTAAAAAACAACTTAATCCTTCGCCAAACAATATCCCAAATAAACCACCTCTGCAAATAGACAAATTCAAGAAATCCTACATAGACAGTAATTTTAGCCCATCAGACCACGCTTCTAATCTCCAAAGGTACAAACGCTACTAAATTACATAAACGCACACCAAGACCAAAGAACACTGGATACCTTCCCCTCGATCCCCCTAATTTCGCGCAAGCATGGAACGCCCACTGTGCCTGCCCAGGGGTCGATTGAGAAATGTGGTGTAACTGGGGTTCCCCGCCTTGCTAAAGAGACGTAGGGCGACAAAATGTAAAGCAAGTTTTGTTTCATAATTTTCAATCTGTCCTATTTTAACTGCATCCTTAAATCACCCCCGCTACGACCCGTCCATAGGAAAACAGGCTCAACAAAGTCCACCTGCCGAATGGGCTTTCCCTAGGGATCCGGGACTCCGTAGATCTGCAGGTTTTTTGTCTCTGTTGTGACTTAGGCACGTGAAATTTGGTCGGCTATGCCTGTTCGATTTGGTATTTGTTTAGTTTTAAATGTGTCAATCAATAGTGATAATCTACCATTTTTTAAAAAAAATGGTGACCGCATCGGTACCTTTTCAGAGCGAATAGCGTGGAAGGGACTTTTCTTCTAGGTCGATGTCCGTTGGAATGGCGTGTAGTTGGTTTCCATGCCGCTCCCTCTCGGCTTGGTTTCTTTGGTTAGGTGCAAGTTTCTCCCTCTCTATGGCTATTTGACATTCGGACATTCAATCCCAACCCTAGCCCATCCCATCGTATGGTTTGATGTGAAAGGAAATCTGGCTGAATTTTGGCCACTGTCATTTTCGTTAATCCTTCTGACAGTGTTTGTGCTATGGCAATCATATAAATTGGATTACTATACATGGTTCTTCTGGTTCTACAGATGTACTTGAAGGGGGCTTATCCACCCCTACCCATTTCTGCTGCGGAGTCACTGCCGGGGTGATGGCCTCCTGCGTTACGCAGCCGTTTGACGTAATAAAGACTAAGATGCAGCTCTATCCAGATAAGTTCGAAAATATCTTTCGCGCCATTGTTTACATTCACCACAAGAATGGCATGAAGGGCTATTTCAAAGGACTTGTTCCACGCATGCTTCGGAGAACTTTGATGGCTGCTATGGCATGGACCGTTTATGAAGAGGTTTGTCTTTTCAAGTTTGGGTAGAGACGAGCACTTTTGGCTAAAACGGACCATTAAAATTTGGTAGGCGGTAAGGACATGGAGTTATACAGATTCTGCAGGATAATAGCTGTCGCATTAGGAAGGAAAATTTAATTGTTGACAGGAATCTATACTTTATCGGGGGGGGATATAAAAACCGTGCTACCTATTCTAGTTTGTTCCCTGCGTTTTCTTCAAATGAACTCGGCATTGCCTAGGAAGGATGACATGACATTTGGTCTTTTCTTATTGTGCAACCTGTTGCGATGCAGAGGGCACTATCTTGCCTAAGTGTCCATTAGCGATGGTTGGTGCCCAGGCTGGCTATGTAGTTCATTGTCGTGGAGATGAACTGTGTATAGTATATCAGCTTCTTTGTTTTGTCCGAAGTTGGTGTTCTTAGGTCTTCTGAGGGTGTTGTTTGGATATGACGAGGTGATTTGTGTGTTGGTCGAAGGTCCTATGTGACACTAGGATGATAGAGTTTGTGGTGTTACGGTTGAGTGGAGAAGTTGACCGGTGAATAAGATTTGTGGGACCTGGGTGGTAGATTGATGGTTTAGTGTCACAGGTAAAGAGGTTGGCTTGTTGGAGGGAGGTGGTGGTGGCTTTTTTTTTTAGCGTGAACCTGTTTTGGAGTCTACCATTTAGGTTTCTTGAGGTTGTGCCCAGTGAGGTGGATTGGGTTGTGATGGATAAGTCATTTACATCGATATTTACTTACTGTTTGGGTAGTGGGTTGGGTGGGGGGTATGAGAGTCATAAAAAGGTGGAAGGGGATGGCCCCTTGGGGGAGTTCATTGGGAGCCTTTTCTTAATGGATTGTGTCGTGTTGTAAAGATTTGGCCACGTCTGTTTGGGAGAAAGTTTTTGATAACCATTATTTGTCAATCGTGTTAGTTGATGCCCAGGATTATGAGGATGTGGAGTGGGATGTTGTCAAAAGGGCTGTGCTGATGTCTATTTCGTCAGTGATTTTGTGTTGCAGGGGTGTGGCTTTGGTTAAATCCTTCCAAGATGTGTTTTTAGGGTGGTCGGTATTGTGGGAGTGCTTATCACTGAAGCCATGTCGGTGTGTAAGAGGGATGTAATGGGTTTGATTCTGTTGTAGATTAGTGTTTTAAGATGGTTGCGTGGAGGGAGAGTGGTTTATAACAGTTGCAATGGTTCGAGGGGGGTTCATATGCTATGAGGATGATGTATACGTGTTTCCAGATGGGCAAAGGCGTTTTATGTGGATGTTTGAGATCTTGTTCGACTCTTCAGCTTGCAATGGGAGATCGGCGTCCTGTGTGTGCGGTAGGGGTGACAGGGTCTATGTGGAATCTGCGTAGGTTTTTTAGTTTTCATATTGTTGCATTGCCCGGGCTGGGATTTTTAGGAGGGCAGGAGTAGTGATCCATATTTGGTGGTTGTGTGGTGGGATTTTTTTTGGGGGAAGGGTTGGAGTAGAGATGGAACGGTTTGCTTTGTAATTTTCCATTTTTCTTGTTTGCTCTCAATGAAAGTTTTGATCGCCTGTGAAGTTTGCAGATTTGTTAAAAGTTGCTGGGCAGTGGGGGATATATTTCTTGCTTGCCCGGTGGCTGTTGATGTTTGTAGCTTCCCGGGAGCAGAGGGCATCTCTGCTCCCTCCGACCGCTCGGGAGATTAAGGAAGAAAGGCTTGATCCTACACCCGTCGTTACCTCAATTGTGGGCTGCGACATATGTGCGTCTCCTGAGGGAACCAAGTTAGAGTGGGAGGGAGGCTGTTGCATGCTGTTTTTATAACACCCCCTTTGCTAGCTACGCATACAACAGCTAGGAAGTGGGGGTGGTCCTGTAGTACTACAGGATTGCATCCAGGTGGTGCTGTCATTCTACGTGGGAATGACTGACCACTTCAACTTCTTTTCTCTTACCCTACAGGTTGGGCGGGGGATGTTGAACTGTGCGTGCTTGGTAAAAGCAAGTGAATCGCTAGTGTGACGTTGGATGGGTTTTTTGTGTGTTGTGAATTCACTCCACTCGGCTCTTTTGTAGTTAGTGTATGCTATTTTATTGAGGTAGAGATACTTTTGTGCAAATATCTAGTATTCGGTTGACATTCGGAGGGTTCTTTTTTCGGGACTGTGAGCAAAGGTAATCGTGGTTTCTTTTCCCATCCTCTGGCTTTGACGCATACCTACATGAATATAGGGAATGATGAGGATGTTCCGGAAACAGATGCATATAAAACGTACATGTCCGTAAGATAACTGTGAAATGCAACATAGGATGTACATAGGCATCAATTCCCTCTACTGAACCGCTGCAGTCTATACGTGTAGTACCCCGCCTGTGCCGCCAAAAGGCAGACCGCATTAACTCCCAAAATGCGATTTTTGCAAATTTGATATCTGGAATCGGTAGAATGAGTCGAACATGCCTATTACGTCGTTTTACGTCTGTTTTGTCATCATACGGAGATTTCATTTGGTAAGTTTCATTAACTCCACTTAAATCTTAATATCAATTTTCTCAAAACAAGGATTTTCGAGGTTAATGCGTTTTACCTTTTGGCGGCACCGCTGGTGACATAGTTTAACCCCATCAAGTCTGGTTAGTCACCACATACAGTCGACTTGGGGCCTGTGGGATATGGATTAATCAGTAGATTTGCAAAATAGGTATAAATGTGTAGTTTAATAGTGTAGGGGATCATGTCTATTTCGTTTAGTGGTGTGCATAATGTTAGTATACCATTTATTGCACGCTGCAAACTTTTCTTAAATCAATATCTTTGTTACAATGAACTTGTAATGAATTGGCTGTATTTTTTTTACAGTTAATGAAAACCTGTGGGATCAAATGAGCAGGTGAGGATCTGTTCTTTATTTCAACAAAGAAGGAGACAATTTAAAGGAATCTTATGTCAAAACAGATTTCAAGAAAATTGAGTTTGAGTGGCGTTTCTTCATTTCCATGCATAAATTATTCGTTTATTATTATTTTCTAGTTTTGATCAGTTATAGTGTAGCTGACTTGGTTTTCGTATGTGGGAATATAGTTGCCGAAAGATATTGTAATTTTGAATTGATTATCCTTTTAATTTGTATCAAATATATTATTTTGTCGCCTATTATCCTCTATTGCATTAAAGTTAGCGTTTTTGTGCACCAAACACAAAAATGAAAGATTGTTAACGGATTCCGTGTGGTCTTTTTCACACTCGGTGCTAATTTTTTAAAAAACTTTTTTACATTAAAGAAAGTTGTCTATTAAAATTAAATATTTTCATAGAAAGCATTTAAAAACTTTGTTTTTAGTATATACCTAATATTTGACTGTGATCAACTTAAGTTTTTTTATCACTTCTAATTTAAGTGGATATTATTGTTATAATAAAATCAAATATCGTCTAAATGTTATAGTTTTCCCCAAGTTTTGTTTGGGAAGAAGGCCATCTATGAAGATGGACAGGACTCGGTGAGCTAAGTAAAACGATGGGGGCGGGAAGGCAAGAGGAGAGCAATTGTACAATTATATCGAGGGAAGTTTGTGGCAGAGAAGTGATTATTTTTATGGAGGAAACGGGACTGTTGGCCAGGATTAAACACGCTTTGTGGCGCCATTACGCCAAGACTACCCATGGACTCCACCCGCAAGTGTCTACGGTTTCAGGTCGCTTTCTGTCGTCTTCGAATTGGGCACACTCGCAAAACACACCGACATTTGATGGAGCGCTCGCCTGTACCTTATTGCGTTCTTCCCCAGACTGTTCGGCACATTCTTGTTGAATGTCTTAGTCCGGGGGGATTTTATTGTACGTTACCGGGACAACTACTGGTTATGTTCGGGCACTAGTGATTGGAGTTTATACGCGGTCCTTACTCCGACGCCGGATCATGCACTTTTTATTTTAAGAGTAATAAATCGATTGAGTTGATTTCGACAATCATCCCCCCTGTTGCATTTGCCTGATGAGCGCCTAAAAAGAACTTTCTTTATGGCAGGAAGAAAAAGGAAAGAAGCGGCGTGCTGAGCCAGAGGCCAAGCGAGTAGCTTGGTCAGCTGCTTCATTGTCGGGCATCCCCAACGTTGGAGGGCACCGAGTATAAGGCGACACTTATTGTGCGAAATCAAAAGCTCGTACAAGAGCAATCGGATCGGAGGCTTTGACTGTGGGCTAATGCTGAAATCTGGCTCCGGCCTTCGGTAGAACGGAGTAGGCAGATACTATGAACGGCTACTTGGTGTACGATGGCACACGGAGGGTAGAGTTCTCTTCACCACAATGGCGGCAAACGAGCTATGTAATGAATGGAAGCCATAGGTGAAGATTTGTGGACGCGTGGCTGAGGAACTATACGAGAACCTTAGCCGGCTTAAAAAGACCTCATCGCAGGAGATTGTTACATGATCCATGGATAAACCGGTGAAAGAAATCTGATATAATAGAGCAGAGGGAATGGAAGGCCGGACAATAGTAGGGTCACTGTCATTTGAATTTGTTGGTGCTCTTTAGTGGAGGGGGAAATGCACATCAGAGGGAAAATGAAAAGACTGTGCATTCTACGATGATGCTGGCTACTGGTGAAGATAGAAAAGCTCCTGTAAGGTCGAAGAACTTGGTCCAAAATTGGATCAAGGCCAGAAGGGTATAGGGAGATGTGGAGATGGCGGGCTCGGCTAACGCAGAGTTTGGACTGGACCATGGTATTATAAGTAACGTGCGACGGTTATCGCATATTTACTTTGAGACAGATGGCTAAGAACAGTGGTTCTTAACCATTTTACTGATGGACGACATGTTCGATAGAATATCGTGTTCGAACTACGAAAATGAATCTTTTACGAGAAAATAGAATCGCGCCTCTTTGTGCTCGAGCATATAATAATGCAACAACATCCCGGCGTTTGATAGATTGTGAATCAGTGCGATACTTCACACGGCTTCTTAGCTGCTAGATCTTGAATGCTAGAGTACAAAGCGTAAGTCACCTTCAACATTCATCCTGTTTTTTGGTCTTGACTGCAAGGAGCGTGGAAATGCAGGTTCACAAAGACACGTGGATCTGGACTTAGAATCTGAAGAGCTGGATGTGAGCTCAGAGAGTAAACAGGAAGGTACTTGACCCAGAACGCCTCAATATCTAGTTGTTTTTTTTTAAAATCTTCCTTAGCTTAGAGTTCAACTTCAGGGTAAGAAACTTCTTTTTCAGTTCATTCGAAACATCACCCACTTCACATTGAAATGGGTTCGTGATGAATTTCCAGGCTTCATGCTTTTCATCTATATATGATAAATGTCTGATGAATTCTGTTTTCAAGTCGGATGAGTGATTATTTGTTCAGGATATTCCTCATTTCAGTAAGTAAAGTTATGGTGCTAAGCATTCGTGATGGAGTATGTAGTGTACACCTACAGTAGACCCCGCGATTTAGATTACCACGTTGTCGTCGTGCGGAGGCTTGTGTGCTTCAATAACTCCAAGAGCGATGTCAGATAGGTCCTACCACGCTCAATAGGGCGAGGAAGAGAAAAGCAGACTAAGAGTAATCCAATCCCGGCGCCCAAATAAGTCCATGACTTTATGGGTGGTTCTCTTAAAAGGTCGTCCCTAATTATGAGGGACCCTTGAAGGTAATCGTGAGGACAATCCAAGTGCCTTGGAAGGGGGAGGCTGGTTGCCAGTAATGTTCCACGTAAGGGGTGCGGCGATTTGCCATCCTGGCCGCCGTGCTGACGTGATCCAGCGCTCCGTCCGGCCCCAGCTTAGCCTCTCTTCCTTCCTTCAGATAGACGGTATATTTTCCCTACTTCGTCGCTTTTCATACAACCTCTCCCACAACTTTCTCTGGTCAGCCTCTAATTTCACAGGGTAGATATTGACCTTCTCAAGCCAACCGTCTCGGATCGGGGCTTCAACGTTCCCTAACCCCTGAGCTCCAGTTCTGGATGTTTTTTTTTTTTAACAACCTGCTTCATCCCCACCCATACCTTCCTCACATCCCTTTTCCTTTCCTCTTCACAATCTATCAGTTTTACGTCACAATCTATCAGTTTTACGCCGCGTCTAAGGTGGAGCCGCCATGCCCATGGACTGCCAGGCCACCAGGCGGGAGGGGTGGTCCCAAATGGCGGCGCCTGGCTCTGCCGGGCCTGTAAGCACCTCTTGCAGTGCGGGCTACTGCGAGAGGTGATGTGCTATTACGTCCCGCAGAAAATTTAGGGTCACCATGCCCATTGATGAACAAAAAAAAAACAACCCTCAACTTTCCCTGTTCAATCGACGGAGCCGCCCTCGGGCAGCTCCACGAAAAAAATGGAGGTCTCCCCCCCCTCCTGTGCTTGCACAGGGTACCCTCCATATTTCTTTAACCGGAGAGGAGGATTACTCCTCTCCTACGTCTACGGGTGTAGGGGACACCCCCTTCTTCGGAGGTGCTTTCTGGCACCTCCCTGCTTCCAGCGGCAGTCCCTCCTTTTCTTTCCAAGGGGACTGCCAAGAATGCCAGCATGCAGCCCATAGCGAACCGCTCCCCATCAAAGCGGCTCGGTAGGGCAAACCCCCTTAGGGAAGAGGGAAGCCAGGGCCCTTCGGTCGCTTCTATCAAAAGACCTGCTGGCAAGAATATTAAACCTTGCCGGGGTCAAGGCCTGTGCCTCCCCACACAAGACTGGTGATGCTGCCAAGGGGACCTGCGATGTCCTGGGAGGGGATGGCCAACTGGTGGACCCTCCTGTGATAGACATGGTCCTTGAGGAAACCCAGCCTCAGAAGATAGGACCTTCCATGGGGGGGAATTCGGGCTCGGCGCCAAGCACCGAACCCGAATCCGCCCCTATGCAAGGTCCTCCTCAAACGGTTGAAGGCTACGGGGCAGTACAAGGGGGGGGGGGGAAGGATCTCCAACCGGTGCCCATGCGACCACCAGGACCTTCTCCATTTCGGGGGTACATCTGCCCTGGGGGCTTCTACCGGCGGAGGTGAGAAGCGAGTTCATTCCCCGCCCCCCTCTCCTAAAAGGAAGAAGAACAGAAAAAAGACTAAGAAGACTCGGGGCTCCTCTCCATCCGCGGGGGCTGCGGGGAAGGATGAGTCTGCTGCCACTTTGGCAAGCGACCAAGCCAAGATCGGCACATCCGGCCCCTCTGCCCCCCCCCCCCGGGTGCGGAGCCCTTGACTATGATAAAGACCAAAAGTGCACAGGGCGGAGCCTCGATGACATCGGGGCCCCTGATTCAGGGGTTACCTGGCGTTTTCGAGCCCACTGGCTTCAAACGCTTCCTCGTTATTCGCTCCACAGATGGCACCATGTTTGCCAAGAGCAACATGATCCATCACAGGAGAAGATTAGCTAGTGCAATTGGTAGAGAGCTGAAGGTGACCCCGTTTCTCGGACGGGAGCCTTCTGGCGAATCCTGCCGAGGCGGCCAAGATAAGTGCTCTTCGGAAATTCATGGCACCCCGGTGAGTGTGACACGCACTCTACCATGAACTTTGTGAAAGGAGGAGTTTGTGCGAGGGAACTCGTTGACTACTCCATTGAGGACATCACCTTAGAACTATCCGACCATGGGGCGTTCAAGGTCAGACGTGTGATGAGAAAACAGGGAGGGGCCTCGAGACCCACCCTTACACTCTTCGTCACGTTCGACTGTGACAAGCTCCCTGAGTCGGTACGTGCCGGTTGGTACTGCTACCGCGTGAAGGCATTCGTGCCACTGCCGTGGCGGTGCTATTACTGTCACCGCTTCGGCCATACCAATCGTTCTTGTAGACGTGCAAAGTCAGGGTCACTCGAAGTCTGTGTAAATTGCTCCAAGGCCGCACACGATAAGTCTAAATTATGTGTGGCCAAGTGTGTCAATTGCGGAGAGCCGCACCCCGCTTCTTCGAAGCAATGTGGTGCATATCTCCTTGAGAAAGAAATCCTGGCCGTTCATGCCCAGGATCGAATCTCATTCCGCGAGGCTAAGGACTTGGTCCTGGCGCGCCAGGCTCTTCCTGGGACATCATATGCCTGCAATAGTTAGAAAGGCACCCTCTGCCTCTGGCCCATCCAGGCCAACGAACAGGGTTGCTTCCGGGCCCATTTGGAGCCCTTCTGCGGGCTCTACTCAACCCGGGCGCTCCCCAAGTAAAGCTGGCGGCAAAAAAGGTTCATACCCAGCCCCGGCTAAAACCAGGGCTCCCCCCCCTCTTCCCCCAGCGTGACCTTTGCCGTAAGGCGAAACGGCCACGCGCCTCCACCGAGTCGTTAGACTCACAGAGGGCAACACCCCTGAAGTTGGTCGCCAGGCCATCTTCCGGCGTTCCTAAAACTGTCATCCGAAAGGAGGACAGCAACAAAGGAGCTTCGGCTCCTTCGCCCACGCCTAGTGAGGAGCGAGTGGCTCTGAGACGCTGGTTCCTCGAAAAGAGGGCCCCCCCGCCTCCGAAGCTGCAACGCCCGCCTAAGGTTTCGAGGTGGAGGGAGGAAAAGACTGGCATGGCGAGCCCAACCTTCCCCAATAAGTCCTCGAAGGCGACAGCACCTTCAGCGCTTTGTCCGCCTAACAGCGCCTGGGGTTCTGCCTCCGGGAAGTGTACGGCCATTCCTGTGAGGGTCTTCTGTTCGAGGAGGTCCCCCGCGTCTCCTCCGAGCTAGGCCTGGAGGGCATATTCCTTCAATGGAATTGCCGTGGCCTCCCAGCCAATTGGAAGGAGCTGCGGAGGCTCGCCCCGTTCCCCGTTAGCTATCTTTTTGCAGAAGATCATGCTAGGCGCGTGCCCGCTGTCCGCCCTCGCGGGAAATATGGGTCTTGCGACCCCACCACCACTGGATGGCCTAGCTGGGGGATGCGCGGTTTACACCCGGCATGATGTCTCCGTTCTTCCTTTCTCTTTAGATACCTCCTTTCAGGCAGTGGCTGTGCAGCTGCACCTGGATAGGAGGTATACTATCATTTCTGCGTACATTCCACCGTCAGCTGACTTCGACGCGGGGGACTTCCGCCGCGTCGTGGCACGGTTGCCGAGGCCCTTTCTCTTGCTTGGAGATCTGAACGGCAGGCATCTTCTCCCAGGGGATAAGTCCTTGCCGAACTGATCAAAGAGCTTGAGATGGGTGTCCTAAACTTGGATGAGTTTACGCATCACTGTCCGAAAACCGCTTCATTTTCTTGCCTTGACCTATCTTTGTGCTCTTCGGATGCACAGCCTGATTTTGATTGGGGGGTGGTCGATGACCTCCATGGTAGTGATCACTTTCCCATTCAAATATCATTTTCAGGGCAACTGCCGCCTGAGAGCCCACCTCGGTGGTGCTTGGCGCGGGCGTGGTGGCCTGCATTTCAGGAAAAAGTGAATTCTCTATTTGAAGCGAGGAGTTTAGGTCGGTAGATGAAGCCGTTGAGTTCTTCTCCGGCAACCTCATCGCCTTGGGCCTGACTACTATTCCTAGAATATCTGGCCGTTTTGCACGCCGACCACTGCCATGGTGGTCGGCCAAGTGTGAGACGGCCCTCAAGCAGAAGCGTTATGCCTACATGAGTTATAAGCGCCGCCTGAACGATTTCACAGTGGGTGAATTTCGTTGGTCTAGGGCTAGGTTCCGGTATATTTCGAAGCATGCCCGCCGCTCTTCTTGGCGGGCATACGTGTCTTCACTTAATGGAAAGATATCTTTAGCAGAGGTGTGGAAGCGAGTCAAAAGGATTCGGGGCAAGTTCTCGCAGGACCCCCCTCCCGTTCTCCAGGAGAATGGGACCGCAATCTCGGACCCCGCGTCCATGGCGGAATCCTTTGTGACCACTTTTTCCGCATTCTCTAGCCGGGATGCTGCTCCGCTAGCATTCAATGCACTCAGCGATGTCGCGGAAGGCCGCCGGCTGGACTTTACCTCCAGAGGCGGAGAACCCTTCAACGACAGATTTACTGTGATTGAGTTGCGCTCCGCTCTTGCTTCGTGCGCGGACACCGCCCATGGTCCGGACGATGTCCGGTACCCCATGCTTCGACACCTGGGTGAGCGAGGCATGGCCTTTCTGTTAAATTTGTTCAACAGGATCTGGGTGGAAGGTCTTCTCCCCGACTCCTGGCGAATTGCTACTGTGCTCGCCTTTCGCAAACCAGGGAGAGATCACTCTACTCCGACCGGTTTCCGCTTAATCTCTAATCTTTTGCGTGTGCAAGTTGATGGATAAATTGGTAAATGTTAGATTAGCCTTTTTCCTGGACAGCAGAGGCCATCTATCTTCCGCACAGCGCGGCTTCCGCAAGTTCCACTCCACGTCGGATGCTCTGCTCTGACTGGAAAATGCCGTCTGCGAGGCGTTCCTTCGTAGACAGCACTACGCCACGGTGTTTTCGATCTGGAGAAGGCCCATTATACTGCATGGCGATACGGTAACATGGGGAATCTCCACACGATGGGGGCGAGGGGACGCCTCCTAATGTTTATATCTGAATTTTTGCGAGATCGTCGATTCTGCGTACGGGTGGGGGGATCCCTCTCCGGCCCAAAGGAGCAGTAAGAGGGTGTCCCGCAGGGAAGTGTCCTCAGTGTCACACTCTTTGCCCTGAGCATCAATGGCATCACATCGCTGCTGCCGGAAGATGTTCTCGCTTCCCTCTACGTGGACGACCTTTCAATCTCTTTTGGCGCGGCCCAGAGGCCAACTCTTGAGCGTCGACTCCAACAGGCATTGAACCGCGTCTCTCGCTATGCCGAAGCGCACAGGTTTCGGTTTTCTTTGGCCAAGACTAAGGTGGTGCACTTCTGCCGCCATCCAGGGCTCCACCCCGCCAGATTTGTTTCTTAATGGGATGCGCCTGGATGTGGTTGAATCGCACCGTTTCCTTGGTCTTTGATTCGACCGACGCCTCACCTGGGAGCCTCATATTCGCAGCCTTAGGGTCTCTTGTACCCGCGCCATGGACATTCTCCGTTTCGTGATGTTCAGCGCTTGGGGCGCTGATAGGGCTACTGCCCTACTTTTTTATCGTTCTTTTGTTCGTTCGAAGCTCGACTACGCATGTGAGGTTTATGCATCCGCCTTCGCCTTGCGACTGGTGCCTTCCGCACTTCTCCCATTGAGAGCCTGTTGGTCGATGCTGGGGAGGTACCACTCGCTCTACGCCGCATGCAGTTCATTACTCGCCTGTACGCGCGAGCTTGGCGCCTCCCTCAGTCGCCTACAGCTCTCACTGCATCCTTAGCTGATCTCGATGGTGTCTATGCTGCCGAGCGACGCCAGTCATAGCCTAAACCCTTTGGACTTTTAGGGCAAAGGGTTTAGGGCCAGGAAACTCCTTCGAGAGCTAGAAATAGCTCTCGGGCCGGTGGTGCCCCTGGTTCTGCCCAGGACGCCACCCTGGAAGGTACCACATTTGGCTATTTGTCGCCACGCCTCTGCTCCCAAAGCTTGTACAGCGCCGGGAGTATTGCGTTCGACCTTTTGGAAGCACACCTCGTTTTACGCTGGAACCGTGCCAGTGTATACGAATGGCTCCAAGTCCAAAGAGGAGGTAAGCTCCCACGCCGTATCCCCTCTGTTTGAAGTCATCGGGGCTCTGCCAGGCGCTGCGTCTGTCTTCACGGCCGAGCTGGTGGCAATACACCACTCGTACGGGAGATTACGCGACGTGCCCGGTTCGGAGACCGGATTGTGATCTATAGCGACTCACAAAGCGCACTGAGTGCTCTCGGGGCATTGGAATCTCAGCATCCCCTGGTTCGCGATATCCGTGACGCCACGGTTTTGGCGAGCCGGGCAGATGTCGAGGTTATCTTATGTTGGGTTCCTGGACATGTAGGAATTACGGGGAATGAGCGCGCCGATGAGGGCACCAAGGAGTCCGTGAGGACTCTGTGACCGGACCAGCGTTTCACTCTTCCTCACACTAACTACATAGCCGGAATACGGGCAGGTTTTCAGACTGCTTGGCAAAGAAGATGGGAGACGGTCGTAGGGAACTTAAAGTTGCGTGCCACTGCGCAGCGACGTTTCCCATGGACCTTTTCCCCAATGCCGCGACGGCTTCAGGTCGATTTTTGTCGTCTCCGAATATGCCACACTCGTGTGACGCATCGCTATTTGATGGAGCGCTCGCCGGCGCCTTAGTGCGACGACTGCGTCGTCCCCCACACTGTTCGACACATCCTTGTTGAATCTCCCAGTCTGGGTGATCTTCGCGTACGTTACCTGTCCCGGTACCGGGACGGGTGGGATCGCTACCGCCTGTCCTTTGTACTCGGGACGAGTGCTTGCACATTGACTGGCGGACTCGTTGACTTTGCCTTCTCCTTATTATTTAAGCAGGGTTTGTTTTTTTTGCTTTGTTTGTTTTTTGTTTTTTCTTTTTTTTCCCCTCTAGGTTGCACGCTCTTACGCCGGGAAGACCTCCCCCCGACGCAGGAGCTTGCTTCCTTTCCCCCTTTTTGGGGTGTTTTTCGTCTCTTTAATTTTATTTTAAAGTAGCCTAGAACTAGGCCAGTTTTAATACGGCGACTAATGCCCAAGTAGGCAGTCGCCAGATGAGCTCTTACAAAAAAAAAAAAAAATGCTGGTAATGTTGATGGATTACCGAGTTTATCACGTAATCTTTTGTCAAATACTCTGGCTGATACAGATGCCCCGGTTGGTTTGCCTGCCCTTGCTTGATTCCTACGAGAGTAATTCGTTGATTGCTATGTGGTGCCTTAAGCTGAGGGGCTGTCTTATTCTAGCGACGGGTTCAAAATAGCCCAGAAGATGGGGATAGACCACACCAAGATAGAACACTGGTATTTCGGGAGTTACGTAATCGCGAGGAATTGCGATTAACGAAGAGAATGCGCAACGGCTGTTTTCCCTATTAATAAAGCCTTGAAGCAGGAAGATTGACTAACGTCAGGATATTGAAGTCATCAAAGCAAAAAATACAATTATTATTTAACTATTTCTTATTGCACTTTACAAAAGTTCTTTGATTAAGTTCTAAGTTCTGACATAAATTAAGTTTGAGGTCAAGTGCGAGCAAACTTCAGAGGAGGCCGGACGAATAAAACCTTTAAGAGTTATACCTTAATCTCTGCGTTATGTACAAGACTATATACAAACATGAATTACGCGAATCCGAGAGATCGGACTGAACGATCTATAACGCGATATATTGCTATATAAAACAGTAATCTAATTCTTTTTGTTCTAGCTTCAGACAATTATATATATATATATATATATATATATATATATATATATATATATATATATATATATATATATATATATATATATATATATATATATATATATATATATATATTCAATTTAAGCCACACCCTACAAGTTCCTCGTCCAACTCAGCCACACTTCCCTCTTATGTACTGGCCTGTTGATTTGTCGGTATTAACATAACTCGACTTTTGATTGACTACTGCCGAACATATTGATAAGAAAGGCACTCCGACTATTGGGTAAAATTATCTGTGGGCGGTGGCATGTTGCCATGGCGACAGCTTTCTGACCTGGCTTCTATTTGTTTAACAGTGATAGCTAACCGGTTTATTCTGGATTCTGCTTAGATTATTCTGTTTGCCTAAGATTGCCTCGACCAACTCTAACAGAGATAACTGTGCTCCGTTTACTACCGTGTGACATTCTCGTAAACGGCGCTAACTTTACTTTTCTCTCTCTGTACTTTATGTGTGTAGCGACTCTCGCGTGTGTCCTATTTTGGACGTACACGCCGGTTGTTACACCTTCTCCCGGGCCCACACCTCCTTTCAAAAAAAGGTGTGAAATCCTTACGACACGAACGAACGAACTTACAGCAGAATGACCTCTTTCTTTTACCCTTGTAATGAATTCAGACTACACACTAAGCAGGGTTGGAGCTCAATCAGAGCACACCTATAGCAGCGAGTTCCACGATAGTTTATTTTCCTGAATTAAGTTTGGTACATCATGGAAAATAGCTTCTGCTGTTGAAGAGCTTTCCATGGGTGGCATAACAGCATTTCCTCTTTTATACTGTTGCCTGGCAGGAAATGAGCATACATCGCTATATGAAAACATTGAGCGATGTCAGTCGTTTCGTCACACTGGTTTCCCAAAACATAAGAATCTCTTACTTGGTCGAGAACTTGACAGTGAAATTTTGGAAGGCTTGGTTGTACTATCTTTTCCCAGAACCAGTTCTGCTGCAAGTATAATTGGCTTTATGAGAGGTTCGCCGATTGTATGGCTCTGCTCTTTACAATCAACATAGCGATCTCATAGGAATCCCCAACAAACTTTAAAATTTGTTTGCTGAAATGACACACTACCGTCAAATTACCTTGCTTCAGAGAGTGTATTTTTGTTTGAAAGAATGCCTTGGGCTTGTCTGCAAGATCATGATGAGTTGTCCTAAAGTGGCGTTCCAAGCCACAGGGCCGCATTCCATCATTGCTCAGGCTTATAACATATCTCACACTGATGGACCTCTGCGTCACCCTTTTGAAGGGACACGGGTGCAATTCGGATATATTCGTCTTGACACTTCAGCTACTTTGAACTCATTCCGAATTATTTGATTTGCAGTGGACAACACAAATCGGTGAACAAAACATAAGACACGTGTAAGGTAAGATAAACACCACTACGTGCTCATAAACACCACAACATGAGCAATAACAAATGCATTATTGTAAAGTTCGTAAACAATACAACAGACTACAATCACATGAAAATAAACACCAACATATCATTAACAAATCACCACATGATTTAAAGTACCGCCAACCTCTGATAAAATACAAACGTAAATCAAAACTTGCAGGAACAAAAACAGAGAAACACATGCGTGTTCTTAGTTCGCCAACAAACTTATGGCTGCTTACTATTTTTAGGTAAATATAACATACATGTATTCAACCAAATACTGATTTCAATTACACAATATATTTACAATTGCGACCAAGCGACTAAGCGTGTCGGTGTAACCCAATTTTTATGGTTTGCAACGGAAATGACGATCCCTTCCAGAAAGCAAGAAAAATATGTGTAATAGTTGTGATAGTTTACTGTAATTATTGGTTTGTTAGCAAATTATAATTATTAAATTTCAAACATCAATGATAAATTAGAGTATTAAGTAGAGTAATTAGAGTAGTAGATCACCAGGTCATCAGCGTATAGTGTTTTATTAATTGGGTTAAAGAAAGGAAATGATGGTATGCTTCCTCCTTGGTCAGCAGCGCGACTTCACGAAGTATCCCTGCTTTCTCTGCATCTGAAACAGCAGAGCTCGAGAAAAGTATTGAACGGAGAGGAATTGTCCTCCAAGATCTGACCTACAACCTGGTGATCCAAATATTCTACATGAGCCACAGATGACAGAAATAAAATTATATTCCCAAACCTCCACATCAAACCGTGTCTTATGAATCAATTCGTTAAAGCATTGCCAACTGAAGTCAACAGATTAAGCAGTCGATCAAAAAGGAACATTTCAACGGGAGAATGCTTGAAGTCAACAAGAATGCTTGGTTATCTTTCAATGACCTTATCCAGAACTTAATTGTAAATACACAGGCAAAGAATTACACCGAAATTGTCTAGAAACTATTTGAGAGCTACAAAACACTCGGTTGAA
Organism: Ceratothoa steindachneri; assembly: GCA_963969495.1. Classification (NCBI taxonomy): domain Eukaryota; kingdom Metazoa; phylum Arthropoda; class Malacostraca; order Isopoda; family Cymothoidae; genus Ceratothoa; species Ceratothoa steindachneri. Next base: position 40,995,892 of record OZ018329.1, read on the forward strand.
GCATGAACATCAAGTTGTATTTTCTCCATAGCTACGAGTATCTTGCTAATTTCCCGGAAAACATTGGTGACGTCATCGATGAGCAAGCTGAAAGTTTCCACAAAGATTTGGATAGCAATGCCTCTGGGCATTCCATAATAAAAACCTCCTGGGAAACTTAAATATATTGTGAGGGTATGGAACGTACATACTCGCATGCCGCCAGACAATCGTGGGAACGAAAGAAATTTGTCGTTTGAGTTGACCTTCGTCTCCTCTCTTCCCCCCCCTTCCCCATCCCCCACCCTTCCCCCAACTGGCGACAGGAAGTCTGACGAAAGAAGGCCTATCTCACAGAGAAGCCTAAATTCTATTTGCCTTCTTTATGATACCATGGAGATTGTCCAGAAGGCGCTGCGATAAGCGAATTGTCATGAATGAAATCTCTCTCTTGATTTCCCACAATCCGCGGTGTAAATAATATCGCCGTTTATCCCTCTACAGCAGTGTCCCAAACCTACTCGCGTAACGCGTAACCCTCACGTTGAACGAGAGTCGTTGCCGTAACGTATCGACTGCCAACGCGCCGCCGAGTCAACTTGGTCGCTGTCTCAAAGTGTTCCTGAGGTAAATCCCGCCCCGCAGAGTCTGTGACTAGAAGAATACGCTCTGTTGCTTAACGTAACTTGAGAAAGAAAAGGAACATCCAAATAGTTAACGGAAGTTACTATTTGTTAGCGTCACATCCAGTTAGGAGTGAACTAACCGGAACTGCAGTCAGCAGCCCCAAACCCGTCGTCTTATCCCCCCTCTCCCCGAGAACTCGTGTTAACGCCACCCGAACCACCCCGTCTGGACCTGAGTAGTCGTCTCTCCAATCTATCACAATTAATGGTAATATGTAAACCCAGTGTCCCTCTATTCTTAAATTACCTATTTAATTAACAATGATTGATAATCCCATTGAGTCATTATAAATACTTAGTTTAATTCCACATCTCTCTCAATTCTCTGCAAACGACCATACGAGAGTAGGTCCTAATTCTATTTACTTCTCGTATTTGCACCCGTCAATTCAGTCCATCGTAGTCACCATATTATTTCACCATATTATTTCATATTTATTTCACGTACTTCATTTCTCTTCACATCTCGTTACTGTAAATCATATTTTACCATATCCAACTTATCTCATTGTGCCTACATTGATTCTATGAATATATTTATATTTTTTAATTGTTTTTCTTAAAACCCAGTTCATTATTTTAAAATTTATTTCGCCTTCGTCTTAGGCCTAAAAACTAACAGGCAGCAACTTCGATCAAACAAATTCATGGTTATGGTTTTCGAAACGCTATTTAGGCTGATTTATTAAAAGAAAATAAATCCCATGAATAACCATATACTATAAAGTGGTGCCCAAAGTTTAATAATCTCCCGTCATTCAATAAATAAGTTTAAACGTTAAAATAATTCTTAACTCCACGCGTCAATTGGCTCATCCTTTTCCAGGAGCCCCCATCAGCGTCGCTTCAGATGCATCCTCAACCCACGTAGGTGCAACCTTGCAGCAGAAAGTTGGAGATCAATGGCAACCTCTTGCTTTCTTCTCTCGCGCTCTTACAAACCATCAAAAGAGATATTCAACGTTCTCTCGAGAACTCATCGGAATATATCTTGCTGTCCACCATTTCCGTCATCATTTGGAAGGGCGTGAACTTACCATTTTTACTGACCATAAGCCCTTGGTCGGTGCATGTTCGTCCAGTAGTACTTTGTCACTACACACTGCAGTTGACACTCGTCATCTTGATTTCATCCTGCAGATGACGAACGATATTCGCTACGTTCCTGGTTCTTCAAACGTCGTATCGGACGCGCTCTCTCGCATTTCATCGAATTCAGGCACGCAACTCTCCTACATTGCGCCCATCGATCATGCAACAATAGCGCTTGCCCAGGAACAAGATGAAGACACGCAAACACTGCGTCACTCTTCTCAACTCGTCATTTGCGAGATGGACTTGCCGGACAGTCCGTCCAGGCACATCCTGGTTGACTATTCAATTCCTAACTGTCCTCGTCCTCTCATTCCTCTCGCCTACCGTCGGCACATTTTAGACTAAATTCATGGCCTCTCTCATCCTCGCGTCAATGCCACACGCAAGCTCGTTGCTCAACGCTTCGTTTGGCCAGGTATGAATGCCAACGTGGCCAAATGGACTCGCTCATGCCTGCCATGCCAGCGTGCTAAGCTCCACCGCCACACAAAAGCTCGTCTGCTCCCCTTTCCTCTTCCTTCGTCACGTTTTGACGCCGCTCACATCGATCTAGTAGGTCCTGTTCCTTACTCCCGTGGTTGCAATTATCTTCTCACCATGATCAATCGTTCTACTCGCTGGCCAGAGGCCGTTCCTATCTCGGACATCAGAGCTTCCACTGTCACTCAAGCTTTCGTCTCAGCAAGGGTTGCTCGTTTTGGTGTTCCCTCAACGATCATGACTGATCGTGGCAGCCAGTTTGAATCATACCAATGGGATGCACTTATGTCGGTGCTTGGCTTCTTTCGTCTTCGTACTACAAGCTATAATCCACAGAGTAACTCTAAGGTAGAAAGTCTGCATCGGACCATCAAAGCAAACTTACGCTCCACCGATCCAAACATAACTTGGTTGGACAAGCTACCTTTGACTACTGTTGGAGTCTAAAGCGAAATTGTCCACATATTAAAAACTCCAGGAAAAGCTATACCCAAACATAAATTTTTGCCTTAATTAATTGCACACAATTTGACTTACAGTAACATCATTTGTATGAACAATATAAATTTGTACAAACATTACACTCAATGTTTTATTATTTTCTAGTGTATTTAAATTGTTAAAACATTCTATAAAATAAGCACAAATTTGTTAAGTGCGTTATTATTATGGTTTTTTTTTGTACAAAGCGAGGGTATCCTGTAACTCAAAAAGTTAATGTGATACAGAAAATCTGGGGTCGTTTTTGGATTCAGAGGCTAAATGTTAGTGAAAAATAACTGTCAGATCTAACTCAACGAACATTATGTTCCCTAGTATAATAGAGGAGCGGCGAATAATGTAAGCTATGCAGATATCGAGAGAGTCCGCCAGCATTGCACTATGGAGCAAGAGTGGGTCCTAGACATGGTGGATGAACTTGAAGAGGGGATTCATAAAACTTATAAATGGGAGGGGGGGATGGCAACTTGCCAATTAGGAAAAAAGGAATTGGACACTAGGCGTTGAAGGTGAAAAGAGCAGCCACTATTTTCTTCATGAGTTTGCATGGGCAACAGGTCATCTATGAGACGGTAGGAAAAATCTTTCAATTTGTCGGTGTCCAGCTAAAGCTTAGGCACGACGATTGCCTTATGTTGGGCGTGGGAAAACTGCCCTCTAACTAGATCCAGTTCCACCTATCCAGCCGAAATTGGAACGCTGGTATGTAGTGTTAGGTAAGGCAATAGAGATATCCTCACTTCAGACTTACTAAAAGACTCTGGAAATGTCATCGTGGACAATCTAGCTTTCTATTTCCCTTAATGTCTAAAACAGTGGTGTCAAAACTTTGATGCTAAGCGTGTCAATACTTTTATATCTTAATCATTTTAACATCGTTGTGTGTCACTTCTAAATTTATATTGTTAAATGGTATATTATATTATGATTTTAGCACACAAGTATATGAAAATATATGCTATGTTGTTCAATAAGGAAATAAAAATATAAACTTACCTATTTAATTTCTCTTGTGAACCTGAATTTTTCTAGCCAATTCCTTTATGTCGGGCCGATAGTTCGCTGTCTTTAAATGTAAACATGCAGACCTTACTTCATCAGTTAATCGACTTCTCCTGTTGTTTTTAGCGTAGTTAAGAGATAAGGACAGACTCTCACACGCATACGTAGAAGAAAAAAAATTTAATAACGCTTTGGCAAGACGTTTAAGAGCACCAAATGCTTCGGGAATGCTTTCCCAAATGAACAATAATTGATTGTCTTGATCGCTGCAAACTTCCCTCAATCGATCTTTTCCAAGTGCTTCTAAATTACCTCTATGACTGACGTTTTTTTTACTTCCAAATAGAACTGGATCGAAGTTCTACTAATTCTAAATTCTTCTCTTTTCAGCCATTCAAATAGATTCGTTTTCATTCTTTCAAAATTAGCTTCATCTGGGTGCTTAATGAATAGCAATATTTCTTCAAGATCTCTAAACTGAGAAAATCTTGATGAAAATTCATCTTTCAAAGAAAGTAAAGCTGACAAAAAGAAGTCTTGATCATGTTCGATATCATTCTCATTTTTGTAACTAACTTCTTCATAGTTCTTTTCAATCTTGGAAAGTACTTAAAAGTTTTAGTTTCAATGTCACACTCAAAAATAGCAAGTTTGGTTTCAAATGCAGTAATATGCCGAAGCATGACATCAATAGTTTTACCATAACCTTGGAGTTTAACATTCAGTTCATTCAAGTGCAATGAGAGATCTGTGAAAAATATCAGCCACCGAATCCAGAACTTATCATGTAGTTCCGGATAGCCTTCAATTTTTTTTCAGGCCTAAGAAAAGCTGTATCTCATTTATGCATTCAACAAAGCGTTCAAGAACCTAGCCTCTACTAAGCCACTGGACATTAATGTACATCAATAAAGTGCCATAAGCTGATTCAACTTCATCCAGTAACGAGCTGAATTCACGTTTATGCAACGCCCGTGCTGATATCAAATTAACTACCTTGGTGGCTGACGCTGTAATATTTTACAGTTCTTTTAATCCAACCTTAGCGCGCAATGCTTCTTGTTTTCACCAATAAGACCTTAAAGCATATATCGATCTGCCAACAAAGTGGAAACTGCAAATAAACAGGTAATGTTGCTTGTTTAAGTGATCAAAATGTGAGTGCGTATTTAATAATATAATTATGCCAAAAATTAGTTAGTTGGTGTGTGGTTCTACTTACTACACAAAATCTACTACTTTAATACTCACCTGTATCAACAGTTTAGAGCTGTGTCTCACTTAATCGTGTGCTGCTGCTTGCTGCTTGCTGCTTGGCTAGCTGATGCTGTGCAAAACACAAATCACAATCAATAACATTGTATTTATGAAGTGATTTTCATATGTAAGTTGTAACACAAACTTATCAAAATCATTCCCTCATGTCCTTCCAAACACTCAGTCCCCACCCCTCACAAATACAGACAGATAATCTGGATTGTTCAGTTTGTGTTCTTCCTATATAGCTTAATACTACTGATACAAGTATTATTTAGCTTATATAATAATAATTGTTACATAAAATACAAATAATAAAAAGTAAGTAATAGTACTGCAGTCTTAATGCTTAATTGATAAAACTTACATTCTTTTTCCCTGTCACTCATTGCCTCAGGTGAAGAAGACAGTGAGACTGAGGCCTCCTCTGTAGCAGCTTCTCCAGGTGCCTGTCGTGGCAGCAAATATTTTCTTAGAGCATCTAAACAAAAAAAAATATAAATACACATTAATTTATAGTAGTACTAGTAGCACTAAATTGCAGTTCGCAGCACTTACAAAACATACAGATGCATGTCTGCATTGCATTTAGAGAATTATGAAGTTGTGATATACTAAACTTAAGTTCATGTAATAACTAATAACATGTAAAGTTAACTCTGACATGCAAGCATATTGCGTAATAAAAATGGTGGTACTTATTAGCGAAATTAATTGTTACAGTAGCATTTACCTTAGCTAACGTTAGACTACTGTTGCTAGTAATGTTCAAATGAAAATTCAACAAACGCTGTCGTTTGTTAAATGATAATTAACACACACATACCTCTACTTTGGGCCCGTTTTTCCTCCTCTTGCTTCTTCGCTTTTTGTAAGCTCCACCTGACAGCTAGCTTGGACTGCCTTTTCATTGCAAAAGTTTAGGAAATGACTTATTGGCAGTGACACTGAAGCACGACGAGATTCATCTACCATCATCAATGAGAACCGCTGGGATGCGCTACCTATACCTCAGTCACCTTGCACGGTAAACATAACAGCGTGCGGCGGCTGCAGCAGCAGCAGGTTTGAGAGGGAGCCAGGAGGTCAACATCACAGAATAGATTATGGTAGATTTATATTTTGTTTTTACTTTATTTAGTTATCATTTAAGAGAAAACACATGGCATACTAACTAAGTGTAAATACAGTATGTATTTAATTATTATTTTTTGACGGCAATTCGGCGCCCCCTCCAGCAGATGGCGCCCCAGGCGGCCGCCTTGGTCCCTATGCCCAAGGCCGGCCCTGGCTGTATTCATTATGTAAATAAGGGTTTGATAAAAACTGTGAAATGAATTTAATCTGGAACTTGTTCTGAAAAAAAGGAAATAATAAACGTGGCGACATCTGCTACTTCTATTTTTACGATTTTTCAGTGGCTAATAATTTCTCCTCTCAATAAAAGAAATCTACATATATTGATTGCCATCTATTTTTTAGAGAACCGTTTGCTTCTGGACCTAAATTTTTTTTACCCAAAGAAAGGAATTAAGAATGAAATTTACAGCTCAGAATTGCTGACGTTATCAAGCACTGCACAACATCTACTCACATGACATCTCAAACACTACTAGTTGCCCCTTGGTACATAATTGCTATTTGTTTAGCTTGATTTCATACAAAAGTACTAAATTTGGTACATTAACACTCTTAAATAAACAGACAACAGATTGTAGCGGGCAAAAAATATATTCACTAACCCCAATCGATCCAATCCGCTTCCTACACTAATTCAGACGTGAGAAATCGAGGGAGAAATGAAACGGATTGTATCTACAGTCCTTTATTTACAAAAATATGGGGTAATTATATTTGAGATCTCGTTACTTATGCACACGAACAAAAAAAGTGAGATCGATAAATTTACAATTACAATATATACACGATCAAAATAAGCAGTCCTATCACTAAACTAAATTTTATCTAAGCAATCCAAGAGGGAATCAGTTAAGCAAACAAAACAAAAAAATATTTACAAAAGTACTTCCAACCAAACCAAGAGACAAAGAAGGTTTTACCATTCTCCGGGGAAGAGTCTTGCCGGCTGCCACTCATGTGGGCACAATTTTGCCTAGGTCTTATAAAAAAAGGGCTGGCACCTCCGAGCTCGGTATAATGATGCGATCGTGTAGCGTATTGAGGCTATATAAAACCTTTTCGTCCTATCGGGACTCACAATAAATTCTTGACGTACAAGGTATATTCTATTTAAATATTGCAAATCTTACAATCTCAGCCACCCTTATTAAAAGATTATTACAAGTCAAGTACAATCTAACAGAATATTTGAGTAGCTCTTTGTGTGCAATATACTGATATATCAAAACTACGTCCTGGAAAAGAAAAAAAAACATGTTAAACAAAACATGAAATCCATAATAAATAATAAAAAAAAACATCTCTCCATTCACACACACACATTCTTACAGAGGGATGGATAGGGTATTGGAAAAGGGATGGGAAAATGGCCCTTCATACACACTTACATTCGCTCCACCACAAGATGACAGACACAACTGGTGTCGTATGTAGCTATGCATGTGTTTTCAATGTCCAAGTTACTCAGTATCACGAGTGTCACTTAAACTGCCCTCGCGTGTCACTGCTAACACACGTGACATAGTTTTGCCACCACTGGTCTAAAACATGGCAATATTTCTGAGAGTGGCAAAAGGGTGATCAAATAGACTTTACAAATTACAGATCAACTAGCATCGTGTTTATAAACTAGTCACAAGAGTCATTACTAACAGACAGCAAAATCAGCTAGATGAACAATAACCGAGAGAACAAGCTGGCTTCAGAAAATGCTTCTCAACGATTGACCACATACATACTCTCAACCAGCTCATGAAAAAACCTTTAGAATACAATATACTTATATACTTGGTCCGAGGAGTGGTCAATAAGTTTTGCGAATTGGTAGGGCCAAACAGAGGAAGGGGGATGGCTACTTTGGGGGGGTGTTACGATAAGTTATGACAAGTCAGGACCTGCAGCCGCACGCTCCTGCCTCGTCTATTTAAGAAGCAGTAGCTGATCGCAGATCGTCAGTCACAAATTTTTCAACAATGAAGAAGGTTGAGCACCGAACAGTGATCAAATTTTTGACCAAGGAAGGCAAGAATGCAAAAGAGATCCATGAACGCATGGTTGCAGTGTACACCGACACCGCCCCTTCCTATGCAACCATTGCTCGCTGGAATAGGGAGTTCCGCCATGGTCGTGAGTCCCTTGAAGATGACCCCCGTCCAGGACGCCCGTCAGACTTGACCAACGAGGACAATGTGGCCCGTATGGAGAGGATGATCCTCGAAAATCGACGGGTGAAGGTTGAAGAAATCGAGCGAGAACTTGGAATATCACATGGAAGTGTTATCAACACCATCCACGACAATTTGGCCATGACCAAGGTCTCTGCCCGTTGGGTCCCTAGAAACCACACGCCCCATGATCGACTTCAACGTCGTCAAAGTCCACAAGGCTAGAGTTGCACAAGCTGCCCTGCGCGAGTGCGGATTCGAGGAGCACAACTATCCCCCCTACAGTCCAGATCTGGCCCCTAGCAACTACTTTTTATTCCGCCAGCTCAAGGCTGCACTGCGTGGACGCCGGTTTGGGAACGAGAAGATGTCCAGCTCGCCGTCCAGGAGTGGATTGAACAACAGTCGGGAGATTTCTGGTTGTCGGGAATTCAAAGCCTCAGGGAAAAGTGGCGCAAGTGCATTGAAGTAGGGGGTAGTTATATTGAAAAATAATAAAACACTTTTCCTCATATCTCGTTTCATTATATCCGAATTGCAAAACTTATTGACCGCCCCTCGTATATATATATATATATATATATATATATATATATATATATATATATATATATATATATATATATATATATATATATATATATATATATATATATAAAGAACGTTTCTCGAATTTTATGAAAAGCTTTCTCTCATCGGATGAACGGGAATTCAAAGGTTCGGAGAATTCGTTTTTGTTTTGCCGTGACGTCTTTCGACCGACATGGTCATCTTTGGGGATACGAATGATAATTACTTGGTTGTGGAAGATATAGATGAATCGGCGGGGGTTCATTTTCCTCCTGCTCCTGGTAGTGCAGGAGGGAAGAAGAACACCCGGTCGACTCCTCCAGCTCCCCCACCGCCCTCTGTTTCCAGGTCTATCATGTTTGTTGGGCCGGAGGGAGAAGAAACGACGGGGACTAAGGAGTAAGAAGATGAATATGGAAAGCGGTTGAAAAGGAAAGTATAGTAAGGGAGAGTTTGATCTCTGTTTACCTTTTTTAGCGGTGGACACGAGCATAGAATGAAATAGTTTCATTGTTTTTGGACTAACTGATTAACGTGGAATCCAAACCAAGACATGGTTTTTATCTTTTCAATGTCATTCCGTTTCTATTCATTGTTCTACTAGTATGTAGTCACAACTTCTTTTATAGTTGTCGTGTTGGCCAAACAATTTCTCTAACCATTTAATCTTCTTTCAGTCTTATGCTTCTTGCAGCATCAATGCCGTTATTTGTATGTATTGTTTAGTTACTACCCAGTTGTGTACTGTTGTGTATGTATTGGAAGTTTTATTCTCAAGTATTTACTTTGCTATATTGTTTGTTGAGCCCCTCCTTTAGTTTCACATCACTATAGTAGGTACCTTTGTTGTGTACTGATTTTTTTTTTAGCACTATAATCCACTAATTTCACTATCTCATTTTTTCTCGGTTTCACTTCGGTTAATGTACACTTTATGGTTTTTGGTCAATTTAGGTTTCTTTATTCGGGTTTTCACACTGTTGGGGTCACTTTCTTAAGGGAGTGATGGCGTGCTTTTAATTATGTTTTGTTAGGGTATTTCACGTTCGGTTGAGTTCTTTAGGAGCTGGTCACTTTTCGATTTGATGTTAATCTTTACTACGTGTACTGCACAATGGTATTTCCATTATTCCATGTTGGCTTCTTCCACTAGGGAATCTGGAACTAAAAAGAGGGTTTACTCTGGTTGTGGTATTTTCTGCAAAGACTGGGGAAAGATTATCCATTTTTCCTCCAGATTTTCTCCTCTCTTTCTAATGAGAATGTTGATCGGTTTAATCTTTGCCTCTATATATATGGCTATCTGGGCCTTCCCTCGTCTCTTTTATGTTAGTTATTAGATAGAGGACTTTGTTTTGAACTCTTTGGAGTTCCAATTTTTTTGTGTACAGCCCAACAAATAACAGGACAGCAAAATCAATTTTATTCTCACATTTATGGTTGCCTATACTTGTATAGTGTATACGATATCGTTCACTTTTAATCGAATTGGAGTTAGACCCTGATTAGCCCGAATGCAATTAAAGAAATGCATCCTTTTCGTCAAGATTTCTACTCTTTTTTTTCTCTTAATTTTAATAATAGTTCTGCTTTTTGGTGCTTTGTAATGAATAGTTTAAAAGATGTTTTGCTTTGCTTAGCATATACAGTAATTAGAGTTTTGTGATTTTTATCTAGATATTTCAATACTGTGTTAGAATTAAGAAAAAAATAATCTATTTGTATACGGAAAAGGAAGCAAAATTAGCTTTGCAGTCAGTGGCTTCCATCTGGCAACCCGACAGAGTTGCTAGGACCTCGGAAAAAGCAACAAAATGTCTAGGACACAATTACGTAACTATGTATCATTATGCTCTGAAGCTTAAACAATTTTTATGTAATTTTTAAATATTGGTTCTGAGAATGAAAGCAGTTACATAGCATAAACTCTGTAGGGTTACGCTCTTGTGTCTTAAGCATTTTATTAATTTTTCCTGGATTTTGGTAGACCTCCCTAAGTCACCCCTCGTATCTTTGAGATCAGTAGCTGCGAGGCAGTGTGATTGCATTGTTTACAAAATAAGTGTGGCTTATTGTCTATTCACTTTTTTAAGTGATAACCCCCTTTTAAACAAAATGGATGCATATGAAGTTGGGAGAAAATGCGTTTGCGTTATTGAAAAATGATTAGAAAGGAAGTTCATTGCGACGACTTATAATGAAAGAGAAACTATTATTAAAACAGGAAGGCTTACGCCAACACTAGATCTGTCATCCGAATAAGACTACTTAAGGAAATTAAAACAGAGGGTTTCTACAAAGAAGTCACCGATTTATTTAATGAAAAAGATAGAAGAATAGAATTAACATTTAAATAAAATGAGTAGGTTACAATTTTATAGTTAATTTTAACGAGAAACATATTTACTTCAATTAACATATTTATTTTTGTAAAACTTAAATTGCTTCGTCATCTTCAAAAGTCACCGCACACTACTGGTGTTTAGGGGGATGGGAGGGTAGATGAGTGCTTCCCTTCGTAGAGATTCTTTTCTTTCTAATGAGCCACTTATGAAAATAGGAGGCTTACCATAGGGCTAGTTCTTATTTTACTTTCGGCGACCTGTCGTAGGTAGCCTTTTGAGGTTATCTTTAGTCCCAGTAATTTTCCCTCCAGCTGATATCGGTAGAGCTATCTTTTTGTTTCGATATCCGATGCCTTTTGTCTCGAGATCGGGACAACAGTAAAATATCTTCTGTTTTTTCTTATTTTCCAGTCCCTCTGGAATTTTGTTGAAAACAAAATTCCCGCACAACCTTTTTTTAAAAGTTTATTTATTTATACAGTGTACAACTTGCTAATGTGTAGTGGACACCGTCAGTGTCCCATAAACGCTTGAATGACACTACTGTCGAAGAAACATTGCTTTGATTAGCTGAACAAAGTGGTTACTGCAGATGCTAAATGGTGTCTACACTCGAAAATGGCATGCAGAAGAAGCTGGGCAGACAAAGTTACAGCTCTACAACTTCAGTCTATCGACACTCAATTATACAGTCAACAACTGCAACTGCAACAGGTGGCAGATGCAATTGCATAGAAACGACCAAAAATTAATGATGTCATATTTCTTCATGATAACGCGCGACCACACGTTGCAAATCATACCCGTGAAAAACTCTTGGAGTTGGGGTGGGAAGTTCTTCCTCACCCACCATACTCGCCCTACTAGACGCCAACAGACCACCATCTATTCCAAGTACTGCAGAACTTCTTGAATGGCAAAACTTTCGCAAATGATGACGAAGTGAAAACTGCTGTTGGAGACTTCTTTTGATAGCAAACCAGTTGAATTTTACAACAAAGGCATCTATGATATATCCCATCGGTGGAAACAGGTGCTCGAAAATAACGGTGATTACATTGTTCATTGATATGTTTCTTTAACTGCATTATTTCGTTGTAAATCATTGTCAATAAAAGTTGTGCGAGAACTTTGATTCCTGCCTATTATATATATATATATATATATATATATATATATAAATATATATATATATATATATATATATATATATATATATATTCTCAGTGACTGAATTTGTTCGTTCCTGTATTGACTGACGATTAGTTGACTGATGTCATCAGTGATTAGGATATTCAGTCATTCTAGGTTTTACCAGATCCACTGTATAGATCGAATACAGCGTGGTGCTGAGGTAGCCCACCTGTGGGAATCCAGCTCTTTAAATTTAAACTCGAGTCATTTATAATTGTTGACTACTACGTATGCTCCTCCATCTGTCAGATAGTCACAGATAGATTCTCTTCAGATTATTGTTCATCTAAAGGTTTAAGATCTTGTAAAGCATACCTTAATCTACACTTTGGTAAATGCTTTTTCTAAATAATTTAGGATCAAATTGATACATTTTTCTCTGCGATCTTTTATGTGATGGTACCATGTGCCATTGTGGTATTTCTATCTTTGTGAAATCCGAACTAGTATTCTTTATAGAGATTGTTTAGGGTGACATTCTCTATAAGTTTTCTGTTGAGTATTTTCTCGAAGACCTGGAGAAAATACGCTGGAGGGTACCACTTTTGACTATTTGTCGCAACGCCTTTGCTCGCAAAGCTCCAACAGTGCCGGGAGTTTTGCGTTCGGCGTTTTTGGATTACACTCCCTGTCACGCTCAAACCGTGACAATGTATACGTATGGCTCCAATTCCAAGCAGGAATTCGCTTTCCACGCCGTATCTGTTTGAAGTCAGCGGGTCTCTGCCAGGAGCTGCGTCTCTCTGTCTTCAATGCCGAGCTGGTTGCAATCCATCGCTCGGTACGGGAGATAACGCGATGTGCCCCGTTCGGAGTCCGGATTGTGAGTTATAGCGACTCATGAAGCGCCATGAGTGCTCTCTGAGCATTGGAATCTCCGCATCCTTTAGGTGCAATATCTGTGACGCCACGGTTTTGGAAAGCCGAGTGGATGTCGAGATTATTCTCTGCTGGATTCCTGGACATGTGAGAATTGCGGAGGTATGAGGGCGACAAAGAGTCCGTGAGGACTGGGCAACCAGACCAGCGTTTCGCTCTTCCTCACTCCGATCACATGGCAGGAATACGAGCAGCTCTCCTGGCGGCTTGGCAAAGAAGATGGGACACGATCAAGGGAAACTTAAAGTTGCGTGCCATTGGGGTGCAACTGTGCTTATGAACCTACCCCCAAATGACTCGACGGTTTCAGGATGCTTTCTGTCGTCTCCGCATTGAACACCCTCGCGGGACACACCGCCATTTGATGGAGCGCTTGCCTGCGCCATACTGTGAAGACTGCGTTGTCTCCCAGACTGTTCGGCACATCCTTGTTGAATGCCCCACTATGGGTGATCTTCGCACATGTTACTTGTCCCAGCACCTGGACGAGCGGGTTCGCTACCGCTTGTCCCTTGTACTCGAGACTGTTTTTTGCACACAGACTTGTGGATTATACTACTTTTTGGAGGAGACAGGCCTCCTCCACTTTATCTGACTGTTTTTTTGTAGGTCGCCTGTTCTTGTGTCTGGGCGAGGCTGGCCTACCCCCGACGCCGAAGTGCGCTTTCTTCAGGTTGCCTTTTTGCTTTGTTTTCTTTTTTTAACCTTTGTCCTCTTTTATCGTTGCTATTTGCTATTTATTTATATTGTTTTTTTTAATATTGCCTAGTAGGCTATAGTATGAGTACGGGGACTTTTGCCCTAGTAGGAACTCGCCAGATTGGCTCCTAAAATTTAAAAAAAGACTGTGAAGTGAAAATCGGACCGCTTTGTTGTGAAAGGCATGGGCAGACACTTCGAGGTTGTGTCAGGAGTAGTTATAACTTGATTTATGACCTTACGACCTTCAAAACTTTCAATAATTTCTGGACTAGCCTTGGCAATTATATCATTCAAACGAAAATGTAAAATAACAAGGGTTTCAAATTTCGTTAGAATCGATCGAATAGCTATAATGTTATTGCCAAATAATTCACCAGCTAACCTCGGGAGGACTTTTTCAATTATATCATTCGAAAGAGAATGTTAAACAACATAAAGCTTTCAAATTTCGTTAGAATCGGCCAAATAGTACCATGTTATTCCCGAAACAAAAGAAAGAAAAACGGTAACCGACCAACCGACCGATCGACCAACCGACATAGTGAGATACAGCGTCGCGACTAAGCGCACGCGACTAAAAATAGCAAAAAATTAGAATATTTCTCAATTTATACGTCAACCAAGAATTTACATACTTTTATTTAACGCAGGTTAATGAAGTTTATAACGCCTTGGAACTTTATGCTGTAATACATACGATGTAACGATCAGAAAAGCAAAATGGTAAACAAGAACTTTATAAGGACAATAGTAAAATTTGACAACGCAAAGTTTACAACACATTCTTGTAAATAGGCTACATCTGCCAAAATACTAATCCTTACCAAAAATTAATCCTTATTTGTTCCCGAATCGTAGGAATTTTTTCTCAAAGAAAGGGTTTGATTAAAATTTAAATTTCTAAAAGCACACTCTCTGGCCCAGCTGGTTCGGATCTGAGCTATAAGCCTGCACAAAGAAAATTTAGTCAATGTGAAAAATACAATATTTATCTTCGGCTTCAGAGGGATCAATGCTCCAAATTTTCTGCTTCGAGTTTCCTCGTTAGTCGTCCTTCAAAAAACCGAAGAAAGGTAATAGAGTAGGTTCACGCCAAGGGGACCCTTAATAGTTGCGAAGGTCAGTTTAAAATCTCGAAAGGAGGGACTACAAGCCCCAAGGAATTTCTAAGCAACAACTTCCAAATTATTGAAGTTTAAGAGCAAGAACCCAATTAAGTAGGGTAAAGGCCTAAGTAGGCCTGGTATAGTTACCAATAGCTAGACAACAGCTAAATATAAAGGAAGCCTACTTACTGATAAATGGGCTAGGCCCCAACCTTCTTGTGTTATTAAGAGAAAAAACAAAACAAGCCCGTAGAGAACCAACAAATATTCTAAGGGAACTTATATACAGTGAATCGCTCCGACTGGAATAGCCTAACACCCTTATGGAAAAAGGAGAGCGAGGGGTTTTCCCCGAGGAAAGCCACGTGAGAATGATGCTCTCTCTCTCGGATAGCAAGAATGAATTCTGAAAACAGAGGAGTACTTTTTACTGCAGGGAGATGGATCTTAAATTTGTAGACACTTCCCAACTGCCACATTAACCTACTTCTCACCGCTAGCCTCAGGTACTTAATTTGTACACTAATTAATAAATAAACACAATGCACCGATGGATAGGCAAAAGCAAACTGCCACACGAAACACCACCAAGGCCTTTCAAAGCCTACTCTCAACTTTCAGACGTAAGCCTAACGGGCACCGGGCTTGGCTGAATTGAGAAGACGATTATAAATGGCTGATTTAAAACAATAAATTCTACACACTCTCGCCCGAAGAACCGCACCTTAGCTTTAATCCGAGAATCGGAATCATCGAGAATCCCATTTTGCGACTAAAGGGCATAACGCACATATCGGGCGAGATACTATCCCGTTCTCTATACTGACATCAGCGGAGCGCATAATCTCGTAAATACCCTTAGGCAATATAAGGATACACGCCATTTGCCACAGAACACGCTTACCGTCATCATGAACAAGGGCTATTTCTCCAACTGAAGGCGCAATGGACTGAACCCCGTAATAAGGAAATAGTCAGACTTCCACTTATTTCAGAAAGACTTTAACATAACATAACATAACATAATTTCACGGATGACAAAAGCCACAAGGGCCTATCAAAGGTCATCCATATCCATCAAATCCCACTCACATAATGCATCCATAGGATTTTGTCAGATCATGCATCTACAATATACAATTTAACAATCCATAGGATTATGTCCAACCATGCATCTACAATATATAATTTAAAGCCTCCATACGAGTCTGTCAAAAACAAAAACAAAGTCCCCCAAAATATACAATAAAAAGAAACTGCATCCCCCGGAATGAGTCAAGAAACATATCGCCATACCAAAAAGTAAGAAATTAATCCTCCATCCCAATATAATCATCCAATCTGCGCTTGAAAACATTCAAGTTTGGGCTGTCTACAGTCTCAGGTGGCAAACTATTCCAATAATCCACTACTCTGTTAGTGAAAAAATATTTTCTAACATCCAGTCTGCACCTTTGTTTTTTAATCTTTAAGTGGTGGCCTCTAGTTCTATTACTACCTTCTAACTCAAATAACTTGCTGAAATCCAATTTATCCATCCCAGAAAAGATTTTAAAAAGCTCAATCATATGTCCCCTCACACACCTTCTTTCAAATGAAAACATATTTAATACCCTCAGTCTATCTTCATATTCAAGGTGCTTCGGGGATGGTATTATTTTTGTTGCCCTCCATTGTACTGACTCTAATAAGTTTATATCATGTCTAAAATGTGGTGACCATGCCTGTATACAGTACTCTAAATGTGGCCTGACATAAGAGTTGTATAGTTTAAGGGTGACCTCCTTACTCTTGTAGCTAACATTTCTTTTAATAGCACCGTATTTGCTCTATTTTTTGCCTCAATACACTGTTTTGAAAATTTCAGTGACCTATCTACTACTACTCCTAAGTCCTTCTCATCTTCAACTGAATTAAGCCAATACCCATCCATCTCATAGCTAAATTCCCTATTATCTCTCCCCATGTTAATAACTTTGCATTTATTAAGGTTAAAAGTCATCTGCCACTTCTGAGCCCAAGCTAACAACTTATTTAAGTCACCCTGCACTTCAAAGCTACCCTCAACCTCTTTGACTACAGCTGCCAATTTAGTGTCATCAGCAAAAATTGACACTTTGCTATTTACACCTTGCCTAAGATCATTTACATAGATTATAAATAATAAAGGGCCTAAAACTGATCCCTGAGGTACGCCACTAATGACATTCCTCCACTCTGACCTCACTCCATTCAGTACAACTCTCTGTTTCCTATTTTTCAGCCATTCAGTTATCCAATTTAAAACCTTCCCACATATCCCATGCAGCTTTAATTTATGAACTAGTCTTCTATGTGGACCCTGATCAAAAGCTTTGCTGAAATCTAAGTAGATCACATTTGCCTTGTAGTGAGAAGCTCTCGCTCATTAAGGGTAGAATCTAGATTTAGGTCTACCTGAGATAGGACTATGAGCTCCTCAATATCACTCCCAATGGCGGTAAGTGGGCGGTCATTTAGAATGGCTTCCACGCTGGTCATTAAGGTTCGCAGTTTATTTTAGATATAAGGTTCTTGCTTATAGTCTTTTTATACAGGAATTCACTAACTCAATGCGACGTTCTCATATCTCTCCAAACCATGGAGCCTTAACTGGGATGAATCTCCACTCACAGTTGCGAGTTAGCACAAAGGAAGGGAAGTCAGGGTCATCATTAAGGCAAGTGATAATGGAGCTAGCGGAACGCAAAGTGGGGCTGTTTTCATTATAGACCAGATCAGGCAAGAATGGCGACAAATAAACTCGGTAAAGACTCGAAGGAAACCTTCCGAGGAGTTATCCTCTACCACTTCGAAGTGAATAATGCGAGTGACCGTGCAAGTGAAAAGACAAATATACACCTTAATTGTCTCACCTTCCCTTCTATCGCTTAAAGCACTGGTCTAGTCTGTTCCGGTGAAAGGAGGGGCTTCCTACAACCTGCTTTTAGGAAGGGGCTGAGGAATTGAGGCAGAGTAAGGAGCTCCGTTAACCCTGCGTCAAATTACACAGCTATGCAGCGCGACTTTAACTCTTTGACGCAGAAGGGGGATCCAACGCCGCTGTCAGGGTCAATGATAACGGCTGACTAGCACCAGTGATGGAGCTTAACATGAGAGTCAAGAATAAGCAGAGAAGCGAAATGATGCTCGGACAGGAGAACAGCTGGATTATTAGTCTCCTAGGAAATAGAATCCGCCTTTCTAACCTCACATGACACTTAATAATGCCTTCATGAAGGAACAAACGCAGCTGTTCCACTAGTAAAAGAGATGCAAAGGAAGTTCCAGAGGGCGTCAGGTAGTCATATTTTTGCTGAAAACTGCTATTTGAACCGGATCTCAACTCTCCGATGGAAACCTAATGGGTATTGGGCTTGGCTGAATTGAGAAACCGAGTAAAAATGTCGGATTTAAAATAATAAATTCGACACGAATATTTAGAACAGTCTAAACTAAATGCAAAGTTTCTTTCGTCAACATGTAAAGCTACTGTGCCATTCATTACAAGATAGTCGAACGGTCAGCATCTTCATCATAGAGAAAAAAACAACAAATCAGTCAAGATCTTCGTGAAAGCATTTTGCCCTTCATGAGACTAGCCTTGAGTAGAGAAAGATCTCTGTACAGTTTAAATATCACTAAATTTAGTTGGTACAATAATACGTAACTGGAAGTCTCGTAATTCAATTCATCCTTTGAATCATTCAGGTCGCTATCGGATATTTACGGAATGTGCAGCTCGATAACTTGCTAGAACACTACATGATAAAAGCACAGATTACTATTAGAGAACTGCAGGAAGAACTGGAAAGACGTGGAGTTGAAATTAGCAAAGATACAATAAGTAGTAGGCTGCGTCGTTATGATTTCTTTTCTCGTACACCAAAAAAGATCCTACCCCTTAAGAAATCTCATTGTAAACACTGTAAAGCTCGCTATGCGTTTGCAAATGAACATTTAAATAAACCGGCAAAGTTTTAGCAACAAATCTTTTGGTCAGATGAAACGAAAATAGAACTTTTCGGTCAAAATTAAATCAGCAGGGTTTGGAGAAAAAAGTGTACAGCTTACGCGCCAAAGAAGACGATACCTATAGTCAAATTCGCGGAGTTTCAATGATGGTAAGGATTTGCTTTTGCTCATCAGGGATTGGAAGAATGGAGGAAGTTGAAGGAAGAATGAACGGCGAAATGTATAGGGGAATTTTTGAAAGAAAATTGTTATTTAACGTTTTCTCTCTTAACTTGAAACCAGGATTGGCATTTCAACACGACAATGACCCCAAGCATAAAGCAAGAAAAAGCAAGAATTGGCTGTATGCAGGTAAAATCAATGCTTTGAAATGGCCAAATCAATCTCCTGACATGAATCCCATCGAAAATGTGTGGAGGGAATCGAAACTCATGGTCCAAAAACAAAGTCCGCGTAAGAAAATATGTTTAAAGAAATGGAACAAAATCAGCCCGACAGTTGTAGAAAGATCGTAGGAGACTGCGGAAAGTGCCTGCAAGCTGTAATTGACAACAAGGGTTATGCAACCAAGTACTAAACCAAGTACTAATATATATATATATATATATATATATATATATATATATATATATATATATATATATATATATATATATATATATATATATATATATATATATATATATATATATATATATATATATATATATATATATATATATATATATATATATATATATATATATATATATATATATATATATATATATATATGAATGTGCTGTAAACTTTTGCG
The DNA here is from genome assembly GCA_963969495.1 of Ceratothoa steindachneri. Taxonomy (NCBI): domain Eukaryota; kingdom Metazoa; phylum Arthropoda; class Malacostraca; order Isopoda; family Cymothoidae; genus Ceratothoa; species Ceratothoa steindachneri. Next base: position 41,015,782 of record OZ018329.1, read on the forward strand.
TTGTCAAATTTCACTATTTTACTTATAAAGTTTTGCAGTGCCCTATTGCAAGGTGGATTAGGATCACCAATGAAGCCTCACAAATGAGTGTCATGGGACTCCTATGAAGTCTTGAAATGGGCACGAACATAATTATGCATATGCAATTAATCTACTAAAAGTTTATAACATTTTGCCATGTATATTATAATATATGACATTTGCTCATGTAAATAATAATAATAATAATATATACTGTTCTTGTAAGGGCTATAGGAAAAACTAAATTCGAGACGCTTTCACACGCATACACGATTACACACTGGCACTCATATACAACATACAAGCATACACCCGGTCACACGCAGAATAGGCGCTTCTCGCGCTATCTTTCCTGACCTTTTCGGGCCGCGCCAAAATTCTGGGAGACGCCGAAACAACTGTGCAGACATGTTTATCCAAACACACCAAGCTGAGAAATAGGGAAGGCGAGGATTTTGTTTATTCTCACAGAGTCGTGAAACACGAAATCTTATTCTCAAAAAATTTCTCTGTCCCCAAGATAAAAATTATCTAGCAGCTAGAGGCCTGAATCAAAAACTTCTTGCTCACTTTCTCTCTATCCCCGTGTACACATGAAAAACTTCAAGTCGAGTAAGCTCCGCCCAAATCGCATCATTGGCTAACAATGGTCCACACCCACATTTTTCGACACATTAAATATCATCTGAAGTAGACACCAAAGGGCAGACAGTGAGAGTAAAAGACAGAAACAACAGTAAAGTAGGAACACCGTAAGCAGTTTCCAGGAAGCGTAGGTCAAAGTAGACCCAAATATTAGTAGGCCAGCCTTAAAATACCCGGTATACGTTTAAACGAATTCATTGCGCTTAAGCTACCCAGTATCCGTTAAATAAAGAGTGCTTGAATCCGCCTTCCGGGATTTCTTTTCCTACGGGTACAACAGCCGTCCTCTTACCCAGCCTACATCGCTAAAATTAAACGGGAGGATAATCATCATTGAAGAAGTTCGTTCCCCGTAACGGGGCCTCAACCTCTCCTATAATCGGTAACCTTTCGTTGTCCCCCTATAATTTTTCCTGTTCACCATTCTGTTTTTCTGGTCGTTGCTTTGTATTTACTACATAAAGTTTCACGTGCGTTGTAACTTTTATTAACCTGCCCTGCGTTAATTGCAAGTATGTAAATTTGCATTTCTAACAGTGCGTTGTAATCTTTTGAGGCTCACTGTATTTCATATATGAATTATTATATTTTCGAATAAGAAAGATCTTGGCGTTAGAACAAGCAAAGCTCAAATTACGAAATGAGAAAACAGATTAAGTGACAAAACCAACAAATGTATGTGATTTATGAAGAGAATCTTCCTTTATAAATGAAAAGACATAACTTTTCCTTTATATAAATCTCTGATTCAGCGTCGGAATATCTAATGAAGTTTTAGCATATTTACAAATGGTGGCGAATTTGTCACCCAAATACACGACAAGAAAATTGTCATTCGAAGAAAACGCGAAAATTAAGAGAGAGACTAATTTTAAATTCAAAGAAAATGGAAAATTTGAAAGGAAAATGTATTTTGATTAAAAGAAAACGAAACAATGAACGAGGGACTAAATTTAAATTAAAATGAAACTGGGAAGCTGAAAGGGAACTAAGTATGAATTAAAAAAAGAGGAAAAAAGAAGACAGACTAAAGTCAAATCTAAAGAAAACGGGAAAACTAAAGAAGAAGGGGTTAAGGAGCTAAATTTAAAGGAAATTTTGGATAAGAAGGGCGCACGCGTTTTAGGCTACTAAATCATGTAATACTTCTTCGTGTCGTTATAATAGTATCAGATGAATAATATTTCAGTGGCGGAGAAGGGCTATCATCCTTTATTAAATCACGAAAGAAATATTTTAAACAAATTCTGCAACGCAAGAATTCTTCCACGACACCTTCTTGAAATGCTAGGAGACGGCTTAAGTTACGGTCGTGCGTTTGTTATTAATGCTAGTATTGGTTAATTTTTATTTATCGAACAACGATTTAGAAGGTTAAGGGTAGTATGGCATTTAAGCATATTTAGTAACATGTTTAGATAACCTGCCTAACTTTATACATCGTTGCTCAGAACTTTTGTTCTCCGAATTTGGCCTCGTCTATTTCCACCGTTTCCCATGGTCCGCCTTTGTGTGAAGATGAACAGAGTATCGTCCGTAGATTTTCTATCTCCCATCCCACCCTGGCGAAGAGGGAGGAGGAAGGACTCCCCGGCGACCACCCTCGGCTCCCCAACCCCCTTCTCTCTCAGTTTACGCTGTGGTTGTTGGGCCCGAGAGAGAAGGAACGGCGGGGTGCTGTGGAGGATAAGAGAAGAAAAAACATAGGTGAAAGAGTTGATCTAATAGGAGTTGATCTATATTGACATTCTTCCTATAATATTTCCGTAATTGGCATATGATCCGCCAATTTTTGTCACTTTCTTTGTTTTTTGTATTTTTTATCCAATATAATTAACTTGACGGGTGGTCTGTCCAATCTTTGTTTTTGTTTTCATTTATTCATTGTTGCATTCATATGTATTCTGTAGCATTTATGCCGTTATGTTTCTGTGTTTGAGCTTTAGCCTGAGTTATTTTTTTTCTTTTCGTGTTTATTTGCTTGTAGTGAGTGTTTGTGTGTTTGTTTTATTTGTTTCCTCATGTTATCACTTAAGGATTCCCCAATGTGAAATATCACTATCGCGAGTCACTTTGTTTAGTGTAGTTTGTGTTTTGACGCCGTTTTCACCTCTCGAGTAAAACTAAACCAGTTCACAAAGGTTCGGCCTCGGTAGTGAGGTGTGCGTTCGAAAAAAAGTACCACAAAAGACGATTTTTTAAACCTGCACCTCGATTTCGTCACTTTTTTTTATTAATTCGGGAAATAACGTTTCTGCCACAACGAAAATGAAATTGTTCATAAATAAAATTTACAACAACTACTACTACCTCGAATAAGAATTAACTACAGATTAGTAAAGACCATCTGGTACCAAAGAGAATAATCAAATAATAGACCCTCATATACGAGTACATCAATATCAGTGATGTTAACGTGCCTTTGAATAGGAGAATAAATGATATATAAACAGATCGTCATTAATGGCCTAAACGTGCAATCTAATTCAATTATTGAGAAAGCGTCTGCTTGTATTAAACACTATATTTGTTAACAATTTCTTTTGCATATCTACTAGTAAGTTTATCTTCGTATGTAACAAAGAATTAGTCAGATCATTTTCAGGTTAACTCAGTGTTACTAAAATCCTTATTCATACATAATGTTGAGATGGAGGATATTAGATTTATGTAGATCAATATATCCCTACACAATTTACAGTAGGAATGATGTCCGAGGATATGAGATAGGCAAACTATTCTCCCCTCTCTGAGAGCGATAACCAATCATATATATATCGAAATACTTTGGCCCCAAAAGTATTAACTTCACACAAATCTTCAACCACCATTATCTTCCATGACTCCATTTTAAATGTCTCGAATCTACTCACATAATACTCAGCTACATGATAAAAAAACACAATCGGACCCATTATCAAACTACCTTATCTCCCTACCATGCACCACATTAAAAATCATAAAGATTCTATTTCTAAAACAAGTCAACCCACACGCCCCTCTCGATGCTTTCCAAAATATGTTCCTATCTATTATAATCAATGGGCATTGTTTTCACCAACTTCAATCAACTCATACAAGAAGTTTGAAATCCATTTACACAATATCACAGGAGTATATTAACTTTAACAACAGACATAAGAGAAATCTTTGATACTATAAAAGAAATGGCCTAGCTGTAATTTATGATGTTGGAATTATAAAAAAGTGGGTGAGAGTGCTTTCTGCGGGACTCCATTGCGCATGTTAATAATAAAAAAAAAACCATTTATTATTATTATTAACATACACAATGTAGTCCAGTAGAAAGCATTCTCACCAACTCTTTTTTAATTCCAACATCACAAATTACAGTTATGCATATGTCATCACTCTTCTCTCCCAACACCTGAAAGACTTCCAAACCCCTCTTCATTTACAACGCTACATCACAAGACTCGAGAGCTAGCTGCAACAGAGCCTAACTAGAAAACACCCATAGAGCCCATACCTCCACCATTTTCATAAATGCCTTATCTGGCGTGCCTAAAAAAAATAAATAAGTGATCAATAACACTGGTCTGCATGATTTTTTTATTTACTGTATGACATCTTTTTTAAAACATATATGAAAAATGGTGATTTACTTTGTTTTTTTTTCATCTCTATCACATCACGTTGTCGAGTTATACGGAGACGTTACTTTTCTGTTTTTGTATAGCATAAGTAAATATTTATACATATTATAATATATATATATATATATATATATATATATATATATATATATATATATATATATATATATATATATATATATACACACACACACACATATATATATATATATATATATATATATATATATATATATATATATATACACACACACATATATATATATATATATATATATATATATATATATATATATATATATATATATATTTATATATATATATATATATATATATATATATATATATATATATATATATATATGGACCCACTAAAATAGTAGTATTTCACCACCCCCTAAGATATTACTCGGGAGAGAAAGCGAGCCATTACTCACCCCCCTCTCCAACTTCGCCATTTTTGGAATTTCCGTCAGGTCGCTGAGAAATTCACCATTGAGGCATGACGCTGAGAGAAAAGGCTACATCCCCGCCGTTTAATCTTCCCTCCCCCCGGGTCGAGAGATTACTCATCTATTTGTAGGTTTGCCTCGAACAACTTTTATGGCTCCAGCCGCTGGTTACTCCGCCAGACCCTCTTATCCCGGCCTCTTACACTTTCCCGTAAGGACGCGTTCGGTTGTCCGAGCCGATAATGAAGTTTCGAGAAGCCCCTCCCCCTCTCTCTCCCTGTTTTGGAGAAATCTGGGTATATATGCACCCCTAAGGATTACTCACAGATTCGGTTAGAGGATGCTTCCCCGAACGGAGGTTCGATTCAAAGACGCTCGGGCCCGAGAAGTGTTTAGTGACGGTCGCAGGCTACGGAAGAGCTGGACATCACACTCGTATCTCCGGGACAGGGAGAAGAGTTTCTTGAGGCAACGTCAGCCTTTCTCAACCGCCTTCGGATCAAGGATTGGAGAAGCCGTTCTCCAAAGTTCTTCTGGTGACCTCTCGAGGACAAGAGGCCCAATAGCTCGCTCAATCCAAGTTTGGAGAAGTCACCTCCCCCCCTCTGAAGTTCGTCCGGTGACCTCTTGAGGACAAGAGGCCCGCATCTGACTAAATCAGAGTTTAGAGAAAGTAGGACCACTCTCTTCGGGTTGACAGTTACACCCGTGAGTAACCAAGGTCACAAAGCCCCGTATAACCCCCCCCCCCATCAAGTTCGCCCGGATTTACTCTCGATGTTCAAAGGAACTAAATCACTCACTACCCTAGAACTCCCATTAAAACCATTTAATAACCCTTGTTATCCAATTAGTATTCAGAACCTAATTCTGTCTTATTCATGTACCTATATATCCATATTTATTGTGTACCTTTTATCTAGTGTGTATTAAAATCTATTTTTGTCGTTGTGTTTGGAATATTCCTTGGTCACACAGCTGCAGCTATCTATTCAAATCGCACTCTTAGAACAATGACATTTGTTGCCTTGCTTAGCCTACCTTAGAGCCTGTGTGCATATATTCCCATACACTTGGCCATACTTAGACATATATATATATATATATATATATAATTTGGCGTCAGGCGTTGGGTTTTCCTAAGAATCCTGATTTTAAAGCACTAAGTTCAATTAATAGGAGTTGCATTGCCAAGAATATTTGAACACTAATATATTAGGCGAATTTTTTTGGGATTGACGGGTAACAACCAATTTTTAAGCCCATTCTTGCGTAGTGTGTCCACTGTTTTCCTAGTTCCTTAAAAGAGGATACTAGCTAAGCGGTTATGGTAACCGCCATTTTTTGTGTAGTGAGTCAGATTCCTTCGTTAGTTATTTATCTATTTTTTGTGTGAGTTCGCCCGATTTTTACTAGGAATTTTAATAATTTATGTCGATAGTAGAATTTATATTTGTTTTGGGGTATAGCTTCAATAGCTCTGGTAGCTTTTTCGTGTGCAAAGGCCGGAAGTAGCATATCCGGGATGTCTTCATTCGATCGCTTTCATAAGCAAGGACAGATCCTAGGCTTATCTGGGAAAGATTTAATCGCTTACGTCCAGGAAGAGGAACGTAAGGAACGTGCGGAAAGAAAAGCACAGAGAGAAGAAGAAGAAAGAAAAGCACACAAAGAAGCAGAAGCCGAAGAAAGGAAAACATAGAAAGAAGAAAAAGAGAGGCAAGCGCAGAGAGAAGCAGAAGAGAGAGAGAGAGATAAGCCGTGACCAAGTCGAAATGAACAGGCTCAAGTGCCCTAATTAAAACCCCCCGCATACAAGGATGGAGAAGATTTTTACTCCTATTTAATGCACTTCGAGAAGATCTTCGAAGTCAACAATTGGGACTTAGAATCAAATGGTGTCGCCCGACTACTTGTACTCTTGAATTCTCGTCTTCGCGACATATTCATTTCGCTCCCTTCAGAGGCCTCCATTGATTATTCGACCCTAAAGGCAGAACTTCTTTCTGTCATTAACATAAATCCCGAATTTTATAGGGTTAGATTCAGCTCCGCGCGAATACAGCCAGGCCAAACCTACAGACAAATTGGATCCACGCTTCGGCTTAACTTCCAATTCTGGCTGGATTCCGCCCAAGTATCTAATGATTATGAGTCGCTAATTGACTTCATTCTAAGGGATCAACTGATGTCGACGCTCCCTTGCAAACTAAGCGCCTTTATAGAGGACAGAAGAGCGTCCACTTTCAAGGAGTGTGTGGAAGAAGCCGACCTTCACGCTTTCAGTCACGACTCCTACCCCAAGGAGGTCAGGAAGAACCATCCCCTCTCCCCAAACATAAGTTTGGGTTTAACAGAAGCCAACCCAAGGGCAACAACGGCTTCGTAAAAGTGCAAGCGCCGAGCAAGTACAGGCCTCCCTCGCCGCGAAAGCAAAAGGACGTGAAGCCTCCAGTACTCCTCTCCACGTCTAGCAACTACCCCCGTAGACCAATTTTATGCTTTACATGTGGCACCCCTGGGCACTTAAGTTACAATTGCCCCCAAGATTCTCAACTGAGGACCTCGTCGATTCACCAGGTCCACCAAATCTCTGCTGCCCCCTCGCCTAATCCGCCTGCCGCACCACCAGCGACCCCCGCTTCCTCTCTCCCGGATCAACAGGTAAATTTCCTGTTCAACAAGAGTTCCCACGGTGGGCTCCAGTTTGTAAATGGCACAGTAAATCGTTGCCGAGTGTCAACCTTGATTAGAGATACAGGTTGCACCTGTATAGTGGTATCAGAAAAACTACTACCCCCTGTAAGCCACCAGCATAACATGTTTGCATTGGTGCGTGACCTTTTAGGTCGTGCCACCAGGTTCCCAGTGGTACGGTGCCATATTCAGTGCCAGTACTTCACCGGATGGGGTGACGTATTCGCGGCCCCCGATAAAATTCTGCTCCATCCTTATCGAACAGAGCGCACAGCTCTCCCAAAACCCAATTTCTCAGTTGGTCGTTACCAGGGCCCAGGCCGAGAAAGAAGTATCGCTTCCGGTACCCCTATCGTCCCCAGACGTCGACCTCGCCACCAATATTCAATTTACTCAGGTGCAGAAGAATTGCCCCACATTATAACCCCTGTGGGAAAAAGAAAGGAAGAAGGAGACTGAAACAGTGCGAGGCAATCAAAAGATCGAATACACCGTGAAGGACGCGTTTTTATATCGTTCTTCTGTTGAACCGGAGAGTCCCCCAACCAACGCCTTGTGTGTGCCGAGAACGTATATCAAACACGTTCTAAAGATGGCTCACGATGGCCTAATGGCCGGGCATTTTAGTCATAACAAAACGGCACAGCGAGTTTTCAAATATTTCTTTTAGCCAGGCGCAACCAAAGAAATTATTGACTTCTGCAAGTCCTGTGACCTTTGCCAGAAAGTCACCTCCAAAGGGCGTGTAGCCCCCGCCATCGTTCAAAAGACCCCGAGAGTGGCCGAACCCTTCGCCCGAGTCTCAATCGACCTTATAGGCCCCATTCGTTCCCGGTCAAGCGAGGAATACTCCTATATTTTAACCCTCGTCGATTGCGCTACCTGTTTTCCAGAGGCTATCCCCATGACGAAGATTGATAGCATTTCTTGTGCAGAGGCTTTAATCTCAATCTTTTCCCGAGTAGGGATCCCGAAAGAGATCTTATCCGACAGAGGACGTCGATTCACCTCTGAATTGATTGAGCATGTCGGTAAACTCCTCATCAAGCCCTTCTTCACGACGCTCTGGCACCCTTCCGCTAACGGGATGTGCGAAAAATTAAACGGCACCCTTAAAATGGTACTCAAGAAGGTGTGCCACGACCAGCCCCCAGAGTGGCACTGCTACCTCCCCGTAGCGTTATTTGCATGCCGCGAAGTCCTCCATAGGACTTTATGGTTTGCTCCATTTGAGCTGTTATATGGACGTAACGTCCGAGGACCGATGAGCATTTTGAACGAATTGTGGTCCAATCCTAGAATGGATGAGGAAATTAAATCCTCTTACGCGTACGTTTTAGACCTGCGTAGACGGTTAGAAAAATGTGCAGACATCGCTCTCCGGAACGCCGATGTAAACTTGGAGAAATACCGCACCTATTTCGAACTAAAATCAAAGGAGCGTTCGTTCAAACCAGGTGACAAAGTATTGCTCTTGCTTCCCTCCGAAGCAAATAAGCTCCTCTCCGGAGCACTGGAAAGGACCTTTCCCCATTTTAGAGCCCTGCGGCCTGGTGTATTACGTAATCAAAACCCCCTCCGGTAATAAAATCTACCACATCAACCTCCTAAGAAAATACCACCGCCTAGTTTGCCTAAATAACATAGTCGCCCTCGATGAAGAACACGTCCTCGAAGCCGCCTATCCGTTGAACCCTTGTCTCTGGTCCAAACGGTGTGCTTAGAAGCAGACGATGAGTATCTCCTGCCGTCTCTTCCTTCCCCCAAGCTGAGCCTAACTCCGACTTGGACGTAAACCCCAATCTCGCCCCTAATGAGAGGGCTCTATTGCTTGCCTTATTGGAAGGCTTTCCCGACGTCATTTCAGAATTCCCGGGTTGCTCAACCCAATTTACACATGAGATTGTCCTCACTACTCAAGATGCGATAAGAACCAAGCCTTATCCAATACCCGTACATTTACGGCCGACTTTCAATGCAGAGATTGAGAACTTATTAAAATAAGGAATAATAGAACCCTCGTCGTCCGATTTTTGCTCCCCCATTGTCATGGTTAGGAAGCCTGACAAGTCATTTAGGATGTTCGTGGATTTTCGCAGATTAAAGGCGGTTACACAGTTTGACGCGGAACCGATACCCCTAATCGACCAAAGTCTTCATGCCTTTGAAGATGCGAAATTCATCTCCGAGATCGACATCTGTAAACCTACCACTAAGTGCCGCTTTCAGAGCAATCAAAACTCTTTTAATCGCTTTCGCTACAGAAAAAGGGTTATTTCAGTTTCCTCGACTTCTTTTTGGGTTGGTAACTGCTTGCGGAAGCTATAACCGGATCATGCGCCGGTTGTTCGATGGCCTATCGAATGTGACGTTTTATTTCGATAACGTGTACGTCGCTAGTCGTACCTGGGACCAACACGTACAGTCTTTGTGCGCGCTACTATCCCGGTTACGCGTACATGGGTTCACGGTAGGCCCGATAAAGTGTCACTTCGCCTATGGCACTATTAACTACTTTGGCTTCCAGGTCGGTAGGAACAAAATGCTTCTCCAAGAAGACAAGGTAAAGGCTATTTCGGAAATGCCGTTGCCCCGAAAGAAGAAACAGCTTCATTCCTTTTTGGGATCTGTGTTATTCTATTGTTGTTTTGTGCCTAATTTCGCTGCTATACCCTCGCTCCTTAACGACATGCTTAAGAGAACGGCCCCAATCCAGTCAATTGGGCCCCTTCCGTGGAAAACAGCTTCCACCAGTTAAAAGACAAACTAATATCTGCCCCTATTTTGAGATTACCGAATCCTAATAAAATATTCGGGGTTCGTACAGATGCCTCCCAGGATGGCCTAGGTTGTGCTCTCGTACAATATGATGACGATGGAGTGAGATATCCTGTAGGATATGCTTGTAGAAATCTGTCCCTTCGCGAAAAGGCGTATGCCACCATAGAGCTCGAAGCTTTAGCTATAGTGTGATCTATTCGTAAGTTTAAGATGTATCTCAGGGGTAAAGAATTTATTGTCGAAAGTGTTCACAAACACCTGGAGTACCTAAAAAACTGTAAGAGTCAAAATGGCCTTTTAATGTGTTAGATCCTACTTCTCATGAAGTACCAATTTCGGATCATGTATGTTAAAGGCACCGACAACTGCCTACCCGATAGCTTGAGTAGGAATCCAATAGAAGACCCCCTGCAACAACCTGAGTGTGTAGCAAAATTCGTGTTTGACTCATTTTGTAAATACTAGTTTCTTTTTTTTTGCCTTGTCGATGTTGTGTGTGCGTATGTATAGTTTAAGTTCTCTGTAGTTACACATATGTAAATCCCGTGTAGTGTTGTTTTTTTTTCTCTGTTTGTAAACGTTAAAATTGTAGCTTTATAAGTTCCCCTCTTGATGAAATTAGTTGTAGACATTTTTTTCGCTCCAAAGTTTTCTTTGCTGTAAAAATGTCTTTGGATAGGGAGGAGTGTAGAGGGACCCAGTAAAATAGTAGTATTTCCCCACCTCCTAAGATATTACTCGGGAGAGAAAGCGAGCCGTTACTCACCCACCCCTTAAAACCTTCGCCCTTTTCGGACTTTCCGCCAGGTCCCTGACAAATTCACACCGAGGCATGACGCTGAGAGTGAAGGCTACCACCCTGCTGTCTTAATTCCCCCTCCCCCGGGTCTCGGGAGATTACTTGTCTTTTTGTAGGTTTGCCTCGAACAACTTTTATGGCCGCAGCCGCTGGTCGTTCCGCCAAACCCTCTGATCCCGGCCTCTTACACTTTCCTGTAAGGACACGCTCGGTTGTCCAAGCCAATAATGAAGGTTCGAGAAGGCCCCTCTCTCTCTCACTGTTTTGGAGAAATCTGGGTATATATGCACTCTCCCAAGGATTACTCACAGGTTCGGTTAGAGGACGCTTGCCCGAACGGAGGTTCGATTCAAAGACGCTCGGGCCCGAGAAGTGTTTAGTGACGGTTGCAAGTCACGGAAGAGCTGAACATCACACTCGTATCTTCGGGTCAGGGAGAAGAGTTTCTTGAGGCAACGTCAGCCTTTCTCAACCCTATTCGGATCAAGGATTGGAGAAGCCGTCCTCCGAAGTTCTTCCGGTGACCTCTTGAGGACAAGAGGCTCAATGGCTCGCTCAATCCGAATTTTGAGAAGTCACCTCCCCCCTCCGAAGTTCGACCGGTGACCTCTTGAGGAAAAGAGGCCCGCTAGCTCACTCATTCCGAGTTTGGAGAAGTCACTCCCCCCCCCCTCTGAAGTTCGTCTAGTGACCTCTTGAAGACAAGAGGCCTACATCTGACTAAAGCAGAGTTTGGAGAAAGTAGCATCACCCTCTTCCGGTCCCCAGCTTCATACGTGAGTAACCAAGGTCACCAAGACCCCCCTCTCCCAAGTTCGCCCCGCTTTACTCTCGAGGTTCAAAGGAACTAAATCACTAACTAGCCTAAATCTCCCATTATAACTATTTAATAACCCTAGTTATCCAATTAGTATTCGGAACCTAATTCCGTCTTATTCATGTACCTATTAATCCATATCAATTGTGTACCTATTATTTAGTGTGTATTAAAATCTAATTTTGTCGTTGTGTTTGGAATATTCCTTGGTCACGCAGCTGCAGCTATCTGTTCAAATCGCACTCTTAGAACAATAACATCTGTTGCCTTGCTTACCCACTTTCCTTGCGGGTGTTATTTATCATATATATATATATATATATATATATATATATATATATATATCTCAAATGACTGGGGTAAGTGACTAGCAGTTGAATCCGCACTAATCGAGTCTCTTAAATTTGAATATGTTGAAAGGGATTTTCAAACTTCATCCAGTGGTTAGGTCGCTCATCGCATCCTAAATAGATATCAAAGGAACCCAAAGAGTAAGACTCGCCTTATAAATATTGTCTCCATGTTTTTAATCGTGTGCGACTCTACATCTCACTATGTCAGTCGGTCCCCGTTTTGCTTTTTTCTTTTGTTTTTGTAATAACAATGTAACTATTCAGTTGATTTAAAAAAAAATTGAAAACTTTATGTTGTTTTACATCTCTTTCGAATGATATAATTGTCAAAGTCCTCCCAATGTTAGCCCATGAATTATTTTGTTTTGGGAATAACATCATAACTATTCGGCCGATTTTAACGAAATTTGAAACCTTATGTTGTTTTAATTCTCTTTCGAATGATATAACTTCCAAGGTCCTCCTAAGGTTAGTCTTTGAATTATTGAAAGTTTTGAAAGTCGTAAGGTCATAAATCAGAATAAGTGAGAGCACGTGACCTTTTTTGTCAGCAGACCTTGTATGTGTGCGTGTCGCTCTCTCCCCTTCACTCTCTCTTGTTGGAAGTGATTTTCTCTTCTCTCTCATTCTGTATAAAGGAATGTGTTAAGGTAATATTTTGTCAGTCTTTATACATCTGGTGCTCTGAAACCTCTCCTGTGCATGTGCTCTAATAATTTAGTTCTTTCAAGCTTTTGTTTCTCTTTAATTATCATGTTATTTTATAATGTGTCGAGGAACGAAAACGTGTGACCCCAAAGTCTCAAAAAAGGTACACACGTCTGTAAGCCAAGTCGCCAACGTCGGCACTGGGCTCGGCTACAATTGAATTGAAGGATGGTAATAGCTTTCAACTAGAGTGCAATATTATTAAGGTTGGCTCTTTGAATGGGAATCCGTTTGCCGGGTTCGTCTCAAGGGTTATTCGAAAGATAAACACCTGTACAAAAATAAACTTTAATACAAATAATAATAAGAACAAAGGCACAAATAAATATTGTTACGAGGGGAGGTCAATAAGTTTTGCGAATCGGTAGGGCAAAACAAAGGAAGGGGGATGGATGTTTGTGGAGGTGTTAGGACAAGTTATGACAAGTCAGGACTTGCAGCCGCACGCTCCTGCCTCGTCTATTTAAGAAGCAGTAGCTGATCGCAGATCGTCAGTCACAAATCTTTCAACAATGGAGAAGGTTGAGCACCGCGCAGTGATCAAATTTTTGACTAAGGAAGGCAAGAATGCAAAAGAGATCCATGAACGCATGGTTACAGTGTACATCGACACCGCCCCTTCCTATGCAACTATTGCTCGCTGGAATAGGGAGTTCCACCATGGTCGTGAGTCCCTTGAAGATGACCTCCGTCTAGGATGCCCGTCAGACGTGACCAACGAGGACAATGTGGCTCGTGTGGAGAGGATGATCCTCGAAAATCGACGGGTGAAGGTCGAAGAAATCGAGCGAGAACTTGGAATATCACATGGAAGTATTATCAACATCATCCACGACAATTTGGCCATGACCAAGGTCTCTGCCCGTTGGGTCCCTAGAAACCTCACGCCCCATAATCGACTTCAACGTTTTCAAAGTTCGGAGGAGCTGCTGCTCCTGTACAACCAAGACCCAGCGGGACTCGAGTCACGCATAGTGACAGGTGATGAAACGTGGGTGCATCCCTGGGATCCCGAGACCGAGCTGAAAGCATGGCCTGAAAGCACAGGGGCTCTCCGACCCCCATCAAGTTCCGGACCCAACCCTCAGCCGGAAATTTCATGGCCACCATCTTCTGGGATACTGAGGGAGTGTTGATGGTGGACTATGCTCCTCGTGGAAAGACTACTACAGGCCAATATTACGCCGAGGAACTGGCTGGGTTGAAGAAGTGCATCCGTCAGAATCGGCGCGGCAAGTTGACACGCGGTGTCCTGCTCCTCCACCTCAATGCCCCTGTCCACAAGGCCAGAGTTGCACAAGCTGCCCTGCGCGAGTGCGGATTCAAGGAGCTCAACCATCCCCCCTACAGTCCAGATCTGGCCCCTAGCGACTACCTTTTATTCCGCCAGCTCAAGGTTGCATTGCGTGGACGCCGGTTTGGGGACGATGAAGATGTCCAGCTCGCCGTCCAGGAGTGGATTGAACAGCATTCGGGAGATTTCTGGTTGTCGGGAATTCGAAGCCTCAGGGACAGGTGGCGCAAGTGCATTGAAGTGGAGGGTAGTTATATTGAAAAATAATAAAACACTTTTCCTCATATCTCGTTTCATTATATCCGAATTGCAAAACTTATTGACCGCCCCTCGTATGTATACTACTAGTTAAAAGGTTTCATTATGTAAATTTATGTAATTGTAATATATATTTATTTGTAATATATATATTTATGTTATTGTGTATTAATTTGTAATATATTTTTATGTTTAATTGTAATGTAATATATATTTATGTAATTTCTAAACAACAATCTCCAACTCCTTTAGTTATTACCCATAATACAACCAACTAACCTCCTTCCACACAACCAACTAACTTGCTACCAATTCTTATTTAAGTTTAAATTTCCCCAATTTTAGGCAGTTCACCTCCAATCACTTAACGCGCTCCTACTGGAATTGATTTGCTTTAGATTTCGTGTAATTAGTCCATTAATGTGCTCTATTTTTTGTGTGATTATTCAGTGCACTACTACTGCAATGTAAGTCTCTTATAGTTGTCAAATTTGGCGCCTATGTACCTTAGACCTCTCTCTCAACGTGTGATAAGTATTATTAAGATTTTTTATTTGTATGTATTGTATAAACTGTAAATTTGTAAATATGATCTTCATGTTTCTTCAAGCCTCGTATATTTATTTATAACTTTAATTAAGTAAAAGGAGAACTGCCAAATTACAAGCTTTGACTTACTATTTAAACTGCTCTCATTGTTGCTGATAATAATAACTATAATAATAACTTTAATATATTAATTTTCTATATTTTCTTTGTTTTGCCTTTACCAATACTAGGCTATGCTATATATGAAGGAAAACTCTAGGATTATGAATAATCTTATAAGATTGATTGGCATAATTTGAACTCCGATTTAAGCAATTAATGTAACTTATCATTGTTACTTGACTGTTTGTACACATTTGGGGTTTCTTAAGACTGGCATAGAGTCCAGCTTAGCCTATAATTGGCGTTCTGTAACCTCGTGTTCATAACGAGGTTCTTATCATTTTCTTTAGTGTTATGGAACTTAACCCTGCCCGTAACAATATGAAAATCTAAATAATAATTAGTACGACCAAAGAATATTATGACAGGCAAAAATTAAGGAAACTAGGTCCGGAAAAAATATATAAGTGATCCAATAAGTTGGATTGAAGGAAGGACGTAGAATGTCTATTGGAGTTACACAAAATGGGAGAATTCTCTTTAAGACTGAGAACGGAGAGGTGTGACTTACGCGGAAAGGACTCCTGGTTACCTCTGGTGGATGAACTGGGGAGGTGGAACACCAATGGCTAGGCCTTCGTCGATGGAGTCCTGATGCGAAGGCGTCCAGAGAGACTCCGAAGGGGGGTTGGGATTACCTCGGCTCTAGGAAGAAGTAATCACAAATCGAGATTCGTCTGCGGGACGGCAGGAAGTCTCAACCAATGTAGTAAGACAAGAAAACCCAGGACAATCTTCCGGGCCGTAAACGTGGTTTCTGTACTCTTCCTCTGATTAGCGCGGATTACGCGAAGGCGATCTGCTGACGAGATCACAAAGGCGAGGGGACCACTTCACGGATCTGGACGGCAAGAAGCTCGGGTTCTCTCTATCTGCTGAGGCTTTGCAGACGTCACCTTAAATAGGAGCCACAACCATGGTCGGCAGGAGGCTGTGCGCAGCCAGGCGTCCCAAGGGATATCGGGCGCGGCTTAAACAAACATGGACTTTGATAATTTCGGAGCATCGACTAGGCAAAAGGGAAATAAGCGAGATTCTCTTCTACCCCCCAAAGGGAGGAAAATGAACACGACTGCTGAGCTTCAGAGCGGAACAGCGTTATCAAACTGGGGGAAGACGGTAATAAAACATCCCAAATTAAATACACTGCACTGATCTGTCTCGACCAGGTAAATTCTGTGTGATAACGGCGTATTGAGTTTCATGCTTCCACATAATGGAATGCACAACACATGTAAAATTTTTGTCTCTTCATTCGCCACTTTGAAGATGTCTTATTGAAACAATGAAGTTAACTTTAAAATCTATAACTCCCTCTAACTTGGAAAAACAAAATGCGAATTTAGTTTTTAAAATCCTCATTGAAAATGTTAATCAGGCCCTGTTAACACTTGGAGAAACAACATTCCTTGCTATATTTTGAAGATATTACAGAATATCTAAAACCCATTTACATATGTATATTTGGTTTACTAAAATGAAAATTAATCCTGTATTTAAAGGTTTGAGGCAATAACAGTGACGTTTACCCACCAAAAAATGAAATAAAAGATGATAATTTATTTTCTGAATAACCCCTGCAACTGCTAGAAATCTGGGAGTAATAAGAAAAAATCAAGTAGGAAATTAATAGCGCAATCTCCACTGCTTTGAAAAATAACACCTATTCTATGATTGTGATAGAACGGGTTGAGGCCGCTTAATTTTCAACCACTATCACATGTTATTTAAAACCACGATGCTCCCTACGTGCATCTTCGCTTTGAAGCTGGGTGCCTTATCGCAGCCACCTGAGTCAATGTTTAAACAAGAAGGTTTATCTTCCCCCTTCGCCCCATGCGTCGACCTCGCCAGATTGAGTTAGGCTTATGGGCAGATAAGGCATTGTTCTCAGGCTCGGCTGTGCATTCCCTCGAAGCCCCCACTCCATTGTCCCCCCACGCCAAGGGGTGTCCCGACTATTTATTTGGAAACTTTACCACTAAGATCAGATTGGAGATCCAGATTTTCGTCGCGAAACATCACTACGACCCTCTCTCACCTTGTGCGCCAAGGGACCTCGACCTCGAGATTCACCATCACTTGTCCAGAAGAAGGACAATATCCCTTGAGTGCCAAGGTTCGAGCCTTCGTGACGCCGAGTCCACAAGGCTTCCCCTGTTGTTCAGAAAGAGAACAACGTTAGAACAGCCATTGTTCTTTGAGCCCGTTGACAAGAAACGGTTCTCACCCCCATCCACTGTTGTCCAGAAGAGAACAACGTAGAACAGCCATTGTTCATTTGAGTCCGTTCGCCAAGAAACGGTTCTCACCCTTCCCCTGTTGTTCAGAAAGAGAACAACGTTAGAACAGCCATTGTTCGTTCGAGCCCGTTGACAAGAGACGGTTCTCACCCCCCCTGTTGTTCAGAAGAGAACAACGTAGAACAGCCATTGTTCGTTTGAGCCCGTTCGCCAAGAAACGGTTCTCACCCTTTCCCTGTTGTTCAGAAAGAGAACAACGTTAGAACAGCCATTGTTCGTTCGAGCCGTTGAAAAGAAACGGTTCTCACCCCCCCTTGTTGTTCAGAAGAGAACAACATTAGAACAGCTATTGTTCTCGAGCCCGTAGACAAGAGACGGTTCCCCATCACCCTGTTGTTCAGAAGAGAACAACGTAGAACAGCCATTGTTCTTCAAGCCGTTCGTCAAGAAACGGTTCTCATTCCCAAGACGCCACGTCAGGATCATTTAATTCCCCCCTTCCCCTTCGGCTGGAACTCGCCAGCGGACCGAAATTCCATCCCGTCGCCTTCCTCTGCACAACAAGTATAAATTACGTAAACCGAACGTTACCTTTGAGTATTTAACCCTTTTGTCAATTCTATCCTGTGCTTTAAATGGTTTAGCGAACCATCCCCTCCCTTTAACTTTATATTTGTTTTTCCTTTTTAAATCTTTTAATCCTCGGATTAGCTCGATTCCCCACGACCCTTTCCATTCTCTGTTTATGTCAATATTTTCCGTTTTGTGTGTTGTTGATAGTTATTATAAATAAAACTCTATTTTATTAATGATAGCAATATTATTTGAGTATTTAACCCTTTTGTCAATTCTATCCTGTGCTTTAAATGGTTTAGCGAACCATCCCATCCCTTTAACTTTATATTTGTTTTACCTTTTTAAATCTTTTAATCCTAAGATTAGCTTGATTCCCCACGACCCTTTCCATTCTCTGTTTATGTCAATATTTTCCGTTTTGTGTGTTGTTGATAGTTATTATTAATAAAACTCTATTTTATTAATGATAGCAATATTATTATCCTTGAGCTCAGTTCCACTTCTTAAGCATATCGAAGATACATAATATCGGCCCGCCAGACATAAACGCACTCTAAAGATAATTAAATAAGTTCCCTCAACGAATAGTTATATATGGTATATCGTCGAGAGTCCATTCTACGACATATATATATATATATATATATATATATATATATATATATATATATATATATACTATTTAAATTTGGTATCAAGTGTGTAAGGTTTAACGCTATATTTTTGCAAACACTGGTCTCAGTCGAGTAAAGCATAGTGTTATTCGTTATAATAATAGAGTATAGTAGTTCCCTTTTGTTTTAACGATTGCTATCCCCTTTTTTGGAAACTTAAGAAGCTGGAGTAGCTCAAGGAACTGTTATAATAATTTCTTTGCGTTTTTTTTGTGATTTTAGTCAGTGGTTATTTAGATCGAGAAACCAAGTACGAATAGGTCAGTGCCCATATTTAGGTAGGCTAATTTCTCTAAAAGGCATAATTCTTGTTGCAAGGAATTTTAGTTGGTTGACTATTGCGCCCCCAAGTGCAAAGATGACTCAGTTCGAAATCTTTAAAGCGCAAGGAGAATCCTTGGGACTTTCCGGAAAAGAACTAATTGAGTACGTTCAAGAGGAGCAAAGAACAGAAAGAGAAAGAGAAGAAAAAGAGAGAGAAAGAGAAATCCAACGAGAAGAAAGAGAAAGAGAAATCCAACGAGAAGAAAGAGAAAGAGAATTTCAACGAGAAGAAAGAGAAATCCAACGAGAAGAAAGAGAGGAACGGAAAAGACAAGCTGAGCTTCATCATCAGATTGAATTAGCTCGTGTTGAAGCAGAGATACAGTCAGCCAGTTCCCGTTCCGAAGCCCCCCCCCCCCAATCTCACACTAAAGCTCCCCAATTTCAAGGATGGAGAGGATTTCGGAGCATTTTTAGCCCACTTCGAAAAGATCCTCGAAATCAATAACCTGGATCTGGAGGCTGAAGGTGTAGCCAGATTACTTCCCTTGTTAAATCGTAAATTGCGCGAAATTTTTATATCTTTACCATCTGAGTGTACAATTAACTACAGCACCTTAAAAGCTGAGTTATTGGCCGCTCATAATATGACTCCCGATTTCTACAGCCAAGAATTTCGAGGAGGTCGTATTAAACCCGGACAGACGTTCCGTCAATTCGGATACATTCTTCAGAGGAATTTTAAATTTTGGTTAGAATCGTCAAAGGTTGATCCGAACTACGAGTCCTTAACAGACTTCGTGTTGCGAGATCAATTTTTGGCGTCTCTCCTGACGGAGATCCGCGCGTTCGTCAAGGATCGTCGGTGCCAGACCTTTAAAAAATGTACCGAAGAAGCGGATGTCTATGCCGCCAGCCATAATTTATACCCAAAGGAGAATCGAACTTCTCACCACCCTTTAAACCAGGAAAGAAGGAAGGATTCGCGCCCCTTCACAGGAAAGTCGACGAAGTTTCCGAGCCCCGTAAAACCCCAAAACTTCTTTCCCCAAAACCAACAACGGGACTCCAAACCTCCCGTTAAGATTTCTCCTCCATCTCTCTTCCCGAAGCGACCAATCATATGCTTCACCTGTGGTGTAGAAAACCACATGAGCTGGAATTGCCCCCAAAATTCTAGGCTTAAAAGAGGACCAGCCCACCAAGTTCACCAGATTGATGCCACCCCGGCTCCCCCGGTGGTGTAGACCCAAGCAGAAACTTCTCCCCCTCCGTCAGGCCACCAGGTAAATTTTATTTTTGATAAAAGTTCATCTGGAACTTTGAAATTTGAGGAGGGCAGCGTGAACGGCTGCCGAGTATCGACTCTCGTCAGGGAAAAAGGATGCACGTGTTTCATCGTGTCCGACGAACTCCTCCCCCCAGTGGACCCTAACCACGAAAAATTTGCGGTGGTACATGAATACCTTGGGCGAGCGAACCAATTCCCCGTCGTTAGATGTTACCTGCAGTGTCAATATTATGATGGCTGGGCTGAAGTCATTTCAGCACCCATACAATTCTGTTCCGTACTTATAGGACAGAGCCCCCAAGTAAGTTCCTACCCTGTGTCTCAGGCCGCCCTTCCTCGAGGCCGAGCTAAGAAAGAAGCCCAGGAGCCCGTCCCCATCAGAACCCCGATACCGTCCGATTTCTCGGAGACCCTTAACCAGGACTTTAGGACGGCACAAAAGGAGTGTGAATTACTATCACCCTTAGGTGATAAGGCCCAAGACAAGGACACGCAGACTGTCCGTCGCCCCAAAGAAAAAAAGTACCCCCAACGCGCCCATGGAGATACGTTCGTAGCACTGGACGAAACATCGGCGCTTGAAGAAGATTACCCCGCGGAGTCCCTTAATGTAATACAGACAGTGTGCATCCAACCTGATGCTGATTACCCTCCTCCTCCCCTACTAGGCGAGTCTTTTGATCCCTCTGACCTGGATATTGACGCGCAGCTGACACCACATCAAAAGAGTCAGCTACAAGAACTATTTGAATAGGGTCACCATTTAACTACCCTATTAGCTCTCTTCGAGCGACTGCGCGAAAATGGCCTCACCATTGGCCCCAACAAATGCCATTTTGCCCACGAAACCATAAAATACTTGGATTTCAAAATAGGACAAAGCCAGTTGGGTCCCCAAGAGGATAAGATTAAGGCAATCGCCGACATGCCCCTCCCGATTACAAAGAAGAAATTAAGATCGTTCCTAGGATCAGCTTTGTAATATCGGCGATTCGTTTCGAATTTCACTGCAATTTCGGCGCCCCTCAGCTCCCTTTTAAAAAAGAATTCACCCGATCGTCTACGTTGGAATGATGTCGCTGTTTCCCATTTTAATCAGCTCAAGAGTAAGCTCATTTCTGTCCCCATTTTAAAGTTGCCCAACCCGGAAAAATCCTTTGGGATTAAGACCGATGCGAGCATCGAGGGCATTGGAGGTGTACTCCTTCAATACGAGGATGACGGAACGAGTCATTCAGTTGCATATGCTAGTCACCAATTATTACCACGCGAAAAGAGATATGCCACTATAGAGAAGGAAGCTCTATCAATTATCTGGGTTATAGACAAATTCAAAATGTACTAGATAGGAAAAGAATTTCAGATAGGAACCGACCACCGTCCGTTAGCCTATATTAGGAATGTGCGACACTCCAACAGGCGAATCATGCGCTGGAGTTTACTCTTGCAAGAGTATCAATTTAAAATAAATTATATAAAAGGTTCCGATAACCAGGTCGCTGACGCACTCAATAGGAATGCGTTACCGAATAGCGTAGAGTAATTGTATTCATAGGATTAGTATCTCCATGTAGCTATATACCGTCTTGTACGACTCAAATTAGATTCTCTTGTAATATAATTAGTTAATGTATATGTCTGAATTTTGTAACGCTCAATGTCTATTTTTTTTTTGTATGTATATATATTTGTACCGATTAATTTACGTATAAATTATTTTGTCCCGTATGTACTAATTTTATATCATTTCATTGTTCCATGCCCCTTTTTTTTATTAAGTTGTATTAAAGGTTATTTTCCCCTGTAATCAAAAGATCAAAATAATCATATGTATTGAGGTAATTCTAGTTAGGTGCATGAAGGTACGGTTGGTACAAGGAAACGAGTTCCCCACAACGGAGCTCTATCGTTGTCCCTTCTCTCTTTTTTTTCGAAGTGACAACTTCCCCCGGAATGGAGGGGTGTGATAGAACGGGTTGAGGCCGCTTAATTTTCAACCACTATCACATGTTAGTTAAAACTACGATGCTCCCCACGTGCATCTTCGCTTTGAAGCTGGGCGCCTTATCGCAGCCACCTGAGTCAATGTTTAAACAAGGAGGTTTATCTTCCCCCTTCGCCCCATGCGCCGACCTCGCCAGATTGAGTTAGGCTTATGGGCAGATAAGGCATTGTTCTCAGGCTCGACTGTGCATTCCTCGAAGCCCCCACTCCATTGTCCCCCCAGCCAAGGGGTGTCCCGACTATTTATTTGGAAACTTTACCACTAAGATCAGATTGGAGATCCAGATTTTCGTCGCGAAACATCACTACGACCCTCTCTCACCTTGTGCACCAAGGGACCTCGACCTCGAGATTCACCATCACTTGTCCAGAAGAAGGACAATATCCCTTGAGTGCCAAGGTTCGAGCCTTCGTGACTCTGAGTCCACAAGGCTTCCCCTGTTGTTCAGAAAGAGAACAACGTTAGAACAGCCATTGTTCGTTCGAGCCCGTTGACAAGAAACGGTTCTCACCCCCATCCCCTGTTGTTCAGAAGAGAACAACGTAGAACAGCCATTGTTCGTTTGAGCCCGTTCGCCAAGAAACGGTTCTCACCCTTCCCCTGTTGTTCAGAAAGAGAACAACGTTAGAACAGCCATTGTTCGTTCGAGCCCGTTGACAAGAAACGGTTCTCCCCACACCCTCCTGTTGTTCAGAAGAGAACAACGTAGAACAGCCATTGTTCGTTTGAGCCCGTTCACCAAGAAACGGTTCTCACCCTTCCCCTGTTGTTCAGAAAGAGAACAACGTTAGAACAGCCATTGTTCGTTCGAGCCCGTTGACAAGAAATGGTTCTCACCTCCTCCCCTTGTTGTTCAGAAGAGAACAACGTAGAACAGCGATTGTTCGTTTGAGCCCGTTTGCCAAGAAACGGTTCTCACCCTTCCCCCTTGTTGTTCAGAATAGAACAACATTAGAACAGCCATTGTTCTTGAGCCCGTAGACAAGAGACGGTTCTCATCCCCCTGTTGTTCAGAAGAGAACAACGTAGAACAGCTATTGTTCTTCAAGCCGTTCGTCAAGAAACGGTTTTCATTCCCAAGACGCCACGTCAGGATCATTTAATTCCCTCCCCTTCGGCTGGAACTCGCCAGCGGACCGAAATTCCATCACGTCGCCTTCTCTGCACAACAAGTATAAATTACGTAAGCCGAACGTTACCTTTGAGTATTTAACTCTTTTGTCAATTCTATCCGGTGCTTTAAATGGTTTAGCGAACCATTCCCTCCCTTTAACTTTATATTTGTTTTACCTTTTTAAATCTTTTAATCCTCGGATTAGCTCGATTCTTCACGACCCTTTCCATTCTCTGTTTATGTCATTATTTTCCGTTTTGTGTGTTGTTGATAGTTATTATTAATAAAACTCTATTTTATTAATGATAGCAATATTATTATCCTTGAGTTCAGTTCCACTTCTTAAGCATATCGAAGATACATAATATCGGCCAGCCTAGACATCCACGCACTCTAAGATAATTAAATAAGTTCCCTCAACGAATAGTTATATATGGTATATCGTCGAGAGTCCATTCTACGACAATGATAAAGATAACAACTTTTTTCTACACAAGTTTCAAGATGAAATATATAGTTTCGGGTAAATTTCAAACATATAATCCTCAGGCAATGTTTGGCTAGTACCGGCAACTTATAGGTAGCCAGTATAGTACACTTCTGCCGCCATCCAAGGCTTCACCCAGACCCAGACTTGTTTCCTAATGGGGCACGCCTGGAAGTGGTTAAATCGCACCGTTTCCTTGGTCTTGTATTTGACCGACACCTCACCTGGGAGGCTCATATTCGCAGCCTTAGTAACTCTTGTACCCGCGCCATGCATATTCTCCGCTCCGTGACGTTCAGCGCTTAGAGCGCTGATAGGCCTACTGCCTTACTTTTTTATCGATCCTTTGTTCGTTCAAAGCTCGACTACGGATGCGAGTTTTATGCATCTGCAGCCGAGCGTGTTTTGTGGAAGGTGGAATCGATTCACCACACCGGCTTTCGCCTTGCGACCGGTGCCTTCCGCACTTCCCCCATTGAGAGCCCGTTGATCGATGCTAGGGAGATGCCCCTCCCTCTACGCCGCGTGCAGTGCATCACTCGCCTGTACGCGCGAGCCGGCGCCTTCCTCAGTCGCCAACAGCTCTCACTGTTTTCGCAGCTGATTTTGATAGTGCCTATGCCGCCGAGAGACGCCAGTCATACCCTAAGCCCTTTGGGTTTAGGGCCAGGAAACTCCTTTGAGAGCTAGGTATAGCTCTCGGGCCGGTGTAGCCCCTGGTTCTGCCTTAGGACGCCGCCCTGGCGGGTACCACATTTGGCTATTTTTCGCCACGCCTCTGCTCCCAAAGCTTGTACAGAGCCGGGAGTATTACGTTCGACCTTTTGGGAGCACACCTCGTGTCACGCTGAAACCGAGCCAGTGTATACGGATGGCTCCATGTCCCAAGAGGGGGTCGGCTTCTACGCCGTATCCCCTCTGTTTGAAGTCAGCGGGGCTCTGCCAGGCGCTGCGTCTGTCCTCACGGCTGAGCTGGTGGCAATACATCACTCGGTACGGGAGATTACGCCACATGCCCGGTTCGGGGACCGGATTGTGATCTATAGCGACTCACAAAGCGCCCTGAGTGCTCTCGGGGCATTGGAA
Organism: Ceratothoa steindachneri; assembly: GCA_963969495.1. Taxonomy (NCBI): domain Eukaryota; kingdom Metazoa; phylum Arthropoda; class Malacostraca; order Isopoda; family Cymothoidae; genus Ceratothoa; species Ceratothoa steindachneri. Next base: position 41,040,675 of record OZ018329.1, read on the forward strand.
TCTCAGCATTCACTGGTTTGCGATATCCGTGACGCCACGGTTTTGGCAAGCCCGGCGGATGTCGAGATTATCTTCTGCTGGGTTCCTGGATATGTAGGAATTGCGGGGAATGAGCGCGCCGATGAGGGCGCCAAAGAGTCCGCGAGGACTCTGCCACCGGACCAGCGTTTCGCTCTTCCTCACACCGACTACATGGCAAGAATATGGAAAGCTCTTCGGGCTGATTGGCAAAGAAGATGGGAGACGGTCGAAGGGAACTTAAAGTTGCGTGCCATTGCGCCGCGACTGTTCCCATGGACCTACCCCCAATGCCGCGAAGGCTTCAGGTTGCTTTCTGTCGGCTCCGAATTGGGCCCACTCGCGGCACGCACCGCCATTTGATGGAGCGCTCGCCAGCCCCCTACTGTGAAGACTGTGTTGTCTAGACTGTTCGGCACATTCTTTTGAATGTCCCAGTCTGGGCGATCTTCGCGCACGTTACCTGTCCTGGTACCTGGATGGGCGAGGTCGCTACCGCCTGTCCCTTTTACTCGCAACGAGTGCGTGCACATTGACTGTTGGACTTGTAGACTTTTGGGGAGAGGCCGGCCTTCCCCCTTTTATTTAACTAGTTTTTTTATTGTTGTTTTTTTTTGTAGGTCGCACGCCCCTGCGCCGGGGGGGGGGGGGAGACCTTCCCCCGACGCCGGAGCTTGCTTCCCAATTGTTTTCATCTTCCCTTTTTATCGTTGTTTTGTTTTCATATTCTTATTTTAAAGTAGCCTAGAGCTAGGCCGTTTGATTGCGGCGACTTATGCCCAAGTGGGCAGTCGCCAGATAGCATCTTAAAAAAAAGCCAGTATAGTATGCATGTGAGAGAAAGCTAAATATGATGTCTGTTTTAGACAAAAAGGTCTTTACATAACCATAATGTTGAAATACAAAAGTCGAAAACTAACTTGATAAAAATTAAAGATAAATCAGTTTTACATAAATTAAACATAAATGTGACATAGAATGATGCTCATATAGATATTCTTTATGTAGTAAGTTACTGTTGCTATGCTATCTTCAAAAGCATTAAATGTATATATTGTAAAAAAATGATTAGTGATTCAAATAAAAAAAAAACGAGTTTATCAGACATCTGAAGCTACAACGAAGGTACAATGTGAGATATAATTATATTATCCTGAATAAGTTAGTAAACCTTCCATTTTTGTCAATCAACTCTGTAGGAAGACGACCTAGGAGGACCCCCACCCCCACCCCTTTTCCGAGCAGAGGCCGCGTGGTCTCAAACAAAATCCTAAGGAAGGATAATAGCGAAGATTCTCATGTGGAAGCCGGTGAGAGACTCCACATGCGTTTGCATAAATCAGCCGAGTTTCCCCCACCCCATTATCCGCGGACAAATTAATCCCTCGCCAGACAGGAGTCTCCAGTCAACCCAATTCCCCGAGGCCAGAATTGGCGCCAGACGAGCATCCTTTCAAACACTTATCTGAAACAGAGCTAATCCGTTCGGTATCAGGATTTCCCTTGAGACAACAGCCGTGCCCGGAGACCATTTAGTGACTTAGAGGGCTGAGTATATATATTTATGGTCCCCCTTTACTCGAGAGAAAGTACAGCTCACGTCACTCGATGATACGTCCCCCTTTCGTCTCGAGTCGAGCCCTTGAAGTTTGAAGGTCTCGTCGGCTAGATCGCCACCGTGAACTTTTGAACAACCTCTAAAGGCAAGTTCGTGAAGCGGTTTCTTCGAAGAGTTCGTGCGACATACTCCTCTCATTCCATTCATAAAAGTATGTCGCCCAGTCCCAGGGCACTTCCCCAAGTCTAAGTGTATCTCGTTAATCTACCCACGAGTAATTCATCTTGCTCCAACCTCAACCAAGCTCCTCCTTGAGGTAATCGACTCCCATTGCAAGATCTCATCGCCGCGCTGCAAGATCTTCTCATCCCGTGCAATCCGAGTCTTGGTTCCGCTCTCCATATTTGTTAATTGCCGAGTCTCAATTTCATTTCCCTATTTCCATTAGTCCATATCCGATCTGTTCATTGCAATTGCATAATACCTCAATCTTGACCCGTGTATATATTTTTTTGTAATTACCTTTTTTTTCTGTTGTAATTAAATCATTTATTTTTGGGTACTCTCTTTAAATAACCTTGAATGAATCCTGGCATTTTACGAACCCTTTAAGGTGAAAATAATACCTAATGCACTCGCTTACGCCCCTTTTGTTTGAGCATCCCATTGAACTGGAGCGAGGCCTACCTTCCAATCTCCATTTACGCGCTGCCTCTCAGCTTTCGGCCGCCTATTTATGCGTGTAAGAACCCACGGACTAGGTTGTACACCCATAATTCCTCGACAAACTCATTAGTGAAATTAAGCTATGGATGCAACAAGTGCTGGGAAATCGAATCGAATTCGAATCGATGAGCCTTTAAAATCTATATATTTTCAAACTCGAATTGAAAACAAAATTCGAACTGAAATTTTTTTGAAAACTCGATTCGAAATTTAAACTCGAACAGAAAAGAATTAAAAAACTCGATTTAGAACTTGAATCGATTATAAATATACTTTTGAAGCGAAAATGTCGAGTATCATTAATAAAATAATTTAGGAATTCCAAGAAATAACTGGTTTAACTTGTGAATAGTAGGCAAATGTAAATTTTAATCTTTCGTCCTAATCTTGTTTTGCTAATCGCAGAATGACCCAAAGCTAAACTATCTTCTCTTCCGAGTTTTTAAATCTCTAAGAGATTTTAATTTTAAATTTATGTCAAATATATTCACCATTTGGCTGTCAAGTTTGTTTTTAAAGGAGCTTAAATTGTTCTTGTAGGATATTATTTGCATTCTGTATTTTTATTGCATAATATTTCAATATAATAATGAAAATTTGTAATATATGCTTTACCAGTGTTTTTCACAATGCTTTAATATACATGTTTAAAAATGCTTCGTGAGTTTTGTATTTTTATTGCATAATATTTCAATAGAGAAAAAAATGTAGCATCACATTAAAAACTTCCATTTGACTGGGCTTTTCTCATCCTTACATACGGTTCCCGTGCGAATACTTTACCTATTAATTTCAATAGAAAAGTACACAGTGAATTTGGACATCTGGTACATATGGATAGCTATAGTAAACAAGAAATAACACGGTAAATAACGAATTTACCTTAACTCAAGGAAAATGTGTAATAAAAGGGGATAAAATTTTATGTTACTTTGTTATAAATTATATTTTACGAGGAAAAGGCATATAGAACTCTGAAATAATAGATTTAAGCATTTGAAATGCAGGCTGAACTCGAACTCGAATCGAATTCGAATCCAAATCCCTAAAAAAATCGAAAAGCCGAAAAATTTGAATCGAAAGAAAAAAATATATAGAGAACTCGAGTCGAAATCCTAAGATATTTTTAACAATGGCAAACTCAAATCGAAACTCGAATCGATATTCATTTCAGTTCCTAGCCGTGGATGTAACATAAAGTGCACTAGCAGATGATGATGATGCTTTTTTCCTCCACTAATGTCTGTGATTTGGAGCATAATACAGAAACAAATTGAAATAAATAATCGCAAGGCCATTTTCTAATGCACTTATAAATAATTATTGTACAACTTTGTGTACGTTTGGGGAAGAAACGAAAGCCTCGCATAATATGCTAGTCTCATTGCCACAGATAGAATATAAATCGATAGGATGTTTACGCTCACTGGCGGAGACGGCTTGATTACAAACGCTTAGGTTTTTCATACCAACGAAGGACTTTTGAACAAAAACGAAAGAGCCCTTTTCTTTCTTCTCATAGCAGAAAATAAGAAGGACTAGAGAGTCGAGCCAGCGAAAGCAGCAATACGGGAGCTTTTAAACAAGTTCTGCTGACCAAAAGGCGCGTGCTTTCACTTATTTTGATTTATGACCTTACAACCTTCAAAACTTTCAATAATTCCCGGACTAACCTTGGGAAGACCTTGACAATTATATCATTCGAAGGAGAATGTAAAACACCTGTAGGGTTTTAAATTTCGTTACAATTGGCCGAATACTTATGATGTTATTGCCCCCCCCCCAAAAAAAAAGAAGCAAAACGGGGACCGACCGACATAGTGGGATATAGGAGTCGCCCGCGACTAAAACGAGAATTCATTTTCGTTCATATTAAAACGAACTGATGAGAGCTTAAGCTCCACCCATCGTCTCCCTCCCGAAATTCAGAAGAACCCGTAAACCGAGTTACTGCATCATAACCTTCGTTTTTACTATGCCGAACTACGAAGTCATGGCATAATTAGAGGTACTGGAGGAAACTGGCTTGTGAGAAGGGCTCATTCAGTTTGCTTACCCGCGCTCTACGCTCTAGTAAAACTACTTACTGGTAAAGGAGATAAACTTGCTGACAAGTTGGCAAGAGGAGAAAAACGTGATTTTTTTTTACGGGAAGCCAGTTTTCTTCAGCAATTGCACCCAATATACATACTTGCATATTTAGCCTAATTGGAGAGATCTTTAGTTGCTAAGTACAGGGTTATCCCCCAAAGAGGGATCACTTACACTTCACGCTTTTTTTTCTACCACCGCAACATAACTCAACCATCACTGCGCCCAGACCTCCTTGGCAGTACAGTGTAGTGAACACCGGAAGGAACCCATGATAGAGGGTGCGAAGAAGGGTGTACCTTAAGGACATGATCTGGAGACCTTGGAGAGGTATCTAATAGAGTAGGCCTATTAAGGTAGGAGGGTTACGGAGTGCGCTACTAGGAAGGTAATCAAGGAACCAATAGGTACACACCCAGAATAGGGTTTAGGCTGGTAGATTCTGTCCTCTTTTTCAGAGTAGGCAAAGGAGGAATTTCACCCCCCCCAACAATCACCATGGAACAACCCGAATTCCCGAATTGATCAAGCGTCTTTCTCTGAGATTTACTCTGAACGGAAAGAAGAAGACACCGCAAAAAGTTACCCAAAGGATATTTTCAGAGCTACAAACCTTACTAATCAAGTCACTAGAAGTAACGATAGGATTTATATCAATGTATCATGAGAACAAAGACGTGGGGCAATTACTATCCTCCGAAGGAGTCATCACCATCAAGAAACTCAATCTCAAAGCAAAGACTCCACCCAAGATCAACGCCAATGGGAGAGGGGTATGTAGAAAAATCGAACCGCGGTTTGGAACCCATGCACTGCAAGAAATCAAAGAACTACAACAAAGGAAACAATGGTTAAAGTTCGAAGAAATAATCAAATTCAAAGAACACACACACGCTTTCAAATCGTGTGTAAAAATACCGAAATAGCGTCCAAGATTTTAGAGAAAGGAATTATTGCATTATACATGAAGATCCCCCAGGCACACATGCAAAGTAACTCCTTTATAAACATTTATATTTGATTCCGTTCTTACGTAATGGAAGACCATATTTCCACGGAATACCCCAAGAAAGACCTTGTAATGTGTTTGGAATGTGGCTTAGAAGGATACACGTACATAACCTGCCAATTAACGACAAAGGAATGCATAAAATGCTAAGAGGAAGGATCCCACCGGACCGTGGCCATATTGCCCCCAAAGGAAACTACATTATAAAAAAAGCACGAGAGATCCAAGACAGTGCATATGGAAAAGGGAGAATGTCATACGCGGCGGCAGCAAAACGACCATGCAACCGGGAATGGAGACACAAATTAACTTTGACGGGAAATTAAATGTCAAAATTATGACATGTATACTACATGCATACATTATGAACATAGAGAATCCGGAAAGTTAGGCCACGTCAGTGAATGGGATAACCAAAGACAATGGACTACAGCAAATAACGTTCCCCATAAAAGTAGACTATTCGGCCATCTTCAACATGAACATAACGGCGAACACAACTAAGGACTAAATGGAATAAGCAAAGGATAATGAGGAAAAAGATTACAAAACAGATAAAGAGGAAATGGACTCGGAAACAGGTACAGAGGAATCCGCCCAGGAAGCGAGAGAGACTAGGAGAATGACACAAAAACAAGGAAATCAAAATCGAAAATGAGCATTCCACCCAGAGAAAAAACACCAGCCGGATTTACTTCAACCACCCAAGAGCTTTTGCTAGCCGAGTGCGTACGGCGTTTGGTCCGCTAACGTCGCGGTACTGGATTCGATCCCGGCATGAGTGGACATAAACTTCAGCGTACGTAGAGATCTGGCTACGAATTGGTGGAGAAGCTACGCTCAGCCCTTTACAGGGGTTGGTAGATCTTATACTTTTCATCACACATATAGCCAATTATAACGCTGCTTTCTCTTCTCTCTCATCTTCGCAATGCAATACATACACACACTCTGTTCCAAGCAATCCCTGCCAATGGGTCTCTATATCCACATACCTATGATGCGGAACAGGTCCTTCTGTCCTAGGCGACGAAAGTTCCATCTGAACCTCGTGCCCTCGAGCTCACCTGCAATTGTATACTGACCTTTATGTCGATTTTATTATCCGGTCGGGATCCGCCTGGATAAAAGAATGCTAGCAGACCACCACTATTAATGCTACTTCAACGACCCACCCGAAAACGAGAACATAACGAGAGAAAGAAAAAAAACGCTAAATCCAACCGCACAAAGCAACCAAAAGTAGGAAAATAACGAAACCTACATCCTGGATTGAAAAAAATGAGAAATTCTGCAGATCAATAGAAACGGATTAAAACATAAAGAATACATATACGGAAACATTTTTTGAAAACTAGATTCTGATATAATTCTTATATCAGTACAAAGATTCGACTTAGAAGTAAGAGAATGAAGATTTGGAACTATAATATCATAATAACTAACCATTCAAGAGAGAAATTCAACCGAGCCGCTATTGCGATCAAAAAGAAACTGGACTAAAGACGTAACAGGCACTAATAGAATCATACGCTGCAATAGACATAGAACTTGAACTCGCCAGTCGTATAATAGCAACGGGATACCAATCAACCTCCAAGGAGAGACGGCCTCCCGATTACTAACTTCACTAAATTAGTCAACAATAGTCATTTTTTATGAATAACAAACACACAATGCACGGAGAACGCATACACAAACCAAAACACAAACAGTGCGCAAAATTACCTGAAGAAGATGTAAATTGAATAATGATTCAAAGGTTAGGGGATTGTCGTAGAATAGGCTCCCGACGATATACTATATATATCTATTCTTTGTGGGGATTATTCTATATTCGAGTGCGTGGTGATCAGATGGCCGAAAATGGTTCAAAAGGGGGCCTGGAGAAGGTTTATTTATCTTCAATATACTTAAGAAGTGGAACGGAGCCCAAGGATAAATAATATTGCAAACATTAATAAAATAGAGTTTTATTAATTAATCTATCAAAACAACACACAGAAAATATTGATATGACCGGGGATTAAAATGGGAGATACACAGGAAACGAAAAAGGTCATGGGAATATTTGACTAAGCGGAGGATTAAGATTTGGAGGGTTTAAAACGAGAAAACAAACAAGAAGGGAAATGGTTGGCTAAAATCCGTTTAAAGGACAGAGTTGAGTTGACACAAAGTTAAATAGTTAAATGTAATGCGTAGCTTACGTAATTATAAGGTTGTCGTGGCAGAGGAAGGCGATGGGAAGGAATCTTCGGTCCAACTGGCGATTTCTTTTCCAGGAGAAGGGGTTCTTTGGGGGGGTTGTCCTTAACGAGGGGGAAGGACTGACTTCGAGGAGTGAGAGCAAAGTGGGGCTCGGAAGTACGAGCGATCCTTGAGACAGGATATTGGAGATGTTCTAGATGAACAATGGAGGTTATTGGTGTAACTAAGCGTTCTCTTGAAGAACGTTAAAAAAGAGGACATTAAATTACCACTGACGTGATTTCTTGGGAACGAGAACCGTTTCTTGTCGAACGGGCTCGAAGAACAATGGCTGTTCTAAAGTTGTTCTCTTTCTGAACAACAGGGGGGGTGAGAACCGTTTCTTGTCGAACGGGCTTGAAGAACAATGGCTGTTCTAAAGTTGTTCTCTTTCTGAACAACAAGAAGGGGGGCTGTTGACTTGGCGTCTCGAGGGGCACGAACTTTGGCACTCAAGGGATATTGTCCTCTTCTGGACAATAAGGGGTTTCTCGGGGTAGAGTTCCTAGGTGCACAAGGGAGACCGGATCGGCGTGATGCCTCGCGAAGATAATCGGGATCTGGTTCAAACGCGAAATGCTATCGCATAAATAGCCGGATCCAGCCCCTCGGCGTAGGGGACAATGGTGGGTGGGGACTTCGATGGAATGTTCCGGTTTCGCTTGGGAAAATATCTTATCTTCCCATAAGCCTAATTCAATTTGGCGAGATCGACGCATGGAGGCAAACGGGGGATTGAACCTCCTTGATTAAACTTGGGAATGGTGGGCGATAAGGCACCTTCTACTCTCTCTCGCAGGATGCACGTGGGAAGCATGCGTTTCGACATGTGA